>OY986437.1:55562829-56762829 GCA_963920525.1 Dichetophora obliterata
TGGTCTCATTTACTTGAACCTCAAGTTTTTTAACTTTTTGAAATAATAAGTGTAAAATGTTTTTTATTTATATTTATTTGTGTGTATTAATATTATAAGAAATGTTTTTAAAACTAAAAGACTGAAAAAAAATATTTAAAGAAATGTTTTTTTGATGTTTTTACTTTGCAATACATTTTATTGAATTTTAAAAAAGTGCCTTTTTGTCCACTTTTTTTTTGCAAAAAGTTCTCTTATTTTGATCTAGACTTCTGGTAACCCTAGTCTTGATGAAAGAGCACTTTTTTCCTCGCCCAATGGGGACGTTTCTCTCTCAAAGCATCGTTAAAACGAACCAATTTGGCTGCATAGTATTCGCCATTGATCGTTCTTTTCGGTGGAAGGTAATCGATTTAGATTATTACGCGTTTATCCCAAAATACTGTCGCCATAACCTTTCCGGCCGATAGCACCGTCTTTGTCTTCATCGAAGCATGTTCGGTCGGTGAAGTCCACTGTTTCGACTGTTCCTTTGTCTCTGGTGTGTAGTGATGGATCCATGTTTCGTCCACGTTTACTAATCGAAAAAAATCCTTTTTATCTCTCAACATCGTCAAACACGCCTTTGAATCAGTCACACAATCACGTTTATGGTCGAGAGTGAGCAAACGCGGCACCCATCTTGCGGATAATTTTTTCATATCCAAATGATTTGGCAAAATGTGTGCAAGTTTCCAGAGACGCACGTTTTCTAGAAAACTTGCTGTGTGTTAGGAGAAATTGCCATTTATAGATGTTTTATCCAGCAATGATGATATATAAGTAGTCAAAGAAGAAGTAACAAAAATGACTGAGCAAGGTAATATAGAACCTAAAGACACACAACTGCCTGAACAAGAAAATAAATAGCTCGAAAATTGTGCAAGACTAAAACGAATAAGAGAAGAAAATGATAGTGATGTTGAGATAGACGAAGAGGCAAATAAAGAGATGAAGAATAACTCCCGGTAGGACGAAGTACTTCGATGAATATGTGATGGAAACAGGAAGTTTTATTAATGATATTCAAACTCCAGATACGTTTCGAAAGGCAGTAAACTGTAAACAGCGAACTGAGCGGAAAAATGCTATGGATTCAGAAATAGCATCATTTGACGAAAATCAGACATGGGTATTGACATCATTGCCAAAAAGAGCCAAGGCAATATCGTGTTTCGTTTGAATATGACTCCTGACGGTAGTATTGACAAGTAGTCATAAAGGAATTCAGCCAGCGCAAGGGCATAGACTATAGCCAAACTTTTAGACCAGTTGCAATTTTTAAGTCATCGGCAGCAAACACGTGATTATATTTTGCAAAACAATGAAACTAATCAGCAAAAACTAATTGGTTAAACTTAAGTAAAACTGAAGTTTAGTTGGTGAAGAAGCCCTAGAAGTTTATCATATACAGATTATGATTTTATAGGAGATCTCGGTCTCGTTAACGAATCGTTTTTCGTTTGGTGTTTATTGGGTTCTTGTAACTTAAATGATTACTTTTGCAATATTTTCAAAGAAGAATCTTGGAAAATTTTTATGAAATCACAATCACATAAAACAACTCTTGCCAACACGTTTTTTCGGCAAGCTTCAATTAAGTTTCCGGCTTGAACATTTTCTAAAAGCCCAATAACAGCTGTAATTGAAATTTTTCTATTTATAATGTTTCGCAGAACCGAATAAGTGGATGTGTTTGATGGTCTATCAAAGCTTTAGAAACTGTTGTATAGAGTGCTATGCACAAACACTCACACACACACACATGAATGCAATCATTGTCCGCATTCTGATGGCCTTTTCTAGCCATTCAGTAGAATTTTACCGACTTGTTTTATTGAGTTGCCAAAAATGCACGTTTTCTCGAAAAAAAACACACAATTCTGCTGCCAGCAGAACTATAAGAGGCAATTTTAGCGTCTAAATCGTACGATTTTGCTATACGAAAGTTTTGCGTGAAATGCGTGAAATGCGTAAATACGAGGCAGCAACAATCACAGAAGAAAAGAAAAAAGGAAAACTAACTCTTTTGCTCCATTTTCAGTTGTTCTTTACAAATTGTTTCAATTAAAAACTTTGTTCTGACGTCGTTAGGCTCACGAGTGGGTTGCAAGTGCAAATGTCCAGTCCAAGTGGTAAGTTGTGAGTGGTCAGTGAGGAGAGGTGGCAAGTAACGCCTGAACATTTCAAGGGATAGACATAAATTTCGTGACAAAGGTGGCTTAAATATGCCGCTGGGCCAGTCGACACGTGCTTTTCTCATGGCTGCTAATTGGATTCTATTTTATCTTGTCTACCTGGGCCCTAAGGGCGTTGAATTTAATTGTTTTTATAACATTTTTTAAGAATTGTTAGGAAAATTTATCTTATAATATGACGCTGAATTATAACAGATGGTTGAAGAAACCCTAACGTTTTTTGTTCTGCAACTGGTTCTCCTAAAAACGATGTTAGTATTGAGAAAAATAAAAGATATCAAGATTTTTTTCCTTTTACCATATGATACAAAAATCGAACAAAATAAAATGTTAAAGTTCTTACCGATAAAATAAGATAAGATAATTTTGTTCAAAACTAAATATTATACAGAAATAACTTTCTTTTAAAGACAAAAAACCAAATTCTGAACAAAATATTTATATTACTTGCAGTTAAAAAAAGCATCATAGCGTTTATGAATTTATTTTTGAATTTTAACAAAAAAAAAAAAAAAAAAAAAAAAAATTTGAACAAAAAATTTTTTTTTAACAAATTAAGTAAAAAATTTTAAACAACATTTTTTGAAACCACAATTTCTTAGTTTCGACAAAAAATTGTTTTTAATTTTTTTTCTGAACAAAAAATTTTCGGATAACAAGAACAATCAAAAAAGCATTTTTTTAACTTCTTTATATTGTGCGGTTTTTTATTATAGCAAATTTTTGGGGAATTTTTTTCCTGAACAAAAACATTTTGGATAAAAAAACAATTAAATATGAATTCTTTGAACTCCTGTATATTGTGGCATTTTTTTATTATAGGAAAGGAGAAAACTAAAAAAGTAGGCAAAATGCATTATATTGACGTCGAATGACGTCTTACACAAAAGTTTTTTCAAGCACATATAGCATTTTCGCTTACACATTGCGGTTAACCTATAGTCTTTAATATTCATTGTACAAAGACAAAAAATGGGCCAAAATTATAGTTATGTGGCGAATGAAACGAATATCTAACTTTGGATTTTGTCTTTTCTTTAACCCTAGGATGGGCAACTGGGCCTAACTAGTTTAAGCATGAATATCTTTAATATTTATTAACGCATCGATATGAAACTTCATGTTTTCTTGCAGTGATGCTTCGTGAGTAAGGTGAACACTTATGTCTCATCAAATTTCGGTACACATAAAAAATATTTCACTGCCTGTGTAGCTTGACCGAAATGAAAGTTTTTATTAAATTCATAAAATTAATTCATTCATTTATTCGGTTTGTTACTGTTACAATTTTTAATACTTTCCGTCAGATCTAATTTATTCTAACACATTTGGATGACTTTTGAGAAATGCATAAAACTCAAGGCATGTCATTTTCACGTTGTACCTTAATCACGATATATCGTTAATTGAGGAAAAAACTCTCTCAACAGAAGTTTACGTGCCTGTTAAACGGAGAATGTATGCCACAATATTGAGCACTTGATTGTACGGAATATTCTTTTTTTTAAAGTAGTCAAAGCATATCATCCATCGTTGGTCAATAGAAACTCTGTTTTCTTTCCAGCATTGTATCATTTCTTTTGTCACATATTTACTAAAAAATTGATTCAAATGATCAAACAATTCGATGTCGTACGAACCGATGTTGAATCGATCTTTTGAAGCAATGAATTTTGCGGCTTATTCGACATATTTCCCTTTTGGTGGTTGGTCGTGACGTGATCAAACTTCTTAACGCACTCCGCTTTTGAAACGAAAAGAGAATTATTTTCATCAGAAACTACTTCTACAAAAAGATAAACAAAAATGCAAACCGTAAAATGATTGTATTGTAATTTGAACTCGTTATAGTTTCGTCTACATTCGCAGCAATCTCTATAAAGTTCTGCACGGCCAAGACTCATTTATAAGGTTGTGGCACTTGAGAGCTAGCTCGGTCGAACTGTCAGAATAGATGAAAATAAATCAAGAAAATGAATGCATAGAACGCATAGAACAGATCAAGCAAAGGCAGAAAAAGAGTGCATTTCTGTCAAGTGCCACAACCTTATAAATTAACCTTGTGCACGGCCGATAACAAAAAGCTATTTTTGTTTCGTGATTAAAGCGATTCCACGAAAACATTGAACGTTTGCCCGATTTCCATCGTCGAGACCGAGTCGCCGAATGTAACTGTTCGATTGATGCCATGCTGCCTTCATAGTTGGCGATAACGATGTGCCTAGTGTCTACACGCCATTTTCCTTTCACTTTTTTTTTTCCTATTAAGATTTTTGGAATATTTCGTCGCTAATATATTCTCACAGATTGTTTTTCGGTAAAAAATATGTGTACCGAAGCAAAGCTTGGGTACACGTTACTTTGAATACAATTATTCATGAGCACAATAATAAAAGATTGTGTTGATCGGATCCAGTTCGTACAAGAAATTGTTCTTTTTTGAAGTGAAAACTTCTTTAGGCGCGTTGAACGACTTTGGTAGAGGGTAAATCTTTGTTTTTCGTCATTGTCGTTTTGGTTGGTCGTAAAGATAACAAGAGAGGAAACTTAGAAAACATAAGCAAGCAACCATCAATGAGTTTCTCTGCTGACGCATCGTTCTTTCCCCTCCCTTTGCTACGCTGCGAAACATTAGCTGCATTCCCGTGGCACTAGATCAGATCAAATCTCAGTAAAATAACGTTAGTTCAACTGTATATCAATTTGTCATCACAGTCAGTGTTGCCATGAAAAATAATTTTACAGCGTAACTTTTGCACTATGCTCGTCGGATTTCTCGTCGTATTTGTGAAACTCTGAAAACAAGAACTAAGAAATTTTCAGTCACATTTTACAGCAAAGAAGACAAATAATATATTGCATTTTATTAGACGTATGACGAATATTTAAGGTTTATTTATTTAAATAAAGCACATTTTTTTCAAAAGTCAATTCAATAATCATTATAAATATAGAAAATATATTATAATAAATTACATTTTGAAAATATTTTTGAACACACCAACGAAGAGTAAAAATCAAATTAAATACATTTGCAACACAGTTTGGTTTAATGTAGATCTCATAAATCGGTAAAAATGAAATACATAGAGCTATAATACATAATTTTACAATCTTAACTCAAAAATGTAACTGTTCTTAACTGTTGTAATGATGTAACTGTTTTTTAACGAAAAAATGTTGTTGTTTTAAGCCACCAAAAACTACAAAAAAATTAAATTTAAGTGAAAAAAATATGTATAAAAAAATATAATTTTTTCGAAGTCATATATACACTGCTTTATTAAATTTGTTTATCAATTCTTTATCAATTTCAAGACTAAAACAGTAAAAAGATTTCATATGCACATAATCTTTTGTATGCAGAGTTCCTTCCATTGTGTCTAACTCTAATCTATTGCGAACTTTAGTTTTATTAGTATTTATTTGACTAAAAGTTCGCGGTAAGCTCACGAATTCAAAAATAAATTTTTCCATCATTGGAAATGCAGAAGTACCATCGCATCTTTTAATTTTAAAGTTGCCATGAATTTTATTATACTAATTTTGTTCTTTTCATATATATATATATATATATATGGAAAGGGTGTTTTTTACTGTTTTATTTGACCACCCATTTAACAGCTGATAGTTGCTTTTTGTTTAATTTGCTTTGACATTTTATAATAATTCAACTTACACGCGTAAAAATTGTGGAAATTTTTAATAAAAATAATGGTTCTGTTCGTCAAACTTATCGTGCACTTCGTCCATTTTATGGCGTACATAATCGTCCTTCAGAGCTGCTAATTCGAAGAACAATAGATCGTTTTCGGAAAACATTTACTGTTACTGATAATGTGCATCCCGTGAGACGCCGAACAGTGCGCACTGAAGAATCTGTAGCCGCTGTGCAGGAAAGCATTGAAGAGGATCCTAATCAATCAATTCGTCACCGTTCTCAGCAAGTGGGGTTGTGTCCTTCCACTTTATGGAAGATTTTACGAAAAGATCTTGGCTTAAAACCTTTCAAGATTCAACTTGTGCAGGAATTAAAGCCAAACGACCATCGTATGCGCCGCCAATTCGGCGAATGGGCTGAAGCACAAATTGATATAGATTTTGAATTTCCATGGAATTTGGAGTGAGGAGAATCCACAAGCTTTTGTCGAAACACCATTACATCCACCGAAAATTATTGTTTGGTGCACTTTATGGACTGGCGGAGTCATTGGCCCATATGTCTTAAAAAACGATGATGGTCAGAATGTTACTGTCAATGGTGAACGGTATAGAAACATGATTCGAAGTTTTTTCATACCTCGATTGGCTGGCATTAATCTTGCTGATATGTGGTTCCAACAGGAAGGAGCCACATGCCACACAGCAGGCGCTACAATTGATTTACTCAAAGAAACTTTTGACGGAAAAATCATTTCACAAAATGGCCTAATTAATTAGCCCCCAAGATCATGTGATTTAACCCCATAGGATTATTTTCTTTGGGGTTATGTAAAGTCACTTGTCTACGTCGATAAATCACAAACAATTGAACACCTGGAAATCAACATTCGAAGAGTTATCGGCGATATACGGCCGCAAATGCTGCGAAAAGTTTGTAAAAATTGGTGTTCCAGACTGCGCCTTGTACGCGCCAGCCGTGGCGGCCACATGGCAAAAATCATATTAACACATTAATTTCATAAAATTTTCTGTCCAATAAAGATCGTTTCAGTGATATTAAAAATATATTACAATGTTTTATTATGATTTAAACTTGTATCACTCTATAAAAAACACCTTTTATATAAAAATATATGCCAAATCGGACGTCGGATCTACTTTTTCTGAAATCGTAACATTTTGAAGAATTTTGGTCAAATATCGGAACGTCGGATTCAAGTATTAAAATCGTAACAAATCCGATATATCGGACCATATGGCAACGCTGATCACAGTCTTGAAACAGCTGTTCTAAGAAAAATAACAAAATAAAACAACAATACGCCCATTGAGCGGTGAAACGTCAAAATAGGAAAATGAATAGTTATTTAGATTTGCCAACTATGTTCGTTTTGATAAAAAATGCTTGAAACTGGGCAGCATTTTAAGATCAGGGGGTCAATTCCCGTTTTGCGTTAAAGTGAAGTGAAAATAAGCTTTTCACAATAGTTTTCATTTAAAGATTTCACTTTTTCACTTCACTGCGCACAAAAACGCGATTCTGGTTCGCCTAATGAAAAGTAGCTGCTGAATAGCATTTGAGAGTTGCTGAATGTCTATTAAACAAAGCTTTTATGAAAAATAAATGTAAACAACTTATTAGATGGTAGAAAATATTTTCAAAAATGACTTTAGTGAACATGATGATGACTTTATTATGACTTCAACATTCTTTTTATTGATTTATGTAGAGAAAACCTAAGGATTTTTAGGAGGAGACTTCGCGAGGAAGAAAACTCATTCAGCAGAATTTCGGAGGAACACTTCGACTTATATCGCTTTCCCAAAGCTATAAACTTGATTAAGAAAGTAAAACTATATACTAAAAATAAGCAATAAAAAAGAAAATTATAATGAATTTTGCATAAATAAATATAACCAAAATAAGTTTTTCGGTAGCATTAATAGCCGAAACTAATATAGATAGTCGATAACGCGCGTTTGCAACCGGCGTTAACTTTGTTTTCATTTCAGCTAAAAATAAACAGCTGTTGCAGTTTTAACACACAACGGGAATCGCGTTTTCCGTGTAAAGCTGAAAACACTTTTCATATGACGATAACGCAGAACGGGAATAGAGCCCCAGAAATAGAGCTAGAAATCGAGCTGGTTTTAATTTTTGTTTTTGTTTTGTGAATAAAATAGAGCCGCGCTCTAGATCAACGACCACGGGAATGCAGCTACTGAATGTTACTGTTTTTTTCAATATATACTATGTAGAGCTAGCTGTGGGCTAAAATAAAATAAATTTAAAATTTTTTGATATTTGCTTTTTGTTTGGCTGGCCATCAAAAACTTATTGATGGTTGCTTGCTGCCATAGTAGAATTAGACAAGGTAGTGTTAGGGCTGAATGTGTTCTCTTTCTAAGTGACCATAACTGTCAAATTCATCCTTTTTGATATATTTGCCAATTCTTGCTTTCATATTGCATTCATATGCAGATTTTGTATGAAATGTCAACTTCGTTTTGACAGTTTTGGTCACCGGCTCTCCGCACTAACACTACCTTGTTTAATTTTATCATGCTTGCTGCATTTGCGGAGTGCCTGGTAGCCAATATCCAAGAGCGTGTGTTTGAGTTTCATGACCAACATAAAAACATTTGTAGTTTTATAAATGTCGCCAGCATATTCTCTAACTGGGACCATGGTATAATAAGTTATAGGTAGGAGTGACATTTCGTGTTTCAACCATCGAATGTCAAGCAAAAGAAAACAAAATAGATAACGTGTGTCACACACATTGGCCGCATTCAGAGGAGTCACCTGCTGTGAATGGATCATTTAATTGCAAAAAAAAATTTTTTTTTTGTTTCTTATTTCAGCGAACATAAGCCAATAGTGTAATTCTTAGAAATATAATGCAATGATTAATGACGCAAACAGTGAAAATATTGTAAATTAAATTCAATGAAATGTATGAAAATACAAATGTTATGTATGTGTGTATTATTATGTATTTTAAGTCTATGTTAATTATTTCAATAAGGTTAATTTATATTTTTGTTTATGTTTTACTTTGTTTTTTTATATTAAAACCCATAATTTAAAATATAATGAAGTGATAAAAGATGAAAATAATGTGCAGAGATGAACGGGATGTACGGATAAACCGAATCGGGGGCAGAAAGTAAACTGCACTTTGCTTGCTATGTTTTCTGTTTTCCTTGTAGCAAGATCTCAAATGCAGGCATTAAAAGAGACTTAAGACCCATCAAACAAAAAATCATATATAAAAAATAGTAAATTTATTTTATTTTATCTACAGCTCTACATTGAAAAAAAAAATTAAATATCCTTTTTGAGGATTAATTTTCATTCAATAGTGCTCCCTGTATTTTATTTTTATATCAACAATATTCAATTTAAATGTAATAATAATATAGTTTGGTGTAATTATAAAATAAAAATGCTATCTGAATAAAAAATATTTTGAAAGAAATAATCAAAGGTTGAGGGGGTGAAAATATAAAATTTTTTTCCGATTAGCATGAAAATTCTTATATAGCAGTAAGGCGGTCCGTGGCAAGACAAAGTCTTCCAGGGAATACTAATATTTTACATATATGTTTTCGCTTCGGTCGGCAATCCCCTCACTGCTATACTATTTTTTTATCTTAAATTCGAATTACCTACAGATCGTAAATTACCTACAGAGCCCAAGCAAGCCCAGACCCTCCTAGAGACCCCTTCCAGAGTTTTCGCGCACACAAGAGATCGTTATCGGACGTGTTTTTGCATGTACCTAGTGCATGACAGCAGGCGTTGTGTTGCGTGCTTATAGCCGATACACATTGACTGCGACAAGCGACGAGCGCCAATTGTCAAAAAATTGACCGCATGTTTTCTTATGAAGATGTATTCATTTTTTAAAGACGGCACGACAAAGAGAGAATACGACCACAAGTGTTGCTGCCGCAGACTTCAATCTATTTCTTATTTGACAGACGGCAAAAGCGAACATAGAAGAGTTTGTTTATGTTTTGTATGAAATACAGACTGGCGCTGTTGCGTTCATTATTATCAAGTCGTCGAGAACTCTGCGACATTTCTCTCTGACGGTAAGTTTTCGTTTTGTCGGTGGACGCCTGTTGCAGTCAATGTGTATTGGCTATTACCATGACAACAACGATTGTTGTGTAATATTTTTTTATTTAATTTAATATTATTGATTTCAGTGCTTTCAGTGGAAAAGTTGTGTAAAGGTTTTGCATTTTTTTTTTTGTTTATTGTGTGGGGAAAATGGTTTATAATTACGATGGGGAAAATACAAATGATCATCATACCTGCCAACATCATACTTGCCCATGCAAAAATATGATAGAACAGGCCACATATCGCAAAAATATGATAGAACAGGCCACATCTCGCATTTTTTTTATTATGTAACCACCTCCCAGAGCGTTGCCCATTTAGGGTTGTTAATACTCCTAAAATCACAAAATAGCAAAATATAAAATGAGAAAAATTCACATTTTTGTATGAGAAAAATCATGCATAAATGCTTCAGTAAGCTGCTTATGTGGTTGTTATGGTTGTTGTTGAAGTGAATCCTTTTACGAATATTTCTTAGTAACTACTTGTGTTGTTGTTGTTATTAATATGTATGCAAAATTTACATATGCCTTCGCTTTTGTTATTGTTTTTGTTAATCTTGAGCAAGATTATTACAATAAAAAATAAAGTTAAATTTGATAATTCGTTCTATTACCTATTCTATAGATCTATTCCTTGCATTTTTATATGATTTTAATTGTGAGCTATTTAGATCAAGTAAGCTTGCAGAAGGCAACAACAACAACAACAACTCTGTTGTTGCCTTTTTCAAGCTTAGATCAAATAGCTCACAGTAAAAAACCATGTAGAAATTCAAAGAATAGATCGTAATTCATTATCAAATTTAACTTTCTATGGTAGAGCCATACCAAGTTAATTTAGTTAATGCAAATTAATTAAATAATCTAATTTGATTGATTTCGGTCAAGGTGATAAATAATTGAACATTTGGTTGTGCAAATAGCTACCTTTCAGCTAAACACTAGCTTCTAGCAAAATATCGTTCCAAATTCTATGGTGTACTTCGGCAGATTCAACGAACTCCAAATGAATAGCGGAAAATAAGAATCAAAAAGAACAGACACACAATCCCTGTTAGAGTTTTAGGCTTAATCTGAAAATGCTTACTGCTTCATCGTCGTATGATAACGTAGCCGATGAGAGAGTAATATTCTTACGAGTTTATTCAAACAAGCGTCAAATCATATAAAGACTTCAATTGTTCTTGAATAGTAATAATACAGAGAAAACATAAACATAGCTAGAGACTTAGCACCATATTTGTGTGAGTCAAAGTACAACATTTTAAACACTCTCAATATATTCAAAAATAATGAAACACCCTGTATTAAAGACTGTTTCAAAAAGACCCTAAATCCGTTAAAAATTTGTTTTAACGGACCGCCACTTTGGGGTTATTTGAAGCTTATTATTCTTTAAATTCAAAATATGCTCACATAATTTCCAAGTCTTTCAATCAATGTTATTGTTTGCATACAAACCTTTCATGTTTTTAATATCTTCTCTATCGAATTGCTTCGCTCTTAAAATTTACTTGGGAAATTTTCTCTTAAGCTACCTCTTGGTCTTGCGCAAATTCACCTCTACTGGAATGTTACATTTTAAGAGCAGATTTATTGTTTGTGTAAAGTATGGATGTGCTTCTTTTCTAAGGATAAGAAATCTGATAAGTCATTCTGTTTAGAAAAAAAAAATGCACATAAGTTTTGGCACATTTTTAAATTTTATTTCTACTTGTTTTTTTTTTCTATGTTTCAAACGTTATGCAATTCTTGTTTATCGGTTTTAACAGGTTTTTTTTTTGCCTTTTGTGTTTCTTTAGACATGTTTCTTTTTTCTCAAGATGAACGGTCTTAATTTAGTCAAGTATATGAATAATTAATATTGGCATTTTTGAGTTACTATTTTGTGTTTTCCAATTTTTAAAAAGCAAGTTTAGAAAAATAAAATGAAAAAAGTTACACCAAAATATATTTTTATGAACAACACCTTTTTTGTATTCGTGAAAAAAATTAAAGATAATAAATTAAGTTTTACAACTGATATCTTTAATTTAACTGATATTTTGTATCAATTTTGCCGATTTTTATAGAATAAATAAATTTTGCAATAGGTGGCGCCTAGCAATGAAATTTAACAAAACTGAATAACTTGACACACATCAAAGCTAGGATTTTGATATTTAAATTAAAGTTGTTGTCAAAGTCAATTCCCAAATATAATATAAGTGATAAAAGGCAACGTGGCGAGGCACCTCCTGTACAACTTTAATACCTTAAACACGATATTTAGCGTTTTGGGAAGTACGATGAATTTCATAGACACTAATCACTAAAACAAATATGTGCGATATTGAAAAAGAAACGTGGCACCACCCATACATCTCCAAAACCAAAAAAAAAAATGATTACTCCAAAGATAACTGTCAGATTGAGTTTAACTTTCGAAAAATATTTACCTCGGTGTCATATTATTTCGATACAGACACACAACATAGGCGTAGCAAAGCGCGCCAGGAAATTGGTAGTTTTCATATAAAAATATATAATTGTATTTATTTATTTATTTTTCATCATATTGTGAAATATAGTACATATATTATTGAATATATTTTATAAAAGGAAATTCGTGAAATTAAAAATGCATTCAACACAATGAAGTTTAGT
The DNA here is from genome assembly GCA_963920525.1 of Dichetophora obliterata. Taxonomy (NCBI): domain Eukaryota; kingdom Metazoa; phylum Arthropoda; class Insecta; order Diptera; family Sciomyzidae; genus Dichetophora; species Dichetophora obliterata. The sequence goes on from OY986437.1 coordinate 55,575,492, forward strand.
GAAAAAGCAATAAAAGAAAATTTAAAAAGTAATTTCAGAAAGATATCTTGTAAAATTATTCGTGTAACAATATTACTTTCTGAAAATCAAATCAATATTGCATCGATTCAGAAAAAAGCGTAAGACCCCAGACTTACTTCAATAGGTTATGGAAACAGACAGGCGAGTACCCAGAAAAAATTTCGGGAGGGAGATTTTTTTTTGTTTAGACTTATTTAAATTTTTTTTATTATATAATATATAATAATAATATTTTTTTTTTGGGCTAGTGCATTTCAGATTTCTTCCGTGGTCACTTCCACGTCCCTGTGAACATTTAGAAGAGCATACCAATTGAGCCTTTCTTCTCCAGTTTTACTTCTGATGCATGTTTTGAGTCTTTGAAGCGACGAAAACGAGGGCTCGCTTGAAGCGACTGAAACCGGCAGGTCGATTTGTCTGATTCAACCAGTGCCTACAAATATGGGGTACAAAATATTGATGAAAATCAATTTATACACTGGAAAAATCATCACTTTTGCTAAATTTAACGCAATGCATTTAATATCAATGCATGATACTTACGTAGTTAGCGCTACAACCGTATGTCGATCTTGGCCTCATCTAAGACTTTGTGCTAACCATTTCTGTCTCTCGCTTGCTGGCGCCAGTTGATAGTTCCAAGCTTCGTCGGGTTGTCCTGTACTAGCCTTTCCAACGAAGATGTGGTCGTTGTCTTCTACGTTCACCGCCGCTGGGTACCGAGTCGAATATTTTCTTCACTGGAGCATCGTCTTTCAAGCGCTGAACATGACCTAGCCAGCGAAGCCGCTCGATTTTAATGCGCTTGACTATGACGATGTCACCGTGCAGCTCATACAGTTCATCATTCCACGATATTCAGTACTCGCCATTGACGCAGATTGGTCCGTAGATCTTACGAAGAATCTTTCTCTCGAATGCCCCTAAAGTCCTTTCATCTGAGCTGCTCAGCGTCTAGGTTTGTGATGCATAAAGTAGGACGGGCATGATGAGCGATTTATAGAGCGTAACTTTCGTTTGTTGAGAGAGGGCTCGGCTTCTCAATTGCCTACTGAGCCCAAAGTAACACCTGTTGGCAAGAGTTATTCTTCAATTGATATCAATGCTGATGTCGTTGGTTGAGCTTATGTTGAATCCCAGATAAACGAAGTCCTTCACAACCTCGAAGGAGGTATTGTCAACTGTAACGTTGGTTCCAAGACACTGCGACTTTTTGTTTGTTGACACCAAGTATTTCGTCTTATCTGCATTCACTGCCAGACCCATTCGACTTGATTCTCTTCCTAATCCGGAAAATGCTGCACTGACTTCGCGCGTATTATGGCCAATGATATCGATGTCATCAGCATACGCAAGCAGCATAACACTCTTGTAGAATATTGTGCCACTACGTCTGAGATCAGCAGCTCGAATGATCTTTTCCATCATTAGGTTAAAATAATGATCGATAAGGTTATCGCATTAGGTTATCGCACGATAAGGAATCACCTTCGTCTGAAACCTTTTTTGGTAACAAATGGTGGGAAGAGGTCCTTCCCGATTTTAACTGCGCTGCTGGTGTTGCTCAGTGTCATCCTGCAAAGTCGTATTAGTTTTGCAGGAATACCAAATTCAGACATGGTGGAGTACAGGTGCTTCCTTATTGGATTGTCGAAGACGTCTTTGCAGTCTACAAAAAGATGGTGGGTGTCGACTTGTTATTCTTGAGTCTTTTCCAAGATTTATCGCAGCGTGAAAATCTGGTCGATGGTGAACTTTCCAGGTCTGAAGCCACACTGATAAGGTCCGATCAGTTCGTTTACAATGGGCTTCAATCTTTCACATAAAACGCTCGACATTACCTTATATGCGATATTAAGAAGACTTATCCCACGGTAATTGGCACAGATAGTGGGATCGCCTTTCTTGTGGATTGGGCAGGGCACACTGAGACTCCAATCGTTCGGAATGCATTCTTCCGACCATATTCTGCATAGAAGCTCGTGAATGCATTTAAGTAGAGCTTCGCCTCCATTCTTAAACAGCTCAGCAGGTAAGCTATCAGCTCCCGCGGCTTTGTTATTTTTAAGCCGAGCTATAGATGTCAGAACTTCATCATAGTCGGGCAGCGGAACCTCCAACGCTGTCATCCAAATTTGGGGTTTCCGGAATATCATCTCTATTGGCGGGATTGTTGTCAGCGTCACCATTTAGAAGCTTAGAGAAGTGTTACCTCCATGACGTCAGTGTACTCTGGACATCTGTCACTAGAATCCCGTTTTTATCCTTGCAGGAAGAAGCCGCGGTTTTAAAACCATCGGCAAGGCGTCTTATTTTTTCGAAAAATTTTCGGGCCTCATTCCTGTCACCATACATCTCAATCTTCTCCTGCTCGCGCTTTTCTGCCTCTCTTTTTTTCCGCCTGAAAATATGTCTCTCTTCCCTCCTCTTTTCTTTGTATCACTCCTTAGCAACGCGCGTTACAACCGACTGCAGGGTGACTTTGTAGGCGGCGTCTTTCTCTGCAGTGGCGTCGCGACACTCCTGGTCCGGCGAAGGCGTTGGTAGCCAATCACCTCTTCAGCAGCCGCACGCATGGAGTTGGAAATGTGTGTCCACTGCGCGCATATATCATCGATTGGAGGAGTGCTTTGAAGCAGGAGTGAGAGTCGAGTGGCGAAAGCATCGGCTGTCTGTTTCGATTGCAGCTTGTCGACGTCTAGCTTTCTCTGTGTAGCTGTGTAGGGTTGCGTGTATTCTTAGCTGCGCACAGACGTGTACGGATCTTGGCTGCAACAAGATAGTGATCCGAGTCAATGCTTGCACCACGGATCGTGCGTACATCCAATACACTGGAAGAGTGCCTTCCGTCGATCAAAACGTGATCAATTTGATTCTTGGTTTTTTGATCAGGGGACATCCAGGTGGCCTGATGAATATTAAGATGCTTGAATCTAGTGCTACTTACGACCATGTTTCGTGCTGCGGCGAAGTCAATCAGCCTCATTCCGTTGTCGGAGGTGTTGTCGTGGAGGCTGAACTTTCCGACTGTTGGACCAAAAATATTTTCCTTGCCCACCTTAGCGTTGAAGTCACCAAGCACGATTTTTACGTCGTGACGGGGGCAGCGCTCGTAAGCATTTTCAAGGCGCTCGTAGAAAATTTCCTTGATCTCATCGTCCTTGTCTTCTGTCGGAGCGTGCGCACATATCAGGCTTATATGGATTATGGCAAGCCGTTTGTTCACAGGTGTATATCGCAGGACGTGGGGCCGTAGTCTCTTGCCAACTACAAATCCGCGTCCAAACTCGTGCTTCTCCGCATGGCCGCTGTAGTAGATATCACAGGGTGCATGCCGAATGCAACCCTGTCCCTTCCATTGCATTTCTTGTATAGCAGAGATATCAGCTTCGTATCTTTCCAAGACATCAGTCAGTTGGATATAGGCACCTTCCCAATTAAATCGTTATCAGTTTTTCGTTTGCGGTAGTCGTCATCAGAGTTGGTGATCAGTTTATTTTATTCTTATTTGTTTTCATTGAAATGGGTTTTTACGGGTGGGCTTCAAACCCGACTCACAAGCCTAGGGGGGCCCGCTGCTCATATTAGCCGACAAACTAACGGTTTTTAGTTTTGACGTTGCCCAGGAAACACCACGTGGAGGTTTGAGTCGACTTGAGGCGATTTCATAAGGATTATGCTGTCCTCGCCAGGTTGAGACAGTCAGACATGTTACCCTGTAAAGGTTCGCCCCCCCCAGTTTCCCAAATTTTGTGCTTTGATTAGTTTATTGTTTAAAAAACCCAATCCGGATTTTGAGGTTTTGAGATTTTTTTTTCGCCGACCCATAGCTATGCGAACGCCAAAATATGGTCTCTTTTGAGACAACGTAGCTCAGTCAAATTAAATGCGATTTTCGTAAATAGGATATCGTTGGAAATTTTCTTTTGAGACAAAAATATAAAACTTTAAAAATAATTTCACTTACATGAGCCATTATTAATTCAAAGTTTTATATCATGCCAGCAACAGGCGTTATTTTTTTTTCAATGTCACTACACGGTTAGAAATCTTGGACTAACTTTTAGTCCCACTAAAATATTACTGCTTGTTTTTAAACCTTGCGGTTTCGAATTGAATCTTTTCAAATACTAACTCATATTTAAAACTTTTTTGTACTAGAATTGAAACCAAAAGAAATATTACATCATCAATTTTAGCTTTTTGGTTTAAATTTTAGCTTTTTGGTTTCAATTTTAGTCTTTTTGGTTTCAATTTTAGTACAACTCTGTATTACTTTTTGTTTTTAATACTAATAATACTAAATTCTAGTACATGTGGATACTAAATTTGGATTAAGACCCGTAAAAAGTTGGCCTGGCAATGTTGCGACTCAATATTAGGCGACTCGGTTCATATGTTTGCTTATCGCGCTTTTTATGTATAAGCCAATAGCTCTGTGGTTAGAGTAGTGAGTTTACAAACTCAATGTCGTGTGATCGAATCTCGCGTTGTTTGTTATTTTTTTTTAAATATTTGAATCTAAGCTTGTACTAAATTTGAAACCAAAGCTGTATTAAAACCATTTTTTAGTATTTTGTAAATACTAGATTTGAAACCAAAGCTGGTGTAGACTTATATGTAGTACAGAAAAGTTTCAATTTTAGTACAAGATTTCTAACCGTGTACTTTATTTTTTTTTTACGTTCGATTACCTTTCCTAAGATATGAAATGAAAGTGTGTTCTTTAAGGGTTCAGAAGTTATGGCGTAAAAACGTTTTCAACGAATTCAACTACCGTTGATATTTATTGTGAAAAGACTACAATACAAAGCAACTGAAATTTTTTTTTACGTAAATTATATAAAAAAAATATTTTTCAAAGTACATTTTTTCAAAGTACAAGTTGTCCTTTTCAGCCGGTGTCAAGATACTTTGGTCCCATTTTATCGGAATAAAATCAAAGTGCATATTAATAAGATAACGGCGACAATAAACTAGTATTATAAGGTTTGGTTACAATTTTCCCTCGCTACGGGGATCAAAAGCGTTGAAAATTACAGCATTTTTTAAAAAGTCGCTCTAAATTTACCATCCAAACTACAGGGAACTTATAAAAATATTCTGTACACGTATTTTACTATGCAATTGATTTCCGATATTGGAAATAGCCTTTGCAGCCTAATAATAAACGAGTCTACTGAGATTTTTGTAAAAAAACGATATTATAGTAAAAGCCGACAGCGTATTATATCAAATTTTGTGAAATTGGTAGAATTAGAAGGTTCTACTGCGGAGGGCATTACAAGTATCATTTTAAAAAGACTTTGTAAATTTAAATTAAGTAAAGGTAATTTTAAAGGATAGCAGGGCATTCAAAGTGCTAGGCAACGGTTTCAAAACTTCTTATTTGACTTACTTTTTTTTTAAAAATTCATGTTTTAGAAGCATAGAACTGTTCTAGAACTTCATGTCAATGGCTTTGAAGCAAAAAATTAGTATCCTCAAGACACAAACATCCTAATATGCATCATACTTTAAGATCGAACTCCAAATACCGAAGCTATGATGAGAAATTTAAAAAGGTTCAGCTACGTTCGGTAAAATAAAATTAAAATATTTTTTAAATAGTTCTACTGAAATAATGGAAATACTTCCTTAGGAAAAGGTTAGTTATTTTTGGCGAGCTTTAATTTACTTAGATAAGTGGTACATTAGGATGGTAAAAACTGAGATTAAGTGGATAAATACTAGAAGGAGGTACTTGAGTTCAATGCATTTTGGAGCAAAAAAAAAAATTCTCATGACAAAAACATCGATACACCTCGGTATCACTTTTCTTTTCTTTCACTTTCTTTGTTCTTTCCTACATTTAAGAATTCTGGAAAACTAAAAATCCACAGATAAATGTTAAGGAATAGCACTAGCCTCTGTTAAAAGCAATTAAAATTGTCTTTCACGGTTGTTTCGCCTAATCAATAATTCACGTATGGTTCAAGCTCAGTTCCGGCTATCGTGACAGCCAAAATACTTTGAGAATCGTTATAAAATAGACCAAGGTTAATTTTTATAGGGGTACCAATGAAACTTTTTTCTAATGAAAGTCGAGGCACCTTAATATAATTTACTTACATATATCTTTATATATAAAGGCCCTTATTATGAGTTGCTTTCGACGTGGTTGTCGAACAACGAGTATCGAAAGTTAAATTCTTATAATGAGCCGTGCAACCCTATCGAAATGTTCGTTGCTCATCGAAATTTCAGTCGAATAGGATTTTGCTTTAGATGCGATCCGTGCTTAGCAATAATTGTTGAAAATTTAAGTATTTTGTGATTGTGTTTTTCTTTTAAAGACTTAAAACTAATATTGAACTGTTTTTGTAATTTTTATGCTGGTCTAAGGTGTTGAGCAACAAATCACAGTTAGAAAAACTGGTCTTATTGAAGGAGGCAAACTTTGACTGCAAAGGATATTTGTTCCAAAGTTCAGGCGACAAAGACATGGGAAGCAGAGAACTGCACAAGCCTACTTGAAGTCTTTTTCAAGTGCTTGCTTAAAATATAAGTTCAAGCTAGCTTGAGCTTGATAATTTTGAATAAAGTACAGCTTGTAATTGAATATAAATAAGCCCACGACAGCGTGCAAGTATTCTAGCTTACAAGCGAACAGCACGAAGTTTCAAGTAAAGGAAAGCTTGATGCCTTCGGCAAAAAGCTTGAAACTGAAGGCAAGTATCGAATTAAAGCAAGTATCCAAAAAATTCAATGAGCTTGCTTAGAGAGAGCTTAAGCGTAATAGGACTTTTAAGGATTTTAAAGCGTAAGGACTTTAAGGAAGGTTGGAAGTTTTAGGGGTAAATGATTTCGAAGATTCTGTCAAACTTTAAAATTTAAGATGGCGGATAGAGTTGCCACCTAGATTTTTTTTTATTTTTGCGAATTCTTGTAATATTGAAATTCTGACAACGGATGTGATTTCGAATATAATGTCACAGTTTTAAAATTTAAGATGGAGGCTAGGGCTGCCACCTAAATTTTTACCACAGAATTGCCACCTAATAATATGTATTTTTAGGAGTTTTAAACATCATTTATCAGTATTAAGGGGTCGCTGATTTCGAATCTTAAGTCAGAATTTTGAAATTCAAGATAGTGGATAGGGTTGCCACCTTAATTTTTTGTAGTTTTATGAATTCGGGGCTGGCAAAAAAACAAAAATGGTGCACCAAAAATGGGTCACTGAGTCCGAATCCGTCGTCAGAATTTAAAAATTATAAAATAAAATTTTTAATAATGGGGTTGCCACAAATTCTGACGACGGATTCGGATTCTTTATTTTTCGATAGTATAAAACGTTTTTAAATTTTTACAATATAAACTTTAAATCAACCCTACATTTATGCAAACCATATGAAAGAACATTAAAAAAGCCATTTTCGGTTTGGAATATTTTTTACGATAAAGAAATTTGTTAAGGTTTTTTTTGGAAAATTATAAAAATTAGAAGAGAAACGAAAATGAAAAAGATTGAATCACAATTGAATGGACAATTAATCAAAATTTAAAAAAAAAAATCAATACAATCCTTTGTAACATGACTGAGTAATTCACTTTCAAAGCCAGCACTTTAATTTTTTATTGATTTTTTTTTCTATTTCTTAAAAAATAAAATTAGTACTAAAAACTTTTTGTGTTTTAGGTACGAAAGTTTTAGTGGTGTCAATTTCTTGGAAATTTAAAGAACTTGCATATTCCTATAGAAAAAACAAATTTCTAATAAAAGACATCTAAACTAATAATGTTAATTACCACAAAGGCATGCATTACCACATTGCAATAATATAACTTTGAAAATTCATGCATGGCAGATTACTTACCTTAAACATTTAAGGTGTTTGATGAATCTGAGGACCTTAGTATGTTTGACAACGACAAAAAAGGGTCATAAATTTGGGGTAAAGATATATAACTTTTCGATTAACACCGGGTATATCAGGAATATATAAAAAACTTAGCTTGAAAATGAAATAAAACAAAAACTTGTATATTTAAATTTCTTAATTTTTAATTATTTAAATTTACGTCAAAACCCGTTTGATAAGTTTATGGGTAAATCTGGGTTACGGCCCTGTTATGGACACAAAGTTTATATTTTTCGGTCAGTTAATAGTACAACGTTGTTTGAGATTGGAAATATAAAGATATAGAATCAGGAAGAACTATGATTCATGCCCGCGGAATGGATTTTAGGTTTTGGGCCGAAGCAGTTAATACCAGAGACCGTACTCAGTATGCATTTTATAATAAAAAACAAAAACTAATAATTATCTTGTGACTTTTAAAATTTTGAGCAAAAAATAATAATTATTTTCGCTCTTTATTTTTTAAGGCAAAAATAAAAATCAAAATTAGCCCGATATTTTTTTGGTCACAAAATAAATAGTAGGTTTTGATTTTTATTTTTTAAAGCAATAATTAAAAGTAAAGTTTGCACGATATTTTTTTTTTGTCAGAAAATAACTGGTAAGTTTGGATTTTTAATTTTTTGAGCAAAAATAAGAAGTACAGTTTGCCTAATATTTTTTTGGTCACAAAATAACTGGTATGTTTTGATTTTTATTTTTTAAGGCAAAAATAAAAACCAAAATTTGCCCAACATATTTTGGAGCATAAACTTGTATAACTTTTAAATCTTGATTTCTATTTTTTTATTCAAAAATTAAAAGCGTACGTTTGACGCGTTGTAAGCTAATGTTTGCTGTACTATTGATCCACTTTCGATAAAGTTGAATGGTTTTAAATGCCGTTTCAAATAGACAAATCAAAGTTACACCAACAGTTATTCGAAAGTTAAAAAAAAATCTCATATAAATACAAAAGTACAAAATGTACAGAAGTTAGTTAACGAGGACTCTTCATTTGAGTTAATATACCAACATTTTAAAATAAGTTTGTTTTGTTCGTTAATATATAAACATTATAATATATATTATAATAACTAAATACCATGCCAATAAGATTTGCTTAAATAATTATTATGTGCATTAACTATAATATTTCAAGCCTATTCCTTATTTCTTAAATTACATAACGTCTTCAAAAGGCATTTCACATGCCATCATAAACATCAAATCATGAGCACCTACTGTCAAAATATGCCAAAGTATTTGCTTGGTGGTCATACTATGCCATGGCATGTTTTGTTGAAACATTTCGACTCCATTAAAATGCAGGTTTGCAATACAGTTCATGACATGAGATAGATGCCATGAAAAATATCATGGCATTTATCGCAGGGCATAATATATGCCATGGCATAGGCGGTCTCCACTAGATTTGTCGATGCCTTGATGTACTTATAGGATGGCATGTGCTATGCCTCATGGAGACGCTATGTTACAACTGCTGCTCATGAATCAATCAATAAAGAAACCAGAAGACATTGAAAAATACATGTACTAATTTTTACGTAAGAACGGGAGGGGGAAAGAGCTTTTCTTACTGTTTCTGTCGAGGGGGGGGAGGTTTAGAATTAAAAATAACCTGCTTACATAATACTTTAACGGCCCTTTATGAAGCACTTACGAGATGACATAAATCCCTTAATATACATTTTTCAAACGTAAACTGTAATACTGATTTTGCTTTTAATTTTTCAATAAAATCAATGCAATTTATTGATTTAAATTTTTAAAATTTTTGAAAATTTTAAATCAATGTTTACAAGTTATTTTGTGCTCCAAAATATGTTGGGCAAATTTTGCTTTTTATTTTTGCCTTAAAAAATAAAAATCAAACATACCAGTTATTTTGTGACCAAAAAAATATCGGGCAAACATTACTTTTTATTTTTGCTTAAAAAAATAAAAATCAAAACTTGCCAGTTATTTTGTGACCAAAAAAATATTGGGCGAATTTTGATTTTTATTTTTGCCTTAAAAAAAAAATAAAAAGCTGAAATAATTATTATTTTTTGCTCAAAATTGTTAAAATCAAAATTTTAAAAATCAATATGAGGTAAAGTTCTACAATGTGAGAGCATTCTAATGCTACCTTAAAAACGGCGGTGCGACAATTTTTTTATAATGCTGTTTTGGTTTAAGAATCTTAAAATAATTATTATTTAGTCTCTGGTTAATACTGGTCGTAACCATCAACACAGGACCTAGTACAGTGTCAGAGAAAAGTACTGAGAAAGAAAGCAGAGTTCTTTCATTTAATTCCTCTTAATTCATCTGTTCTGAATTTTAATTGGTTTTTCTGAATTTCAAGAAGAATTTCTGAATTTTATTTGACATTTTTTAAATTTCAATTGATCTTCTCTGAACTAAAATTGATTATTTCTAAATTTTTAATTAAATTTTTGAATTTCCTTGGATGTTTTTGAATTCTAATTTACCTTTTCTCAATTTGAAATTATTTTTTTCTTCATTCCATCCTTTATTTTTTAATATTTAATTTTTCCGACTTTTTGTTACTGGATGAAGTGAGAAAACAAGTTAATTGCATTTTTGATTTATGCGATATTTACTGAATCACCAATTATGATATATAATCTTCTAATGGATTAGTTGTACATCTTTCGTCTAAAGCTCTCGTTTTCACAATTCCCAACATCAGAAGTGAACTGGTTTCATTTTACATTATTTGTTGCATTTGTATATGTATTAGTATCTGTAACAGTTCAATCTAATTAACATTAATCTTATTTAATTAATTAAGATAATTTAATATATTGCCTGCACTGTCATCAAAACAAGCTTTAAGTTATGGTGTAAAATTGTTACACTTTCTCTACCGGGCATTTCTTGCTTATCTCCTCAAAGCTATTCAACAACACATAAAGTTGCTAAGAACTCATTAACTTTATTGCAACAGTTTTCTCAATAAAAGTGCCTTTACACTATATGTTTTATACATATGACACTTTAAAAAATTACAAATGGTTTTTAGCTACAGATAGTGTGGAACTTATGAAAATGTGGTTTTGAAATGTCGTTTGTATTTGCGTCTGTAAATTTTTGTATTAGAACCGTCTCTTATTTCGTATGTTTTTCCATCTGTACAAAATGTCAGTTTGATAAATTTTTTATTAGAAAATGGAAGAAATGGCAAATTTTAAGATATTTATTCAATAAATTGATTTAAAATGAATTTATTCTTAGTTTGAATGGCTACACGAAGACACTTAAGAGCTTTAAGGTTTACAAAAATTTCAAAAGCTGTTTTTTATTTTCAAATGACGTGTCGATAGTGTGGAGACAAAAGAAAACAGATGTCTGACAAAAACTTAGTTCTGACACACAGATGAAATTCGGTATGTTATTTTATTTGACATGTCATATGTATGAAACATATAGTCTGGGGACACCTTAATCTCGAAATCATGCTTAAATCACTTCTTTACTAATGACACTGAAATTCTGCTAACGTCATCCATTCTTCATTTTATTAAAAAGTATTTTTATATTTGATCTACTTTAATTTATGTAAAGAAAATTTTTTTAATAGAAAATTTCATGGAAGTGTGAATTTATAGATACTCTCGTCACATTTCCACTTCAGTCAAGAGATTTTTAAATATTTCAAATTATTTTGTTATGCTAGTTTTTCATACTGCTGAATTCTTTAAGATTATAACTTATTCTCTATATTTTCTGGTTTCTATTTATAAGCAATCAATGTTTACATTCAAGTGAATTTTGAATAACTTAGTGAACATTTTGTATTGAGCTGATGTAAACCAATTTTATGTTAATCGAAACTTGTGTTTAATAATCACAATAAATTTATGATATATTGTCTAAAAATAACTTAATTGTTTTGCTTTTTTTTTCTTTTCTCTTGCTTAGATTATGATAAACAACAAGCACATAATTGTTCGAACATAAGAAACGTTACCAATTTCGAAAATGTTAATCATAACATAGCACGCTCAATCTATGTGGAACACTCTCACAGCTGTTGATAACAGACGCTCTGAAACTGTACAGAATTTCCAGCAGCAACGTGTGCTGCATTCGGCCAGATTTTCTCTACGTAAAATTGAGTGCTGGCGAAGAAATGCGACAGAGCTCGCAGTTGTTGCTGTCGCCGCTGTTAATCGTATCGAGCTAGCTGTCGAGAATGAAGAAACCGAATTTGCAGTGCAGACAACGAGGACGAGTAGTTTTGTCCTGTGTGTCGAGTGTACAGCACGCGTTTTGATTTATTTGCGGCCAAATGTATGGCAATTATTGAGGAATAAAAAAAAAAAACAAATTAAAAACCAAAATGTAATTTGCCAACAATTTTGACGTGTTATTGTTCGTTTTTTTAAAAGCGCGTGTGAGTTAATTTAAAAAAAACATTTAAGAAACAAAAATTATAAAAAAATGCTATCATACGTGTGTGCTGCTTTTTGCTGACTGGGTCAAGTGCAGTTCCAGCGACGTTAATTTGTGGCAAAACTGTTTTTAATTGCGGTTGCCTGCAATTAATGGCAATAACAGTGAACGACTATTCAAGTGAGTGTGAAAAATTATTGCATACTTTTAGGTGTGTGTGCCTAAGCGAACACAGTGCGGAAGGAAAAGTGAAAGTAACAATGATTTAATAATTTTAAAAGACTGTTATGCAAATATTGATAGCCTACTTTTAGGCCCAATTTTAAGTTAATTTAAATTAAAGTTTTACTAATATAAATAAATTGAAACTCTTAGTCAAATAATGCCATCAACCATGCTTCGATGAGACGTCAACAATTTTTCCGCTGTCAAAAACAATCGAAAATCTTGAGTATAATTTGCGGAGCATCAACATTATCATGATATCCATTAAAAATGTTTGCCTATCGTGCCAACATTGCTTAACAGTCAGTCATCCAAGTTATTTGCATAAAGCATCAAAAAGTTTCACGCTCAACATTTAAAGCATGTCTTTAGGCGTCTCCTCTTCAACTCAAACTCAATTTCAATTACATAAAATTTAACTGCAGCCTCGAGTGGCAATAATTAAGAAATAAAACGAAGAGGAAAAAGAAGCAATAAAAAAACGTTTAGTTAGCCAAATAAGCGGGAGCTTTTCAATAGGAAGCGGATTTAAAATGGACAAATAGAAGAAAATTCGGAGCGCTCAAAATAATTTGACCGCACATAAAAAAAAACAAAAATATAAAACGAGTACTAAATAAATTTTGAGCATTTTGTCAACTTATTCAAAAAAAAAAAGTGTAACTGACCGCAGTTTCTGAACTAAGCAATTAAAGCGCAACCACAAAATTTGACAAACAAAATTTAAATAAAAATAAAATATAAAAATTAAAAAATAAAAAATTCCAACGACAAAAGTGTTATGAAAAAGATATAAATTTTAAATAAAAATAACGCTTGAATCAACTCAAAACCCTAAAAGCAGACAACAATAATTTGAAATTAAGGCTATTCAGAATTATTCGCACGATTTTCTTGCATTTGTGTGGTTTTGACGGCTACCACAAAAATGAGGACAAGAAAAAAAACATAGGAAAATATAAAGCAAAAAAAAAAAAATAAATAATATAAAAAGGTGTATAAAAAAATTCCCATAAAATAGCAAGAGAAAAAAAATTTATGAACGCTGACAGCATCAGCTCGCCTGAGCAGCCTTTTTGACGACGTAGACAAAAACGACCCACGATAACAACAACAATAACATCACTGCTTTTGTCCACCGCTTACCCAGGCAGGACGAAGGACTATTGCGGACTCGAGCTATTGAATTCTTTTGGGCTTTATTGGTCCCGTGAGTGTTGGTTAAGCGGCTTTTAGCAGGCTTCTTATTTGATCAAATCTTTAGCTGGCATTCCTTAGAAGTTTAACTGCTAAACACTTGAAATAGTCCTTTAGAAACTAGCTATTCAGGCACCACCACCCCCCACTGATATTAGCTGATTGCTTGCCAGAGAGCCAGCCAAAAACCATTCAAAAAATAAAAAGCAGAAAAAAAAAATAATAAACAATAAAAGCTAAATGTGAAAATTGAAAAGAGGCAAAAACGTAGACGTTGAAAACTGCCTGGTCACTTTATGATGTTGTTGCTTTTGTTGTAGCTCGAAAACGCGTGCTTAAATTTCAAACCCTATACAAAAGTGAACCCTACAAAAAAAAAAAACACCCCGTCATGATTCGCACTTAATTTGTTAGATTTGTACCTTTGCATAGACGGAAAATACAAATTCAGCACAAAAGAGGCAGAAGCCGGCAGACATTAAGTGGGCGGCCAAAAGTACTCAAACGTCAAAAAACACGACAGCAACAACAACAACAACAGCAAGAAACATAAACAAATCGCACAAAATGTGGAGCCGCATCCGACATTCTAGTCTACTGATTGGATTATTTTTGCTGATTTTTCTCAACGAGATTAAAGGTGAGTTGGCAACATTGTTTTGTAATCTTTTGTTGGTATTTCTTGGTAGTTCGGTCGGGTGGCAACCTAACACCCAACCTCACACACACCGTTTTGGGTGGTGATTCGTTTACGCACCACTTCACTTCATTATTTTTAATTCTGTTATCTTTTGTGATTAGGCAAGCGTATTTTCTAGTTTTGCTCTAGATATTTGATATTCGTTATGTGTGTCCGTTACTTTTTATTTTTTCTTTGTTTTTCATTTCTATTTTCTATGGTGGCAACCTTTTAGGCGCAGTGAAATTATTTTGCATTTCATTTAAGGCTGGCTGGGTTGCTTTACAATTACTTGCAGCATTGTTGTTTTTAATTGGTTCAAATCGAAGATCTTAGATTGAATTGATGGTTGATCTAATGGAGCGGGGGTCTAATCAACTATTTTGGGTTATTCTATTTGCCTTAATTAAGTTTTCACTTACAAGTGGCATTTTGTGCAACTTTGAAGGGTATTCAAGCAAGTAATTTACTGGTCATGATAGCTTTATTTAATTGAATTCTTTTACTTAATGTTTCAATTCAGTTTGAAAAAACCAAGAAAAAAGAAAAGAAAACACTTGGAGAGAATCTTGCAAAGAACATTTTCGTCTAGTCATCGTGACTTTTGAGCTTAAGATTTTTTAAGAACAGCGAAAAGAAAAAGTGTCTTCGAGGTGAAGGTGTGATTTTGCTTGTGCACAGTCATTTCACAAAAAAGCTTGCATATTTGCCTGAATAGATAGATACAATGAAGCTACTTGATATTTGCATTTTTTTTTAAATAACGCTTTCGCTACAACACTAATTCACCAACAATGCTGAAATTGAACTTAAGTTAAATCTTAGCTGAGTACAACTTAAGTTTTCTATTGCATTTAAGGTTCACAAACCGTACTTAAGTACTGCTAAAATGGGTGACAGGACATAGCCCTAAGGGACATAATCCCAAATTTGAAACTTTCCGCTTTTCTCGAGGACATAATCCTAAAAATTGAATTTGGGATTATGGCCAGTTTTAAAGAAGTCATAAGCCCAATAAAAATATAGGACGTAACCCCAAAATAAATTTCATCATAAAAAATTGATTTGCGTTGCAAACAATTGTGATTTTTCCGTACAAATTTCCGTACAAGGGCAATCTTCCAAGCGGTCAGAACTCCTACTTGGTGTTACGATCGTTTAATAAGCGGTCATAATCCCAAATTAAATTTTCGGGAGTATGACCGCAAAATAAGGGTATGGGACATACCACCAAGGGATATGTCCCGTCACCGCTAAAATGTAGTGCATAAGATCTGGCATCCTCTTTAAAAAATGTTTTGTTTACCTTTTTTTACATTTTTTGACAAGTGCTAAAATGAATTTTAAAGTAAAAATATTTTTTTTTAAAAGATGTCTACTGCTTTCTATAAATAATAATAACAGTACCGATTTGATTACAGCTCAACAATATAAAAATTTGTGTTTAAATTGGTTGTATTTCTTTCCCGACTTTTTAATACCACCACCAACGGGAGACCTTTCTGTGGGGCTTTTTGTTTTGCCGCTTCGAGCACCTTCTGCTACTTCATTAATTTTTGTGCGTATGTGTGCCATATCTTCTTTATCTAAGTCCTTGTTGTATATTTTTAGGGGCTTTTAGTGTATTTTTTCCTTCCTCCTTCATGTACAGACATCTTGCAAGCAAGACAATCGTCTTTAGGACACGTTCGCAGCTGCTTTGCAAAAAACTATTCATCTTAAATTTTCGTTTTATCAATTTATAGTAATAAATCTTATTTTCTGTTCGTCTGTTTTTTTTTTAAATTTTACCGGAACACAAATCTAAACGGCTGGACGGATTTCGCTCAAATTAAGGTCATATTTTATGTGCATCCTGAATTCCATTGGACTTTTCAACTAACGTAAATTTTGTTGTTGAAATACTTTTTACTATCGGAGTTTTAAAAAATGTCAGTTATTTTGACACCAAAAACATTCACACATGATTCAATTATTATAGGCTGTATTTCTTTATTCATTCCAGATGTTCGGAATGACTGTTTTTGTTTCTTTATTCAGTTTTGATTGTCCGGAATATTCTTTTTTTATTTCCTTATTCTTACCGAATATTCCGAACGCGTTCTTTTTATACTATCAGCTAAGGTAGAATAAAAAGAAGATTCCTTGTATGTGAAGTTATATTCGATTGTTTGAAGTAAAACTTCGTTAAATGAAAATGGAAAAATGTTTTACATTAAATGTTTTAGATTGCTTTGTTGCATTTTTATTTTTTAAATTTTATCTGGTGTATTTGTTGTCTTTAATTAAATACGAAAAATATGTTTCTGGTTTTAATAAAAACAAAATTTTCTTTCTTTTCTAATACTGTTTCTTTATTCATTCTGTTCTGGATAAACAACAATCTATTCTATTCGTTCTCTCCTTTATCCGGAATGAATAAAGAAATACACCCATAAGGTTATTCGTATTTTTTACGTTTTCTCAAATTGGTATGCTTATTTGAAAATGAGAGCAGAAAAAAATCATGAGAGCAATGTCATTAGAGTTAGAAACGTACACGGTTGCCCAAATATCATACTAATTGGTACTATATTGACTACTATCAATTTTGTTCTAGTACTTTTATTGCTCCGATTTCTTAGTGCTTTAATAACTTTTTAAATTATTTTTATTAACTAACTTCAATTAAAATTATGTTAGTAAATATATAAGTAATATAAATACTTAAATAAATATAATTTTGTTCGTTTATTTTAATAAACACATTTAACCTAACTACGAAACCTAAAAAAGAGCGTTTAGTGGCTAAATAAGTTAATTGCGTAATTGTATTAAAAAGAAATTGCCATCACAAAATTATTAGGAACTTTACAGAAATTTTAAATCCATTTATGGTTAGTGCATTTATAATTTTTTAAATTGTTAAGAAAGAAAAAAGAAACACATATTCGTCAAAACAAAAATGAAACCACGGTCGCATAATACGCATTATACGTACTGTATACATAATGTGACCAACCGTACTCCTTTTGGGAGTGTTTTGCTTCTTTTTTCTCGCTGTACTTCTTGTATCCAAGTACGCTAAAAGTACTTCTTTTTACTTGTACTTATTTTTGACATAATTTTGACAATTTTTTTATAAATCTATTCAAAATACACCTCTCTAGTTTTGTTTCTGTACTCGATTCAAGTAACTTTATATATTTTAAGGTAGTAGCCCAGAGAAACGACCGAAATTTTGAATTTTTTCATAAATTTTTTTAAATAAGAAAATAAAATGCGATCGTTTTGAAATTTAAATGTTTTTATTGATGCAGTAAAGTGTGCAAAAGAATTTTCTTTGACTTGATTGTACATTAATTTGCTTATAGTTATCTATATCAAAGAAGAGTACTCGAAAGAAGGAGTGTTTTTTTTGTGGGAAGCACCCAGCCTTACGTCTTCATCTTTTATAAGAAAATCAAAAAGAATATCGTTCGGCAGGCTTTTTTGTAATGCACTTTCCCATAATATGTATATTTAAAAAACAAATAAAAAATGGCGAACTTGTGAAAAAAAATTGTCTATCTATTTTTTTACCTTGTTTAAAAAATTAACTTATTGAAAAATTGATTGTTTTAAAGTTCTGGAACTAGCTATGTATGCCTTAAATAACAAGTCAAATTTTTAGCCAAATCGGTCGAATTGTTTTTAGTTAGTGCTTCCCGAAGTTTCGAAAAAAGAGTTTAAAGTTTCGAAAAAACGTGTTTAAAGTTTTTACAGCACTTTAATATACGTAACGACGCTTTGTCTTCTTTTGGCTGTAACTTTAACAATTATTTCAGTTTAGGTCTAAGACTTTTAGAGTATATTTTTAAGATTTAATTTTTATATTCTATTGCGAAAAATTAAAAAAAAATTGATTTTTTGAATTCGTCAAACTGGTGGAATACTACGTTAATAAGCAATGAATTGTAAGCTAGATCTAATTTTGAATCTCTTATAAATTAAACTTTTTGTTTAATAGACTTATTCATGCATCTTTTAATATCTTCATTATTTTTTGTGGGTGTACTTCTATTTTGTAATTCTAAATTTATTCTATGCATTTATTTTGTGTCTCTTTTTAAAGTCTGTGCGTGTACTTCTTTTTGCTTTGAAAATATTGGTAACATTATGTACACTACGTTTTTGTGCCGCAAGCTGCGTATGCTTAATCCCTCACAATTTTATTATTGCAAATGAAGCTGCTGTTAACTGTTACCGAACATACGCTGTTTACATCGACAACACGGCGTTCATTGAATACCACTAGTATTTCTTTATAATTTGTTTTTTACCTTAACTTACTTTCTTCTAAAGTACACTTTCAGTTAATAATATTCACTAATTAGCTTTTGAGCAATGGCAAAAATAACTTTTTATTTTAAATTTGCAAAGGAGCTATCTAAATTCCTAGAATATATTTACGACTTATGACGCAACACCTACATAGTTTCTTTTTTTTATTAACTTGGCAAGAAAGCAATGAAAAACTACTACACTAGAAAACTACACAACGAAACACTGAAACATACCTTTTTTTTCCAACAGCACAAAATACTGTAAGCAGATTGTCAAAATATGTTTTTTTATAAAAAATAAGCATACGTCAAAAAATATGAATAACCTTATAATAATTGAATCATGCATTCCCATATCATCTATAAAGTTTTAGAATTTTGTAGCAAAATGAATTTTAACATAAAATGCCGCACAGTGGCTGAGTCCCATACAAAAAGTGTCAGTAAATGGAAGAATTCGTTTAGACTAATAAAATTTGGCGCATAAGTTAAAATTAACTATATAAGGCCACAAACAAAAATATTTTATAATACTCCCACTACCACGCCTTCTTCACATATGGGGAAAAAAAATTAAAAACTCAATATTTATTTTTGTTATTGAGCCTATGTACAAAAACAAAAAAAAAAAAAACATAAAAAGGGCTGACCATTTCGTTATTATAAAAAAGCAATGAAGTGAATCTTATATGTTACGCAAACGCAAATTTTGTCCGGCGTAAGGCTTTTTAAGTACAGTTCAATCTTAATGAATTTACTATGATTTGGTAGGTTTAGACCTGCAAATGTGCAAACTAGACTTTTTATTTCTTAAAAATTTATGTTTTTCAAGTTATAGCGAGCTAAAGTTTGCATATAATTGTTGTTGTTATGTTCTTTTTTTCTCTTCTTAATTTCAGCACATGCCTAAAAATATGTAAGGTATTTAGCGCCACCTATCGGCTAATAGCTGTGAAACTGTTATACTGATGAATTATCTTTTATAATTTAAATAGAAAATGCGTGAACTAGAAACTTAGTCAGTCATCAACGGTATCATTTAAAGGAAATGTGTCAAAAGAAGGCGTGATTGGACAAGTGGGAGTGGCACCTTCCATACAAATGAATCACATTTTAAGCAATATCTAGAGAACCAGTAACGCCACAACAACAAAAACTTAGGCAATCATCAAATACGTTAGTTGGAGAATATGTGCCAAATTAAGGCATGATTGGACCAGTAACACCACAAAAACAAATCTTGAAAAAAATTATAACATACGCTATTTAAAAGACACGTGCCAATATAAAAAGGACAATCTCTTACTTTTTCTCCAGACATTGCAAAAAATGTGTTTTAGTTGTATGGTAGGTACCACGTCCACTTGTCCAATCACGCCTCCTTTTGACACATTTCCTTTAAATGATGCCGTTGATGACTGACTAAGTTTCTGTTGTCATGGCTTCACTAGTTTTTCAGATATTGCAAAAAATAAGATACATTTGTATGGGAGGTGCCACGCCCACTTTTCCAAATATTTTAAACTCTTTTTTTGTACTTTTCTGTGCCTAAATCACTAAAAACGTCATCAAAATAATTTATTCCCTCTAGTTTGCACCAATCATTCCATTGTGCAATGCTCTGTATGGTAAGGATGTGAAACTGTTAGCAAAAGTCGACTTCGACTTTTTTAACTGTTGAAAATGTAAAAGCCGACTAATCGACTTTTTGAATCTTTAGAAGTCGACTTTTCAACATTTATCGACTTTTTGTACCATATTTGTAGGGCAACTAAGAAGCAAATGATTCAATATAACAAATGCGTTTTATTGTAAAAAAATAAACAAAAACATGGTACTTCAAGAAATAAATCCAAACCAAAAAACACAATATTTCAATTTTAGTTCTTTTATAGATAATCAGACTTCTATGAATAATTTTTCCCGGGTAATCGAAAAAAGGAGAGTTAATTTTCAAGATAACGTTTAAGAACATTTTGGAAATTTCTAATGCAAATTTCTTCATCAACAGTCAATGTTTATAAAAGTGAAAAAAAATTATGTCTCTATCTGCTATCTTAAAAATGAAAAATCCCTTTTCCGATATCCAGGAAAAATTATTCATAATTGGGCTGAATATCAAGCCCTAACCGCCGAATTAACTTAAGCGTTATAAACCAAATTTTACAAGAGAAGCATTTTCCTTGTTTTTTTATGTCACTGTTATCGGATTCGAGGATTAGTCGATGCCGCTATCACAACTTTTTTATTTGAAATTCTTGCTTTTCCCATCTTGGCATTCACAAGATAACCTTAATTGAAAGGGGGGGGGGGTCATTTTCCAGTAATTATTTATGTGCTACTGCTTACCAAGGTGAAAGATTGCATGAGAACACACACGGATATTTTAAAATGCGTGCGTTTTGAGCCTAGGATCTAGATGTGTTAAAGAAGCGTATGGTTTTACCAATTCAATATTGTAAGTTATTTTTGTGATTTCAATGGCAAGCACTCGTTTTAAATGCTTGCCAATTTGACTTAAAGCAGAGCATTCCTCTGTTTTCTATAATAAAAAATTAATCCATTTGAGCGTAGTTTAAATATTGTCAATATAAATTTGTATTCTGGCAAAAGGCCTATTCTGGCAAAGTAGCAATTGTTACCCAGTTTTCTTGATATTTCTATGTGTTTGTTGTAATGTTGTTTTTCTTTAGAACAAAATTTGAAGCTTAAAAATAATAATTTTTGATAAAAACTTTCATCTGCTTCTCAAATAGTAACAATTTCATTAAAACATTTTGTTACGCGTGTAACTTTATCAGATGATACGCAATTGCCTTGTCACACTTCCACTTACAGTATCTTTTTTTTAATTTTGCTGACCACTATTTCACATTTATCGAATCAAGAGTTGCCAACGCAGCTTCAGTTGTTGTTAAACAGCTATTTTGTTTATTAGTTTAGAGAAGACAGTTCTCAGATTAGCGTTTAGGTTTGTGTTTCGCATAAAATGAAAAAAGTCGCAAGTAAAAGCCGACTTTCGACTTTTTTCAATATCAGAAAGTCGATTGCCAAAAGTCGAAAATTATCAAGCAAAAGTCGACTTTCGACTTATTTCGACTTCGACTTGCACATCCCTCGCAGAAGTATGGCTCGCACAAGACAGGTAGTGCAGATTTAAAAAATTTCATAACAGACTTGTTTATGGAGAATACATAATTTTTATTTTTTTGTATTATTTCTAAATTTGTATTAGTATGTAATATTTTTTTAAAAATTTTCTATGAGGTCCAGAACGTTTTTTTTCAAAAATTTTTTTATAAAAAACTTATTAATTTTAAAGAAAAAAAATTTTTTTTAAAGAAAAAATAATTTTTGTAATTTAACGTGTATTACGAGTATTTGGCCCAAAAATCAAGAAATTTTAACAAGCCGTTACTTAGCAATATTAATTTTACTAAAACAGTGGCCTAAAACAAAATTCTTTGTAACTCATTGAAAAAAAAACTTTAAAAAAATTGCAATTTCTTTTTTTTTTTCATATGCACTTCAATAATACTCATAAAAGATATACAAATTGCGAATTCTTGTTTTAGGTGGCTAGTTTCACGAATTTTCACTCAGCTAAAATTATGAATTGAAATATTCAATATCAAAGTGACACTGGAATGATTTCTTATAGTTAAAAAAGGATTCTAAACTATTGGTCGGAAAATTTTTTAATTTTTAAAAATTTATACCATAATTTAAATTAAATTATACAAAATTAAATTAAATTATACAAAAATTTAAAAATTTAAAATATAAATTGGAAACTGGTAATGAAACATTTTGGTTCAAGCATTTTTCAACTGGAAGTCAAGAAATATTCTTACTCCTGTATATTTAAAATACATATAATATATATTAAATATATGAAATTAAATATGCTAACATTGTATCATCGTTGCGCGTGCAATACCGCGTATATTGCAAAAAGGCTTAATTTAATTTCATTTCAATTTTGATCAGTTGAAAATCTATTTGATAGCTTAAAATAAAATCTAGGCATGTTGGATTTTGGCGATTTAACACCACACGGGCCTACTAGTTTAATTTATTCCGCAGATAATTATTTCTGATTGAAAGAGTGATACATGGAAAATTTTACAAATTTAAGAGCATACTTTTTGGCAGTGTAATAAAACGTGCACAAGTCTTTTTGTATACATGGCTTGTCAATTGTAATCATTAAGGTGGCCGCCATAATATGTTAAAAAGTAATATTTTTAGGTATGAAGAAAAGAGTAAAATCCATAAAAAGACTAAAGAGATAAATCCAAAATATTAACAGTTTTGTGCAAATTTTACAACTCGCTCAAGAGCGCCCGAGACTTAGTTGAATGAGCGCTTTACAGGAGTTTTTCTGAATATTTAATCAAAGAAGTAATAAAAGCAATGCTTGAAATAAATTTAGTTTTTAAAACTGTTATGTACTTTATTTTTTATTTAATGTTTCTTTAAAATGAGCTGCCAAGCATAAAAATCGGACAAAAAGCAACAGAGTTGTGATATATTACTTAAAAAAAAAAAATTTGATTTTCTTTTTTGTTGCAATAAAAATTTGAAAAAATTGCCATGAAATGTTGTTGAAATATTTTTTGAAACAACATTTAATAGAAAAACATACAAAAAGTGATGTGATTTCGTTGAATAACTGGGACGTTATAACATTATTTACTAGAAGTATAACATTTTGTAAATATCGGGTTTAAGTATTTTTACGAAAAAGTTCTCAAAAATCCAAAAATGCAAAATTAAAAAAAAGGGTTGCTATGGCATAGTCTTAAGCCAGACTTTTTTCAAAAATCTTCAAAGTGCCTGCTTGACAAACAAGAAACAAATAAAACCTAAAAAACTATTGTTATAAATACAATTAGAGCTACGGGCGTACAACGTGTAAGTTCCACTGGCGTGTAGAACTATTGCTGGCGCGTGGAAGACAACCTTTGGCTTTATTGAGACGACAATCAAATGATTAAGCTAATCCCTTCTTTTGTTCGTTTTTACTCTATTCGACTAATTGATTTAGGTCTTGAGCGTCATAAAAATTTTGATTATGTTCGAAGTTAATTTTCGCTCTCGCACAGTTCAGCTTTTTTGCTGAAAAATAACCACAAATTTGGATAAATTCAATCATTTGATTCTCGTCTGAACACAGCCTTTTTATTTGTTTTTCAATACACGTCTATCAAATTAGAAAATAAAAATTGTCCGGCTGCAGCGTGTTCTGTAGCCGCACGACAAGCTCGGCGTGTGATGTGGATCGTGTTTATAACATAAGAAATACATTGTTCTATATTGACAGGCTCCACGCCACCCGCCTGAAGCCCCAATTGCGTTTATACCATATATTTCTTATTGAGAACGACTTCAATCATTTTAAAAAATATTTTTGATTTTAGTTAGAAAAAATTTTGGGATTCCATGACTTCCAAAATATCCGACGCTTGATTTAGGGTAAAAAATATAAAAAAAAAATCCAACAAACAAACAAGTTTAATTTTTCATCACTGCCAAAAGCAGTTGTCAAAAGCGTTTGTATTGTCTTAAAATGTATTTATGTATTTATCAGTTTAAAAAAACTTTATTTAAAAAAGAAAAATTAAGCAATACTTGTGCTATTACTATTCACTTTTGCGTAAAGGCTTTTTTTAAATGTATCATAGTGTTAAAAGCAGCATACCAAGATTCCTTATTCTAACAAAACATATATAAAATCGAAATATTAAAGCAAAGATTTTACAAATTAAATGAAAAAATACAAAAACGTTTCAGTCGTTACATAATGTTTAAATTAAATTGCAATTTTATGCCAACGTACGTATCTAGGTGTGCTCTTCTGGGTCTTAATACCTTAGCCTCCAGACGTAAATTTTTTCTTGTTATTTTTGTTCGCGATATAATTATGTCACATATAGACTGCGCGCCACTCCTCGCTCTTTTAAGAATATATGCGCCTGAGAGATATTTTAGGCAAAGAGATTTTTTTACATTCCGTATCATAGGACAAACTATGGCCGTAATGATCCTATTAATAAAATGTGCTTAGCGTTCAATTCCATAAGTGCTCAAATAGATCTCACTCTGAATAGACAAACTTTTAAACAAAATTTATTAAGAATTGTTTAAAATGAATTTATAAAAGTGTAATATTCTTTAATATAATTATGTTTACATTTTATTAGTTTTATATCATATTTTTTTTATAATTTATATGTTATTACTCAAACTGTTAAACGATTGTTGATAGTTAAAATAGAAACAAATAAATAAATAAATAAATAAATAAAAATTGTTATAAAGAAAATGAGTAACCATTTGTGGTCAGTGGCGTAGATTGGGGGATTTAGAGAATAAATCTCTTTCTAATAACTATTTGCACTGTGGTATACATAGAGCATATACAGTAGGGTATCCCAAAAATATATTTTTCTTATTTTGACAAATGTCCGCGGCTTAAATACTCCCACTTGACCTTAGAAACATCTTCTGTGATGCGTATATAAATTGGTAAAGGTTTCGTGGTCGTGAATTCATTTTCTAATTTTCCCATATGGGGAAATTGGTCTATCCGAATCAGGCGATTTGTATGGGGAAAAATCAGTTTTGCTGGTATATTCAATTTAGAGCCACTTTCTTTTAAGCAAAATGGTTAAAAAAAACGTGTTCCCTCAAATTTTGTCTGTTATGACATATCCAAATTTCATTTTCATCGGATTATTTTTTGGTGGTTGTCCAAAATGATTAAAAAATAAAAATATGTATACAAAAAATTACTTGTTTTAACTTTTAATCCAAAAACATATCACATCCCTATGAACTTTTTCTTTATTGTGCAATCCAACTAACATTATCTAAAATTTAAGACCAATAATAATAATGAAAATGGAGTACTTAAAGTGATATTGATTTTTAATTTAATAATTCTAAGTAAAAGTATTCATTTATATAGGTAGCTCTAAGAAGTGAGCCACAGACCACCAAATAATAATTAGATGAAATTGAAATTTGGATATGTCATAACAGAGAAAATTTGAGGGAACACATGTTTTTTTTAACCATTTTCCTTGGCTCTGAATTCAATTCACCAGCAAAACTGATTTTCCCCCACACAAATCGTATAGGAAAATTAGAAAATGAATTCGCGACCTCTTAACCTTTACCAATTGAGATGCGCTTCAAAGAGGGTGTTTCTTAGGTCAAATTGAAGTGGAAAAGCCGCGGACATAAACTCGATTTTTTTTTGGGACACCCTAATGTACAGTGATGTGCAAAGAAACAGGGACACGTGTATTTTTATATTTCAAACTGCATGAATTATATACAAGGTGCTCCAGATATAGCATAAATTCCCTCGGGTAGTGATTCTCCTTGATTAGACGAGCAAGAAAATGCAAGGATGAGGGTGACACTCCCCCTTTGGGAGCTAGAGAGGAAAAACTTAAAAATAGGAACCATTACATTTTACTCCATATTTTATGTATATCTCAGCCAATTTCCAAAGTTTAAAACTTGTTGATAAGAAAATAAAATCGACATTAAGTCTTTTATAAGAACTTTTGCATAAAATCATAATAGAGAAAGTTATAAGCAACTAAATTCTAAAAAAAATATATAATTTAATAATGTATAATATATAATTTATAATTTATAATATTTATAATATTTCTAATTTATAATTTATAATTTATAATTTATAATAATTTATAATATAATATATAATTGAAAAATATATAATATAATTTAATATATATATTATATAAATATATTATATATTTTCTATACCAGCCACGTCTATCCGAATCGGCGTTACAAACTGAGTGACAAAGTTTATATTCGCCTTACGCATGGTGGCAAAAAAATGTCTTGTCCCAAAATACTTATAATTCAAGTACACTGGTGGTCATAAAAACTGAACCACATGCCATTTTCATGAAGACCAGCATTAACTGCTATCAAAAAATGAGTTTCTTTTAGTGAATGCATTTTCCTTGTCCTTTGAGATTTTAGAGAGAAAATAGAAAGAGGTTAAATAAGAACCACCCTTTTTCTATAAACTTTCGTCACTTTTTAAGTTAATCAGAAATATTAAAATAAAACTCATGCTTTTTAAAAATTTATTAAAATATTGCTGAACATAATATATCATCTTTCCCAAATTACAAATTACAATTTTATGATATCATATTGCTAAAGTGGGAACACATTTAAGTATGGCGTAGTAGAGTGGACCTTATTTTAAAAAGACCACCCCAAGGGCTCAAACTGTTGTATTTGATGATAAAAAATTCGTGAAAAATTTTAGCAAGATCGAATGTGTATAAGCCCTTGCGCACACGGCTTAAAGTTTGCACAAGTGCATGAAAGAAAATTAATTTTTTTTTAATGTGTTCAAATGCAATTCCATTCGGAATAAAGAAACAGTTAAGATTTTTTGTTTTTTCTAAAAAATTTTCAGTTTAAAAAGGGTTTTCACCTCAAATTACTTGAATAACTCAGGGGACAAAATTTTTATTTTTGTATTTTCCCCAGCAATATTTGTATTATTTTCGACTGACCTCGGTGCGATGATTTCAAAACTATTATTAATTTTTTTCTAGCATCACCAGTTTTTGAGATAAGCTTCTTTGAAATCTAAAAGTTGCAATTAAAAGTTTTATTTTTTTTATGTTTATTTATGTTGAAGAGAATAAAAAAAAATATTACAACAACAACAACTCAATATGCATATCTCTACATAAAAAGAAATAAAAACAATCTCTATCTTTTAAGGCAATATACCTTAGATAACCCCACACCAAGACGAAGTTGACTTTGGTCCTATCCAAGCAGGTATAATTTGTCCACGCTTCTGGTTGCGATTGTGTTAATAACTTTTTCACTTAGATTTAACTTCCCGCACTTCAACTCGTTGAATTGTTTGAACAAATTTTGATGTAATAAAATTTCACTCAAGTTTTCATTGAACGATTTTACTGACGTTTATCTCAAAAACTGGTGATGCTAGAAAAAAAAGTAATAATAGTTTTGAAATCAATGCACCAAGATTAGTCGAAAATAATACAAATATTGCTGGGAAATTCCAAAAATAAAAATTTTTCCCCCTGAGTTATTCAAGTAATTTGAGGTGACTATCCTTATTAAATTAAAATTTTTTTTGGAAAAAAAAAAATCTTAGCTGTTTCCTTATTCCAAATGGAATTGCAAGTGAAAAGATTAAAAACAAAATTTGTTTTTTCATGCAGTTGTGCAAATTTTAAGCCGTGTGAGCACAGGTGTTTATATGCATCCGATCTTACTACAATTTTACACAAATTTTTTTTTCATCCTTAAGCGCTGTTTGAGCCCGTGGGACGCTCCATGAAGTGCTTATAAATTTTCCCTTTACAAATAAGGTCCACTCTAATGGCGTAGTTTCTCCTTTAGCCTTTATTGCAGCTACTATCCTGGACGGCATTTCGTTTTATATGTTATATCTTCATGCAAAACTTTACCTAGAAATTGAACGAGCTAGAATGTTGTAAATCGAAAATGCAAACCAACGACAAGCAAGACATGAGAAGCAAAAGAATATCGTATAGAAGAAAATATTACTCTTCGTGTCTTACTTATCGTTTCTTTACGTTTCGATTTACAAAATTAGTCGCTTAAATTGTTGCCACTGAACGTTTCATAATATGCCAGAAATGCTTGATGGCATTTAAATCCGATGATTTACTTGGCCACTCCAACCGTTGAATTCTAATTTCACGTGTTTATACAAAGTCTATATCCTAAAGAAATAGATTCATAAAATTGAAGGTGTGATAGGGAAAAGGGCACCCCACCTCCATTTATATTTTGTCTTTTTTCTACAACTGCTCATGCCCAAACCGAGAATTGCCCAGGCAACATCGGTTTTTTTGCTTGCTTGCTTGCTTAGGTGGCCATAGCAACCCGTCGTCGGGTTTCGGCCGATCTCATCAGCTCTCGCCAGGCGCCTCTGCTTCGCGCGCGTCTTCTCCAATTGGTTTCGCCAAGCGCGGTTAGGGCTTCCTCGACCTGGTCAATCCATCGGAGGCATGGTCTCCCTCTTCGTCGTCGGCCTTCGGCCTTCGCCTCGAACACCTTTTTCGCTGGAGCATCGTCATTCATACGATGGACATGACCTAGCCAGCGTAATCGCTGGATTGCGATACGCTGAACTACTTCAATGTCGTCGTATAGCTCATACAGCTCGTGGTTCATTCGTATGCGATAGTCGTCGCCAACTCGAATAGGACCGAAGATTTTGCGAAGAACTTTTCTCTCAAACACCCCAAGAGCGGCTGCGTCTGCTTGCGAGACAACCCATGCCTCAGCGCCATAAAGAAGCACAGGTATAATGAGCGTCTTGTAGAGTGTCAGTTTTGTCGATCGAGAGAGGGCTCTGCAACGTAATTGCTTACTAAGGCCGTAGTAGCACCTATTAGCAATTGTTATTCTTCGCTTTATCTCCAGGCTGACATCATTATTGTTGTTAATGGCGGTGCCAAGGTAGGTAAATTCCTTGACCACTTCAAAGTTATAGTTGCCTGTTGAAACGTGAGAGCCTAGCCGCCCCGCTCCCCTGCCAGCAGGCAGCATATACTTCGTTTTACCCTCGTTTACCGTCAAACCCACCTTGGCTGATTCTTTTTCGATAGCGGTGAAAGCAGCAGTGCCATCTCTCTTGGTTCTACCGATGATATCAATATCATCAGCATACGCAAGGAGCTGAACACCTTTGTAAAAAATGGTGCCATTGCGATGCACACCGGCCTTTCGTAGGATCCCCTCCATGATGATGTTGAAGAGATCGCAAGATAGCGGGTCGCCTTGTCTGAAACCTCGTTCAGTATGGAAGGTTTCGGAGAGGTCATTTCCTACCTTGACGGAGCTGCAAGTATTGCTCAACGTCATCCTGCAGAGTCTTATCAACTTTGCAGGTATACCGAACTCAGACATTGTTGCGTATAGGCAATCCCGCCTCGGGCTATCGAACGCAGCTTTATAATCGACAAAGAGATGATGCGTGTCGATTTGCTTTTCGTGGGTTTTCTCCAGGATTTGGCGCAGTGTAAAAATCTGGTCTATGGTGGATTTACCAGGTCGAAAGCCACACTGATAAGGTCCAATCAGTGTTTTTGTATACGGCTTAAGTCTTTCACATAGTACGCTCGAGAGGACCTTATATGCGATGGAAATAAGACTGATACCTCGGTAGTTGGCGCAAATTGTCGGGTCTCCTTTCTTAAGTAAGGGACAAAGCACGCTGAGATTCCAATCGTCGGGCATGCATTCCGCTAGCCATATTTTGCTGATGAGTTGATGCATGCACCCTATCAACTCATCGCCGCCGGCTTTAAACAGTTCAGCTGGCAGGCCGTCAGCACCCGCTGCTTTGTTGTTTTTGAGCCGCTGGATAGCAACTCGAACCTCGTCATGGCTAGGTGGTAGAACTTCTACTTCGTCATCGTCGATTGGTTGTGGCGAACTGCATTCTCCATGGGCGGAGTTGGTGGGATCATCGCCCGTAAGCAGATTGGAAAAATGCTGTCTCCACAATCTCAGTGCGCACTGCGTATCTGTAACCAGATTTCCATTCCCATCTCTACAAGTGGATGCTCCGGGCTTGAAACCTTGGGTTAGACGCTTAACCTGTTGGTAAAATTTTCGTGCATCCTTCTTGCCTTTGTACACCTCAATTTCTTCACGCTCACGCTTTTCTTGCTCCCTTTTTTTGCGTCTGAAAAGGCGTCTCTCTTCCTTCCTCTTTTCACGATATTTTTCTCGCACGGTTCGCGTTGTAGCTGACTGCAGCGTCTTTCTGTATGCGGCGTTTTTTGCTGCCGTCGCGTCGCGACACTCCTGGTCATACCATTGGTTCCGAGGTTGCGGGCGCCGGAAACCAATCACTTCTTCAGCGGCAGCGCGCATGGAGTGGGAGATGTGCGCCCAAAGTCCATCGGCATCATCGTGTTGTGAGGTTGGTTGGTTGAGCTTAACCGAGAGTTGAGCGGAGTAGGCCTCAGCTGTCCTTTGTGATTGCAGCTTAGCGACGTCTAGCTTTCGTTGCATTCCTGTGCGTATGTTCTTTGCATTGCATAACCGCATGCGGATCTTGGCTGCAACAAGAAAGTGGTCGGAGTCGATGTTCACTCCCCGAAATGTACGCACATCCAGAACGCTAGAAGCGTGCCTTCCGTCGATCACAAAATGATCAATTTGGTTTCGTGTTTTTTGATCAGGGGACAGCCAGGTTGCCTGTTTTGCCAGGTTTGATCGGTTTTTTTACCTCCATAAAAATCGACCCAGCCTAATATATAGTATTTATGTTGGTGAGGAAAATATTTCCTCTGCCTTGTAAAGGGTTAAAAGAAAACTGTTATACAGTTTTGCATAGATCTGAGCCTTCCCTTATATTTGTGGGTTAATTTAAAATGTTTACAACTTTCCCTATGCATAATATAATTTCATTAAAACAGTGCCTAAAACTAGGCAATAAATATTTTTAAAATGCATGCAGCAGCTTAAAAAAGCGGCAATAATAAAATTTTGTTGAAGCATTTTTTATGCCCACAAGTGTACTTTACACCAACAGCCAAACAATTGAAAATTAGAGCGATGTCCAATAGCTCATACACACGTAGCGGCAGCATTCATGCACAACACTTTACTGGCACACACCTACACAAACACACTCAACATGCATAACAAAAAAAACTTAAAAATAAAACGTTTCAGGCAGCGCTTAAAAACGAATTGGTATAAAAAAACTATAAACAACAAAGTGTCAGGCAAACAAGAGGATTGGCTATGTTTGATATTAAAAAAGTGACAACATATAAAAGCTTTATAAAGTCACTACTGCAATTTTTGAGCTTAAAGTAGAGTAAAAATGTAGATATTTAAAAAAGACTATGAAGAAGCAATTCGGCTTAAAAGATTTTTTAAACTGCTTTAGTTGTAAAAAAAAACCCGACATTTACACACTGTTCGGGGACTATAAAAACAAATAAACAGTTTTTGCTAAGCTTTTAGCGAGTAAGTAAAAAATAAAAAATGACAGATTGTAATCATGAAAAGTGGTTTTGCGTGTTTCAAGAATATTAGAGAATGAAAGTTTTTGCAATTTATTTTTCCTTGCACTATTGTTGGTGCTTTTAGATGTGTTTTTAACCGTAAGCTTAACTACAACACGCCATGCAAATATAAAATTAATGGTTTCGCATTTAATTGGCAAGAAGACACAACAGATAATACATACAACAAATAAGTAATAATTATTTTTTTACAAAAAATTCTTTGAGTATTACAGGCAAAATTACATAGTCTTTACTTGCCTCTTTTAAGAAAAAAGTAGCTACATTTGTTGAAATTACATATGTTGAAATTTAGAAAAAAGTAGCTACATTTTCAACATCCTTCCGTGTGTTGAAATGCATGTGTATGTGAT
This sequence comes from Dichetophora obliterata, assembly GCA_963920525.1. NCBI lineage: Eukaryota > Metazoa > Arthropoda > Insecta > Diptera > Sciomyzidae > Dichetophora > Dichetophora obliterata. The sequence continues at coordinate 55,607,703 of OY986437.1, forward strand.
TATGCTAAAACTGAACATAAGAATATCACAAAAATTTAAAAACTATCACATTTACTACTTTAGCACTATACTTTTGCTAAGACTTTTAATGGTCATGGTCGTGATTTGATCCCTATTTCTTATGCGTCCTTTTATCCTCTCTTTGCTCACATCCCTAGCTTTATCTGGCTATGTTCGTTATGGCTTTTGCTTGTCTGCGTGGTGCGCTTTATTTGCAAAAAGCAGCCTTGCACTCGCACTCGCACACTAACACAGCCACTTGTGCTCAATCTGTAAAAAGCACGTCCATACAAAAACACACATAGACTCACACACACATGGGGACACTAAATATAACACAAACACAAACTTGCAAATGTCTTCATAAATTGCGCTTGTTGCATTTTTTATGCACGCAAAAAAATTCTATCCTTTTTTTACTCCTCCTTCACTGCGCCTCGTTATCAGGTTGAGTTGTTATCTTTTTTCTTCTCATTTTCTTGTGTTTTTTCATTATGTTTTCTGGTCTAAGCTTAATTTTGAATTGTTCGTGAATGTGCGTTCGTTCATTTTTCTTTCGTTTGCTGCTTGTTTTGCCTGCTCTTGAGCTAAATTTACAGATATGACACATGAACACTTTTACATATGTGTGAGTACCCTACTCACATACACACAAACACACACACACAGATTCACACTCTCCCATTCGTTAAGCTTGTTGCACCAGCTGCATTTTCTACAGCATATGTTGTCTAATGTAATTGCTGGCATTTGCTTAAAAAAAACAAAAATATCCCTGCTCTACTTTTAGGCGCTGATAGAAATTTTAATGATTGCATTGCGTTGAATTTTAAAGCCTTTCAGGTTTCTCATGTCAGAATTTAGACGAAACAAAAGCTGTGTGTTTTAAATTTAGGTACAAAAAGTGTAAAAGAATATATTATTTAGTGCTCGTAAACATATTTTAATGTGTCAATAATATATTAAATACATATTTAAATTGTTTGTGTGTGTGTGAATTTTAAAAATTTTTACAAACTTAAATATATTATAATTAAAGCAGGATCTAATTGTGTAGAGAAAGAAAAAAAGTAAAGTTAGAGAGGTCTCAAAAATTAGAGAAAATAAAAGAGATTTGTAAAGCTTTTTTCAAATTAAAGTAAATTTTAATGCAGTGGTCTTATTTTTCCGAAGATCCTTTTTTTTAAATTTAGGGGTTTTTAAATTAAATTGTTAAGTTGCTGGATTAAAAGCATACTAAAACTTTCGTTACAGATAAAAAATATGCTCCAACAATTATTTTGGCAAAAAAAAAACCCAATTTTTCAAATTATTTTTTCTTACTTGTAAAGTATAAAATATGTCTGCATATTTATGAAAATAATTTTTTTTTAAACGACCATAAAAGCTGCTCTTTCATAAACTTGGTTTTTTTACAAATGATAAGATCCATAGTCTACGTTGTGAAGCTTTCCAAATTTGACTTTAATCGGGATGATGATGGAAGTAATGCATGCCTCTCAACTTGATCCAATTCATAAAAATCTAACGATAAATGCATATTTAGGAGTTATTTAACCAAAATGTAAACATATTTCGCAAAAGATAAACAGTTTTTGAGAAGAAAATTTGATTATGATATTTATTTGATTTATTTTAGTATGAAAATATTATATGAAACTATAGTTGCCACGCAATTGACAGAGATGGTAAAAATACCTTGCATCTACAACATTATATTAATGATTATTTGATTTACACAAACATAGGTATTATGAGATTAGGAAGGAAAGCATACTAACACAAAACCTTTAACAAAACTTATAAACTAAGGTAATAACTAGAAAATTATTACTTTAGTATATATGATACTAGCTGAACCCGGTGTGCTTCGCTACCCCCCTCGTTATAAAATAAAATTAAAAGTATTTATATATTTACAAAAATTTATTTATTTAACTTTAATTTAATTATTGCAATGCTTCTCCCCTTTCTTTGTTGTAAACCAATTGGAATTCAGCACTGAACCGCATGTAATTTGCTTCATGCTCCCCCTTTTTATTTTTAGACCAATCAAAAAGCAGCAATTACACAATCAGCTGTTTCGCAGTCAGTTGTGGGAGAATGAGAATGGGGTTGCCCCACTCTCTATTTTAACTAACACATATTACAAAATCAGCTGTTTTGGAGACAGTTGTGTTAGAAAGAGAATGGGTCTACCCCACTATTTTAATTAATATATATTTTAAATTTGAGGTAAAGCCGTTAATAAACGTAGAAAAAAGGAGGTGCACAAGTATGCATGGTCGAAAAATATTATCATGTTATAAGTATTTCTGAGTCAAAGCTGCACGCTGTGAAAATTTAAGATCGGTTAACAGGTCCAGCCTCCAATATACCGCAAGCAAAGGGGCGTGCTCCGTCCACTTTTCTTTTGGTACGTATTTCTATTCATGCCAATACCATATATAGCAAATACTGCTGCCGTTGGTCAAAAAATGCCCAAGATATGAGGATTTTAAATTTTGGGTTATATGGGCGAGGCCATGCCCCTTTGTCCACTCACAACTTTATATAGTCAAGAATTTATTATTTCGTAAGAATATTCTATTGTGAAAATTTAATGACGATCGGTCCGGTAGTTAAGACTATATTACGATTTTCAATTTTCCTAAAAAGGGGCGTGGTCCCATCCACTTTTCTCCTGGTACGTATTCCTAATTATGCCAATATCATATGTACCAAATATCATCGACGTAGGTCAAAAAATGTCCAAAATATGGCGATTTAAATTTGTGGGTTATATGGGAGGTGTCACGCCCCTTTGTCCAATAAAAACTTCATATAGCCTATTATTCCTTCCAGAGTCATAGTAACATGCTGTGAAAGTTTCAGGAGGATCGGTCCAAGGGTTTGGCCTCATATAAAGCACAAACAAACAAACAGACAGACAGACATTCATTTATATATATATAGATTGAAAGCAGATTAATTATAATTAAAGTAAAATGGGGCGAAAAAGGGGGATTTGGTAATAAAAAAATCTATGGCTACCTTGCCTGTAGATAAAAAGTATATAAAACTTTAGGTAAATACATATTACAAAAAAAGTATTTTGTATAGCAAACATTGTTAGTGGTATAAGTAAGTATCTGAATTAAAAAAAGGGGGTGGTGAAGTGGGCGTGGTTCATAGTAATATGGCGACGTTAACAGTATTAAGAGCAATATACTACCAAATAAAAAATAATCCGTTGGAAGGAACAAATTTGTACAGAGAACAAAAAGTTTAAAACTTAAATTAGGCGTGAAAAGGGGCGTGAAAGGGGGCGTGGTGTAAGAAATGTTTATTTCTACCTCGCCTGGAGTATAATGTGTATACAATTTGAAGTAAATCTGTTAAAAACTATATGGGAACAATTACATAATTTTAAAAAAGTGGGCTTAAAAGTGGGCGTGGTCGAAAAAAGTTCCCTATTAATCATGCCAGAGTCCCAGTTAAATGCTGTGAAAATTTCAGGAAGATTGGTCCAGAGGTTTGGTCTCCTATAAGGTACAAACAAACAAATAAACAAACACACATTCCATTTTATATATATAGATATAAATTTAATTTAATTATATTTAAAATAATCCAGCAAAGTTAACAAAGCGTTAGAAAATATTACCCAATGAAAACTCGCCCAAAAATATATCCTATCTCTATTTAAACAAATTTGAGCTGTTTCCTAAGCTTAGGATTCGGTAAACCAAAGATTCCGAGAGTTCGTTAAGGTCATTGAAGAACCAGTTGCGTAAGTGGAGGAAGCATTTGTGAGGCAGCGGTGAGCAAGTGCAGTGGATATGCACTGTTTCTTCCTCCTCCTCCTCCTCCTCCTCCTCATCTCTACAGCTTCTGCACAAGTCGTTGTGTAGTGTGTTCAATCTTTGAGCGTGATTGCTAATAAGGCAGTGCCCTGTAAGGATCTCTACAATGGTGCTGATGTGGTCTCTACTGAGAGAAATGAGTTCTTTTGAACGCTTAAGGTTCAGTTTGGGACAGATTTGCCGCGTTTATTACACTTTTTACTAGTAGACCATATGTTGTTGGTTTTGATGCCGGATAACTCATGTGTTAGGAGCTTACATGTGGTGAGAGGAATACCAAGACTTGCCATATCCATCGATAGTTGTTTTTTTGTACCTGTACGAGCGAGTTCATCTGCTGTGCAGTTACCTAGAAAATCCTTATGCCCAGGAATCCAGCATAGAAGGACTCTGAGCTGCTTTGCCATCTAATTTAGAGATCTGCGGCAGTTGAGAACTGCTTCAGATGTTATTTCAACAGTTCCTAGGGCTTTAAAATCATTTCCTGAAGCCAAGTTAACGCTTCATGTAAAGCAGCTATTTCAGCTAAATGGCTAAATTAATGCTTAATGCTTCTGAGTAGACTCCACCAACTACTTTGCCATCTAGTTCGTAACCATCAGTAAAGATCTCAATGACATTGTGAGGTGAATGGTTTCCTAGTTCACACTCTTCTCGAGAGGGAATGGATACATCGAACTTCCTTTCAAAGGAGAGTTTTTGTGTGATGTAGTCAATGCACCTAGGTATGGGAGGGAGAAATTTTCTAATGCATGAATATCCTAGTGTACCTTCTTTCCACTGGGAGGTGGCTTCTAGGCGGATGGCTGTATTAGCGGCCATCTGTTGAGCAAGGATATCAAGTGGTGTAAGATGGAGCATTATGTCTAATGCGTCTGTTGGAGTTGTTTTTTGGGCTCCACTGCTGCACAGTTTCGCTAATCTTTGAACTTTACGGATAAGGTTTAGGTGAGTCTGTTTATCGAGTGCATGGCACCAGACAATAGCACCATCCCATCAAAGTGCTGCCAAAAGAAGCTAAAGAGGAAGGGAAAATCTTGCATTCCATCCCTTCTACTTTCCTACCCAGAAGGCATTCTTTTAACATATGCATAAGACCATTCCACTTTTTCAACGTTTTTCGAAAAGTTCTCGGGACACGTTGATTTCTGACTCTGCTCTTTAAAACATGAATTTTGGTATATAACACTTTAATACTAACTAACGGTAAAAAGTCGCGCAAACGGCTTAAAGGGTTTTTGGTTAAAAACTTATTTTGTCAAACAAACAAAAAATTTCTTCTTCAGTATTTTGCATATAACTATGAAACTAACGAAACAATTTTTATCAATTTTTACCTATTTAAAAGCTAATAGAATTTTCCATCTTATGCTGTAAGAAAAGTTGCATTTTATTCAGTACATTTTTTTTTTAAAAACTCTGCAAAGTGAAATATTGATTAAAATTTTTTCGAAAATTTGATAACTTCAACTCACATTACCCCATGTTACACGAACATGAAGAAGAAGTTTTTGATTATGTAAATTTCGTATTTTGATAAATCATACGGCAAACATTTTGATGTATAATTCTAAGATATATGATGCGGTATTTTTTCAAAAAAGCAGAACAACTGCACTTTTTCCAAGAAATTCCATTTTATTTTTATTAAACGTAGCTATTTACCGTTAGTTAAAATTAAAGTGTTATATACCAAAATTCATGTTTTTAAGAGTAGAATCAGAAATCAACTTGTCCTGGGAACTTTTCGAAAAAGTCAAAAAAATGGAACGGTCTAAAATGCATGTCATTGAAAGGAATGCTTTCCTTGGTCTTCTCTAGATGTGCTTCTAGGACTTTTTCAATGGAAGATTTTTTTGAGTCCTTCAATCAAAGGATTCTAGTAGGTGTTTTTCTGGCATTCAACTTTAAAAAGTGCAATAGCAGTTGATTGACTTACGCGTAAGCTGGCTACATAAATTGGTACATTAGAGATGCAATTAGGTTGGGTCGCTCGCTTCAGTAAACTTTTCGCAAGACTATCAAATTTAAGATTTGATCTTAAGTAGTTTCAACAAAATGAATATACTACTTTTTTTCCCTGTTAAGAAGTTGTGTACATAAACATTCTATTACGAAAAAAATTTGAACATTTCTTTTAAATTCAACAATTTAATTTCGTTTTGAAATCGACCCGTTCTTTTTATTTATTTTCTTAAGGCAATCATAAGAAAAAGCTGGTTCGACAAAAAGGCCACTTGTACTACAAACCCTGGAGAATGAATAATATGCGATTTCTCATGCAAATTTTAACAAGCTGCTCCGTAAAAATCCTTGCATTTTTATTGAAGTTATTTTTCTTTCTGTACTTTGAACATTTACAAAAAAAAAAATGTTTTAATAGAAGGTGTTTGAATATTGTGTAGATTAGGAAAAAAAAGATGGTTATAAAGAAAAAAAATTAGTTCTTTAAACTTGCCTATTGGTATAATATGTAATGTTAATATGTAATATGTAAAATGTTATGCATTCTAAAGTAAGCCATGGATTTTAAAAGTTTAAAACTTGTTAAATGGGTGATTTATGGTCCCTTTCTGATACCAATAAAGCTTAAAGTAATAATGTTTAGTAGAAAACTTAAAAAAATCACAAGTTTTGTGATTACCCTATTAGTTTCTTAACCACTTGCCACCACTGAAATTATTTACAAAAATTGAAAAAAGCAAAAAATAATTTTCGAATTGCAGGTTTTTTTTAATTATGCTTATTATTCGTAAAAATAAAAAAAAATTAAGGTGACCACCCTATTAACCATATTGAATTTTAAAATTCTGACTTCAGATTCGAAATCAGCGACCCCCTAACACTATTAAACTGTGTTTAAAATTCCTCAAAATACACATTATTAGGTGGAAACCCTTAATATTTAATTAATTCTATACTTATTTGATTCACTTTTTTCGGAAGCAATCACATGTGAGTACTACTTTGGAAATTACTTATACTTATTCTCACTCATTTTTGAGTAAGTGGCTCATGATTCAAAAATGTAATTCATTTCAAATCTCTGATTTGAATCACTGAGTTGTTAACGAATAGTACTCGTTTACTACTTATTTTTAAGTATTCGTTGCAGATCTCTGTTCTGCACTGACGAGAAAAACATATTTAAAGACGATATGTCATCGTCTTATATCCCCCTAAAATTACAGCAATAGAGCATAGCAATAGAGTTAATAAAAACTTGCATATCCTGAGTTTTATCTCACACTTGTTTCATCTGCTTGCAAACCCTTTCGTCAGTTTCACATCGCGTAGAGCTTTTTTTTTCATCGAGGTCTATAAACAAAGTTACTCCCTTTTCGAGAGGTAATGTTTTGGATTGAAGGGACTCTTGTTAAAGGAATATGTTTAAAAATTTGAATTTTTTCATTTTTTAGCAAGAAAACAAATTAAAGATCTTAATCTTGTAAACATTACCTAAAAACTAAAATCTATAAAAAACGATGAAAAATGACGAAAAATTACCTAAAAACTTTTCATAATGCACAGTAAAAAATATGAGCATAAATTTTATACTATTTTGTATACATATAAATCCAATCCAAAAATGTTATATAAGTTCTACCATCAAATCTTATAAATTTTTCCGGAACATTTTTCTCGTCAGACCAATCGAAACCACTATATTTTTAAGTTTCCCGATTTCGGTGATTTTTTTCCTTTCGAACCAGAATATATTTTGATTAACACATGATATCCATATGAAATTTTTAAATTATATTTGTTTTATTATTTTAATAATATTGAGTGGTATAAAATTTATAAATTATTTGGAATAAAAAAAGTTTATACCACACAAATGTTATAAAAAAGATAAAAGTTACCCTAAATTTTTTAACTGTGTGGGAATCCAGGAAACATAAGTGAACGTTCTAAATAAAAAGGAAATGTCTTAGAAGTAGTGTCCGACCGAATATTCGGTTTCGGTTTCGGTTACGACCTGTTTCGGCAATTTTTGTCAGTTTCGGTAAGTTTCGGCTATTCGGCCATTTTGAGGCATCAAAAATTTTGGTAAAAATTTCGGAACATTTCAGGAATAGCGACAACTCTAATTTTTAATTTTGTTTTTGCAGATTATATGGATTTTGGCCTCTTAACCCCAAATCTGAAAAAAATGCAGGCCGCTCGCAATTGGTTAAGAAGTTATAGGCCTCCAAAAATGGAAAAAATGGCCTACAAATCGTGCTATTTTTTAAAATTTTTCAACAAAAATACACTTTATGGTAACATAAGAAAGGTAATTTAAATACCTATTCAACAAGGTATCAAACATGAAAATCCATGCATAACTTTTAAAGACGTAAACCTTTTTAGTGTTTTGCTTTCGTAAAAGGCAAACCACTAGTTTTTCAGACAAATTGTATGTAAATATAAGAATAGTTAAATCTTAAAATGTTATAAATGGATTTACATATTTGATAACTCGTTGAATAGGTACTCGCATTACCTTTCTTTTGCTACCCATAATGCGGAACACTAAAAAAACAGCAAAATTTGTAGGCCATTTTTGCAACTTTGGAGGCATATAACTTCTAAACCAATTGCGAGTGCCGGAAAATTTTCCAGATTTGGATTTAGGAGGTTAAAATCCGTTTAATTTAAAAAAAAAAATATTATAAAAGAGAGTTGTCGCTATTCTTGAAATATAAAAAAAAAAAATAATGTCAACTCATTGTACAAAACAAAAATTATGAATTCGTCTATAATTCGAATTTTAATTGTATGATTTAATGATTTTTAAGTGTCTGCGTTCGATACTATCATTTTCGATTAATTCATCTCTATTGCAATTACAATTAAAATTTTATAGGTACTGAAGCCAAAAATTAATAATTAAACTTCCGAACGAATTTTGTGTTTGTGGAATAAATGAAAAGAAAACAAAATATTTCTATTTTTATAATACTATAAACCTTTAAAAAACAGAAAAAATTCGTTTTGTAGTTCTAAAAAATGTACATTGTAGCTGCTTACTATTTTGAGTGTGTATGGAAATGTGTAATAAAAAATAAAATAAGAAATTCTCTCATTTATTATTATACACTGAGGGAAATATGTGTTAAAATTAAATGAAATTGTGTTCATATTAAACGAATTTTATTTTGAAATAGAGCTTGAAATAATTTCATTTAAGTTAAACACAAATGTTTTTAAAGTTTAATTTAAAACAAAAGTTTTTGTTTTCAAAACAATGTTTTTAAATATGCTTTCACTGTAATAATTTTAAGTTTAAACACTTTTATTTAAACGAAAAATTTAATGGAAAAACTTTAATATTTAAAACACATCTTGTAAAACATAATTTAAAAATACTGTTTTTAAATTTAAAACAAATAAACTAAACCGCCATTTTTTCGATGCCATTTTTGTAACTTTTTCGAAGTCAAATTCGTGATCAGCGACCACTGGGACCTCCAAATAAGAATTTGTTGACTTCATTTGATGAAGTTTGCGTTTCATTGCGGCTTGAAATATTTTCAATATCAAAAAAATAAATTAGTTCGTATCTCATCTTATGATCAATATTTGTAAGACTAATTCAAAAATATTTGCAAGCATTCAAATGTAAAATCAGGGTCTCAGTTGGCTGGCAATAACTTTCAATGATTCTACTGTACATAATTTTTTTATTCCAATCTCTGATAACGACGTATTTTTTGTTATTAGAAAGAAATAATAAGAAAAGATTATACAAAAAAAAAAAAACAGAAATGAGCTTATAGTTGAAAATTAAACACGCTTGCTTTAAATTTTATTTTGTAGAAACTTTTAACGTATGTTTTTTTTCTCAGTGTAGTAAACTTCAATATTCGAACAATACTTTTTTGTTCTAGTAGTACTTTTGTTTCCTTTTAATAAAAAAAAAATCATTTGTAAAAACTTAAATTTTCATATTAATAACCAGTTTTGGCTTCGGTTTCGGCCGAATATTATAAAATGGCCGAATATTCGGTTTCGGCCAAAATTCCGGTTTCGGTCGGACACTACTTAGAAGCAAGAGAAAAAGATGACAATTCATCGAAATCATAGTCCTGGTGATGACAGATAGAAGCAATATAAAAAATAAAAGCAATATATAAAAAAAAAAAATTAACTAACAATTAAGAATTACAAAGTTGTAGTTAGAAAACTATTTTATTATGTAACCAAAATATTAAAGATATTAAGAATCTTTAGAAGAAAATATTAAGATAAAATAAATGTTAAAAATAAGATATTTAATAATATAAATATATTTAAATGTAAGAATATAGGATCAAATAATTTTAGCGTTATCCTTAAAAATAAGTCGATGAATTTCTACCAAAAAGTCAATAACTTTTTTTTTATATATATTATTTTTACTATTTATTTCCATAGAATAACATGTGAACTGATGTGTTTTTTTTAAGTTTTTACTTATTTTTATAAATCTGCTTGAATAAATCATTGAATAAAAAATGACACAGAACCAAATGAAAAAATTAAAACAAGACATTATAGAGTATTATCGATTTGCGCTGCGGTACTTTCACTCGTGGTTCATGTATGGATGGTCCTGTATCGTACTCAGTTAATCCTCTACCTTCTTCATCTTCTTCATTACTTATTTCGTGCATAATAGGGTCATTTAATTTTGCCAGGCAACCAAATGCACTCGATATTGAGTATATATCTCACATATACAGGGTTGCCAATATTCGAAGCGCCCATTTTATTTTTAAATAAATCAAAGAAACCACAATTTTTTGTCTGTTCGTCATGAATATCATTTAATTGGGTTCAAGTAAATTTGCTTACATTATCTCTTGAATATGATATCTCGTAAATGGTCGCCATTGGCCTCTACGACATATTGTGCCCGTTTTGCAGCATTTTCCATGGTTTTCTTCAACATTTCGATGGGAATGGCGGTTATTTCTTGACGGATGTTGGTTTTCAGCTCTTCTAGGGTCTTTGGCTTGTTGACGTAAACCTTTGATTTCAAATAACCCCACAAAAAGAAGTCTGGAGGCGTTAAATCTGGTGATCTTGGCGGCCAATCGAAATCACCATTTTTTGACATCAAACGGCCAGGGAACAATTGCTTCAAAAAATCGATTGAAGTGCGGCTTGTGTGTGGTGGCGCGCCGTCTTGTTGAAACCAGTTGTGCCTAATACGCTTTCGACGAACGATTGGCATGAAAAAATTGTTTATCATATCGCGATAACGCTCCTGATTGACAGTAACTCTGTGGCCATTATCATCTTCGAAAAAGAACGGCCCAATGAGCATTTTAGCAGAAACGCCGCACCAAACAGTGACTTTTGCATCGTGAAGAGGTACCTCTTGAATCTCTTGTGGATTTTCAGTGGCATAAATACGGCAATTTTGTTTGTTTACCGTTCCGTTCAACTGAAAATGAGCTTCATCGCTCATTGAGTTGAGTTTTCACTATTGACTTGTTTTGTTGAATGTAAATTTCAACAATTTTAGAGCGTTCGCGTGGCGTGTACTGTTCCATTGTAAACATTTGCTTGGAATGACGCTTCAAACGCGGTATGTCATTAGTCGATTTGGCATCACTGCGGAAAGTTACAGTGTTGCCAGATGGGCACTTCGAATATTGACAACCCTGTACATGAACATATCATTATGAAAATTCACTAGTGTGTAGCTACCCTCCAGGAAAAATCGGAAGGCTTCCATCTTAAAGTGATAAAAAAACACTGCTTCCAATTCACTTTTGAGGACAGCGGAGAGAAATGTTTCCACATGACTTTTTAACACAGCGGGGAGGAATGTTTCCCTCAAATGACATGCTATGTTAAAAAAGCAATGGAGTGTGCAACAAAGGGGAATGCTTCCTACATTCCATGGAATGTTTCCTGGTAACATCCGGGAATGCTCACATTTCCTGGTGGGTAAGGGTTAAATCTTTCGAATGGTCTTGATCAGTGTCGGGCAGCTTTGCACACCTATACTTTCTCATTTTGAGTATGTATTAATGAGCGCTTTAAAGCTCACACTGAAAACAAAGTAGTGCTAAAGCGCTTTTTGCAGAAATCTTACTAGGCATTATGGGATATTTTTTGCTCGGACTTATATTGCGAATATAAATAAATAAGTAGTGGACGGAATGTCAAAAGGAAACAGACCGACATACGGATAATGTGAAGTACAAATAAGCAAACGACAGTGTAAAAAGGCAGGCCAATAGTAAAAAACAAATATGTTTTATATTGTGCTTATGTGGCTTATTGTGTTTCGCCAAGGCCAAACTGACAGAGTACGATGCTTTCATTATATGTACTTGGAACTGATCACTATATGATATGATATGTGGACATGCCACTTTAAAATAATTAATTAATTTCTCCATCGCATGTCCCACAACTACCATATATTGGCCATGCAAAGTATCCTTATGCCTTGTAATGCATAATTTTTTAATTTTACTTCTTTTATGCAGCGCCATGCCGTTATTTTCTAAAAACAAAAAACTTTTTCACACATACTTCCAAAAATTTTGCATGTATAAAATTTTATACAGTGTAATCTTACGTTATATCCGTGTCGATGAGCAATAACAGCTTAAGTCTTATCTCAAAGTTTTCAGAAATCTTACTTCAAAGTTTTTAATCGCCATATAAGTTATATAAAAGGGTCTTTTGTTTTTGTGTCATATCTTTAGCTAAGGTCATGCTAGAAGTTCAAGATTTTGTGTGTTCATAAGGATATATACGTGAAACACAACTATATCAATAACTCAGTTCTGCCTTGAATCGACTTAAGCTATTATTGCTTATCGACACATATATAATATAACATATTCAAGCTTGACATTCGCTTGAACACTGAAGCTTTGATCGTTCTGTAGTTGAGATGAATACATATTTTACTGCACAAACACAATCTCAAGTGTGCAAAGCTGCCCGACACTGGTCTTGATCTTTATGAGATTGTTTAATTTTTCAGTACATTTATTTACATTTATAGGTTGTCTTGGGTGCTAGCGACCCACGAAACAGACGAAAGGTTTAATTTGCTGCTGTTAGCGTTATCTTTTTATGTGCTAGTTGTGTTTTATTAAATTATATGCTATTCTTGAATTGGAATTCATTCGAACAATAGCATATTTATACCATGGAAAAATTGAAGATAAATATAAATATACACTCAGAAAAAATGTCTAGAAAAATAGCACCCAATCCTCAGAAAATCGGGCTTTATTTAGCGCCATGGCCGATTTTCTACAAATAAAGTATATATTTTTCATTAAATTGACACCAGAAATGGGAAATATTTTTGGAAAATTATTCAATCATTTGCGAACTATTTCGCTGAATTAAAGAAACTTAGCGCAATTGGGTTGAAATCTTATAAAATTTTAGTATGCTTTTCTACAGTTTATTTATCATCGGCTATAACTAAGAGAAACTTTTTCTCTTAAATTAAGAAATTTTCTACCGTTTATAAATCATCGGCTTTAGCTACGAGAAAATTTTTCTCTGAAAATAAGAAATTTTTCATCGAATCCTTGAAAATTTTTTTGGATTTTTGCAAAAAAATAAAACTTTTTTAAAATTTTAAACATCATCTTCTGAGAATTGTAATATTTATATTGTCGAGAAACTGCAAATATTATTATTATTTTTATTAAAATTAAATTAAATTGAAAAATTACCATTATCCAGAGACTTGAACCTTTGCCGCGTGAGTGTAAGTGCATGGGCTTATCCATTCCACCATCACAGTTGTTAAATAATCGTCGCTTAATTTGCTTCATTAGGAATCGTTCGCTTTGTAAATCGTTTAAAAGCATTTATTCTAGAAATATAAGAAAAGCATTTTTAAAAGAAATCTATTGTGGTGTACAAGAAAAGAAAAACTTTCATGCATTTCTATGAAACACCCAAGTATTGTAACTTATATTTCTCCAGATTTAAGAAATCATGCAGTAGAATGTTGCAAGTGAACTTGATATCAGTACAGTTTTTCTTCAAATTATTTTTGTTTGTATACAATTTTTGAAAATGTAACTTTTATCATACCTTTATCTCTTATATTTAAGTAAAAACTTGTCTTCAAAAATAAGAAGCTGTTTTGATAAAGTTGAACGGCATCAAGACGTTAGGTTGAAAATTAAGAAAAAATTCTCTACACGAAGAAGAAACTTCTGTAGAGTATAGAAAAACCCATGCCTGTGAATTGAAGGCACAGTTTCTTAATTTAATGGAAGCAGATTTTTTTGAGTGTAAAAAACGAGGATTTTCTTCTTTACTAATGCTTGTGTATAAATATATAAAAATATTATAATTGCTTTGGCCGTTCTTTGGAATGTTTTTGAAATTGTATATAAGCTAACCCAATAGAAATGTAGTCTATGCAATTATTTTAATTCTATATTTATAAGTTCTTTTTTGATAATAATATAAGAATTTTTTCTTTAGCTGAACGCAATTGTCCCTGCCCAGCCTCAACCGCCCTCCCCCCGCCCTCTCGCGAGGATGCCCATGTATGCATACTAGTTTATTCTTCCTGTTGTTCTATATCGATGACAGTATTTAATCGAAAAAGTTGGACGTTCGCCTGAACGGTCAATTTCAAAACAAATAAATTAACATCGAGAGCTATATTGAAGCTCATGAATTATTTATTTATACATACATACATACATACAAATGAAAAAGAAAAAAGTGAAAAAGAAAAACGCAAAACAATATAAATATTGTTTTGTCCTTGTGGCAATCCTGCTTTTGCAGTTCTATTTACTCTATAGATTGTTCTGATTATTCTTTGCTCTGCATTAACTGGAGTTTTTATTAAAGAGAAATATTAAAAAAAAATACTAGGTCATTTATTTGAACGCTGCTGTATCTGTGCTTTAACCAAAGCAGCTTTAGCATTTCTAGAAATCAATCTTAACACGCACCCGCAGCACAGAAACACACACGCATTCACTCAAACACACACACATACCCACACACACACACACACTGGACACTTGAGAAAACTATTTAAAAGACCCTTAGCTTTCGTTCTATCCATCTATCGATTCATCAATATTCGTCGCAGTGCGTTCTTTTCTGCATTCCTTTCGCTCTTCGCATGTCCTTCATGCAGAGCAAGAAAATTTGAAGCAAAAACCAAAGCTGCTTCGCATATTTTTCCACACTTTGATCCGTTATACACCCCTTATTTCCCCCGTCCAAGCAGCTGAGACATTATTGCGTTTTTTCTTATCCCGTTATACTCTGCAACTTTTCACTATCCATCAGGATGTCTAGTCCTGCAGCCACTTGCTTAGCGTACGTCACTCACTCGTCAAGTGGTTATCGAGTGTTGCTTTTATACCATCTTTCGAAACCATAACTGTTGTTTTTGTATGTTTTCCTAGTGTTGTTGCTGTTATCAATGTTGTGTTCTGACTGCTGTTTTTGTCTTTATTTTTGTTTTTGTTGTTACAGTACCTGCAATATTGCAAACATGTTTGCTATTTCAAAAAGTAGTGCTTGCTGTTGGTAGGTGGTATTGGGGGCGGAAAGGGCGGGTGTATTGGATGATTTACTTGCTTGACTTATTGTACTGATTGGATTCATTCGTGTTCCACTTAAAATTCCAGAAAATTCATCAGTTTGTTCGAGTGTTGCACAGAAGAACTACAGGTTAAAGTTGAACATAGTTGAGTTGAAAGTAAGGAAATTGTATGTTTCGTTCTTTTTATGTAAATATTTGCACATACAATTTAAATTTTTGCAAATAGTTTGCTGAAAATTTGGTTTTCACCGAGTTTCCTTAATCAAGGAGAAAATAAAAACGTATACAAAAGATGTTGACAAACTTTGGATTACAATAATTAACCTTTACTCTGTAACGTGGTTTTTTTGTAACGTTCGCTGTAACGTGGGGTCACTCGTGTCTTGCCCTTATTTTACCTAATTAAATCACTCCTAGGCTCCTGCCAAAATATTTACCTGATGATTGGTCTTTGTGCTCGACGATTAATAGGTTTGTTTTCTAATTAATTAATTGAGTGGCTTATTGCAAAAACATGGTAAGCCACATAAAAAATATTTTGAAATAATTGTCTCTAAAGTTTTGAAAAAATTTATTTTTGTATGTAAAAATTGAATTGTACACGGATACTTTTGCAAATAGTTTATGAAATTAAAATTGAATAGCTAATTGTCTTCAGTGATTGTAAGCAATACATTGAGTAATGTATTCAGCCTAAAAATTAATTTTTTAGATAATGTGGCTTATCACGTTATTGCAATAACCCCTTCAATTATAAAAAAGATGCTAAAATAAAAATTATAAAAAAAATTTTTTTGTTGCAAAAACTGCCATTTTTTAAGAATTATAGTAAAATCAATTAGACAAACGAGAAAATAAGCGTAAATACTTTTATTTTTAAGAAAAAAAAAAAACAAAGTTAAAATAATGAAATAAGATGCTTAATTATTTAAGGCTATTTAAAAATAGATAGGAAAAATGTGGTATTTTTGGGTTTAAGTTCATTAACGGCAAGTTTGTTTGTTTTTCAATAAAAACTATACAAAAATATTTATTATTTAATTTTAACAAAAATTTATATACAAATTATAAAATTATTTTTCACTAAATAAGATCAAAAAATTTTTTAATTTTTACAAACTTTCGATGTAGTGTGGGGTCTTTTTTTATAATTCAAACGCTCCTTACTTCGCAACGACCGAACATAAACTGATAAAACCAATTCCAGCTGGTAAGCGCCCCAAATTAAGTTTTTTTTCGGTAGAGGTCGCTAGCACTACGCATTCACGAGATATACATCTAACAAGAAATCACCTGGCCACGAGTGACCCCACGTGACAGGATAAAGGTTAAATAATACATTAATTTTTGGAATTAAGAAAATCACGTTTTTTTTGGTTAATTGTCATAATGAAACTAAACGTATAAACCTAGTTCGTTGATATATATATACCTGTTTATTTTAGTTCGTAATTTATAATTTCATGAAAATGTAAACAAAAGTTACTTAAGGGCACAGTACATCCCTGCATTTTTAAAAAATGAAATTTTTAAAATGCAAATTTTTTTAAGAAAGGATAGAGATATCTTATTGAAACCTTACATACATATTTTTATGAAATAAGAAGTATACAAAAAATTTTTTTTGGATTGTTCCAGCGTGTTCTTTCGCTGCTGCTATTTTGAAAATAGCATCAAAAAATCACGGCGGGCGTGCGTGATTTTGACTCACTAGAACGTCTGAGAAAATGGGGTCTTAATCAGCATCGAAGCCGCTATAGATTGAACTAAATAAAAATTTGTTTGGCCAAAATTGACAAAATGACGGCGTTTTTCGAATTTAGCCGACTTTTGGAACAAAAAAATCTCTTGAAAACAAAAAAATACTTTACCGATCGTTTTAAACATAGTTCAATCTGAAGATTTATGTGTGTACAATAGCATCTTAAAATTTCAGAACGATCAGTCCAGAAGTTTTTTTTTATCACGCCCCCCAACTCAAAAAATGTGATTTCTAGAAAAAGTGCTTTATAGTTTTGAACACAGATTATACGTCCTTCACTTCACCATTTAACATAGAAATTAATTTCGAATTTTATATCATTGAAAATAGATACTTTGAGGTCTTCTGAACCAAAATCAATCATTAAAAAAATCGATTTTTGAAAATTCAGGGGTGTACTGTCCCCTCAAATTACAGTAATTTGAGAAAGAGCTATAGTTTTAAACAATTTTTTTTTTCGATATAGTTTTAGTACCTGAAAATTAAAAAAAATTACGATTTGTTACATAGCATAAAAAGTACTCAAATTTTCTTAAGGTAAAACTTGGTTTTATAATGGATTTTTTTTTTGTACTTATGTAGAAAAAATAGAATAAACATTTTCAAACAAAAAAAAAATTATTATATAAAAGGTTTATTGTGTTTTTTTACATCTTTTTGTTAAAAAATATGTTTATTAGTTGCCTTGAACTCAAAATTTTAACCACAGAAATAACATCAACAAATTATTTTTTGCTCTCCTGAAAAGTTGATAAAAATCACGTGCCTCATTTCTTAGGCCGAATTTATAGTGGACGCTTATTGCTGAGCCGAGCCGAAAAACACATTGGAGCAATAGAGAACGCAAATCATGCATCTTTTTTGCCCCAAATACGTTTCTGAGTGACAGTTCAGTTCGGCTCGGCTCAGCAATAAGGATCCACTATAAACGCACCCTTACACGCAGCGACGATTTTGAACATCAATTGGATATAATTTATTCAATACTGACATAAAAATTAGACACTGACATTAAAAGCCAGCTCAAATAAAATTTGTATTAATGGAAAAAATCTTTACATATAGATAGTAAAACCGAATGATTTGCCATCTAGAAACGATCATCTACTTAGGTTATTTTCGAAATTTTAATAAGGATTTAAGGGCAGGTTCTCATCTAGAAGTCCAAAAACACGGTGATGTTATTGATTTTTTTTTTATAGAAGGAAGTATAGGAACACCTTGAGTTCTTGGCAGTTACTTATTGATTTTTGAAGTATAGGAAAATTATTTTTTTTGGTGGATAAAAGTGTAATGTGAAGTGCCAATACGTCGTCAAACATCACTTTGAAAAAAAAGGTACCCAAATGGCCTCCATTACACATCACGGTTACGTAATCTGATATAAAAAACCAAAAAAATTTTATAAATTATATTATATTTTTTGTAGCTTGAACCTAGGATATCAATAAACAGTTAAAAATTACAAAAATGGCTGACAGGTGAATTTTAGTAGCGTTTTTCACATTTTTCGCTCTTTAAAGTGCGCCAAAAAAACAACCAGCCGATATTATCTGAATTTTAGTAAAGGATCCATTATATTTAATTTACTTTTAAATAAAAATATTCCAAGTTAATATTTGGAGAAGTTTTTTAAGTATCTACCGTGGAGGCCAGTTTAAAAATATGTTTTTTCGAAAAAAGGCATTTTAAGATTTGGTTAACGATTTTTTTGAGTGCGTTTATGAAAATATGGGCTCCTTTTATATGCGATTATTTTTTTATGCAAATTTTATCGGCCAAACCGCTTTGAGAACATATTCTACATATCACAAGCTATCGAAAAATTAAAAGAAATCTTTGAGTTCATAGGTTGAGTTTCATAAGAACCTACCCTTTAACTGGAATTAAAACCCACCAAATTTTTGCGTAATAACTGCCTCAAAAGCGATCATAAAGCCCAAATGACCTTAAGGACATATTGCGTAAAAGGTATTTAATTATGTCACTCCGTTTGTAACGCTGATAGAGAGGCACGGCAGGCATAGCAAATTATATATGTACTTGATCAGCATCACCTTCTGAGTTGATTTAGCCATGTCCATCTGTCTGTCCGTCTATCTGTCTGTCCATCTGACTGCCTATCGACACGATTACAGCCGCAATTTTAAAGCAATTTTTTGAAAGCTACTTTTGAAAAAAAGAAAGATCAACTTCGAGATTGAACAAAATCGGATGAAAACCATGCCTCTCTCATACAAAGTGACTTTAACAAAGTATGTTGTAAAATCCCTTTAAATACCTTAAAAACCAATCAAAGTATTGAAATTTTCCTCATAAGCTTTGTTCTTTATATTTCACCATATATTTAAAATTTATTTAAAAGTAGCTATATGAAATTTTCCTCATAAGCTTTGATCTTTATATTTCACCATATATTTAAAATTTATTTAAAAGTAGCTATATGAAAAGGGGTCTCTAAAACTTCCACAAAAATTAATTTAATGAATTCAAATCAGGGACCGAAAATAATTGTTATTCCAGATTTCACAGCAGAAAAAGTTGGGCAATTTCAACACATAAAAATTTTCGTTATGAATAACTTTTATTTTTAAGAAAAATGTTTTTTGGTTGCCGGATAACTTTTATTTTTGAGGAATAATTTTTTAGGTTGGCTCATAACAGTTATTTTCTGATATTAATTTTTTTTCGGTTATTTGTGTCAAAAATCAAGAAAAATATGACTTTTTCTTTTGGAATGGATTCACATCTCTCAGCCGTGGTCGATCTGGGGTAATCATCTAACGTCATCGTCGTGATGTCAGAATTTCAAAAAGTTTTTTGACACCATGGCGGACCCTAAAAAGGTGTTTTTTATATTCGCTTCCCTTTCTGGAATCTTTCCCAGAGAAACCGGCTACCACATCGATTACCGACGACTGATTACCTAACCGAATACAAATTACTGAAGCGATTACCAAGCGGTTACTTAGTCGAATACCGATTACTAAGCGATTACATAACCGAAGACTGATTACTGAAGTGATTACCAAGCCATTACTTAGCTGAATACTGATTACTAAGCGATTACATGACTGAATACATATCATAGATGGGCACTTTGCAGTACCAGTAAAATTGCAGTAAAAATAAATTTTTACTGATAATGAAATTCAATTTGCATTACCAGTAAAATTTTACTGATTACTGAAAAAAATTGCAGTAAAAATAAATTTTTACTGATAACTGGGAAAAAATTGCAGTACAAATAAATTTTTACTGATAATGAAATTCAATTTGCATTACCAGTAAATTTTTACTGATTACTGGAAAAAATTGCAGTAAAAATAAATTTTTACTGATAATGAAATTTAATTTGCATTACCAGTAAATTTTTACTGATTACTGAAAAAAATTGCAGTAAAAATAAATTTGAATACTGAAAAAATTGCAGTAAAAATTTATTTTTACAATTTTGTTCAGTAACCAGTAAAAATTAATTTTTACTGCATTACTAAAAAAAATTGCAGTAAAAATAAATTTTTACTGATTACTGAAAATATTGCAGTAAAAATTTATTTTTGCAATTTTATTCAGTAAGCAGTAAAAATTTATTTTTACTGCAATTTTTTTCAGTAATCAGTAAAAATTTATTTTTACTGCAATTTTTTTCAGTAATCAGTAAAAATTTATTTTTACTGCAATTTTTTTCAGTAATCAGTAAAAATTTATTTTTACTGCAAATTTTTTCAGTAATCAGTAAAAATATACTGGTAATGCAAATTAAATTTCATTATCAGTAAAAATTTATTTTTACTGCAAATTTCTTCCAGTAATCAGTAAAAATTTACTGGTAATGCAAATTGAATTTCATTATCAGTAAAAATTTATTTGTACTGCAATTTTTTCCCAGTAATCAGTAAAAATTTATTTTAACTGCAATTTTCTCCAGTAATCAGTAAAAATTTACTGGTAATGCAAATTGAATTTCATTTTCAGTAAAAGTTTACTGATTACTGCTTCTAGTAATGCAGTAAATATTTACTGCAGTGTGCCCATGTATGATACATATTAATAAAGCGATTACCAAGTGATTACTTAGCTGAATACCAATTACAAAGCGATTACATAACCAAATACCGATTACTGAAGTGATTACCTAGCGATTACTTAGCTGAATACTGATTACTAAGCATTTACATAATCGAAGAGTGATTACTGAAGTGATTACCAAGTGATTACTCAGCTGAATATCAGTTACTAAGCGACAACATAACCAAATACCGATTACTGAAGTGATTACCAAGCGATTACCAAGCGATTACAAACCTGAATACTGATTGATAAGTGATTACATAAACGAAGACCGATTACTGAAGTGATAACCAAGTGGTTACTTAGCCGATAAAAACTATTTGTTTTATTTTTTTTATTTTTCAATGAATTTGTGCTTCAATTTAGTTTTACAAACATTATTTTTGATCTCTCATGATCCCTCACGAAATCAGCACAAAATTTAATAAAACTTGCATGAAATGCAACTTTAATTAATTAAATCATGTTTTTACATTCCAGAATTAATGCATCTGACATCGGCAATGAATTAAAAAGGGTATGACAAATTCTTAAATTAATTTCACATATTTGCGTAAAGTATTTAATCAACTATAGAAATGATTAAAAAGCTGAGTGTTCCTCATAAAAAATTATTTTTATTACAAAATTTTAAGAAATCGATTTTTTTTAATAAAAAATGTTTGTTTAGTCATTATCTAAGAAATTAAATAATGTAATTTTTTATATTAATGTTTTGTTTTTGTGTAATAATAAATGTTTGCTTAATCATTATGAAATGCATTTTTAATATTAATAGGACCTTTAATGTGTGGTTTAATTGCACAATGTTATGTTTTTTTCAAAATTAAGTAGATGCTTATATGAAATTTATGCACTTTTTTAATTCCAACATCAGATTTGAAATGACCAACCAGCGAATCTACAAAGATTATAAAACGAAAAACACTTTTTAGGGTCCACCTTAGTTTCAAAAAACTTTGAAATTCTTAAATCAGATTTGAAATCAGTGACCCCTACATACTGGCAGAACATCTATAATTTCTGACATGGTTTTATACACAGGCACAGGCGCTCAGCCGCACCAGGATCCTGTAAAAGATTCAGTAACTCCAAAAATAATTTAATATGTCTTTATTAAAAAATGTGTTCTTATGATAGTATCTTATGTGTGCAGCGTTAAGTAACCGGGGCGTGGGTTAATCGTGCTGTAGCTTTTCCGCCTGTTCAAGCTGTTCCTTTGTTCTCGTAACCGCTTAAGTTATCGGTATTCAGCTAAGTAATAACTTGGTAATCACTTCAGTAATCAGTCTTCGGTTATGTAATCACTTAGTAATCAGTATTCAGCTAAGTAATCACTTCAGTAATCAGTCTTCAGTTATGTAATCGATTAGTAGTCAGTATTCAGCTAAGTAATGGCTGGGTAATCACTTCAGTAATCAGTATTTGGTTATGTAATTGCTTAGTTACTGATATTCGTCAAAGTAATCACTTGGTAATCACTTCAGTAATCAGTCTTCGGTTATGTAATCGCTTAGAAATTAGTATTCAGCTAAGTTATCACTTGGTAATTGATTTAGTAATCAGTATTCAGTTACGTAATCGCTTAGTTATCAGTATTCAGCTAAGTAATCGTTTGATAATCGCTTCAGTAATCAGTCTTCGGTTATGTAATCGCTTAGTAATCGGTATTCGACTAAGTAATCGCTTGGTAATCGCTTCAGTAATTTGTATTCGGTTAGGTAATCAGTCGTCGGTAATCGATGTGGTAGCCGGTTTCTCTGGGAAAGATTCTAGAAAGGGAAGCGAATATAAAAAACACCTTTTTAGGGTCCGCCATGGTGTCAAAAAACTTTTTGAAATTCTGACATCACGACGATGACGTTAGATGATTAACCCAGATCGACCACGGCTAAGAGATGTGAATCCATTCCAAAAGAAAAAGTCATATTTTTCTTGATTTTTGACACAAATAACCGAAAAAATTAATATCAGAAAATAACTGTTATGAGCCAACCTAAAAAATTATTCCTCAAAAATAAAAGTTATCCGGCAACCAAAAAACATTTTTCTTAAAAATAAAAGTTATTCATAACTGAAATGTATTTTAACCCTTTTTAATAATTAATTTTAACCAATTCCAAAAAAGTTGCATAACAGTTATGTCCCTGATTCAAATTATCCACATATGCTTAAAATAGTAAAAATTGCTTTGAGTTTGAAATTTGGAAAAATCCTATAAAAACCAGGCCAAACTCCCATACAAATCGACGTCATTAAAGAAGCATAACATTTATAAACTCCAAACAAGTTTTTATTAACAGCATATTTAACACGTAACCTTCCATAACTTTATCGTATACTGACTTCATTTGAGTTTCGGAAAAATTGGATGTGGTGTTCATCCATTCCCATTCTTAATGCGAAGTGACGTCATCAAACTTGAAAAACATGCATACTAGGGTGATTAAAAAAATCAACTTTTTCGCAAATCCACTCATTAAAAAAAGAAAAATTTAAATTTTTAGATGGTACTACCAGCGGTTTTCTGTTTTAGCTGGAGAAAATCTACGACAAAGCCTTAAAGTTAAAAAATTCATATCATTCATTTTTCCACACAAAATCATGATTTTTTGACAGAATACTACGTATAATAGATTCAAATTTATAAAAACCTTTTAAAATTTTGGATACTAATTTTTTTTTTTAGTCAAAAGAGTGTTAAAAAAAAGAATCGGTGGTTACTTTGGTTCCATAAGAAAAAAAAATATTTTTTTTTTAAATGAATACATATTTTTAGCCGAGCATTTATTTCCTTTTTCAATATAATTTCATAGACGTCGAATAAACTTGGATAGTACAGCTTATTTAAGGTATAATTACAGTTTCGGAAAGGGAAAAAGGAAGCCATTTTCGAAAGTTTATAGCTTGGGCCCTTAATAAGTTATTAACATAAATTATTTTTTTTTCAATTTTGACATCTTAAATGATTTAAAAAAAAATAAAAAAAAAATAATAAAAAATAATTTTCGTCATTTTTATGACTAAATCATTTTAAGTGCTCAGAAAACCGATGACAGGTGATGGTGGACAGGTAATCTCTGAAATGGGATGGTAATCTACCATATTTAATCTAACGGTAATCTACCATAGCATTTAAAAAATTGAAGAAAGAAAAAAATTGGTAAATATTTAAGAAAAATCGATTTTTTGTAGATTGCCGTAGGGAATATGTTAATAAAGAAAATAAAACAAGGTTTTTAAAATCGGCCAAGCCAATCCTGAGATTACTTGTCCGCTAGTGGAAAAAGTGTTCCTTCGAGAAAAACACGTTTAAATTTTTGTATGATGTATATTATTATATATTATATATAATATAAAAAATAATAGACATTGGCTGATTTCCATTAAAATTTGGCCAGAAGAAATCGCCAACACTATTCTCGCTGAGAAGAGAGCTCAATGAGAGCGGGAAACTGAAAATAGAATAAGATTCTATGCATTCTGTTCAATTTTGTTGCCGCTAGCCGCAGACGCCGGTTTATCTGTTCATATATTTTGTTACATAAATTAAACTATTTTTTTGTAAGTTCTTAAAAGTTGTCCAGTATGTGGCCCGCGATGAGAATAAAATGCGAATATTTTGAAATTTGGACATGTTTTATTGGTGTCCTTGAAGATTGAAAAGAATAATAATCATAATAATAAAAAAATTTAAAAACGTTTTTCTCGAAACAAATTTTTCTCCACTGGCGGACAAGTAATCTCAGGATTGGCTTTGCCGATTTTAAAGAACCTTGTTTTATTTTCTTTAACATATTCTCTACGGCAATCTTCAAAAAAATCTTAAAAAGAATTAAAAAAAAAATGAGTAAGCAAAGGTAAAGGTAAAAAAATGTGTTAGATTTTTTTATTTAAAATATTTATCAACTTTTTCTTTCTTCAATTTTTCAAATGCTATGATAGATTGCCAGGCGGCATTCATCTCTCTTTAAGAATTTTTGTTGTTGTTTTGTTTCAGACGTCCCATTCCAGAAATTACCTGTGCGCCATATGGACATCGGTTTTTTGAGCACTTCACCTAAGCGCCATCTATAAGTCATAAAAATTATGAAAATTATTTTTTTATTTTGTTTTTAAATTATTATGGATGTCAAAATAAAAAAATTATGTTAATAACTTATAAAGGATCCAAGTTATAAACTTTAGAAAATGGCTTACTTTTTCCCTATCCGAAACTGTAATTATACCTTAAATAAGCTGTACTATCCAAGTTTATTCGACGCCTGTAAAATTATATTGAAAAAGGGAATAAATGCTCGGCTAAAAATATGTATTCATTTAAAAAAATATTTTTTTTTCCTTACGAACGAAAGTTACCACCGATTCTTTTTTTTTAACTCTCTATTGACTAAAAAAAATTTAGTATCCAAAATTTCAACACGTTTTTATAAATTTTGATATATTATACGCATTTTTTTTTTTTTTGATTCGCCCGGAGGTATGAAATCTTCCAAAGATACGTATACCCGTCCTATACGCATGCACGATTCACATTCTAAAATCTGCCCGAATCATCTGGGACACACATAATGCACCTACGTACTAAAACATACCCCCTATTGGCAATTAGGATTTTCCACTAAGCACATTAATTGGCTTTTCAGTGGAATTTAAAAATTTAATATATATAAAACGCGTATTTAAGTATATTTCATTCTATATAAATAAGCAACATCGAATTAAATAATAGTGATTATTAATTTAAGGTACTCAAAATAACAATCCTAAGTTCAAAAGCAATCCAAAATACTATACTCATTTTAACTGGTTTGCGGCCATTGTCCAACCCAAGGACCTACGTGGAAATGAGATAAATCTCATATCCGCCAAATCAAAATCCCAAATAGTTGGATATGCATTTGGACCAACGTAGGCATAAACTTGTGTGGAAAAGAGATATACTCTGGCACACCAATCCAGGTGATAGTGTGAGTTCAGTCGAATTTCAAATCAGGAAACCACGTGAGCACGTAAATCACAATTCGATCTAAAGTTAAAATATTGAATAATTAAAAATCAAGTTTTGCAAAACGATTTATATTTGATGGTGCTTACGTTATAAAACATAATTTTGAGACAAAAAGGAGAAACAGAACAATCTCAATTACCGATATCACATTGTCATAAAACTGCGTTAGATATAATAGGATGAAGTTGAATTGATATAATTATTTCAATGTAACATAATTTCCGTTTTAAGACGTCTATCGAATCAGAAAAATTAATTCTGTCAAAAAAATCATGATTTTTTGTGTAAAAATGAGTGAGATATGAATTTTTAAACTTTTAGGCTTTTTCGTAGATTTTCTCCAGCTAAAACAGAAAACCGCTATCACCATCTAAAAATTATTTTTTTTTTAATTTTAATTTTAATTTTTTTTCTATAATGATCCCATTTCCGGTAGGGCTCGGTGGATTTGCGAATTTTTTTTTAGGATCACCCTAATGCATACCTTAGAATAGAGTGTGAGGGTATTTTAACTTCGACCCAGTCGAAGAACAAAGAACTTGTCGTTGTTGCAACTAGGGAAGTCAATCCCGGGATCCCGAAATTCGGATGATTTAAGCCTCTATAAATCACGAGATTGTTTTTCAGGATCCCGGGATTTAAAAAAATTTATATTACAAATATTCATGTATACGCAAACATTTCATTTTAAGTTGATATGAATATAGAATTAGAAAAACCTTTTATTGAGGCTGAAAAAGCTTGTTAGGACGATGAGTGTGAATCACTGGTGCAAAGACTTTGCAAAGTTTTAGAAGAATTGCAACATCTTGAAGTAAGCTTTGTATTTCAAATTCATCAGATATCAGATATTCTGACTTAGGAAATAATTTTTTTTTTGTGGTGAAGGCAATCGTGATCGAAACTTAAAAATTGCTAATAAATGTAAAAGGGTGTTCGTTGAATGCCGATGCACCAATAAATAGCTTAAATGATTTGGCTGGAACTTTTCATTTTGGTGGTTCTTATAAATATATCCTCCAATAAAGCCAGCAACCTCTTTACCCAAAATTATAGTTATCAATTACCATAAAACATGTCAAACACAATACACAATACATGTCAAACGAAATAAAAAACATTTCTTCTAGTGTTTTATTTTGTTTTGGAGCGCAGTACTGCATTTATATTTATCTCACTTTTTGCCTTACTCGAGGCGCATCTGTCTTTTGCTGCGATATGCTAGCTGAGCAAAAAAGAGAGTAGTAGAGAGCAACATTGAGCTTATTGAAACTCTCGCAACACAAATGCGTGAAAAGAAAACGATTAAGCAATGTTTAGCAGCTGGCATGATTTCTTAAATAACTTAACACGTTAATTAAATATACTTATAATTAAAGCTTCAAAAGAAAAATACCCCTTAAAAGTTTTTTAGCACATATATAATAATATAAAACTATTTTCAGAAAAATCGGCTCAGTACTTGTGGAGTTTACCTGGAACAAAGTATTTTCACTTTAATTTGATATAATAGTATAGGTATTGCTAATTTTAACTTAAGCCAAATCAAACTCATCGCACTCAAAAGTGTCTCAAAAGTGTCTCAAAAACGTCTGTCGGACCAGCAAGAATTTTCAATATTTCCTTTTTAAAAAAACTAATATTTTGTTTTTGACGGTCTTAATTAAGGTTATGTTGAGGCGGCAGTCGTTGTATGTGCGAAGGAAACATAACGCACATACCCCTTCATTCTGAGTGGAAACACTTTGAGCTTTTGATGAAGCTTATTAGACGTTTGACAGGTCATCAAGCTCAGGAAAGAAGAATGACCCCCAGATATTTGTGCCTTCTCCTAGTGAGCGCGCAACAGGAACATAGAAGGTGGGATATGGTTTCCTTCTCTTTCATCAGTTGCCATGACTCCCAGTCTGCGAAATGTCTGCTTAATAAGCAGTGTCCTGTTGTAACGGCCACTAGCGTGGCAAAGTCCAGTCTTCCCAGCGAGAGAAGGTCTCTCGAAGGCTTAAGATCTAGAGTCAGCCAGATTAGACTTGCTGTTCTAGAGTTAGAGAGTTCAGCCCATATTGCGTTGGCTTTAGATGTGGTGTACTTTTTGAGAAGCAGTTTAACAGTTATCAACGGCTCTGTTGGTTCGGTTGATGGTCTTTTGTATTGCTTCGAACTATTTTAGCATTCAAATGATATCTTGAAACAATACGAAATTTTTATAATCATTCGTATTTTCAATATTTCTGTGTTTATAAGCAATAATCGCTTAAGTCGACTTAAGACAGAACTGAGTTATTGATGTAGATGTGTCTGGAGTTTGTAGCATGACCCTAGCTAAAGTTATGACACAAAAAAAAGACCCTTTCATATGACTCATATGACGATTGAAAACTTTGAAGCAATATTTCTCAAAACTTTGAAAGCAGACTTAAACTGTTATCACTTATCGACACAGATTTTATGATACTAGTATTAGAACTGATGACTTAGACAACTGTATGACTATATAAGTATAGTACGATCAAAAAAATGTGGCAATTTGAGGTAACAGGTTATCTAATTTGAAAAGAATGCTTAAATATCTTATCTCTGTTTTGTCTTTTTTAAAAGAAACCGTTTTTATGCTTTTCTATTTCCATCAAATTGACTCTTCACATGACCAAAAACGTGTTGGCATGCAAATCCTTATTTTACAGCACTTATATTCTAATCTTTCACATGCACAGTCAGAAGAGCAAGCATAGCATATAAATCCTTTATTTCAAACAACTTAGTTTTAAATCCGGAAACTACTGAGAAGTGAAGGAAAAACAAAAGGATTGGACAAAAAAAGAAGCAAAAAGAGATGAAAAGCAAAAATTTACAGAAAATGCAGCGTGTAAATGAAATAAAGCAAAAATCACAAAAACAAAGAGAATGAGGAAGGAGATGTTGAGTGGGAGAAACAAAAAAAGGAAGCTGCTGTAAAGATTTGAAATTTCAGCAGAGGGTAGCAATTTTTGCAAAGTGTTTGCATGCATGCAACATTCTGCCAACTCACTTCCGACGTCTAAGTATATGAGTTTGTGTCAGCTAGATGTTGGTGTTGTTGCTATACTTGTCGTTGTTATTTTATTTTCTGCTTGTTAATGCTATTCTGTGTTAGCCACTTGTATGCCTTGACTTTGACATAAAAGCACAAAATTCATTCGCTCCAAAAAGCACACCACACCACACAACACAACAACACAACATCACACATAACACAACGGCCAGCCGTCACTTCCGTTTCCTTCATTTTAAATATGTCCGACTTTGCTGACTTTAATTTGTACTTTATGCAATATTTCATTACCTTAGACTAGGCAACTGTTGAGCTGATTTTATGCTAAAATCCTTTTTAATTTTAACAAGCCTTTTTTATTTATTACACGTTTTTGCTGCTATGCAATTAAGTGGCATTCAGTTGCAAAGTATGTGTGATTGATGCATTTTAAGGTAATTGGAGTTGGAGTATTATTTCTTTCCAGCTAACGTGAGCCTAACAAAATTTCACTTTATAATGTAGTAGTTTTCAGTTAGCAGTAAATCATAACTTCGGCACAGCTTAATTGCTTTGAAATAAGTTTAAGCTTACTGTTTTCAGTTGTTGTTTTGGAGAGAAGTAAGTTTGAATAGTATTTGTTGTAGCTTATTTTTCGCTTTTAGTTTCATACTGTACAATTCTCCGAGTTGTGCACTTTGTCGAGTTAGGTTATTAATTTTAATTGGAGTAGCTTGTTTCATGTTAGTTTCTTGTTGAAGCATACAACATCACAGGCGGCATGATTTGAATTCATTGAAATTAAGCTAAGTTAAACAAAGCTACAAAATTTAGCTTAGCTGATTAACAGAATGGTAATGCAACATATTAGATGCTTTCGAAAAATAAAACAATTTTACTTCAACAGTCAAATAAATGTATAGAAGAAGTGCGGGACAAATCTGTGTAAATGCTTCTCATATATTACAATAAGTGAATAATTTTAAAAATAATTATATAATCTAATGATGCTTTGTAGTTTTTGAAGAACTATAGTTTGCTTACAACATAAAATAAAATATAACAGTAGTTCACTTTTGTAGAAAAATTATAATATTTCAACTAAACCTATTTACACACTTATGACGTGATATATAAAAATTAGCTTTCTGACACAATCCTGCCACATCTATTATTTAGTATAGCCTCCTTTTGATTTAGTTACCGCCTGAATACGAGAAGACATACTTCCAACAAGTTTTTGGCACTCGTTCTGAGTTATAGAAGCATTTTGATAGTTATAAACCCGATTTTTAAGAACTCCCCACAAATTCTCGATCGGATTTAGATCCGGAGATTGTGGGGGCCACTCCATCAATGAGATTTTAGCATTTTTGAAGAACTCTAGAAACTTTTTCGCTTTGTGTTTAGGATAATTATCCTGTTGCATTACCGTTGTATCGATACACGTACCCCATTGGCCAAGACTATCCATGTAGGATAGTAAATGGTGTTTTTTTTAGAGTGATACAAGTTTAAATCATAATAAAATATAGTAATACGAGGGGTGCCTTTTATATTTCGGGATTTAGCAACCCTGGTGTTGCAATCTGTCAACTGAAAGCTCTATCGCAAAGTTTGACATTTGTTGGCTTATACGTACTCAGAACGTTTTGGCATACGAGCGCTATTTGTGTTGTTTATAGTAACTTAAAAGATTCATCTCGATCCAAAAATGGAATTAAATCGTGAACATTTTCGTGCGATTATTTTTTACAACTTTCGACGTGGATTAACACAGCAACAGTGCATGGATGAACTTAATTCAATTTTTGGCGATGAAGCTCCATCAAGGACCAGTGTTTATCGATGGTATGGTGAATTCAATCGTGGTCGTAGTTCACTCCAAGACGAATTTCGTGAAGTTCGTCCGAAATCAGCTGTTGTTCCGAAAACCATTGATGAGACCTTAGGCATAAGTGGGACCAGCATACATTCAATATTGCATAAACATTTGATTGTCAAAAAAATTTTTTCGCGTTGGATCCCACACAATTTGTCAATCGCTCAAAAAAAGGCTCGTGTCGATTGGTCGAAGGAAATGCTCAAAAAATACGATCGCGGTGCTTCGAAACACGTCTATGACATCGTGACAGGTGATGAATCGTGAGTTTACGCGTATGAACCCGAAAGTAAACAGCAGTCGACTGTATGGGTGTTTCAAGATGAGCCAAATCCAACAAAAGTTGTTCGCGCACGAAGCACTTCCAAGCAAATGGTCGCCTGTTTTTTCGGAAAATATGGACATGTCGCAACCGTACCACTAGAACAACGCAGAACAGTCAACTCTGAGTGGTACACAATCATTTGTTTGCCAGTTGTCTTCCAAGAAATCTGGAAAACCAACCGCCGAAGACGGATCACTCTTCACCACGACAATGCGAGGTCTCACATATCGGCTCAAACAACTGCATTTTTGAGCACCCAAAACATCGATTTGATGGGTCATCCGCCGTATAGTCCTGACTTGGCACCGAATGACTTCTTTTTATTCCCAACCGTGAAGAATAAACTGCGTGGACAACGATTTTCGACGCCCGAAGAAGCGGTTGCGGCATTCAGAATGCATGTTTTGGAGATACCTCAATCAGAGTGGCAAAAGTGCTTCAACAATTGGTTCAAACGCATGCAAAAGTGTAAAGATCTTCATAGAGAATATTTTGAAAAACAATAAAGTGATTTTCGATGATTAATATTTGTTTTTGTTCTCTAATCCCGAAATATAAAAGGCACCCTTCGTATCAATGAAACGGGCTTTATTGGATGGAAAATTTTATGACATTAATGTTTAAATATGATTTCGGCCATGTGGCCGGCACGGCTGGTGCGTACAAGGCGCAATTCAGAACACCAATTTTCACAAACTTTTCGCAGCATCGGCCGTATCTCGCCGATAACTTTTCGAATGTTGATTACCTGGTGTTTAATTGTTTGTGATTTATCGACGTAGACATATGACTTTACATAACCCCAAAGAAAATAATCCAATGGGGTTCAATCGCACGATCTTGGGGGCCAATTAATTGGGCCATTTCGTGAAATTATTTCTTCGTCAAAAGTTTTCTTGAGTAAATCAATTGTAGCGCCCGCTGTGTGGCATGTGGCTCCGTCCTGTTGGAACCACATATCAGCAAGAATAATGCCAGCTAATTAAGGTACGAAAAAACTTCGATCCATGTTCCTATACCGTTCACCATTGACAGTAACATTCTGACCATCATCGTTTTTGAAGACATATGGCCAATGACTCTGCCAGCCCATAAAGCGCACCAAAAAGTAATTTTCTGTGGATGCAATGGTGTTTCGACTAAAGCTTGTAAATTCTCCTCACTCCAAATACGACAATTCTGTTTGTTTACGTACCCATTTAACCAAAAATGGGCTTCATCGGAAATAAAATTTTCCATGGAAATTCAAAATCAATATCAAATTGTGCTTCAGCCCATTCGCCGAATTGGCGGCGCATACGATAGTCGTTTGCCTTTAATTCCTGCACAAGTTGAATCTTGAAAGGTTTTTAGCCAATATCTTTTCGTAAAATCTTCCATAAAGTGGAAGGACACAACCCCAGATGCTGAGAACGGCGACGAATTGATTGATTAGGATCATCTTCAATGCCTTCCTGGACAGCGGCTACAGATTCTTCAGCGCGCACTGTTCGGCGTCTCACGGGATGCACATTATCAATAACAGTAAATGTGGCCCGAAAACGATCTATTGTTCTTCGAATTAGCAGCTCTGAAGGACGGTTATGTACGCAATAAAATGGACGAAGTGCACGATAAGTTTGACGAACAGAACCATTATTTTGATTAAAAATTTCCACAATTTGCACGCGTTGCTCTGGTACAAATTGATCTATAATAAAATGTCAAAGCA
Source organism: Dichetophora obliterata (assembly GCA_963920525.1). NCBI lineage: Eukaryota > Metazoa > Arthropoda > Insecta > Diptera > Sciomyzidae > Dichetophora > Dichetophora obliterata. The sequence goes on from OY986437.1 coordinate 55,640,865, forward strand.
AACTAAACAAAAAGCAACTATCAGCTGTTAAATAGGTGGTCAAATATAGCAGCGATGCCAACTCAAAGCTGTATTACTCTTTATTAATATACCTTTATTAATATACATGTCAGCATTCATGCTTCCTTTTATTTTATGCAGCTTTCCAACGCCTTTTGCACAAAAACATCACCAAAAAAGTAATTTTCCGCCTCCAAATCTCATTGTTGGAATAACATCAGAGTCTCGCAATGGAGTATTGGGTTTCCTGTAAACATACTTCGGCCCATCAGGTCCAAAAAGATTAACCTTAGACTCATCAGTCCAAATAACTTTATTCCAATCTATTTCTGTCCAATTTTCGTGTGTCTATGCAAATTTTTATCGAAGAGCTTTGTGCCTTGGAGTCAAACGCGACTTTTTAACCCTTTTGCGTGCATGAAACCCACATCTAATGATTTCTCTTAAAGCAGTACGTTTAGATACTTGAATATTGTAACTGGAGGAGTGAATGTGCTTGACGTCGCTTGAGCTTTTTGCTTTCTCCGACACAATTAAGCGCTGAACTGTGCGCCGATCTCTTACAGATAGTATCGTTCTACGTCCATTACGTGCTGGAGGGGAGGTTAATTTGGATTTTTTGGCTATATTTCCAACAGTTTTAAAAAAAAATATTGAATTTATTAGAAATTTGTCTATACGAATGACCGAGTTTCAGTTCCTCGATAACAGATTTCTCAATATCGGAAGATATTTTCTTCATGACTGCTTATCCTGAAAAGAGCGGTTAAATTGTTTCACTAAAAGTGCCCTTAATATTAAAAATGATTACACCTGCGATGCGTTCCAAAAAAAATAAAGAAACTATCAGTCTTCCTGTTTTTTAAACGAAGTGACACCAATTTTCGTTAACTGCGACAAAAGTGTGTAAATGATATATCGTCTAATTTCTAAGTACCGTTAGCCCAGCAATGTTTTTTTTTAAAAGTTGCTATGCTTTACTGCTTTAGACTACTAACATATATAAACCATGCTGCCATATCTTAATTAGTGCTTTAAAAACAAAGATATAATACTTTTTGAAACATCATTTACACAGTTTTGTGCCGCACTGTATGTATTTATGAAAAAATTATTAGAGTCGTCTTTGGTTTAAGGAAGCATATTTTTACGTGACATTACATAGCAAATGAAAAAAAATTGAAATTGTGACGTGGTTTTGTCTAAGACTGAGGTAAAGCTCAGCCGTACCAGGATTCCCTGAAGAATCCACACATTCTTTAGTAATTAAGAACACAATTGTTGATAAGTTATATTTTCAATCGTTATTGTACAATTCAGGCCCGTAGCTAGGCGTAACCCCCAAGGGGGGTTTTGGTTAAAACAAATGTCTATAGTTTTTGACATCGATAAATCAAAAAAAGTATTTTTTATATGTATATTTAATGTGTTATGACAAAGGCTACAAAAATTGATCAAAGAAGTAATAAAAACATCTCTTGAAGTAAATTTTTATAAAAAACTGGTATGTCCTTTTTTTAATGTAATTCTTCTTTAAAATGAGTTTTTAAACATAAAAAATCGGATAAAAAGTACCAGAGTTGTGATATTTTACTTTTCGAAAAATGTTATTTTCTTTATTGTTTCAATAAAAAAAAATCCAAAAAATCCAAAAAAATCCAAACATCTCTTGAAGTAAATTTTTATAAAAAACTGGTATGTCCTTTTTTTAATGTAATTCTTCTTTAAAATGAGTTTTCAAACATAAAAAATCGGATAAAAAGTACCAGAGTTGTGATATTTAACTTTTCGAAAAATTTTATTTTCTTTATTGTTTCAATAAAAAAAAAAATCCAAAAAATCCAAGTTAAAAAAATTTCAATGAAATGTTGTTGAAATATTTTCTGAAAACACACTAAATACTCAATCAATCCCCAAATAAATCCCAAAAAATACAAAAAACTAAATAAAAAAAAAAGATGCGTCGCTGGACACACGAGAGAAGCGAAGTTTTTCGCAGTTTCATAAGTTTGATAATTTAATAGTTTTAAAAAAATTTTAAATTAAATGTTAACTAAAAACAATAATGTTCCTATCAGTAAATTTAATTACCTTATATTACTATTTTACATTAATTTTTAATTATTTTTGTAAATGTTAATGATATTATTGGTTTTTTATATCTAAAATATCAAACGTATATTATATGGCTGTGCGAATAATCGCCCAAGTTACAATCGCCCAAACGCAAAAAGAACAATCGCCCAAAAAACTGGTTAAAATTTTTGGGTGATTGTTCATCGCATTTTTGGGCGATTGTACACTATGAACAAACGCCCAAATACTTTTGGCGAATATTCATTTCATGATTTTAGCAGAAGTTAGCAGTTCTGGGCGATTGTTCATCACTTTTTTGGGCGATTATTCATTTCACAATTTGGGCGTTTGTAACTTGGGCGATTATTCAGACAGCCGTATTAGTCTCTGTGCGAATATTCGCCCAAGTTACAATCGCCCAAATTTTGAAATGAATAATCGCCCAAAAAAGAAACGCCAAAATTTTTGGGCGATTGTTTCTTTTGAGTTTGAGCGATTGTTCATAATGAATGTTCGCCCAGATTTTGAAAAATGAGTAATTGCCAAAAAATATTTTTTGAGTGATTGTTAATTTCATTATGCCTTATTCGGAATGGAGATTATGGCTGTGCGAATAATCGCCCAAAAGAAGGAAAATGAAAAATCGCCCAAAAAAAACGGCTAAAATTTTTGGGCGATTGTTCATTTTGGGATTGGGCGGTTGTTCGTTTTTTTTTGGGCGATTGCTCACAATGTAAACAAATAAGAAATGCTAAAATTTTTGGGCGATTGTTCCTTTTGAGCATGGGCGATTGTTCATAATGAATCTTCGCCCAAATTTTGAAGATTGTATAATTGCCCAAAAATATTTTTTGCGCGATTGCTCATTTGGTTATTTCTTATTCGGGACATTATGGCCGTAAAATAGTTTGCCCTTGTACGGTATTTTAAAAACTACATTCCGTACTACATACAGGGCAAAGTTTTTTGGGTGATTGTTCATTTGGGGATTGGGTGATTGCCACTTGGGCATAGACTAATACGGCTGTGCGAATAATCGCCCAAACCGAAAATGAACAATCACCCAAAAAAATTTGGCAAATACATATAGGGCCAATTTTTTTGGTTGATTGTTCATTTGGGATTGGGTGATTGCAACTTGGGCGAATATTTGCATAGAATAATACGGCTGTGCGAAAAATCGCCCAAGTTGCAATCGCTTAAAAGTACATAAATGATGGACATAATGAACAAACGCCAACATTTTTTGGGCGATTATTCATTTCACGATTTTAGCAGAAGTTAGCAGTTCTGGGCGATTGTTCATCACTTTTTTGGGCGATTATTCATTTCACAATTTGGGCGTTTGTAACTTGGGCGATTATTCAGACAGCCGTATTAGTCTCTGTGCGAATATTCGCAGTTTTGGGCGATTGTTCATCACTTTTTTGGGCAACTGTACATTATGAACAAACGCCCAATTTTTTTTTTGGGTGATTGTTCATTTATGAGCTCGGGCGATTGCAACTTAGGCGATTATTTGCACAGCCATATTATATAGATGTATCAATAGTTGTCCTAATCGTGTTGCGCAAATATTTGGATCGCTTGTCATTCGCAAATTATATTTATCAAAACGGCATCGTTTAAGGCCTAGAATTTTTTTGAAATTTACTTGTTTTTTAAATTCCACAAGTGTAGTCCTTCTGACGTTATTTTCACTTCTACAACAGTTTTAGTAGGTTTCGAGCTACAGTGTTGAGTCTACATTTATTCTCTTTATAACCATTTATCTCGAAACTACTTTTTTCGGCATGGTGTAGAAAAAACAAAAACTATTCAGCCGAATCATCTGAAATTAAAATACGCTGTTCATAACATCAGTGGCTATTGCTGGAACTAGAATCAAAGTTTTATTCCAAGAACATTGTATATTTTACACTTAATCTACTCAACAGGTAGAAAACAAGCTGTTTTTAGAACTTAATTTTCAAAATCGCGTCATTCTGTTAATTTTCAATGTTTTTTTTTATCTAGTGCCAGCCATAGCTGCACTCGTAGTAATTAATAATAATATTAGTTTTTATTTTCCAGATAAATCGAAAAGTCAAAATCTACGACACCGCCCATGCTCCTTTTCTTGAGAGCGTCTCATTGAGCGTCACTTTGAACAAGATCAACAATTTTTTAAATTAAAAAATGTAATTCTTTATATGATGAAGGAGTGTTACAATATACCTTAAAAGTCTAAATATCGTTGTTCAATATTTTAACTTTTAATATGAACATTCATATCTGAATTCGCAATTAAAATCTACTCCTAAAACAATTGGCATCTTGTGATAATTTTCAACCCGTTCAATGGAACCTTGCTACTTTTGTTGTTTGGATAGCTAATGCACAATGCTTTTGATCGATTATTGTGATCTGCTGCTTCATAGTTTCACGCATTCACAATAATAGAATATGTAGGATAGCTAATGCACAAACCTTTTAATACATTCTTGCAAGGTTGTCAGTAATGTGGGAAAGATCCCATTCGTGGTAATTTTTAATTGGCCTTGGGAATTTTTTTTTGGGAATTCCCATGGTATTTTTTAATTGTCGTGGAAATTCAGTGTGGTATTTTTTAATTGCATGGAAATTCGGGAATTTTCTTCTTAAAAATTTATTTTTCTCTTTTATTAGGCAAAAATTTAATAATGATTTTCGATGAACGACGTATATATACAGAAGCGTAAAGCTGTAAGTTTACGCTGTACATTATCTCAAACTAACTCTTAATAGAAACCATTAAATTGGGTGTTTGTTTCAATAACAAGTTGCCGTCATGAAAACTTAGTAGACATTTTTTGACATATGGCAATACTAACCCGAATTTTTGTTTTTCTGCAAGCTTAAAGCTTACAAAAATGATGTTATAATTGTGATAAAAAAAAATATAATTACAACCAAAACAATATTAAAAAATATTTGCAAGTCTACTTATCGAATCCATTGGCTGTCAATTATCTTTGAAAATTAAAATTTAATAACATCACAAATACGCCGCTCATTGGTACATTTTAGTTGCGTTTTTTTTTTAAATGTTTCCCTGGGAATTTTGGTGGTATTTAATTTATGTTACTGTGGGAACAAGGTAATATTCGTGGGAATTTGGAAATTAAAATTTTCGAATTTTGACTGGCAACCTTGCATTCTTGTAATCTGTTGCATCATACCTTCACGCATTCACATGTAGGATAGCTAATGCACAATCCTGTTAATTAATTCCTGTCATCTACTGCAACATAGCTTCAGTTAATACTTTATATTGAATGAATCACATTTTGACACAAAGGTTTGTTTTGGAGTAGTGGTTAGTGTGTAAAACTCTCGATCGAAATCGTGCGAGTTCGATTCTTACTGATACACACTTACCAAGAAATATTTTAAATTTTATATCCTCTTGTTGTAATAGACAACAACAGCAATAAAAAACAACAATAATTCTTAGAAAAAGGTGTATGGAAAAACTGTCGTTTTTAAAATTTCACTCAGACAAATCACAAAATAATGCGTAAACAGCTTCGCTTCAAAAAAGAACTAAATAACAGGGTGCTATGGCATAGTCTTCAGCTATTTTGTGAAAAAAATTACAAAAAATAAAATTCGGATAAAAAAGTTACAGCTGTTAAATTTTGAATTTTTTTTTAAAAATCATCAATGTGCATTACTGGCATTTCAAACACAAAAAAAAAAATTATAAGAAATTTAAAAACGACATTTTTGAAAAAAGCAACAACAATGAATATGAACAATCTTGATCACAAATTAATTTAGTTATAACTAAGTTTTCACAGATTCTCGAGCGAGAGGGTGACTGAAAATATGTCAGCGACCACATAAATAGCAATTTGAAAATCAAAAGTTTTTATTGTTTTAAAAAGTTGAAATGCGATAGACGATATTGCGAAATTCGGTTGCGATGTCAAAAGCTTCAATAAAAGCACCATGTACTTTTTGATAAGTATTTATGGATTGATGTCTTACAACTAGAACTGGGTTGTTATCATTCCTCTTTAATTTTATTCCACCACAATTCCAACTCCTTGGAATTAGGAATTAGTAATTGTACATCACAATTTCTCAGGAATAAAATTGGAAAATCTTTTCAATTATATTGCAGGAATTGTAATTGGTAATTCGACATCTCAATTCCTCAGGAATGGAATTGGAAAAAATCGTTAATTCCATTACAGGAATGGTAATTGGTAATTAAACATCTCAATTCCTCGGAATGGTATTTAAAAAAAAAATTGTAAATTCCATTACGGGAATTGTAAAATTAAAAAAATTAATAAATTAAAAAATTGGTATCTTCGATAATACATTTATTTGAAAATATTTCATTAACCGACTTGCAGTGAGAATCAAATAAAGTTTTCTTATGCATAATAAAGTTGGTTTTGTTAATGAAAAGGTAATTGATATTTTAACTTTAAATTAAAATTCCTGTAATAGAATTGACGACTTTCTCCAATTCCATTTATTAGGAATTAATGTGTTCAATTTTTAAAAATTGAATTGAAATTTACAATTTTTAAAAATTCAATTCCAAGTAATTGAGGTGTTCATTTACAAATTACAATTCCTGTAAAGAAATTGACAATTTTTTTTCAATTCCATTCCAAGGAGTTGAGGTGTTTGCAATTGCAGTTCCTGTAATGGAACTGATGATTTTTTCAATTACATTTCTGATTAATTAAGAGGACAAATTATCTTATACTAAGGAAATGGAATTGAATTGTAATGATTACTTTTTGGCCCAGCTCTGCTTTCAAACCATCTAGTTGGAAGAAATTTGTTACAGTTTTTTTTCCATAGGGCAAGTATATCTTTTAGCACATTGGTCATTTGGGAGTATAGAACAATTAATCAGTACCATTTTCAAGGTCGCAAAAATCGTTTCGAATACAGCTTATATCGCATGAGTTTGATATAGACAGGTTTAGTGAACGAGACGCGCAATGAAAGTACTTGGCAAGGTCACATTCTTCCTCTACAAACGGTTGAGGTCCTTGTAGTGTACCATTCATGGCAAAGATCACTTTACTTAAGATCAATTATGTTAGAAAATCGGCTAAGTGCTCTTAGTAATAAGACCTTTCAAACATTCACAAAGAAACTAAAAGAAACCCAGAGAAAGAAGCGGAACTTTTTTGTAAAATAATAAACCGACGTCTTGGTAATTCGAATTGAGATTTTGAAGAAGCATAAGAACTTTAATTTTAGTAAAATACTTAGCTTCTTCTTAGTTTCTGATTTCTACATATTATAACATTTAATATACTTTTGAATTATATACTAACGTCATTTAAAATGTTAATTTAATTTTTAAAAATAAGTTTAATACAGTTAAATTTTTAACAGATGATGGTACATCAGTAAATATTATAAATGAAAAAAAAATTGTTCGCAATTTAGCAATTTCTAGATCCAAACTGCCTTCCTTATTATACCAATTTACACTGATTGCATAAATTTGTTATCTGATTCTAAAGAGAATTGCTTTTTCTGAGCGTTAAGACGAAACACTCAGTTTGCTTTCCTTCATTCAATATATTTTTTCAATGTCTGAATGAATTTGACATTGAATTTTTTTTTTAAATTTCTTCTAATTACTTCAATTTACTTTAATTTCAATCTCGCAATAACTTGTATAAGATAACATATATATTTATATGTTTTCAGAAAAAATTCGAGGTAATATACTTGAAGGCGTTTTAGTTAATCATTAGCTCTCAGCTAAAATTGTTTGGCGTATTCTGTAAAATAGAAATCATTCATGTGTCTTTGCATAAAAATAAATGAAATACCTGTTGCTTTCTTTCCACAAATAAATCACTACGATAAGACCGCCTTCCGGCAAGCCAACTGCCACAAGACTCCATTAGTAAATAAGAAAAATTGCTGGGCCTCTCATTTGTATAAGCTGTGCTAGCTTGAGATACAATGAATGACCTTGGGATATGCTTTAAGTATGCCTTAAAAATATCCATCAAGCTGAGATGAGTACATTTGTCAACAAATGAAAAATCACCAAAATTCCTTGAAAATTTGTTCATATGCAATACTAAGATAAAACAAAAAACATAAAACTTGACAAACATTGAAAACAAAAAAAAAAACAATTGAATTTGTTGCTTTTTTTTAATGCCAACAATTTGTGCACAAATTGGTCACATATGTTGTATTTCACAGCAGCACTTCGGGTGACATGTAAACACAAAGCATGTCCTTTTTATTTGACCTACCCCCAACCCAACAAAAGCTTCATCTGACCACTTTTGTCTTCATCCTGCTGCTGCTGCATGCATGCGTACATAGAATATAGTACAAAAGTACTATTTCTACATATACAACTTTAGCTGGACTTTTGGGAATTTTTGGCATTGCTTTGACGGGACTCGCCTTTGGGGCACTTTGCTAAACATCCGACATACAAAAGGACACATGGATACTTGTGAAGACAGCACGCAGGATGTGAAAGAAGCAGCTAAACGTGGGAACAATACGAGCTAGACAATCGTGCAGAAGTAAGGAAGGAGAAGAAGACGAAGAAATTGAGAAATACACAGATGAATGTGCTTCTAAAATAATTTCCGTTTTTAGTTCTGTGAGTGTCTAATACGCTTATTTTACTCCAGTTATTTTCAACAATAGCTGACAAAACCTGGCTCTCCTCTTATGTCCAAAAATAGTCACATAAACTTTAGAATAAGGGTTTTGCAGCAATCAAAATTGTTCAGGGCAAACATGGGTAACGCAGCGCTGCATTGTGTTATTGAGTTGCACCACTTAACTCAGTTATTGCGTTGATGCACTTGTTTTATTAAAAGAAACGCAATGCCGCAGTGCTTCAAATATTTTTCTTGTTCGTTTTCCTTTTTTTATTTATTCGAACGTGTTAGACTCAATTCTGCAAGCAATCCAACTTCAAACTTTAAAGATTTTTGCAGAACATAAGCGTACATGTTTCTGTTTGACTGCTGTATCAGCCAAAGATTCGATTATTTTTGGTAGATGCTGAGCGCTGCGCATTATTTTGACAAGCTTTAATTTATTTTTTATTGGTTTAGCTGTTTGTAATGAACTTCTTTTAATTAAACATATTTTTACTAGAACTTGACTAAATTGATTGTATATTTTGTTTTTAAGAAAGGCTAAACACAAAACCAAAAACGCTTACCAACATTTATTTCACAGCAATAAAATTAAAATATCAAACCCGAAACCTTACTGCGTTATTAAAAGGATCAACAGAAAGCATAGAATTTCGAACTACGTCATGGCGCAATTGCGCTGTTGAACATTTGGTGTATCAACGCAGAATGTTTTGCTGCGTTACCCATGACTAGGAGCTCTTAGGAGCTATAACATGGCATTCGACGAGTTTTTTTGCAGAATTTTCTTTCGTGTACAATAGAAAAATATATCTATAAATACTATATAAAGAAATCTTAATAAGAATTTTCAATGCCATAAAACAAAAATAACAAAAACCAAAAAAAAAAGAGCATACAGTAGTATAAAATAGTATTTTCATCGATTTGTATAAAGTACCTAGTATTTTCATCGAAAAGAATAAAATAGTATTTTCATCGATTTGGGTTCCTACAGCTTTTTGATATAATAGTTCTTAAAAAAACAATTAAAAAAAGGTATATTTTTATAGCCTTGTGCCTGAAAAAGCCTGAAAAGCCTGAAAAGCCTGAAAATTATCAAATTTTGTGAAAGTTTCTTAAGCAAAATAAAAATGTCTTTTAACCAGGGTGTGGAAAAATTCGTTCGCAATAGATTAAAATACGAGCTTATCGTTCGTTTTTTGCTGTGTGTGAGAATTTTTCAAACGAAAAATTTAACAGCAGACAAACGTTCGCAATCGAAAAAGGAACGCTTTTCCTCTGCTTGCGTCGTTTTTTTTTACCTCTGATAAATTTGTGAGCTTTGTATTTTTTCGAACGAATTTTTCACATAACAATAAAAACCAACAAACGTTCGTTTGGAATTGTTCATTAAAAATGAGCGTTTGACGCCGCAGCTTGACGCCTTGGCTTGAGCGACCAATTTGGCGGCGACTTGAGTAGAGTTCCCTTCCAGTTTTTTAGGAGTACCAGACTTACTAGGTTTTTTTTTTATTTGACCTATGTAGTTCCCACGAGTGAGGGACAACAGGCGGGTCATCCTCACAGAAGTTCCTGTGTGCGAGTAAGACTAAATAGTATCAGAGGTCGCCTGGTATCCAATATGCTCCGTTTGGGACTGGACTATAATTAATGGGCCTTCAGCCTACTAAATCATCGGCACGGGTCACATGACACCTTGATTTGGCTCATACAATACAAAAAAATTTTGGGCGTTCGTTCATTTTCCATTTCTGATCGTAAAGACATTTTTTTGGGTGTTCTTTCATAATGAACAATCGCTCAAATTTTCAAAAATGTACAAACGCCCAAAACAAAAAAATTAGGTAATCGTACATTATGAACGAATGCCCAAAAATTATTGGGCGTTCGTTCATTTTGCTTAATTTTAGTAAACCCAAAACCCTTACGCCCAAAAATGGAAAATGACCGATCGCCCAAAAAAGTGTTTGTGCGATAGTTCATTTTATAATTTTTGAGTAACCGTTCATAATGAGTATACGCCCAAAAATTTCAAAATGAACTATCACCTTAAAATGAAAATGAAGAGGCTATGAAAATTTGCCCAATGAAAAATCGCCCAAAAAAAAAATGAAAAATCAGCCAAATGAAAAATGATGCAAAATTAAATGTAAAATTGCCCAAAAATTTAAATGACAAATCGCCCAAAAAAATGAAAAATCACTTAAAACTTTTTTAAAGAAAATGTAAAATCACCCAAATGAAATATGACCCAAAAAATTTAACAAAAAAACACCCAAAAAAATTAAAAATTACCCAATTTAAAAACAATGTTTCAAATTAAAAAAAAAACTTTTCAAAAAGATAATTATATGCAGGAAGTACTGTTGACAGCGAAGCCGGTGTTGGACTTATTGAGGGTTTTAATCCCTAAGTAACGGCCAAAGGCCGTCTATTAAAAAGAGAATTATGTCCAGAAGTACTGTAGAAAGCGAAGCCGGTGTTGGACTCACTGAGGGTTGTAATCCCTAATCAGGTCATTTTTAGTCTTTTCTTTTTTGGGCGATTTTTCATTTTACGTTTGGGTAATTTTTAATATTTTTAGGCAATTTGTCATTTCTATACTTGTTTTTACTTGCTGATTTTTTTTGTTTTTAACCCACCATCAAACACATATTCTGAAACTTCGAACAAACACATATGCCTGTCCAGACCCCTATACGTTTTTATGCATTTGTATAGCAAAAAGTGTACCGTAACTTTGAATTTCTAAGTATTTGTTGATATATGTAGCTACCTTAATTTATTCATTTTGTGGAATGCATGAAAAACAAGTAAAATCAACTTTAGAATGTTGTTGGCATACAGAATTAGTGCATTTGGTGCAGTAAAAACTTATCTTCCTACGCAGCTTTTCGTCTTGCGTGGCACAAATTCTGCAATCTTTTCTGGAATTCAGTGTACTTGGGCCGTTTTGTTGGTTAGGCAGCATGTTGCTGGGAATATATTCAACGGCCTTCCAAAGAAAGATTCAATGGCCAAACGGGTTGAATGTTGTCCCAAAATATGGTTGTTGTTCATGCGATTTTCAGTATAAGCAAGCACCAATTGTTTACTCAGCGTGTTCAAGAACATTCGTCGCTTCTATTTTCAGGTTCCTTCTGTACTTTCATTGCATATGATGTAAGCGGCTAATCCCATGACGTCTATCATGTTGCAAAAAATGCTAATGGCCAACGTCTGGTTGACCGTTTTGTGGAGTAATGCGTTACCATTTGGTCCAATGTATCAACGCCAGCCTTTGTTGAGTTGTAAAATAATATAGCTTCCGGTTTTTTTGCTAGCCTTCAACTTTCTCAGTGTAGTGCACAGTGGATAGTAGATTGACTACTTTGTTCTTCTTTGCAACGTAGCTGCATAGTGATTCAAGGTTATCAATGAAACCGAACACAGATGAAAGCACTGGCCGTTTGCTGTCTTTTTTCACTTCTATGGGAAGACACCTTTTGTTGGATCTAATGGTGCCAACGTATGCTAGTCCAATCGACGAAAGACGTTTAGCTGCGTCTAATGTTGTAAAGAAGTTATCAGCAGTAATAGTTCTGTCGCTGTTGGCGTATCGATTAGCCAAACTCATGAGCACATTTTCGCCTTGGTTTGTCTCTCGTTGATCTCCCTCTTTACCAGTGTACAGTTTTCCTTGCAACGGATATTTGGTTTTCGCATCGCATGCCCACCATACTTTTATGACATACTTTGCGGGCTTTCATGAGATGTATTGCGTAAACTTTGTGCGCCCACGGTATGGAAATAGCTGCTCATCGATGGTTACACTTTCGTATGGTTCAAAATTACTGGCAAGATTGTTTTTCAAGAAGCTCTATATGTCGCGAATGGGAGCAGCTTTGTCGGTTTGTTGACGAAATGCGCGCGTACGACTATCGTCAAATCGAATACAGCCCATCAAAGTAACAAATCATGTGTATGACATGGCTGCACGAAATATTGGAAGTGCATCAGTTTGCCACATCAATCTTGAGAGCTGCATAGTATTATGACTGACATCAAAAGCCAATAGTATCCCAATAAAAGCGTCAAGCTCAACACTTATCATATCAACCCATACTCGTGGTGTGCAGTTTGCATGTTCTGCGTTTCATTTGCGTGTAACTTTTTCTCCATATAGTTTTGTTTGTGTTACGATGATGAACGTAATATTCGGTGAAAAAAAAAGCTTGAACACGTCAAGCGGAGTGATCAGGTTTGTTTTTGGTTCACCTCTGAAACGCATGTCTTGTGCTGGCGGAATCTCACTGTAGAGGGTTTAGTTGTACTCCACTTGGTACCATCTTTTCCAAGCAAAAAACCGTCCGCAGCTTGAGTTGTTGCATTCTCACATTCTTCTTCGGATTCTTCATCGCTGTCGAATATTTCATTTGCTTCAATTTCCAATTCATATTCAATGTCCGAGGCGTCATCTTCGGGCAGAAAATCTGTGTTTTCACCGCTTTGGTCTTCAAATAAATTTAGTTCTTCGTCTGCTTCTGTGTGAAGTGCGAAATCTCGCTGTAACGCTGATGATATTTGTTGTTGGAAATTATCAGTAAGGCTGCCTGTACGCAAACGCGTAATGTACACAAATTCTAAATCCTCTGCCATAACAGTAGTAATAATTTCACTTTAGTTTCCGCACAAAAAATTAATATTTCGGACTCTCGATATTGTATGTTTAGCATTCAATAATAAACTAACTGAACTCAAAACCAAACTCACAAACGAAAGAAAGAAATAAAAGAAAAATGAACACAAGAGCTACCTGGAAGCAAACATCTGCATTGAATTCACATAAAAACAACAAAAAATATAAAAAAAAATACCTGGAAACAACAATCCGCATTGTATTTGCAGAAAAATAACCCAAAATGTGTATAACAATAATTTATTTCATACAAATTGTATAGGGGTCTGGCCAGGCATATGTGTTTGTTCAAGGGGGAATTTTTGCAGTTTTCTTCGTGCTGGAACGATATTTTAGAATTTTTTTTAAAAATAGAAAGCCAATAATATTTTAAGCGGATACTGGGAAATACAGGTATCTACCTAAACTAGAAGTATGTTTAATTAACGCTCAAAAATAAAATGTGCCTGGCCAGAACCATGTGTTTGGCCAAAGGTTAATCGTATATGCAAATAGGAGGCATTTTGCCGCTGCTTAGGGACTACAACCCTCAGTAAGGAAAACACCGGCTTCGCTGTCTACAGTACTTCTGAACATAATTCTCTTTTAAATAGGCGGCCTTCCGCCGCTGCTTAGGGAATGCAATCCTCAGTAAGTCCAACACCGGCTTCACTTTCTACAGTACTTCTGGACATAATTCTCTTTTTAATAGCGATTGCTCATTATGAACGAACAAAAAAAAATGCCTTTATTTAAAAAATTTTGCGCCTTCGCTCATTTTCTATTTTTGGGCGTTAGGGTCTTGGGTGATCATTCCTTTAGGCATTTTCTTCATTTGATAACTTTTGGGCAGTCGTTCATAATGAACTATCGCCCAAAATTTTTCAAATGAACTATCACCCAAAAATGAAAATGAACAATTGCCCAAAATTATATCGTTCATTTTCCATTTTTGGGCGTTAGGGTTTTGGGCGATGATTCGCACAGCCAGGATGAATAGATATGGGATTGAATGGGGATATAGGGGGGAGTGAATAGTTCTTAGTGCATTGTTCCACAATAGCCGTCATCATAGCCTATTGGATTTTATAAGCCTAAGCCCCCACAACAGCGCCAAGGATGCTATCGTGCAGGTAAAACGTATACAGATGATACACTGAAACTTGAAACAGTGCCTGTGCATTTGTGTTGTTTTTTTGGAATATGGATACTGTAAGCTAATTTTTTTTCGCAAATAAGGTTGTGATGGTTCTTCCGGACAAAAACAATACAAGCAAATCTTATGTGAGAATATTTCGGACAAAAACATGTTCTTATAAATTTTTGTGTTCAAGCTTTTTTTAAAAGCTTATGAGGTAAATTATTTTTGAGAATTTTTTTCAGATTTTTTGAAATCTGTTTTTTCGGAGGTTTTTCAAAGTCCAAGCATAAGTTGGTCAATAACAGACATTTTGAGGCACCATTTCGAAATACAAGTGTCTTAACTTTTCTTTAATATTTACTAAGATCAGAAGTTTTGGCAATACGTTTTGTCATTTGGGTTACATATCGTAGGCCTAGTTCTAATACGACGTAAGTCAAAATTATCGATTGTTCAGAAGGCAAAAAAAAAAAACTGTTTATTATTTGTATGAAGTTCATACGAAAATGTATTGTTTCAAACGTTCTACCTTCCTTTTTTTCATACAAACATTAAAAACTAAAAAAAGACATAGATGTAGTTTTGACCAATCTATCTAAACCGCTAATAAACGGTACTTTGACCAATTTTGACATACGTCCTATTAGAATTGGGGCGACGATATATTTATTTTTATCGTAAAATTTGCGTAATATACATAAATTTTTACATTTTAAACTCTGACGTTTTAGACTCCATTTCTCACAGCTGTAAAGAATAAAGCTCACACTAATAAAGAAAAAGTAGTGAAAAAAACGGCGTATATGTTATAAGACGAAAGTGCGTGTACAATTAGGAGCATGACCTCGGTTGGCACAACGACTAGCATACATACTCAGCTAAAAACACACCCATAGACGCAAAAAATTTCATTCCAGCACTAAAGCACTAACTAAAAACAATTGCAACAACAACAACACCAGCGCACAGAGGCGAATTTTGCCAGCGTACTCAGTGAGCACGCCAAAGTAATTCGTTTAGCGCCGCCAGTTTTTATGAAAGTCATTAAAATTAAATACGACTTGGCAAAAGGCGCCCATTTAAGTCATCCAGAGCAGTCAGGCAGACAGGGAGGGAGGGAGGGAGGCTGATAGGCAGGCAGTGCTGCCAACTAGTCGCGCAATTGAAGTGAAGTGGCCAATGTTGCTGCTCCTCCTCCTGCTGCTGCTGTTAGCTTAGACTTGACCAATATTTGCGTTTGGACGGATGTTTTTTTCTGCTATATCAATACATGTTTCGTTTTGTTTTATTTTTTCTTTCTGGTCCTGCAGGCATGTTGTTTGTGGGTTAAAAAAGGGCTGCTGTTGTACCAGGCAGAAGGACGGCTAAAGTTTGTGTTTAGATTTTTACAATCAGATGTTGTGCTAATACAAGTGCGCTGGTACGAATTTGAGTGAGTGTGTGTGTGTGTGTGTGTGTGTGTGTAAAAACATGCTTTTTTTAAATGCAGGGTGTTGGCATTCGGCTTTTATTACTGCTAACTAATGCTTGGTTGAGTTGTTAATTTAGCGCGTAAAAAACAATGGGAGCTTTTTTGGCTGTTGGCGTGTGAGTGTTTGTGTGTAAAGCGTTTTCTAAAATTGCCTGTGTATGCCGTTCGTGCTGTGCGTAATTAAGTTATTGAAGTACTTGAACGCAGGCATATTTTTGATGAGCATAAATGCGCGCTATGATGCCTCTCTTGCCATTTTTATCGCATGTAATTTTTTTTTTAGAAATTTTTAGTCCCCAAAATTGAGCTTTTTGTTTAAAATTTGCAATAACAACTTTGGGACTTTGAAGGAGTTTGTTTTTTTACATAAAAATTTCTCTTTTTTTTAAACACTTCCGTTAACTTGATATCATTTTGTTATCAATATCATTTGAACGTTAAGAGATATTGATTTTAAAAACTATCTTACGCATTCCTACAAAAAACAAAACAATGTTGTTTTCAAAGTGTCAAGTATGTATGGTATATAAAATTAGATAAACGAAAATAAACAGTAAGAAACCATTACCTGGGTAACCATGTGCTTACATACCAAAAACCATGTGTTTAAATTTTTCTCTTTGATTGTTCATCGATGAAACAATTAAGTTCTTTAAAGCTATTGTTAACAGGAATTTCTTGACCAAATGTATGTAATTCGCCATAAAATGTATGTAATTCGCAAAAGAATTATAAGCCAATAATATTATGGTAACTGTTTATCGAATAAAATAATTTTGGCCTCCTAAAATGGTCAAATACCCCAACGTTATTAAACGAATTTTGTTTTGCAGTGTTGAATAGTGTTGAATACCCCAATGAGTGGTTTGTTCACAAGCAATAATCGCTTAAGTCTACTTAAGACAGCACTGAGTTATTGATGTAAATGTGTTCCAGGCATACAACTTTATAAAAAAACAAAATCTAGAGCTTCTAGCATGACCAACCTTCAAGCTTCTAGCCAAAGTTATGACGCAAAAATAAAAAACATTTTCATATAATTATTATGGCGATTGAAAACTTTAAAGCAAAATTTCTCGAAACTTTGAAATTAGACATAAGCTGTTATCGCTTATCGACACAGAAATATTGCTCGTATAATAGTACCTATAAGATTTGGCCCAAAAATCATATTTTATTGTTATGTTAATTTAAGTCATTTTGCATCAAAAATTTTTGCTTATATACAAATATATAAAAGGGGGCTCACGTTTTTTCAGGACCGAAAAACTTGAGAACAGCAGGCGCTTTTAAATAATAATTTTTTTATAAGATAGCTATAATATCCTGCTAGGGCTTTATCATGATAAATTTGCTTATCATTATTTAAAAAAGTAATTTTAATTAAAAGAGCAAAACCATACAATTTCTTTATTCTTATCCTCAGCGAGAAGAAAAGCTCTCTTTAAGCTTTATTTAAGCAAAAAAAGTAACGATGCAACGCTGAACAGGCTAAGGCGCAAAGCTAACACGGAAGGCACGTCTGATGACATTTTAAAGACGTTATACAAGGGGGCGTAGAACCTCCCATACAAGCCAAATTTGCAGTATCGATTTTTTTGCCGTTATAGGTTGCAGAACCTTAGAATTCAGAGGTGGTATTGGCTAAAGTGATAGTTGATAGTTGATGATCAAAATTATCATCATCAATTTTGCTCCAAGTAAGGTGATTATCAAATTGACTATCGCTTTAAGCCACCAATTTTAAATGACAGCTATTTAGGTGTCGTTTTCATAAATTTCTGACAGTTAATTGCAAACTTTTTTAAATAAACAGTTCAAAGTAAAAAAGTGTGTTAAAACCTAGAGATAACTGTGAACAAAATAATAATTATAACAAAATTCGACTTCTTAGAATATATTTATGAAATAAGTTGAAACAAATCGTTAAATAAATACCTAATTATTTTTGCTTAGTTTTTTGAAAAATTTTCCATTAAGGAAAACAATAACAATTAAGTAACAGCTGCCCAAAATGACATTTAATTTTTAAGAGAATAGTAAGTGCTGCCAAGTATTGAAAATATTAAGTGATCGCTTAACACAGAGCAACGAAAAAATGATAATCAAAAACGACAATAAAAACGACTATCAAAAGCGACAATCAACTATCACCTTAGCCGATTCCAGCCCAGTATTCGACTTCAATATAAGAAAAATGCAGTTTTACTGGTAACATTTTATGTGCGTTTGATAAGAGGGCGTATCATTTTTCAGCAGCAATTTCAGCAGCCCAAAATTTCGACAAAAATTTCCAACTATAAAAAACCCTACGTCAGATAAATGGAAAAACTTTAGGCGTGCAAGGAATGCTGCTGTTTTGATAATGCAGAATTGTAAAAGGAAATATTGCTCGATTAAATAAAAAAATCCCTCCCATCTAAGGGTTTGTGGAATAACTTGAAGAAGCTTGGTATATGGGATAAGAAAACCTTTGAATGTCGTATCGATCCTGATGTTCTCCGTATTATTGATCCGTATGTCGGTCTTGGCCTCGTCTAAGAATTTGCGCCAGGCATTTCTGTCTCTTACTTCCTTGGTGCCAGTTGGTAATTCCAAGCTTCGTCAGGTTGTCCTTTACTGTGTCTTTCCAACGAAGATGCGGTCGTCCTCTTCTACGTTGACCGTCGCTGGGTACCGAATCGAATATTTTCTTCACTGGAGCATCGTCTTTCATGCGCTGAACATGACCTAACCAGCGAAGCCGCTCGATTCTAATGCACTTAGCTATGTCGATGTCAACTTACAGCTTGTAGAGTTCATCATTTCATCGTATTCGGTAATCGCCATTGACGCAGATTGGTCCGTAGATCTTACACTGCACATGATTTTTGAGATTTTAAATAATATCGTATCTAAACATTTACGACTCACTGCTTGTATGGCTCTTTTTTCGAGGTTCTTGCACAACTCTGGTAGCGGAGTTAGTACATGTTTTATGAATTCTGATTCCAGCCCAGCACCCTCCTTTGCTAAACCGTCTGCCATCTCGCTCCCCTCAATGCCCTAGTGTATAGTGCATCTCTGCCAGCCATTACGATTTTGGACTTGATGGTAGCGCAGCGCATGGATTTAATCGAGGTTTGGTTGTCGTCGAAAATGTTGATACAAGAGTGATATGTGTTTATCCCGAGTGTCATAATCGCCACCTTCCTTATGGCGAATACTTCCTCCTGGAAGATGCTGCAGTGGTACGGAAGCTTGTATGGCTGCTTTATAGTAGGCTTTGAACAATACCCATCTGCACCTACCCCCGTAGGCATTTTGGAGCCGTCTACAAATAGACTGACCGCCTGCTGTGCTTGTTCTAAACCTTTTCACCAGTCGTTTGGTCTTAGAAAAGTTCGTTTTTTAGAATGGACTATTGTTCGTGGTATCATGTAGTCCGTGCTACTAAATAGATCCACCGTACAATGGTACGATGACCGCAATTAGCAATTCCCAAATTTATTCGGTTACTACCGATACCCGGTACTTATCCAGAAGCTTTAATTTGGTAATTTTTCGCTTTAAATATTTAAATTTCTCAAGACTTTATTTTCGTAAGCACCATTAGATTGTGGAGCTCCTGGCCGAGGTATCTTAATTCTATTTCCAATGCACAAAACTTCAAGCAATTAATATCTGCACATTTTTTAAAATTCTCGTTTCTCTTTCACTTTCTTTCTTTTTTCATTTAACCTTTTTTATTTAATTGTTCATTAGATGTTAGTTTGTTTTGATTTTATTATTTTAATTAAATTAATTTTAGAATTTAACTTTAGTAATTTTTAAATTTAAATTTAATAACTGTTTGTTTCTTTTTCATTCTGATCTTAAGTTTGTTCGAGATATATATTATACTTTTTTATTGTACACAAAAAAAATAACTATTTCTTATGTACTAATATATGAATAAAGCCAAATTAAAAATTTAGCTTCCAACACACACGGCATTAAAAAAGGTTATTTTTATTTTTGTATAACGAAAAATTGAATAAATATATTTATATTATCTACTCCATGCATATATCTAAGTTTTTTACTTTCCGTTTAAATAGTATAAATTTCCAGAAAATATTAGACACATAAAAACCGGCTTGGACAAAATTGTATAATATCGCTTTAAGAATATTAATTTGCTTAAGACTTTTCCGACTCTAGTTTTAAAGTAAAAGGTAAAACCACACATTAAAAAAGGATCACAAATAGAAGCCACACATTAAAAAAGGATAACTTAAAAAGCCAACGATTAAATAAAAAATCTCAAATTAATCCTGATGGTGGACTTTCCAGGTCTGAAGCCACACTGATAAGTTTCGATCAGTTTGTTTACAATGGGCTTCAATCTTTCACATAAAACGCTTGACAGGACCGTACGGGATATGAGGTACTAAGAAGGCTTATCTATGGTAATTGGCACAAATAGAGAGATCGCGTTTCTTGTGGATTGGGCAGAGCACACTGAGACTCCAATCGTCCGGAATGCATTCTTCCGACCATATTCTGCATAGAAGTTTGCGAATGCATTTAAATAGAACTTCGCCTCCGTTCTGAATTAGCTCAGCAGGTAAGCCATCAGCTCCTACGGCTTTCTTTCTTTTAAGCCAAGCTATAGCTGTTAGAAATTTATCATAGTCGGGCAGCGGTGCCTCCAGCGGTTTCCAGAAGATTATCTCTATTGGCGGGATTGTTGTCAGCGTCGCCATTTAGAAGCTAAGAGAACTGTTCCCTTCATAACGTTAGTCTACTCTGGTCACTAGATTTCCGTTTTCATCCTTGCAGGAAGAGGCCCCGGTTTTAAAACCATCGGCAAGGCGTCTTATTTTTTCTCAAAATTTTCGGGTCTCATTCCTGTCACCATATATCTCAATCTTCTCATGCTCGCGCTATTCTGCCTATCTCTTTTTCCACAACTGTAACGCTTGTGGCAAAAATAAGCACTGCTTCTGAGCTTAAGGACTTTCGGCCCATAAGCATTTTGTCGTCTCTATCCAAAGTCTGTGAAGCTCTTATGGCTGAACAAATGTCGGCATTCCTAACGACTAATAATCTTCTCTCTCCAAGTGCTGACCAAATCTGCTCAACAGCTACAGTAAAAGTACTGGATGATATACGGTGCTTATATGATAAGAGTTTAGTAACATCACTATATTTGCTTAATTTCTCTAAAGCTTCTTCGTCGGAAACTTAAACATCTTAATGTATTTTGTGAAAGTGCTGTTAATTTGTTAAAAAGCTACCTAACCAACAAAGTTAAAAGGATAAAGGTTATCAATTGATTCTCACAGTATAAGCTGATTGTCAGTGGGGTCTTCCAGGAATCAGTGCTTGTCCCTCTTCTATTTTCTGTCTTCATAAATAACATTTTTCTTAACTGCAAATACTTTCTAATGCATGCATATGCTGATAATGTGCAACTTTACTTATCTAATAGTACTAACCTTTTAGAAGATTTGGTGTGCAGGATGAAAGAATACTTGCTAAGTATAAACTTATGAGCTCGGAGAAATGCTCTCCTGTTAAATGCACTAAAGTCTTATGTATTACCCATTTTACTTCATTTTCCATTTCAAATTCTCTTTGAGGATATTTGAGGATATAACCTGAACTATTTGTAGGTGACAAGAATATTAAACTAGTTAAAAGTGTGTGCAACATCAACATCAATTGTACTCTTACATGTACTGACCACATAAACAGCGTCGTTCGTAAAATGTTATGTCTTATGTAATCTAAAGATGTCAGCAGATTATACATCTATTGATACAAGAAGAAAACTGATAATTCAACTAGTTCTTCCTGTCATCACATTTAAGGTATGACCTGCAATTATTTTTTTTTGCATAAATGTCTTCTAAAATTGTGCACCACTTCTATCTCTTTTCAAATTTTATGCACCTGAAAGAAATTTTAGGCAAAGGCAATTGTTATATATACCCTACAGAAGAACTAATTATGGCAAATGTGACCCGGTTTACAATATAACCAAAACGTTCAACATTATCTGCAGCCCGATTGAAATCACCCAAAATAGGGTAGCATTTAAAAACGATATCATGCTGAATTAGTTTTATAACCTATGATTAAATTATGTTCTTACAGTAACTGTATAACAATAAATATTAATAGTTGATTGAATAAATAAATAAATAAATAAATAAATAAATAAAAAATCCTTCAAAAATAATGCCCTAAAAGGATTTTTTAAAATTCGAATTATTTTTGGAGTTACAGAGCTCTTTATTTATATATACACGCCCGCCAAAGCGCAGTAATTAATTTTTTTTTTCTCGAAATCAGTTTTTTCAAACTAGGGTGTCGTTTTTCTCGAAAACCAGAAGTCGGATTAAGTTGCGGTTTGAGGCGTTTTGTAGGTAATCACGTAAGGCAGGTATTAACCTAAGATAATTGGGCTTACTTTACTATCGGTGGAGTGGTGGAGTGAAAACCCCCCAAATACAGCTAATTTTTAACTTTTTTTTAAAATCGCGCCATTTTAACAATTTTGGATATTTTGGAAATATCCTAGATCAGGACCTGCCTGATATGAATACCTACAAAATGTCTTCCGCCGAATTTCGATACGACATCTGGTTTTTAAGAAAAACGAGACCCCGTTTGCGTCCTCATTTTTACGTTCCCATTTTCATCGCTCTGGAAGGGGGGATAAAAAAACATAGAAACATAATCAAGTACGAAAAAAATTAGAAAATTATGTCTACTTTCACGTAAAAAACACAAAGTTGATAAGTTCTACAGCACTTTTAAAAAGCGTTTTTTTTGTGGGCCTGAACCGCAGGTCATACCATAATCATGCTACCCGGTACGTTTAGGGATTGCGTAAATTTGATCACTTGGCTATTCAGGAATTGTTTGTTTGGTTGTGTCATTATAAGTTACCTAAATGCAAGAAATTGCATTTTTCTTTATAAGCTGAGAAAACTAAAAAGACCCTCATACTTGTATGAAAAACTACAGTTTAGTCAGTCACGCAGAAGTCATATGCTTACTTTACCGAATTTCAACATGATGTAAGTTATCACTTTACTTGCTCTTGTATCTACCTCTTTCCTAAATATTTTCCTTACTTCTTTCTTAATAACGCTCTCTAATTTTTGCAACTAACTCAGTCTACCAAATCTTATTCTCTTTAAATTTTATGTGTGCTTTCTTAAACACTTAGTTTTTACTTATTTTGAATATCAATTTTGCAAATAATATTTTTTTTAACACTTATTTTTGAGTTGCAGTGTTAAATCTTATATTCTATGATTTCTTTATTATTATTAATCATATGTATTTTAAATCTCTATAGTTTTTACTTATCTTAATTTTTACTTTTAGTCTTAACTTATTTTATATGTGTATTTACTTTTAATATTATTGCTCACTTATTTCTGAGTTACAATTTTAAATCTAAAACTATATAACTTCATTATACCTTTGTACTTAAAAATAACATAGTTCTTACTGTACTAATTCCAATCATTAATAAAAAATTTGAGTTATTTTTTTTTATAAGTCACACATCAATGAAACTCGGTACGAACTTACTATTTATTTAAACTTTGTCAAGTAATTGCTTGCACTTGCGCGAGAATAAATGAAAAACAATAGTGACCAAGATAATAAAAGAAAATGTAAGCGAAGAAAATTTATTTTTTGTCGTTAATACATACATGTAAGTGAGATTGATTAGCATTTATTTTCAATTTAACATGATAACTCTTTCAAATTGTTAACGATATTTTCATAGTTATTTATTTTGTGGCAGCAACGCGTCGGGTTTCAGTTCTATAAATTCTTAAAATATAAACTCAATTAAAAAAATGTTCGCCTCTAAACTATGCAATAACTTATGTGCAACTTTGAATAGAAGACAAAAACATACCTACATATTTCTTTCTATTAAAAATTCCATAAAACCTTCTCATATACATACGCTCCTTTTTCCTTAGCTCCTTACTTGTTTTTTATTTAATTAAAATTTTGTAAAATTTTAAAACTTTTCTATGCAAATTGTAAATATCGTTTCTTCTTCTAGTTCTCGTTCTGCATTTTTGCACGTTTCAGCAAATTTAGCTACACCCAAACCTTTGTTAATGCAAAAAGTTGCAAAATTACAAAAACTAAAAAAAAAATAAAAAAACACCGTTACATTATTTCTCTTCCTACCATGCAAGAAAATGTTGTTTTTATTATTATCCATTTCGTTCTTTTTTCTATTTTGCAAATTCTAAAAAGTTGTTGCATATTTTTCGGCGCTCTAAAAACAAAAAGTTCATCGTAATGCCAAGCTAATAAAATCTTTTCAAATTGTAAATTCTTATAATCTATCTGAGTTTTTTGTTGCTATTTTATTGGTACTGTTTTTGCGTGTTTTTCCCTTTGTTCTTGTTATTGTTATTTTCAGTGTTGTTAATGTTATTGCTGTGCATGCATACTTTGTCTACTGTCCATACTTTTCACTGCGATGCGCTTAATTACAGACTTTTTTGGCTTTAAGCCAACAACAGCTGTTGATGTCAACTTGTGTGTTGTTCTTATTGTTAGTGTTGGTTTTTGGCTTACTGTTGCTTTGTGTATTTTATATTGGTCGATCAGAATGTTGCATTTGCACTTACATTGAAAGTTCATCAACCTGGGAGAAAACAAATGCAAGAAATTGCAAAGGACATACGATAATAATGATTTTGGCTACAAGGATATTTTATGTTCCTTGTGTTAATACCCATGATTCAATTATTATAAGGTTATTCGTATTTTTGACGTTTTCTCAATTTGGTATGCTTATTTGAAAATGAGAGTAGAAAAAAATCTTGAGAGCAATTTCATTCGAGCTAAAAATGCACACGGTTGCCCAAATATCATACTAATTGGTACTATATTGACTACTATTAATTTTGTTCTAGTACTTTTATTGCTCCGATTTCTTAGTGCATTATAACTTTTTAAATTATCTTTATTTACTAACTTCAATGAAAACTATATTAATAAATATATAAGTAATATTAATTCAAAAATAAATATAATTTTGTTCGTTTTTTTAATAAACACTTTAAACCTAACTATGAAACCTAAAAAAGAGCGTTTAGTGGCGCGTTCTAAACAAGTTAATTAGCCGAGTTAATTGCATAACTTTACAAAAATTTTAGATCCATGGTAAGTGCATTTATACTTTTTTAAATTGTTAAGAAAGAAAAAAGAAACAAAAATTCGTTAGAACAAAAATAAACAACGGCCGCATAATACGCATTATACGTACTGTATACATAATATGACCAACCGTACTCCTTTTGGAAGTGTTTTACTTCTTTTTTTCTCACTGTACTTCTTGTATCGAAGTACGCTAAAAAGTACTTATTTTTACTTGTTGTACTTCTTTTTGACATTATTTTGACAATTTTTTCATAAATCTTTTCAAAATACACTTCTCTTACTACTGCAAAAAATTGTTTAAGGTTTGTTTCTGTACTCGATTCAAGTAACTTTATTTATTTTAAGGTAGTAGCCCAGTGTGACGACCGAAATGTTGACTTTTTTCATAAATTTTTTAAATAAGAAAATAAAATGCAATCGTTTTGAAATTTTGACATGTTATTATTGATGTCGTAAAATGTGCAAAAGAATTTTCTGTGACTTGATTGTACATTAATTTGCTTATAGTAATCTATATCCAAGAAGAGTACTCGAAAGAAGGGGTGATTTTTGGGGGAAGCACCCAGCCTTACGTGTTCATCTGAAATATAAAAATCAAAGAGAATATCGTTCCGCGGGCTTTGTTGTAGTGCACTACCCTATAATATGTATATTAAAAAAAAAATAAAATAAAAAATGACGAACTTGTGAAAAAAAATTTGTAAATCTATCTTTTTTTTAATTTGTTTAAAAAAGTAACTTATTGGAAAATTGATTGTTTTCGAGTTCCAGAACTAGCTATGTATGCCTTAAACAACAGGTGAAATTTTTAGCCAAATCGGTCGAATAGTTTTTAGTTAGTGCTTCCCCGAAGTTTCGAAAACGTAGTTTCGAAAAAAATCTGTTTAAAGTTTTTACAGCGTTACGACACTTTCTCTTTTTTTGACTGTAACTTTAAAAATATTTTCAATTTAGGTCTAAGACTTTAGAGCATATTTTTAAGATTTAATTTTTATATTCTATTGCGAAAAATTAAAAAAAAGTATTTTTTTAATTTGTCAAACTGGTGGACTACTACTTCAATAAGCAATGAATTGTAAGCTGAATCTAATTTTAAATCTCTTATAAATTAAACTGTTTGTTTAATGGATTTATTCATGCATCTTTTAATATCTTCGTTATATTTTTTGGATGTATTGGGGGTTGGAATTAATTTTAAAGGTTTTTTTTCGGTTTTTGAGCATTTATTTAGAAACAACGGTACAATGTATATTATTCAAAGTATTGTCCATCGTTAGCTACAACATTTTCCCATCTTTCTGGCAGCATATGGATTCCGCGCCAGAAGAACGATTCGTCTTTTGAGGCAATCCACGAATCGACCCATTTTTTGGTATCCTCGTATGAAGTGAAGCGCTGCTCAGCCAAGCCATGCGTCATCGATCTGAATAGGTGGTAGTCGGAAGGGGCTATGTCTGGGCTATAAGGCGGGTGGGGTAGCACATCCCAATTCAGCGCCTCCAACGTTTCCTTGACGGTTCTTGCAACATGTGGCCGTGCGTTGTCATGTTGAAAAACCACTTTGTCGTGTCTTTTGGCATATTCCCGCCGTTTAGCCTTTAATGCTCGGCTCAATTGCATCAATTGTTGTTGGTAGCGTTCCCCAGTGATGGTTTCGTTAGGTTTTAGCAGCTCATAGTACACGACACCCTTCTGATCCCACCAAATACACAGCATAAGCTTGGCGCCATGAATATTCGGCTTGGCCCTCGATGTTGATGCATGGCCGGGTGGTCCCCACGATTTTTTTCGCTTAGGATTATCGTAATGGATCCACTTTTCATCGCCAGTGACAATACGATGCAAAAAACTCTTCCTTTTATGCCGTTGAAGCAGTTGTTCGCACATGCAAAATCGCCGTTCAACGTCTCTCGGCTTCAACTGGTACGGCACCCAATTTCCTTGCTTTTGAATCATTCCCATGGCCTTCAAGCGTTTGCCGACCGTTGATAAGTCGACTCCCAATGATTCTGACAATTCTTGAAGGGTTTGACACGGGTCTTCATCGAGCAAAGCCTCCAATTCCTCATCTTCAAACTTTTTCGGCTGGCCTGGACGCTCTTTGTCTTCCGTATCAAAATCACCACTTTTAAACCGACGGAACCAGTACTCACAAGTAGAAATCGATGGAGCATAGTCCCCGTAAGCCTCAGTAAGCGTGCGTTGTGCTTCAACCGCTTTTTTCTTCAAATGGAAGCACAAAAGTTAACCTTCCCGCAAATTGCGTTTTGTTGGAACGAAAGTCGACATGTTCACAGAGAAAAAAATATATGTTGTTTACACTTCAGTGGAATGACACATACTGAAAAATTAAGCTTAGACAATGTGCTTTGAAATAAATATAGTCACAGGTGTGCCCGATGCGATCTATTGATAGTTACGCCATCTCTTAGAAAACCTTTAAAACTAATTCCAACCCCCAATACTTCTATTTTGCAATTCTATATTTATTCCATGTACTTCTTTTATGTCTCTTTTTAAAGTCTGTGCATGTACTTCTTTTTGCTTTGAAAATGTTAGTCACATTATGTATACACCACGTTTTTGTGCCGCAAGCTGCGTATGTTTAATCCCTTACAATTTTATTATTGCAAATTACGTTGTTGTAAACTTACCGAACTTACGATGTTTACATCGACAACACGGGGTTCATTGAATACCACTATTATTTCTTTATAATTTGTTTTTTGCCTTAACTAACTTTCCTCTAAATTTCAATAAATAAAATTCACTAATAAGGTTTTGAGCAATGGCAAAAATAACTTTTTATTTTAAATTTGCAAAGGAATTTTCTAAATTCCTAGAATATACTTACAACATAGCATGCACTTACGATG
Source organism: Dichetophora obliterata (assembly GCA_963920525.1). Classification (NCBI taxonomy): domain Eukaryota; kingdom Metazoa; phylum Arthropoda; class Insecta; order Diptera; family Sciomyzidae; genus Dichetophora; species Dichetophora obliterata. Next base: position 55,668,913 of record OY986437.1, read on the forward strand.
CAACACCTACATAGTTTCTTTTTCTTATTAACTTTTCAAGAAATCATTGAAAAACTACTACACTAGAAAACTACACAACGAAACACTGAAACATACCTTTTTTTCGAACAGCACAAAACACTGTTAGCAGATTGTCAAAATATGTTTGTTTATAAAAAATAAGCATACGTCAAAAAATACGAATAACCTTATAATAATTGAATCATGGTTAATACCAATATTTATTTGGTACAGAAACAATTTTGAGAGTACTTCTTATAAATATTTTATTTGATAAATTTTTAAATAAGCTTATGTCTGAATTTTCAATAATTGCAGCTATTTGTAGCAAAATAATTAATTCTATAAAAATATTTGCAATGTGCGTGTCATCGCAATTAACGAATCCAATTCCGGGATCTCAAACGATTTTAGCTCTACACTGAAATTTTCTTTTAGGGGTCTCAAGACAATAATATAAAAAAAAATTGTAGAAAATTGTAATAATCTAAAAACTTATAATACCGATTCTGAAAAATGTAAATAACTGTAAATAAGGGAAAATATCTTCGCTTAATAATTTGTAGCATGAAATGCATCCAACGACAAGCAAAATACGAAAAGCAATAAAATTTCGTAAAGAATAAAACTATTGCTTCTCGTATCTTGCTTGACGTTGGTGTGCAATTTTGCGATTCAAATTGAATCGGTTAGTCTTAGAAAAAATTAGTTAACCCAAGTAGCATTTTCTTAAAACTTAAGTATATTTTTTTTAATCCTACACTACTATTTTCTTGTAGAAAAGATTTTTTTTTAATTCTACACTATTATTTTCTCGCTCCAGAGTCCTGTAAAAAGATAGGCTAACTCTCACACATTATTTTGAAAATTTAAAGACGCAGGGTTTAGTAATCCAAAGAGTTACTTTATTGAATACGTTATCCTTGCTATAATCTCTTAACCTTCATCGGTCCCTTATTTCTAGAAACGAATAGGTTCCTTGTGTGTAAATTTTACCCACTCTTTTTCAGGAGCAATATTTTCATCGATGGATGAAATGCATGCAATCTTCTCGTTGAAAGTAATTAATTATTCATTGTTTTATTTAATTTAAAAAAATAAAAATTTCAAATCAATTAATTGAGTAAAAATTCTATATATACAAAAGTGGATGTATGTAACTATATCACGTCTAGACTACAAAATCGCTGAACCGATCTTTATGATATTTTCAGGGAAATCAAAACATCATCTTGAGAGTGCTCCTGGGAAGTTTGGTGTCGATTGAACAAGAGGGCGTGGTACCTCCCTTACGACCCATATTTATGCTATCGCCCACAAATCATAAAATTTGCTATATATCGAACGGTTTTCATCGTAAAAAACTAAAACTTTGTTGAAATGGCTACTATCGGCTACTGTACTAAAAATGGGCATGGTCGCACTTTATCTAAGCTTACTTTTTCGAAATCGTGTCAATTACTGAGTTGTACAAATTTTGATAATGAACTATATATACATAAATGTTGCCACGCTCACTTTTACCGCCCACAAGTCAATGGAACTTATATATAAGACGGTTTTGTTTAAATACAAATAAAATTTGGTAGTTTAGTTTATATGTTTACTATGGTCGCAATATATCTACGTCCACTTTTTCAAAATCATGCTTATTCCTGAGATGCTCACGTTTTGATAATGAAAATTGGTATGTAGGTGCAATGGGACAGAGTGGCGGTCCCTATATATATAAATGTTACTATGCCTACTTTTTCCGCCCATCTATTTTTATAAAAAAAAATTAATGTATGTATGTGTAAGGACTCCAAAACCACTGAACCAATTTTTATGAAATTTTCAGGGAAATGGTAACAAAGTCTTCAGAATGTTCTTATGAAGTCTGATGCTGATTGCAAAAAAGGGCGCTAAAACTCAAATATACCCCAAATTTTCGATATCGAATAGCTTTGAAATAATAGGTCACACAGCATCGGAATTCGGTTGCGTGAAACTTTCGGAAGTTATCTAACGCATGCCAATAATGGTTTTTGCATTGAAAAAGGAGGCGTGGCACCTCCTAAACAATCCAAATTTGGTATATTGATTAGCTTCGCAATTATAGAGCGCACAGCCTCAAAATTCGGTATTCGACCACAATTTACACGTTTCGTTCCACTCATAACATTTTATGGGCGCGTAGGACAGGGGGGCGTGGTAGTAACGCGCCGGGTTTCAGCTAGTTAAAAAAAAATTTTAAAAATTGGTAAAATATCGAAACAAAAATTAACAACATATCTGTAGAACAGTGACATAGGCTCGCCAAGATTATGGTGTGTAAATTTTACTCACAATAACCTATTAAGGAATTTTTTTCCGTAGGGTAGCAGCGACAGCTAGAGTAAAAAAAAACGTCGAAAACATAAATTTTGCATACGATTCTTACATTGAGCCAAAATCCTAGCTCGATTTGATGAACTTATATTAAAGAAATATCAGCTTGAAGTTAAAATGTGTGTAAAATTTACACAAAGAATCGATTAAGGTTAATTATGCAGCTTCATGTATTTGCTAGTAGGCTTGGTAATCAGTATGGTATAAGATTGGGTAGTCGACTGGGTGACTAACCAATATTCGGTAATTGACTTGGTAATCGGTTGGTAGTCGCTTCGGTAAGCGGTAAAAAGTTAATACCCGCTTTTTTGATAGGTAATCAGTTGGTATTAGCTTTGGTAAGCAGTAATCCGTTGGTTATCACTTCGGTAAGTTGTAATCAGTTGGTTATTGCTTCGGTAGCCCTAAAAAAGAAATGCTCTTTTAGTTCTAGTACGACATAATGGAATAAAGATGCCGCGTACAACAAGAGATGCCGCGGTAAGTTATTTTTATGTCGCCCCGTGGCAGTGAATTCTTGCGTCGCAGCTTTGCGGTCAACAGAGGTAGTGACATGGCTGCAAAAGACAACAGAAAGGGAAAAAGAAAAAAATCTTATAATAGTCAACGCTCTAGTGGCGTGGCAGCGAGTGCCTGCGTCGCAGTCAAGGTGAAAGACCTTGCGGTCGAATGATACCAAATTTGTGTTATTCGAAGGCCAACAATTTTCTGTTTTATTTCCACTACCTAAAGCACTGTACGTCACTACCTTGGTTGACAGCAAGGTCTATCACCGAGACTGCGACGCACAGTGCTTTGCGTAGTGGAAATAAAGCAGAAAATTGTTGGTCTCCGAATAGCACAAATTTGGTATCATTCGAAAGGTAATATTCCTATCAAGATAAATCCGAAACATTTTTGTTTAAAAATTACGCCTGTCGGCACGTCACCATGATAAAATTGACTATTTTTGAACGAATTTCATAGTTTCGTGGTCGATCAAAAATAAAATATTTTTTCAAAAAAGATAGAATATAAAATTTTGCTAAATTTTCCATTTTTTTTTTAAAAAACTACCAAACCAGGAAAATTTGAAAATTTTGGAAAGCATGTATTAAAATGCCGATGCTTGTATATGTCAGTTTTCTTTATTAAGAATTTTAAATATATTAAGAATTTTGACCAAATTTTATTAAGAATGGTCATTTTTTGTGTCTACCTCCCATACAAAATTATGTAAAAATTTAATATAGGTCCAAGGGAGGTAGCCCTAAGAACTAATAGATTTAAACCATCTTCAAAATACATCTATAACTTTATATTTTAAGGCTTTTGACTAAATGTTTTTATAATCGGTCAATTCTTGTGTCTGCCTCCCTTACAAAATTATTATTTTTATTATAATTTAATATAGGTCCAAGTGAGGTAGCCCTTAGGAGTAACCGATCAACCATTTTCCGTATTTTTCTTAGATAGCTTAAACTTACTAAGCATATAGAATTTCTTTATCATAAAAGCACTCCTTCTATTTATTTGCAAATTTGTATGAGCGCAAGGCACTGTTCGACGTAGCTTCCATGAAAAAAATAATAATAACTATCTACTCTAACTACACTTAACCAAAAAATACCATTCGCAACTCACCTCTGACGATAGATCTGATGGTCAGCCGAGGTAGTGGCTACTGGGCTTGAGCTCCCCTAAAAAAGGAATGCTGCCTTGGCTGGGATTGAAGTGTATATTTACGTGACTTCAGAAAAGAACTACGTAGGAATTATAAGTCGTTTGTTGTATGACGTGTGCAAAAGAATGTTTGGCGGCTGGCTAATGGCTACTAGAGTGCGAGCCTTGTTGTTGCTATACTAAATCTTTTTATGGCCTGGTGTGGGCATGTTATGGTGATTGCTGTTAAAATATGTAGGTCACGTAATTGTTAAGGTTACCCTATTCTGCATATAATTGACCATATATACAGAAATATATAAATGAACATATTTAATTGCTTATGATAAGTGATTCTATTTTAAAAATATTAATCAAAAGTACTTTTTATATTATATTTAACACATTCACATCTTTTATACTGGTCGTTATAAATTATTTATATTATAGTTTATTTTAAAATTAATAACTAATAATAAAATATAATTAATATAATAATTTATAATATTTAATAATTTAGAATATATAATATTCATAATATTTGGTACAATTTATAATTTCTTATAAGTTTTATTATTAATACCTTAAGGTTTATTTAGTATCGTAAGCCTAATTGTAACGTTTCGTTACAATGGTTACAATTTTCCCGTTTCCCATTTTTGCATTTTGCAGGATATGAGAAACTTTTCTCTAGAAAAAACTTCCATGTTTCAAGAATCGTTTTCTAAACATAAGCTTATTTGGCTTAATATAAGAACGTTACTCATTTTATAATTTGACAATATTTTATAATTTTAGTTTAATACAAATTACATAACGTCTTAAAATGGTTTGAAGCTGATTAATACTAAAGAGCTGCACAAAAAATTCTATTTGTGCCACTTCACTACTGAATAGTACTTCAATGCACTGCATTTCAGTGTAGCGAAATATACATACATGTTCTATGGTGAAGCTTAGCAACAAAACACACACTTCATAATTTAAAATATTTTCGCTACAGTAAAAACAGCACTTATGTTATGTTGTGAAACAGAATATCAATAATGCAACAATACAGCAAAGTAACGGGAAATCATAGCCTGCACAGCGAGTGCTTTCTTCAGTGTCGATCTGCTAGAAGCAATCTTATTCATTCTTTGTGGATGCACTGGTCACTTAATTCGAATTAGCGACCCATTTTTACCTGTAGTAGTGTTTGACCCAGCTTCAAAATCGCAAAAATAAAAAATTTTAAGATGGCAACCCTATTTTCAAATAAATTTTGGAATTCGTTAATTCTGACAACGGATTTGGCATCAGCGGCCTAGATAGGTGGCAGCCCTATATTTAAATAAATTTTGGAATTTCGATTGGCGGATAGAGCTGCCACCTCGATTTTTTTTGTACTTTTGTGAATTTTTTAATTTTGAAATTCTGACAACGGATTTGATTTCGAGTTTAATGTAACAGTTTTAAAATTTAAGATATAAGTTAGAGTTGCCACCAAGTTAGAGTATTTTACCATAGTATTGCCACCTAATACTTTGTATTTGTAACATTTTTAAACATCATTTATCAGGGTTAGAGGTCGCTGATTTTGAATATGAAGTCAGAATTTCAAAATTCAAAATGGATGATTGGGTTGCCACGTTATTTTTTTTTTACGAATTCGGGGCTGGCGTGAACTAAGCGATAAAAATGGGCCTCTGAATCCGAATCCGTTGCCAGTATTTCAAAATTTTATAATTTTAAAAGGGCTGCCACCTAATAATATGTATTTTTAAGATTTTTAAACATCATTTATCAGGGATAGGGGTCGCTGATTGCGAATATGAAGTCAGAATTTTAAAATTCAAAATGGACGATAGGGTTGCCACGCTAATTTTTTTATATATACGAATTAGGAGCTGGCGCGAACTAAATGGTAAAAATAGGTCGCTAAATCCCAATCCGTTGTCAGAATTTCAAATGGATTTAAATGATGTTTAAAACTTTTAAAAATACATATTATCAGGTGGCAACCCTATTTAAAAAAAACGTAGTTATGAAATTCTGACAACGGATTCAGCGACCCATATTTACTTAGTGTTCGCGCCAGCATCGAATTCGTAAAAATAAAAAAATTTAGGTGGCAACCCTATTAATCATTTTGAATTTTAAAATTCTGACTTCAGATTCGAAATTAGCGACCCCCTAACACTGTTAAATTATGTTTAAAACTTTGAAAAATACATATTATTAGGTGGCAAATTTCTAAATAAAACCCTGTTATAAAAAACTTACATAATTTTGAAATTCTGACAACGGATTCGGATTCAGCTACCCATTTTTATCTAGTGCTTGCCCCGCCATCAAAAATGCAAAAATAAAGGTGGCAAACCTATTTTCAAATAAATTTTGGAGTTTGTAAATTCTGGTAAAAACAAATAAAAAAAAAATAAATCATATTTTATGCCTGTAAGTAGTTCAGTGTCAATGCAGTATGTTCTACTTCAGTTAGGTTCTATTGTTCTATAAATTGAACGTTCTACTGTCTATTTCTGCAGTATTTGTTTATATATCAAAAACTCTCTTCACTGCAGTGCTTATTTTGAAATGAGAGAGTAGAAGACCGGAAGTATTTGAAAGCAGAGCTTATGGCTTGCAAGTCATTTGTATAGTGCTTGTGCAGCTCTTTAGTTAATACAAAGCTGATTCTATTAGCGTAAATGAGCATGGTGGCCATTGTTGCTTTACGATCGTCATAGAAACTTATTTTTTCACAATGAAATTGAACTTCTTAATGCTTTATTTAAAAAAAAAATAAAAAAAAAAATAAAAAAACGAATACAATTTTCTTTTAGATTTTTTTTTTATATCTCAGATGTCATAAACTTTACAAATTCACTTTTTAAATCCTAAAAGCAATTAATAAACTTGAACAGAATGGCTTTTTATATACATTATTTCATTAGAAACATATTTTTTCACATATTTTTTTTTATTTATTTTTTTTATATTTTTATCCTAATTTAAATATTTGTTCTAGCTTTCCCTCTGTATTTCAAATTTTAACTAAATAATTAAGGTGAATTATGAGCTGTTTAATAAGTTGCCTTTCATGTATCAATATTGACTTAAGTTAATACAAGAGTTACACTTGAGAGATATTGCTTTACGCCTTACGCCTACGACAACAAAATTCATCAAAACAACATAAAAGTTTATGAATATCGTAAATTATGTTTTTATTCTATAAACGGTTCTACCAAAAGTGGTTGTTATTCAACAAAAAAAAAGCCTTTTTAGATACATACTTATGCATAAATAGCTTCGGGCTAAAACGTTTGCTGAGACTTATGCATAAAATGCAGGCGGCAATTATTTTAGCGGAAACAGTAAACAACATAAAAAAATACATTCTTAGTGCTTAATAGATGAAGCAGAATATGCCAAAAGTGCTGCTGGTGCAGATGGCAATTCCAACAATGTAATATAAAAAAAAAATATAAAACAGCGTATAAAAGAGATCCCAACAGTGCTCTGTCATAATCGTTAAGCACTAGATGATGTACGTGAAAGCCAAAAAGGATGAAAACACAACCAGTAGAGGCAACAAAAAATTTTATGAGAAAAGACAATGCGAAAAAGAAAAGGGGCACTTACCACTCTTAAAAATACAAAAAAAAAAAAAAATTAGTTAAAAATTAGAATCACGTTAAGAGTAAGCAATGTGCTAAGAGCAACACAAAAAAATTTTAAATGAAAATTGAAATAGATGTGTAAGCCAGTTAGGTACCCAAAAGGATCCGCAGCAGGGAAAAAAATGTATAAATAACAGTAGGGAATTTCGACAAATTTTAAGTATAATCAAGTTGAATGCGCGCAGTTGTTAATAACATGCTTGTTTTCATAGCTTAACCAGCTAGCGGTACAGTCAAGAAAGGGTTAATGTTGCAAATGGAAGAAGATGCTAATACGACGCACAGTGTAGTGAGTGCGGCTATTAATTCTAAAAAAGGAAAGTTTGAATTCTTGAAAGATTTCAACGAATATCGATATACAATATTTAAATTAAGAAAAATCCAAAAGAATGAGTTAAAAATCTGTAACCATTTTAGCACGTTGGATTTACTGCAACTTTTTTTTTTCATGTAATAATTTTATTTAAAATGGATACTAGCTGAAACCCAGTGCATTGCTGCCACGCTCCAGTTTGCCAAACGCCCATACAATGTTATCAGTGAAACTGCATGTCTAAATTGTGGTCGAATACTGAATTCCGTGATTGCTTTGCCTTTAACTCAAAATATATTTGATAGCGAAAACTTTGATTGTTTGGGAGGGGTCATGCCCCTTTTTTTAACGTCTATACAATGTTAGCAGAGAAACTGAATGTGTAAATTGAGTTCGAATACTGAATTCCAAGGCTGCGCGACTTATAATTCCAAAGCTATTCGATATTGAAAATTTTGACTGTATTGCAAGTGCCACGACTACTTTTTCAATGCAAAACCCTCCTTGGTATGTGTTTAATAATTTCCTTAAATTTCATTAAAATCGCTCGTCAGTGATGATTATTTGTTTTCTTATTAAAATATGACTTTTTTTATTACCTTGTGACCTTATTGCTTTTGATGGTTTTGAATACGTATGGGAATACGTATGCTTTAGTTTCCATGAGCGACTGTTTAAAATTTTTTTTTTCCTACGTATCTGTCAAACTGCCGTATCTTTATCGCGCAGTAAGTAAAATATTAAAATTATTGATCTAAAGACCGATTAGAAACTCACCTTTTAAGATATTTTCCATTGAAAACATTTAAAATATCTAAATACAAAGAAAAAATTCGACAATTTATTTATTTCACATATTCGCAATAACTTACACTCATTAAACATATCTGCTTATGATAGTTTAAAACATATTTTTCCTGCAAATTAGCGACGATTATTTTTTATCAACTTAAGAGATGGTGAAATTTGGTCAAACAACAACAATTGCACTGAGCTTTTCTCAAATTTACAGCTCCTTAAATTTTAGCAGTGAATTGAATACCTTTAATCATTTTGGAAAACAAAGTAAAATTTTTAAATTTGATGAAGACCTTTTTATTTTTTCATATTTTGTTTCAAAAAATATGTAGTTATTGCCATATATTAACCCTTCATTACATGACCTTTTCTCCCTGTGTATAAAAAGTTTTTGTATTTTATATGTAATTTGAATGGTTTAAAGAATGTATAAATGAAATTTGGATGCTCTGCAATGTATAGGACTGAAGTAACGCAACATTGCATATATGCAATTTCATGCAGGAAAGCAGTAAAAATTACTGTATCATAGTTTAAATATTACTTTATATGTTACATGTTTAGTAGAATCTAAGAGATAATTTCAAATATTTTATATATTCAATAAAAATAAAGAATTAAAGTGCACCTTCATCTATAACTAAGACAATTTTAAACGCAGGTTAGTAAAAAAGTATATAAAATATCACACTAATCTGTAAGGATTTTTGTTTCTAAATTTGAAGCTTATTGCAATGAAATCGTTGAAAGCAATATCTTTAACCTGACTAAAACATAGTCTATTCTGACATTTTTGGAAGCTAACATGAGTGTATTCATTGCACCCTGGTAATTGGCATGTAAAACTCTTGTTTACCCATTGTAGGCAGTAATTAAAATGGATAGCTTTTCTACTTTTCAACTTTGCAAAGACTTTCTGCCACTTGCAAACGCAAATTGGCTAATGTTATGTTTCCATGATTATCGCTTTGTTGTTCCGCACGCTTGTACAATAGCCATGCATTTACTAATGTGGTATCTATCATATGATAAAAAAATCTCATGCATCACTTTTTTGAGCGTTTTTTTTTTGTAGCATCCAATAAATGAGTCTAACAAATCGACTCCCCCATTAATTTTTCGTATGGATATGTTCTTACAAAATTTGTTGTCAAATCATTCAGCTATGATCTTAGGACTTTAACCACAATATGTACCTTGACATCATTAATATTAGAATACTCGGTAGTTTTGAGTTTTGAAATATATTCCGACGGATTGTACCCAATGAATATAAATATGAAAATATATTGCCTTTTTGGCTAGTTCAATTATTAGTGGTAAAGCTATATAATAAATATCTTAGTGTTGTATAATAGCTTATATTTCATGAAGCGTAAATGTTCGTCAGCGGAATAGTAATTTTCATATGAAATAGACTTGGATTGCTTCTGCAAATGGTTAAATAGCGGTCGAATTTTAAAAAGACGATCAATATTTGGATCATCCTTTTGTTTCATGTTAGCACTGTCATTCAAATGCAAAGATAATTTTTTTTTAAATTGATGGACTGACATCGACTCCTTTATTAAAGTGTTTCCCGCAATTTTTATTTGTTTATTTATTTTGTCCAATAGGGAAGTCAATTCCGGACGATTTAAGCTTCTTTTAAATCCCGGGATTGTCCTTCCGGGATCCCGGGATTTTTAAATAAAAAATTTCTATTACAAATATTCATGCAAATGCAAACATTTAATTTTAAGTTGATATGAGTATAGAATTAGAAAAACCTTCTATTGAGACTGAAAAAGATTGTTAGGACGATGAGTGTAAGTCACTGGAGCAAAGACTTTGCAAAGTTTTAGAAGAATTGCAACATCGGGAAGTAAGCTATGCATTTCAAAATTGTCAGATATTCTGACTTAGGAAATAATTTTGTTTTGTGGTGAAGGCAATCGTGATCGAAACTTTCAAATTGCTTACGATTATCGTGCAACTATTTCTACAACTAGCATAGAATAGGTGCTTCTCATCAGAGGGTTATATTTGTAATAATATCCGAACAAAACTCTCCAATAAAAATAAAACGCGTGGATCAGCTTAATGATTACTTTAAAAATAATTAAAACAAAAAATTTAACTTTGAAACTTCTTTTCCTACCTTAATTTGCCTTAAACACAAAAAATCATGAAAAAACAGTGTAAAATTTATATAGTAATAAACTTATAGTTATATACATAAACTATAGATAGTTATAACTAAAAATGTTCTGTATTTAATTTTTTTATATGTCTTGTTCTTTAACCCTTTCACTTTCTAGGCTAAGCTAAGAACAAAAGCATTTTTTTGAGGTAATATAGCTATCATTTAAGTCCTTAAAAGGTGAAAAAACATACCTTTGATTTTAACCTGAGCTACTTACTTTTTGCAAACTTGTACAAAGAACAAATTATTTTGCTCCTGTTCGGCACAAAGTCTTTTTTTTTAATCCCGTAAAGGATTCGCAACCCTATAGATCTTTGTTTCTTAAACCCTCTTAATATTCTTATCATTAAAGCCAAAAAAGATAAAAAACATAAATTTGATTTTTGTCCGGCTCATATTTTTTTATAAAAAAGGCCGAACAATTTTTTTTGCTTTTTATAGGCGCAAGAAACTCCAACTGACTTTTATATCAAATATCTCTCAAAATTTATTTTTATCATATTGGTTCACCTTTTTTTTTAATAGAACCAAACAATTTGATTTAAACAAATGCTTTGTAAAATAAATACAGATAAAAATGACTTTCTGATGTGTCCAATATATTGGACATCATCATACATCATACATCATATATACAAAAAATTTATAAAAACCGCTCGATAAAGTGTGGTATCAATACCACAGGGTTTTTAAACTACACTGAAAACAAAACAATTGTGAATACCCTTAATGTGTTTTGTTTTGTTTTGTTTTTGTTATGAATTAATGTACATGTTTTAGTTTCAAGTAATACATAACAAAAAATTAAATTAAAAACGTTTTAAATTATTTACTTCTTAAAATTTTCAATCCCGAACTAATCCCGGAATCCCGGGATTGAGAATTTCAATACCGATAATCCCGGGATCAAGAAAAACTTCTGGGATTGGACTCCCTAGTGACCAATAACGTTAATTATTGGCTATTTGAATAACTGACATTAGAATTAATATGCCAACAAGTATTATCAAATCTGACTTGTCAGTATTAGATAAATAGTCTGGCTTTTTTATACATGGAATATAATGTTGTTATTTTCAAACAGTGAGTGCGTATTTCTCTTTCAATGTTAGGTTATTTTAAAGGTCTTCTTCAATTTCGGGATGTTCGAGAATTTTCAGTACGATTTATACTTATGTCAACGTCATAATCTTCACTTAATTTTTCCTCGCTTTTTTCCCCATGAATCAATAATTATTCGAATTTTACCGTTAGGACGCACCCTTGCACATTACACATTGCACATATGCAATATAACCTCTTATCTGCAATATAAATTCAAAATGTCTTAAATGCATGATTTTGCATATTTATTTTACGTAATCCATTTATTTTACGTAATTCAAGTTATATAGCACAAAAAAAATATTATGTTTCAAGAAAATGAACTTATGTATATTCCAGAATATTACTTATATTTAAAAATTTTTATGATATTTATTGAATAATTATTAAAAATATTTACTTATTTTGTCTACGTATAAGAAAGACCTTGTTCGGCTCAATATTGCGGACAAACTAAATCACCAATTTGACAAAAGTAAACTACAACTAATAAAAAAATGTCTAAATTTATTTTCATTTTTAAAATGCTATTACGAATATTAACAGGGTGTGTACGCTACATCTCTTAGAAGTCAACATTGCATATGTGCAATCCGATGCAACGAAGGGTTAACAAATTTTCAGCTACTGCTTGCTACTCTGCATTTTATGTTTTTATTTACCTTAGTGGCATCGATTGTTCTTAAAGGTATTTTTGACGTTCGTTTGGGTTTCAGACCAAAACTACTTCTAAAAAAAGAAAAAAATTATGATTGATTTCAAAAACAAATATTTCTTGTCCTATTGATGAAGGGGTGCTTCTGAAAAAAAGTCATTTTTGGAAGTACAAATTAAATCTAGGTAAAAGGCTTGCAGTTAGAACCATAATTATTTAGAAAAAAATTAATTTCAAGTAGTTTAATTCGGCAATAGATATTAAGTAATGTAGTGATGTGAGTTAAGATTTAATTTTTTGTGTGCAATTTGCAATTAAATAGAGCTTTTCCAACACATATTAGCAACGCAACAAAAATGCTACACCATCTTAACATCGCATAATGATGAGGTTAATTATTAGAAATTTTGATCTTCTTACGTTAGAAGTCTGCTTTTTAAAATTTTTTAAATTCCTCTTCCTTTTTACCGGAATGAAATTCCGGTTACTTTTAAGGGAAAACAACTTCAATATTTTCATGACTGTTGTAATTCGCCGAATCCATTTTGTGTTTTCAACAATTTGAACTTGTGCGCGATTGCCAGAATACTTGTTGTTGTTGGTTTCATGTGCTTTTCTTTGTTGGTAATTTTTATCAATGTTGTTTCTGGCAATTTTCTAGGCATTTCTGGCAATGCAGAATTCGGCTGAATCTATGTCGATGAAAATAAAAATAAAACATTTTACAATTTGGGCTTTGATGATCCAAAAGTTGCATAGCACAGATAAAAAATCATATCTGCAAGTAAAAAGTTTTAAAATTCTATCTCATAGTTGAGGTAGCATGATGGTCTGCTACCCTGGAGTACACTTCTTCCACCCACTAGTTGTCCAATTCAAGAAACCTGTGGCAATCAAGATACCCTTTATTTTTGTCATTGCCCCTTAAGCCAAGACAAAAGCTAACGCGCCTTAAACAAACTTGCACTTAATTTTTTCTTGCATTCCTCTTTATCACACAAAATTTAATAATTCATTAGTTTAAATATAATAGCAAAAGAAAATATAAACAAAAAAAGTAATAAATGGCATATCAGCTTGAAACAAAGAAAATGTTTTCACATGGTCACCTTAATTTGGTATGATTATAGAATTGGTTAAGATGTTAAGATGTGGTTAAGTTTAAGGAAAGTGACAATATATATATATAAAATGACAGTAGATACAAAATCTCAAATTGTTCTTTATTTTAATCTTCTAGCCATTAGTTTAAGCTATCTATTAAGTCAATGCAAAATAATTCGTTAATGTATTGTTGTTGTTAAACTGTATCATATGTTTGCTTTTCGACCGTTATCGTTATTATTGTAATTTTAAAAATATCTCAATTTCGTTGTTGTTACATTAGTGCACTAGTTTTTAAGTTTATCCCAGTGGGCATTTTAGCGAGTGCTTCGCAAAAGAAGGCATGCTAGCACTGCTATTATTGGCGTCAATAAACCTTCCATGATCACTGCATTGATGAGTACTTCTGTAAGGCCTATCCTTTGAAGATTGTGATTCTTTTCATATTATTTTATATTTATTTATTTTATTTTTTATTCTATTTTAAAGAAAAGGTTCACAAATGAGACAGAGTCTTTTAAATGCAGTAAGAATATAGATACATAACAAAATAACAAGTGATAAACAAAAAAAAAAAAATTAAAAATTTAACTTAATACAATTAATATTATTTAACTAAAAGATCTAATCAAAATAATAATTAATTCAAAATTAATTCAAACAAAAATCGAAAAATCGACAAAATCTAGAATAACAACAAATAAAGATTAAGTATTTTTAATTAAAGTAAGGTTTTTTAAATACAATTGCATAAAAATAGTGAAAGAGAGATACTTAAGAGAAATGTTGGAAAATTACATGCTTAAAGTTGCGTTTAGTTGTAATGCTTTTTATACTTAAAGGCAGTGAATTCCACAATCTGATGGCGTTCACGTAAAAGAGTCTGTTAGAGTTTAAAAAATTATAAGTAGGGATTAAAAGATGCAGATTTCTAGTTGACCTACAAAATTGTAGCTTTTTAAATAAGTAATCAGGAGTGCGAGTGCAGATCAGGTTGTGTAAAAAGATGCAGTTTCTAGCATCCAAATAGCTGAAGATGTTGCAACCGAGTACTTTGTTACTCAAGTGACTAATGCGGTCAAACTTTCTAAGACCAAAAATGTATCTTACAGCATTATTAAACACAAGTTGTAACTTAAGCTTGGATCGGGAATCAACTTTACTATACACTATATCTGAGTAGGATATAATTGGCACAATCAGCTGAATTACTAATTTTTTTCTAGTCTCTACAGGCACAAATGATGCAGTCCGCCTAAGGTTTCGCAGTACATAATAAACCTTGCTAACAACGGAATTAACATGATCTTCGCACGAGAGTGAAGAGTTAATATAGAAACCGAGATTTTTAACTTTATCAACAAATTTGAGCTCGATACCATCTAAGAAAATTCCTGCTATATTAAGGAAGGAGTAACTAGATTTAAAAACCGGCAAAACAAATGATTTAAGCGGATTAAGGATAAGGTTGTTAGCATTAGCCCAATTTGTTATTTTGCACAAGTCTTCGCTTACCTTCATACATAAATCATCAACGTGACCAATAGGTCTGGACAGGTACAACTGAAGATCATCCGCATATGCATGCATGGTAACATGAT
Source organism: Dichetophora obliterata (assembly GCA_963920525.1). Lineage (NCBI taxonomy): Eukaryota > Metazoa > Arthropoda > Insecta > Diptera > Sciomyzidae > Dichetophora > Dichetophora obliterata. Next base: position 55,684,349 of record OY986437.1, read on the forward strand.
TGCATATTCTAAAGATGTCATTAATGTACATCGTAAATAAAAGCGGACCAAGTACCGAGCCTTGAGGTACCCCACAGGTTAAATTTCTGAAAGCGGACAAACAATTTCCCACCCTGACTCTTTGAGATCTTCTGACTAAATAACTATGTAACAGAAGGACCGCTGAAACAGAAAAACCAAATTCTAACTCTAGTTTCCGACATAAAATTGCATGATCAACTGAATCAAAAGCTTTGGAAAAGTCTAACAGGCACAGCAAGCTTATGTGCCCCAGATCATATGGGTTTCTAATGTCATCCAAGATTTTAACCTGTGGCCTGACGGAAAGCCTGACTGAAGTGGGGACATAAGATTATATTTTTTATGTGTTCTGATATTTGCACGGCCATTATAGACTCCAACACTTAAGACAACGATGATAAGAGACTTACTGGGCGAAAATCAGCTGGTTCATGAGCATTACTTTTTTTGGCTATTGGAATGATTGTCGCTGCTTTCCAAGCCTCAGGAAAACAAGAAATTGTGAAACAGTGATTAAATATGTGCGTCAAAGGACTTAATATGTACGGCAAAATGATTTTAATAAATTTTATTGATATACCATCCTCACCGACGGCATTTGATTTAATCTTATTTACACAACGAGCAATCTCATACTCATCTACAGAAACGAACTCAAAATTTAATGGACTTACAGAATTATTAAATCTTATACTAACAGTAGACGCTATTTGTGTAGATAATGTGCTTGTAATAAAATACTCATTAAGAATATTAGGGTCTACCTGACACTCGTCCTAGCAAGTCTTAAGTTGTTCCAAAGCTTTTTGGATGGTTGTCCAGATTCTAGTTTAGACATGAAAAACTTACATTTTGGTAATTTAACAGACAAGTTAGCTGCATTTCTAGCTCTTTTGTGTTGCTCCCAATTTGCTATTGAGGGGTTTCTTTTCCAACGACTGTACATTTTATTACGTTTTTTTAGAGCCAACATAACATTATTTGTAAACCAAGGACAACATTTATCTGAAACACGACGAGAAATTAATGGAACATGTAAGTTAAACAATGCACAAATTTTAGTAACGATGAAATTTAATTTGCCATTAACAGAACTAAAAACGATTTATATTTAAAGAACAAAAAATAAGATCGTGGTTAGAAATAAAAGAAAGTTGGTCAAAAAGCAAAACATTAGAAACATCAGAGACAACATAAAGATCCAATAAACTCGGAAAAACATTAGTAGCGTAACGTTTAGGTATGCTTGTATATACTGTATGAAGTCCAACCTCAGCAAGTTTGTCGAAAAATTGCCTAACAATATTATCTATCGATAAAATGTTTATATTGAAATCTCCACATATAACAAAATGATCATAGTCAATTGCTAAATTTGACACACTAGCAAAAAACGATCTAAGCAACAATTACGATACGGATTATACACACACGACAAAAATACTTTGGCACGATTATCACAAATTTTAACATTAAGAAATTCAACTTCTGATCCACTGGACATCCCTAAAAGATTACCATTTAAATAGTTTTTGCAGTAAATAGCAACACCCCCACCTTTCCTATCAATTCGGTCAAGATAGCGATAGAAAACAAAAAGCAGATAAAGCATAAATGAGATATAGAGAAAAGTAGATAAAGTAACTTACTTAGTTGAAGAAATAATAAAATACTTAAAATAAAACCAAAATTATTCCGAATTGACAGCAACTGCAGCACATACAACATTCTGCAACTCTTCGATGCTGTTGACTCGAATGATCTCTCTCCATCTCTATGAAGTCTAACTAGAGTCTCTCTAGGGTAAATGAATTGAAAATGCGTTTTCTACGTTTGCAAATAATCGCCGCATTCAGCACTTTGCTGGTATCTGCAGATATGCTTTCATGCAGATAAATGTTATATGAAAAAAATTACAAAAAAAAAAATTCAAAAAAAAATTTAAATACACAGAACAGTTTGTAAAAAAATGTAGATTTCAAAAAAACAACAAGAAATTTTTTTCTTGTCCGAGTTGGGTCTCGAACCCGGGCTCCCAAAAACTAACACATTACATATTATATTATATGAAAATATTTCTAGGGAAAAACTCCAAGTCTTTTCTTAAATTTTTGTATAAAGAAAATGTATAAAAAAATTTAAAAAAAAAATTTAAATACACAGAACAGTTGTAAAAAAATGTAGATTTTAAAAAAACAAAAAAAAATGTTTTTTGCCGAGCTGGGTCTCGAACCCGGGCTCCCGAAAGCTTACTTTTATTGGTATTGATGCAAAATAAGCAATTGATTCTTAACAACCTCGATAGACGAGTGGGTAAGATGTCGGACCGCCGCATGAGGACTATGGTTCAAATCCGAAATTGTTGGTCGCTTTTTATTTGAAAATTATATTTATATTGCTTTTACTTCTAACGTGACGTCTCGAAAGAGCGCTTCTGGCAGGTCTTTTTTTAGCAAGGAGAGCGGAAGGCCTGACAAATTTTCCCAATTCATACAAGCAATACAATTGTGTTTGCAAGGAGTGTGGAAGGCCTATAAAAAAGTAACGCAGGCCTGCTAGAAGGCCTTGAAACTACTGCCATTGCCCACTGGGATGTTGTTGTTTAATTACTTACCAAATTTGTGCAATTGAATATATACGTGTGAGAATGTTATGTGTGGTGCTTTTGTTAAATTTTGATAAAAGTTGCTCCTCCGAAAAGTGCGTACCTGTCAGGGATCGTGTCAACGCTGATCTGCTGAAATTTTAAAGAAAAATTAAATGATAGGATAAACAAAGGATAAAACAAATAAATATTCAATTGAACACTTGGTGGTACAATCCCTTTTTTCTCGTCTCAAGTCTCTGTCGTTTTGTAGTTTTCTTTGTTGTTGTTTTAAATATTTTATTAAAACAGGCTTAGGTCTTGCGTGCTCTTGGACTCCAGAAGTATTTGAAGACGTGCAATAGATTTTGATCAAACTGAATTATACGCGTGACTCTAATAAATGTAATGATCATATGAACAAAACCGCTGTATAAGATTTTATAAGATCAAACTATGGGTACAACCCATACGTTTGCTTGCGCACAGTAGAGCAAATAATTATGCTACCGACTGAAAAGTAAAATATGAATTACACTTAAATAACTTTTTCCGTTTAATTTAAAGTTAACCAACCAAAGTATTTATTTCTGATATTTAATTTCAAAAGTAAATTTGTGCCTCATACTAGGTATTGTAAATCGGGAAATAAAAAATACTTGTAAAAAACCACTTGTAGAACATATTACATTTTATATCTTTCTTTTAAGTAATTTTAATAGAATCGTGATGCAGGATTTTTACGATTTGATTAAATAAACTGTACACTTTTTAGATAAATTTCTTAAATTTTTATTTACCATGTTGCACTGCTTGCTGGTTGAGGTCTGGACGTAAAAGAAAGTGTGCAAATTTTCTGTACCTATTGCCATCTATGCAAAGGCTAAGCAGAAATTATGGTTTTAAAACCAGTTTACACGCAGAGAAAAAACATAGTTGCAACAACCATGTTTTAAGAGGATCATAGTATGATTCGGATTATGATTGTTGCTAACATGTTCCTAAACAAATAATTTTTTCTTTGATCGTGATAAAATGATTACAACAATCATATTTAGAAAATGAACTTTTTTGTAGGAACCAAAATATTATTGAAACAATCATTATTCTCTTATTGGGTCAAAAATAGAATGATTGCAACAACTATATTATGAATTTATTTTTAGGATTATTGAATATTATTTATTTTCATGCACTCCAATTTCCACAGCTATTAATTAAGATATCTGTCCAAAGGTTTGCCATTGACTAGGCTGAACAGAAATTTAATTCAATTGAAAAATCTTTTTGATAAAATTTTCTGTCCGAGCTGGGGTTTGAACCGCGGCTTTTTCGTTTACGAGCCACGCACACTACCAGTAGGCCACAGTCGCTACTATCGCTCGCCTGACTAATGCCATTCATAAGCATGGTACATTAAGTACATTGTCAAAAAAATAGCCTTATTTGTGATAAACAAAATATGGTCAGAATTGCGAAATATGTTTACGGTAAATAGAAACATTTTTGCTACAATTAAAGTCGAAAATGTCACTTTTCTGCCTGATGTTTATGGGATAAGGCGATTTATAACAAAACACAATAATTGAACAGTTGACAAACGAAACAGCACATAGCCAGGAATAGATAAAACTTATTGTGTATGAATGAAGTGAAAGTTTTTATTGCAAACTGTTCAGACTCAATAAATTCTTTCGATTTTTGGTTATGTTCTGCTTCGTTTGCTAACAAGCAAAGAATAGTTCAGACAAACATTAAAAATTCTCATATGTTTGTCTTTATAATAATTTTCACATTTATCATGATTGACAGAACTACAACATTTTTGTTGCAACTAATAGTTGAGGCAATCATAGTATGTTGATGATTTCAATGATGTTATGATTTCAACTGTAATGTTATTTTTGGTACCACCATTGGTAAATAATGACTTTATTAAGGCAAAAATTTGTGTTTGCGGAAATAATACAATAATTTTAGTAAAAAAATTATTACTGCAGTAATCATGTCTCAACCATGTATTTTTTCTGCGTGTAGAGCATAATAATAATCGGGGCGAATTGATACTGATGGCAGTGTTGCCTCTCAAAGAAAAGGGAAAAAATAAACAATAATTTTAAATGTATTTATCTTTAAAAAAATATCAAAATCTGTTACAAAAGTTAAGTTCGAAGTGTAACGTTGTAAGCTGTGAGTGAAGTACTCATATACCGTAGCGGCCAGAAAAATGTTACAATAAACTTTTCTTCTGGTTTATTTAATTTTTCGACAAGTTTAAAAACTTTTTTGAGCTAGTTTACATGAAAGGCTTTTATTAACGTCGTAAGGCTTAAAGAAAGGGATATTTTGAATATCAAAACCATTTTCTTAATTTTAAAACAAAAAAATAATTGAAAAAAATGTTTTTTCACAGCATATATTGCTTCATGAAAAAGTCAAAAAATAAATAAATACAATGTCTTAATAAAAAATTATATACGAAATTTGAATTTTTATAATTACTACACTTATAAAAATTTTGCATAGTAAAATCATTGTGATGCATAGTTGATTTAATTTAACATGATTTCATATTTCATGGTGGCAGCAAATCATTATGGTTTCATGAAGAATCATTATGAAATCCAGTGAAATCATTATAGCATCACGTAAAAAGTTTATCAACATGATTTCATGTAGAATCGTTGATTTCTTGTGTAATCATTATATCATGTAAAATCATTCTGAAATTTAGTAAAATCATTATTGCATTATTGTAAAAAAAATAGTTTGGACTGCTGAAGAAGTTTCATTGTATCTGGCAAATTTTCTTATTAAAATAGTTTGTAATAGCTGAAAAAGTGAATACAAATGAAATGCTGGTGGAAGTAGATGGATCCATAAGCTTCGACACAGATGAACAAGGTAATGTGATATACGGATATTCGATATACGTCGATGTATCGGATTTACTCCATGTTTATAATTCGACACATCGATGTTTTGATATACTCGATGGATCGATGTATTTTAATTTTTTTTTTCATTAAAAAACCGCTTTTTTATTTATGTTTTTAAAATATTTGTTTCTTGTATTTTACATTAAATTAGTGCAAAAGAAAAACAGACGCATCGCCAAACAACAACTAAAGCTAGCCAGAACGAAACACTCAGTTTACAAGTGAATGAATCTATTTGGTTTGGTTAGCCTTCCTTGGCTTAACTTGGGTGCCCTCTCGGAAACCGTTGTGGCAACGCCTTCTGACAACCTTAAGGAAACGCATACGACCGGTACCGGTGGTCTTCCTCCTCTTGGCCTTGACAGACCAGTTGTAGGAACGCAACTTAGCTGCAGGATAACCGCACTGGGCGCATGTTGACTTTTGAATGTTAAAAGAGGAACGTCCACAACGACGGCACAGAGTGTGCGTCTTATTGTGGCGTTTACCAAAGCTGGATGTACCTTTCGTAATCTTTGATGGCGAACAACCGGAGAAGGAGACATCATATAACATCGAATGAATTTTAACTACCTAATGAAATTATTATTTAAAAAAATAAATTAAGAAAAATAGTTAAAAAGGAAAACACTGAAAATAAGACATTAATACTGGAATTTCGTTTTTAATTTTTGTAATAATTATGACCAATATTCTTATATATTGTCTCTTTTTTTTAGAATAACCAATATTCTTATGTTTATTGCGTTTAATTTTTTTTTAATAAACAACAACTGAATCAGAGAATGGTTGTAAAAAATTTTGTTTTTCTTTTCCTTAGTTAAGATGCCCCCAGACTATATGTTTCATACAGATGACATGTCAAAAAAATTACATACCGAATTTCATCTGTGTGTCAAAATTTAGTTTTTGTCATTCAGTTTTTTCTTTTGTCTCCACACTATCTGACACGTCATTTGAAAATAAAATACTGCTTTTGAAATTCTTGTAAGCCGTAAAGCCCTAAAGTGTTCACCTTTGGTCATTCAAACTAAGAATAAATTCATTAAAAATCAATTTATTGAATAAATATCTTTAAATTTGCCTTTTCTTCTATTTTCACATAAAAAATTTATAAAACTGACATTTTGTACAGATGGACATTTCAAAACGACATTTTCATATGTTCCACACTATCTGTAGCTACACGCAGAGAAAAGACATGGTTGAGACATGATTACTGCAATAATAATTTTTTTACTTAAATTATTGTATTATTTCTGCAAACATAATTTGTTGCCTTAATAAAGTCATTATTTACTAATGGTGGTACCAAAAATAACATTATAGTTGAAATCATAACATCATTGAAATCGTCAACATACTATGTTCCTCAACTATTAGTTGCAACAAAAATGTTGTAGTTCTGTCAATCGTAATAAATGTGAATATTATTATAGAGACAAACATATAAGAATTTTGAATGTTTGTCTGAACTAATCTTCTAAACCAAACATCGAAAGAATTTATTGTGTCTTTTGTTTGTGAAAAAAGCTATTTGTAATTTTTGACGTGTCATATGTATGAAACATATAGTGTGGAGGCACTTTTACTGATAAAAGGCGTGCGAACAGGGACAGTGGTTTTGTAGGAGCTTTTCATAAATTAAAATAGTCATAGTTAAATTAAAAATAGTAAAGGAAGGGGCTGACTTCAGTATTGTGATGCAATGCTAGAAAAAGTACTCGACTTTTAGAAAACATCGATGTTTCTCAACGATATATCGGAAAGTATCGATGCACTGTCTCGATGCATTACATCGAAAAAACATCGATGTATTTTCGAAGTGGACACCCCTAATGTGATATGTGACTGTAACAAAATAATATAAAAATGTTGTATAACGTTTGGAAGCTCCAATCAACTAAGATCAAGGTACTTATCTAACAAAGATATAAAGGAAGCTATACCACCCATTGGACTTCGTGCACGTTATCGAGAAAGATTATTTAGTTGGAGAAAAATTGAGCTACGTTTTGTAAATATAAGACGTATTTTTTATATTTTTCAATAAAAAACTAAATAAAACCAATTTGGATTTTTTTTTTCAAAATGAGGTTAGTATTCAGCTGGATTTCATAATGATTGAACATGATTTCATAATGATTCAAAATAACCATCATAATGATTTTACATGATTTTATAATAAATCAATATAACCGTCATAATGGCTTAACATGATTTCATAATGATTCAACATGAAAATTTGTTGCTATTTTTACATGAAAATCACAACGATTTTACTGCAAATATCTATGAAGTAAAATCAGAGGTGAAACATGTCAAATTATTATGTTTTTAATTGATTTTACAATGTTTTTTTTTTCTGTGTGTAAGCATATTTTAATATTGACTAAATCCTCCCTTGGCTTTGATAACTGCTTCAATTCTTTTAGGCATTGATTTTATCAACTTTTGGCAGTATTTAATGGAAATGTCATTATTCCAAGATCCAAGAATAGCAGATTTGAAGTATTCTTTGCGCTTCGCATTTTTTTTAGACACAGGTTTTTTAAAATGGCCTAACATATTTCAATTGGGTTCAGGCCACTTTAAGGTTTTAATCTTACTTTGTGCTAAATACTGCATTACTTACTTACTTACTTAGTTGGCGCTACAACCGTATGTCGGTCTTGGCCTGATCTAAGAATTTGCGCCAGCCATTTCCGTTTTTCGCTTGCTGGCGCCAGTTGGAAATTCCAAGCTTCGTCAGGTTGTCCTCTACTTGGTCTTTCCAACGAAGATGCGGTCGTCCTCTTCTGCGTTGACCGCCGCTGGGTACCGAATCGAATGTTTTCTTCACTGGAGCATCGTCTTTCATGCGCTGAACATGACCAAGCCAGCGAAGCCGCTCGATTTTAATGCGCTTGACTATGTCGATGTCAGCTTACAGCTCATACAGTTCATCATTCCACCGTATTCGGTACTCGCCATTGACGCAGATTGGTCCGTAGATCTTACGAAGAATCTTTCTCTCGAATGCTCCTAAAGTCTTTTCATCTAAACTGCTCAGCGTCCAGGTTTGTGATGCGTAAAGTAGGACGGGCATGATGAGCGATTTATAGAGCGTGATTTTCGTTCGTCGAGAGAGGGCTCTGCTTCTTAATTGCCTACTGAGCCCAAAGTAACACCTGTTGGCAAGAGTTATTCTTCGTTTGATCTCAATGCTGATGTCGTTGGTTGAATTAATGCTGGATCCCATATAGACGAAGTTCTTCACAACCTCGAAGGAGGTATTGTCAACGGTAACGTGGGTTCCAAGACGCTGGGACTGTTTGTTTGTTGACACTAAGTATTTCGTCTTATCTGCATTCACTGTCAGACCCATTCGACTTGACTCTCTTTCTAATCTGGAAAATGCTGCACTGAATTCGCGCGTATTATGGCCAAATACTGCATTACCTATAGCAAAAAACAAAACAAAATAACTTAAATTTGGGTAAAATTTAAACAAAAAATGTCAATTGTTAAATAGTAAATAAAGCAATACTTTTTTTGCTCTATGGCAAGGAGCTGAGTCGTCTTGAAGAATTGGGTCAATTGACAACGAAAACAGATATTCTATTGATGGTAGTTCAAGGTAGTTTTTATGACGTCAATATATGCATCTGCATTCACTGATCCTTCCAAAAAGGCTAATTCACAGCATCCATAAAAAGATATGCCACCCCAAATCACAAAACTCAAAGGAAATTTATTTCTGGAGATAACAGTGTTGAAATTGTATTCTTCGTTGATTCTTCGACAAACGTATGAAACACCATATGATCGACTTAAATTTATTTTTGATTCATCTGTAAAGATTACTCTTTTCCAATGATTTTCTGATCAATCTCGATGTTCTTGGGCAAATTTTAAGCGAGCAGCACGCATATTTGCCGTTAAAGTAGGCTTTTTTTTCTTGGGCGCCTTCCATGAAATCCCATTGACTGGAGGCGCCTGCAAACTGTTCTTGCGCTGATCACTATACTATATTGGTCTCTTAGAGCATTATTGATTTATCCTGAAGTTAAAAACCGATCAGACAAACAGAATTTCTTTATAATGCGATCTTCGCGAGTGTTTGTCTTTTTATTTTTCTTTCCTATCCCAGATGCTATTTTAATAGAGCCTCTTTCAATAAATTTTTTCAAAAATTTAGAAACAGCAGCGCGGCTACATCCTATACTTCTAAAAAAAGCACTTATGGAGATATTTTCATTTTTTAACTTTACAATCGCAAATTTTTCCTCGTTTGTAAGCTTTCGCATCTTCTGGCCATAAAATCGCGATAACTACTAGCGTGTGATTTGACACCAATTATTTAACATTGCAAAGATAGAATAAACTGCCATTATTTGAGAATACTTGAAAACCGTACGTTTGATTTATATTTTATCTCTCTTTACACTCTTCACAAAATTCTTTTTCCATATGCGATTTTTCTGAAAATATATTAAAAATTCTCGTTTGTAACAACCTAGCCACTACGGTACTATACCATATATCATACCATTTTAGTAGCATAGTTGCAAAAAAGCCCTGCTGTGTGTGTCCAAAGCCGGCAACATGCTTTGGAAGCTCAGCAGACATGCTCGCCTCCATACCAGCTTATATCTTTTTTCTATAGGCTTGTCCAAGAAAGCCATGTCTGCCAAATGAACTGACCTAGCAGCAATGCAGCATGCATCTCATGGTATGAATGCATAATTAATACCGCGATATGAATGCAGCATTTATGCCGTGAAATACATGCAGCATTGCTGCTACGGCAGTTCATTTGGTAGACATGCCTTTCTTGGACAAGCCTAGGAACACTACGGTACACTACGGTACTACGGTACATTTTCTTCCGTGCTTCTGAACCGATTTTGATAATTTTTTTTTTAATTAATAAGAGTAGGGAAAAGGAGTGCGGTGCGAATTTTAGACATTGCTGAGATGTACAAAATGCATGTTTAGCTATCTCTTACGGATACCCACTATAAGCATTTTTTTAATGTAACATATATGAATATATATTGAAATGGTGAAATTTCTTACAAATAGTAAATTTTGAAAATTTTCCGTTATGTTGACATCATACTTATGACAATATCTCGAAAATTTTAGCTTTTCTCAGTACAACGTATTTTTGTATTTAAATATGTTGATAGTGAAAAATAACGGCAATCAGTACAATGCATTTCCATGAGGCATGGTCATCCATCGTTTTAAAATGAAAAGAAAATTATTGAAATTTAAATTTTTGTATTTGCAAGTAAATCTCCGTCATATTTTAAGCTATTATCTTTAAATGTGCTTTGTCGGAAAATTCAATTAAATGTCTTTGGATGAATAAGAAAAGATTTATCGTTACCTCACCACTTCAATGTTTTATATTGTTTTCAAGAAACATATAAAATATGAAATTTTTGCTCAAAAATAGGCCAAAAGTTGTTTATGATGTAATTTTTTTTAAATTTTCTTTTTCCACACTTTTTCATATGACTTTTCATTTACCTGCAAAAATTGCTTCATATCAACACATAATTCAATAAAAATCATAAGCAACATACACCCTATGGGGTGTAAAATTTTTGGGGAAATTTGAGTTCTTCAAAATGCTGTTTTTGTATTTTTTACAAAAATCATTTCTGTAAAAATTTTTTCAAGTATTTCAAACATCTCCAAAGCTGTCTATTTATAAGAAGGTGTAGATGAAAAAGTTAAGAAAAAGGCGTGGACGACAAAGTTAAGAACCATTTTCTCCCGTGTTTCTCAACCGATTTTGATAATTTTTTTATTTTTTTATTTAAATTTATTTTTTTATTTATTTATTTAAAGTGATTTTGTCTATGACGTATTTCACGCATTATGAATTCGTATGCACGCAGAAGATTCGCTAAAAAGAAGAAAAAAAAAGGTCAACATTGTTTTGTTCGGTTTTTTTTTCTTTACAGTCTAATATGACTTCGCCTACGTTCTCAACTGAGCGTAGAAAAATGAACAAACGACTCTATGTCATTCACATTGCAACTCTTCTGAGCGAGAGAACTGGTGGCTAATTCAAAAGCAAATTAAAAGTTAAGCCAAATTTTTACACTATGCCAATGCAGTAACAACCACTGGCGAGCTCTAGTAGTAATAAACTGGCCAAAATTCATTACTTTCTTCTGTTTTTGCTCACTCGCTATAAAGGCTCGTTACACTGTGCAATGCCTTTTAGCAGAAAATGTAGAAAAGCACTCAAAATTCAGCAGAAGATACTTAATTTTCTTCATTAAAAGCTCTGCACAGGCACACGCACACAAACACTCACTTAACCGCACACACCCAAGACAGCGTAAGAGCTTGAAAAAAATAAAGCTCATTAGGAATTGGTAGGGCTCTGAAGTGCTACTGCCAGACCTTCATATAGATTTTGTATCACTCCCATACTCATACCCAAGCCTATATACATTTTTGTATGGAACAGGAAATTTTTCAAGGCCTTCCGGTCTCTCGAATCTTACAAGACCTGCTAGAAGCACTTATTTAGAATTGCTAAAAGAAGCGGATAGCCAAAATTATTGAAAAACATATATTTTTATCTCCTTCTATATATTTTTGTTGTGCTTTTTTTTGTTGTTTTATTTAACGTGTTGCTCACATGCCAGATTATTTTCAATCTATTATTCTTGTTAAAGCAGCCGTTGGGGCCATTATTACTTCGTGTTTTTGAAGATTATATCAGGGACCATAACTTTTATAAGAGATATCGAAGTTAATTTGAAATTTGAAATAGTTATTTTGCAACTTTTTCTAAAAAAATTCAAATTTTTATTATTATTTTTCGACAGAGAAAAAGATTACAATTAAACTCTTAGAACTTTATTTTTATTGTCGGGCTAAAATAACAAATATATCTAACTTTTATTTTTTTCGGGTAATTTAACTGCTACTTTGCAACTTTTATTTTTCAGTCAAAAATAAAAATCATTTACGGACTTTTATTTTTTCTGTCTTTTAAAAAAAAATGATTTAAGTACTTTTATTTTTTTCTGTTGGAAATAAAAATCCTTTTTGAGTGAGTAATTTCTTAGATATTGTAGCTAATTTAAATTTTTTTTAAATTTGTGTAAATTACGTTGTATAGTTTCCCTCCATATAATTGTTTTTTTCCGAAAACCGCAAAAAAAAAACTTTATACGGAATACAAAAAACAAGCCCATATTTTATGCTGCCTTTATAAAGTTATAAAGGGTGATTTTTTAAGCGTTTGGTTTTTCAAAATTGGGGAAAAACCAGACAATTCGCAATAGTCAATGAAATATTTATTTGGAGCAATACATTAATGTCTGCTCAAAATATATAAATTCAGCGTCTTCCTTTAATTAAACATTTTGTTTTGTGTGTTTTTTTTATTCTGTATAAAGTTATTTTTAAGAGGTTTTCGGAAAAAACCTTTTTATAGGGAGAGAAAATATACAACATAGTTTACACAAATTTAAAAAAATAAATTAATTAGACTAAGAAAAAAAACATGCTTTAAAATTAAACAGAAAATTTTAAAATAGAAATCTAACTCATTTGCGTTTCTGCAAAACAAAATTTCAAAAATCAGAGATTAAATTAAAAAATTATGAACAGTAGAAACATTGAAAATTATTGCCAAACAACTGAGACCTCGATTTTACATTTGAATGTGTGAAAATATTTTTGAATTAGTCTTACAAATATTGAACATAAGGTGAGATACGAACTAATCAATTATTTTGATATCGAAAATATTTCAAGCCGCAATGAAACGTAAACACCATCAAATAAAGTCAAAAAATTTATTTTCCGAAGGGTCCTTGGGGTGGCTGATCACGAATCTGACTCCGAAAACTCGAAAAAGTTCAAAAATGGCATAAAAAAATGGCGGTTTAATTTATTTGTTTTTGATTTAATAACAATATTTTTAAGTTATGTTTTAAAATATTTGTTTTAAATATTAAAGTTTTTTCATTTGTCGTTTTAATAAATGTGTTTAAACTTAAAATTTTTACAGTTAAAGTGTATTTAAAAACATTGTTTTGAAAACAAAAACTTTTGTTTTAAATTAAACTTAAAAAACATTTGTGTTTAACTTAAATGAAATTGTTTCAAGCTCTATTTCAAAAACAAATTCGTTTATTATGAACACAATTTCATTTAATTTTAACACATATTTCCTCAGTGTACGATATCTAAGAAATTATACAAAAAGGATTTTTATTTCCAACGGCAAAAATAAAATTCCGCAAATGATTTTTTTAAACACCGAAAAAATAAAAGCTTGAAACTGATTTTTGTTTTTTGACTGAAAAATAATGGTTGAATTAGCCGAAAAAAATAAAAGTCCGAAATAATTGCTATTTTTTTCCTGGCAGTAAAAATCACTTTCTAAAGTTAAATTGTAACTTTTTATCGGTTGAAAAATAACAATTAAAGTTTGATTTAGGACTTTTTTGAATATCATAACGATTTCGAAAAAAGTATTTCAATGTCATCATTTTAATAAAGACCTCACATGTCTGCGATATGTGCAAGACCATGATTTTATTAAAAACCATATTTTGATAACAGTTATTTACGGTCCCTGGATAATATATATATTGTAACTCATAACACAAGAGTTATAACGAAATATAAGCAGAACTTATTTAACGATGCATTGTTTAATTCTCTATAACCAGAAAGTCACGATTCATTAACAAATCGTAAGTGTTTAAAACACGAATCGTACCTATATTAAAAAAAAACATATCATTCACGAATTTTAACAAAACGAATTGTTGGGACATGAGAAGAAACCTCAAGTAAAAGTACTATTGCAGTGTGTAAAAAATTAAAAATCAATTTTTTTTCGTTAGAATATGGTTATTTAAGGTTTTAAGAATACGTATACAAAATTTTAGAAATAAATATCAAATAGAAAAAAGTTATAACACATGCCATATTCGTATGTCGCGTGATATTCAAGATACTTTAAATCTGTAATCGCGTTTTGGTCGAAACAAGGTTTTTCAAATCGGCTTCTAAGATATCTGGAGTTCTACTTGATCGATTTCTATGAATCTTGATTCATTGTCAAAGGACTTTTTTGTACATTGTTTTTTCAACAAATGCCATTTTTTTATTTGCGTAGATTGATTGCTCAACTACAAGAATGCACTTTGATTTTTTACTTTCAAACTCTTTGTGTATGCTGGAGACGAGAAGACAATTGCAACAATTTTTTAAACACGCTAACTTCAACGCCCTGTAGAAAATTAACAAAAACTATAAAGACAAAAAAAGTTTTTATTTTCTCATGAATAATTTTTCATTATGTAAAAAATTTGAATCATTAAATTTTTTTTTATTTCCTCATGAATAATTTGTCATTGTGTAAAAAATTTGAGTAATTAAAAATAATAATACTAGAAAAAAAAAATAAAAAAAAAAGGTGTTTTTTATAGCTACACACTGTGATAGTACCTTAAAAAAAATGACTCACCAAACAAATCTTGTAACAGTTTATACATTGTTTTTTTTATTTTATTTATTAACTGAACAATATCCTTTAGCAATTTTCCTCCTTGTATTTATTGCAATTAACTCAACCATAGCAAACATGACTTGAGCCATTTTAGAGTTATGTATATTTTCTAAACCACTTTATGTGTTTTAATATGGTTTCCTGACGATTTTAAATAGCGCTAGCGTGCTAAAAATTGCCAAATAAATATCAAATACACACATGTAAACAAACGTTTTACGGAAAAAAAATCTCGTCACTTTTTGCCTTAAATTTAATATTTGAGTCAGAAATACTCTTCCTTTGCTAGCGTTGAGAAAGATGTTGGAGCAAATACAAATATTTGTCATGCTGCTAATTTTCACATCGTACAACGTTAAGTACAACTCACACACACGCACACATACGCACATTTACTTACATTACACCTACATATATACAAGTACGTGCTTGTATTTAAATGCATTATGTGTCGATTACACATGTGCTCACATACGAATGTATTCATATTATAAAATATTTAATTACAAGTAACATTATATTAAATTATGTTGATTGATCGTAGCTCGAGCAGTCTAAACTTTAAAATTACAACAAAAGTTGTATTAAATAATATCCAGCTGGGCCACAGCAAGTTGTGTTATGCAAAGATTTGAAATCAAAGCTAATTATATTTGCACTAATTAATTAGCATAGCACATATTTTGTGCTGTGTTGTTTTTATAAAATCATGCAGCAGCTACCACAAATAATCACGCTTCCTTTCATAAGAGCTGGAAATTCTCTAAAGCTGATATGAGATGCTTGCACGTGCCTAGAGATTGTGGCTTAATTATGTTTAAATTTGAAAAATTGCTGTGCAACGTAACGTTGTTGCTGCTAGTAAATAAAGATAAATTATTAAATATTATTTTGACGGCTTTATGCGACATAAAATATCACACACATGCTTATACACTTTTACCTACGCCTACACAGCCAAGACATTTTGAATAAATCTTAAATTTGTTAACGTTCCTACCGCACACTGCTTAGCAATGACTTGAAAAGTCTTCTAACTTTATAAATTATGCGTTGTAAATAATTAAGGAGTAGATTCGGCTCAATCTCAAACGCAGCAGATGTTGGCGACAGCTGTCAGCTACTGCTATCTCTTTTGGATTGATTGATTTGCCTGATGCTGTTAAAAGTTTTTAAAATTGATATGCTGCTAAGGTTTGATATCAGCAACTCTTAAGCTATTTTGACATAATTTTACTGTATTATTTTTTTGTTAAGTGAGAAAAAAAAGATGTTGTAGATATTTGCTCAAAAGTCTATTGTTTAGTTTGTACTTAATCAGATATTCAACAAGCAGCTTTTTGTTGCAGGTTATCGTTGCGTATGAGTAACATTAATATAAATTTCATTGTCTGTTGTTATAATTACTTTTTTTTCGTATGTTTTTTTTGAACAAAGCGAATTATGTGACCATTTTGTAAAATTTCTGAGAAATAACCTATCGATGTGTGATGTAAGTTTTTTTAGCCTTTTTATTTATAGACCCCTTCGGAGAACAAAAAAAAAAAACTCTTAATTTTGTTAGCACTTAATAATTATAATTCAAATTTATAAAGTCAGAATTTAATGACTAGACAATCAATTGAAGCGTTCTCGCGAATAACGTTGTAAACGACGAAATTGTAATTGTTCACTTTTATTCATTTTACAAGCATTTTTATTAATTTATTTTTGGGTATGCGATAAAAATAGCCCAAACTGCTCAACTGCTTACTGAGTTCTTTTTGTATATAATATAAGAGAGTGATTCTAACAGGTATTCGCAAAAAACAAACACTAAAAATGTCGTTTACAACGTTATTCGCGAGAACGCTTCAATTGCATAATTCATTCAATTACATAAGACTATTTTGGAAAAGATACAGCTGAAAATATTTTATTAATTTTTTTGTGTTTTAAAATTCTCTTCAAAATTTAAACATACAAAATTGCACTAAAGATTTATTTGAATCTACCAGTGTCTCAACCTGTAAAGGAGAGTTGGGTGCGTGCCGTGCTTTTACCGTGACACGGTGTGCAAAAAAAAACTTCGTGCATTGCAACAAACATTTCATCTTCCAGAAGGCTTTAGCGAGGGCATTTCCCCTCCCTCTTTTACAGCAACGTGAAGCTTTTTGGAAGGTGTTTTGGCGCAATTATGCAAGTTCCAGGCTATTTCTCCATATTTTTTCTTTGCGGAAGCACGTCAGAAGCAACTTATTGAAGGATGTCAGTAGCAACTTATCGAGGCTCGTCAGAAGCACGACAAAAGCAAGTTATCGAACCTTGTTAGAAGCAACTTACCGAAACTTAGCAAAGCACTTCAAAAGCAACTTATTGAAGCTATCTGAGCCTCGCTTACTCTTCGCTAAGGCACCTTATCGAGGCCGAAAAAATGTAAGAAATAGTAGACGTTGTAGCATGTATATATTTTTTTCTGGTTAAAAATTGTAAGATATAATTACATATATATATAATCACAGAGCATCCGATAATCAGACGTCGATATAACTTATTTCCCCGCCATTTCACCATCTCCTTCTTCACCCTTAATCCCCTCCTTATCTGCTTTGTATTTTTTCCTAGCGGTGATATTTCAACGCTAGAAAGTAGCTTAGCCATATTTTGGTTTAAACTGTTTTTGTAGCCTCACAGTGCGCTTTTTTATTTAAGAACGACATTTGCATTATTTCAGAAACTATAAAAGCTAGAGCCATGACATTTTGTACAAATTAATTTTAGTCTAAATTATTTAACAGCACAAAAAATTCTAGGCCAGCTGCATCGCCTACCTCCCATACAAACCATATTTTTTTTTAAAAAACCCGCATAAAATTGCTTATTTATGTTTTGTAAGAGTAAATTTAGTTTATTATACTTCACTTAAGCGTCATGTTGAAAATTTTTCAAATCGGATAACTTTTATATGTAAAAAAAGAGTACCAACAAATTGTCTTGGAAATCAGTGCATTTTAGGGCAAAATTAGACTTTTAAGACTTTTTTCATATTAAGTGGTTTTTCTTAATAGCAGCTAGATGCAGCAGAATTTTGCAGAAACAGAATGTGGAAGTAAGATATTTTATGATAGTTATAGCTTTCTCCTTTTATAATGCGTAATTAGCTAGATATTTTGTACAAAATTTAACTTAAATTTTCATTCCTTGAAAAATTTACAGTCATACTTCAACGATTTTTCTATTTTTATTCATTGACATTTTTTTTTTGTATTTTAGATTAAATGCAATGGTGATTAAGACATAAAAGAGTAAAAAAAACAAAACCTTGAAATATACTTTGTGCTCGAAGTTGTTATTGTTTAAACTTTACTTAGTTTTTGGGTTTTATTGAGCTTATTTTTGTTAGAAAAGTTTCAACTTTGACGAATTTTATAAAAAAAAATAATACAATACATCAAGTTCTAAATACCACATTCATAATACATGCTTTATAACTGACGAATGAAAATATTTTTTTATAAAATTTAACAAATATAAACCCCAAATGTCAATACAATCGACTAGTTTGTAGCTGATTGTGTCTCCAGATAACTGTTGGAATACAAACAGATCGTCGTACTTTCTTCCACATAGAAGCAGGCCCTATCAGAGGTAGGGGTAGAAGGGGCTCGAGCCCCGGGCCGCGCATCTGAAGGGGGCCCCCAAATTAAGAATATCATATAAAAAAAAATTAAACAAAAATGTTCAAATGAAAAAAATTCCTACTGGACTTTTATATGTAGTATAGAAATTCTATTCAAATTAACTTGTAACCGATCGATGAGTCTGACATGGAAAAATATTATGGAGTCAACGTGTATTTAGCAATTATTGATTCCATTTTATATGGTCTTAGAAAGCGGTTTGAAACACTTGAAATTCGTTTTCATTCCTCCGAAAAACGTTCTTGAAAGAAATATCGCGTGAGAAAATTATATTTCTCAAAAGAATACACTCAGTCAACATTAAGAAGAATTGTAAGCCAAAGAATCTATTTCAGGAAATATATCATATTTTTAGATGACGGCGCACGGTGGGGCGCCAATACAAAGGGTTGGACATCGCATATTGCTTTAAATAATTGATTGTAACTCTGGAACCATTTGATATATTTTGACAAAATTTAGAACATGTCTTTTTAAAGAATTTTTCATTAAATCCTTTGACCTATATGATCGTAGTGGGTCTAGGAGATCCAAAAAATGCATGGTAAAAAATATTTTTTTTTTGTGTTTAGCAATATTTCGTACCTGTATTTTATAAAAAAGTGTGTTTTTAAACAAGAATTTATCAGCTTATTACATTTAAAAGATGTGTAAAGAGTACATATATCTCTATTTAAAACAAATTATATGCAATATTAATATACAATATGCTTAATTTTACAAATTATCTTTAAAACTTATGTTTTCACTTTCCTCATCAAAAAGTTCTTTTGCTTCAATCAGATAGCTTTGTGGTGACTTTTTATTAAAACCAAGGCTTAAAAGAACAGGATCTGAATTGAGCAGAAGGGCAGGCAAAAGATCTGAATTGCAAGCATATCTTGCAAATTTTCTCGTGTTGTGAAGTCTGAAGAACCGAAATAGTTTGTGATTGGTCTCTTCCGCATCCTCGGATAACTGACCTATGGGTACTTTCGCTTTTTGAACTATATCGGCACTGTGCATTAATATTTTGTTTACAGTAACAGACATGTAGTACCAATCATAAAGTTCAACGCATAATTTTGCTGTTTCTAAACAATAATTTTTGAATTTTGTGATATTAATTTTAAGACCAGATGCTATGCTATATACCTGAAATATATTAAAATTTTAACGCAAAATTAAATTTAAAATGTTAAACAAAACAATTCATTTATGTATATATTAAAATTTTTTACCTGTAATTAACATAAAATCGTTTAATTACAAAAGAAAAATAACACACGTCTTTTTTCCTCAAATCAAAAAAAAAAAAAAAAAAAACATGTAACAAAACATGGGATTTTTCTTTGGATTGTCGTTCAAAATATGACAATACTGACTTTTTTTATTTTGATTGCTACAGTGCCGACTTGATAGACGTCACCTACTTCTGCCACCTTCATTAATACATCTTGCTTGCACTGAACATTAAAAATATATTTCATATAAATTATTGGCGGTTTAAGCTTTTACATTTGTGTTTATTGGCAGATCACTTTTAAGTGGATTTAATACCCTTTATCTGTACTGTACCAGTTTTTGCAATTTTTCTTACTGGAATTCTAAACGATATTTGGATCGTGTCTTAAATATATCTCACGAACCAGACGTCTAAGATAAATAAACAGTTTACCAAAATATGCGCATTAAAATTTTCTACACTTAATTACTTCAGTAAATTTGTGTCACTTTACTAGTATGGGTGCTATGCCGCAATCAAAGCAAAATATCTATTTTCTCCGTTTACAAAAGGTCATGGAGCCGGGCCGGAATGGGTTAAAAAAAAATATGCATCCTAAACTTGTTTTCTTATTGAATCGCAAGTTTTTACCACTAATCAAACTCAATCAGTTCCTATAGTTATGCTGTAATAGGCAAACTTTGTGAGAAATGCTATAAAAAAATCCGAGAAATACAATTTTGATAGTGAAATTCTCAGAAAGCGCTGGCGCTAATTTTTTTTAAAAAAACATATCTTACTATCAGTTTTTGTAATGCAAAGTACTTTGATCCTGGCCAACCCAGGCCATTTTTTTATTTTTAAAATTTAATAATTTTTTTAATTTTTAACTTTTATTCCTTATCGCAATAACGAGATAGCAAAAAACTTAAAAACAGAATATCTGGTTTACAAGTTTATAGTATACCCTTTCAGAAGATATAAAGTTCTGTTCAATCAAGCAGTTTAACAAAATGTTATAAAACTTTAAAAAAAAGACTATATTTTTTTTATATTACAAAATATCAACTTTGAATATATTTCTATTTTAAATACACAGAACAGTTTTTAAAAAATGAAGATTTGAATATTATAAATAATATAAATAGATTGATAATTTTTTTTTGTCTAATTTGGGTCTCGGGCTCCCGAAAGCTTACTTTCATTTGTATTGATGCAAAATAAGCTATAAATTCTTAACAACCACGACAGACGAGTGGATAAGATATCGGACCGCCACATTAGAGGACCATGGTTCAAATCTGAAATTGTTAGGGCACGTTTATAGTGGCGACTTGTTGCTGGACCAAACCGAACCGAGAAGGAAAGCTGGAAAACGCTGCACATACAAGCTCAATATGAAACAAGCTCAAAGTGCGTATAGTGCCAGCCGAGCTGGCAACTTCAAGTGACTTGTTCGCTGGATTCCATCTTCCCGATTGTTGATTTCTCGCTCGCTCGCACGGTTTGCATGTGTTTTGATTCATTTTACACGTTGTTTGCTTATTACTTTCGTTAAATAACATGAAATGGAAAAAGAAAAAGGAAAACAATTTTTTTGTTGTTTTTGCTGTTGCTCCTTTTCTTACTTGCATACGGCAAGAAGTTCATGCTAAAACAATGTATCAAACGGTAGCGATTCATAAAGCGCGGAAAAGAATAGCAATATAATATGACGTAAACGTGCGGCAGCAAACTAAATTCCTCGGAAAAATATTGATATACGCAAAAAACAACAAATTACAGCATACTTGACTGCTAGCATCGCGATCGATTCTGTATTTCCTTAAATTCATTTATTCAAGGAAACAAAGAACACACGATAGCAACAAAGAAGACCAACAAGAAAAGTAATAAGCTCACAAGAACACGAAATTGCGCTCAGTCGTTATGCTGTATTTTCATGCCCGCCAAAGGTACACACAGAAACAGCACTATAAAGAAGCAACGAAAATAAATTTCTATCAACTGTTGCACACAGAAAACGAAAAGAGAAATAGTGAAAAAAGCTAAACCAGCCGGTGAAGCAATTCGTCGATTAGCGGCTGCAAGTGCGTTTCATCTGAAACAGAGAATCGATGCTTATCAAATTTTGTTATGTGCGCTCTTTCTTTCCATTTAAGTTTGAGCAAAAAAATAAACAAACAAAAATAGCAGCAACAAGATAACAACTTTGTTTAAATTAGTTTTGTATTGTTTTGTTGCAAAATCAAAAATAAAAAAACAAAAACAAAATCTAAAGAAAAAAGTTTAAAAAAGTTTAAACCAGTTAGATGATCAAGTGGCTTCATGCTGCTTGAAGTGCGTTTTAGTTGAGTCATAGAAATAAAAAATCTTGGGCCAGCAGCTGATGTACGTTTTTTTTAATGTGCGTTCTTTCTACGATCTTCTTTTTTTTTTAAATAAAAAAATTTGAAATAAAAACGCAACAAGAAGGCAACAAAAACCAGCATAAAACACTTGCGAAAAAAGTCGAAACAAGCTGGTACATCAAGTGACTTGAAACGACTTGCAGTTGCAGGAAGCGCGTTTCAGCAGCGTTTTTCGCATTTTCGTCTCTGCACCACAGTTGCCACCTCAAATTCCCATAAAAAATACCTTTTTCCCACTACAACACAAAAAAATTACCACAACAATTCCCATACCAATTTACTAAAAAAAAAATCCCACAGCTATTAAAAAAATAACACAAAAAATACCACAAGTATTTAAAATTACCACAAAAAATACCACGCATTAAAAAATACCACAGAAAAAACCATACGAATGAAAAAATACCACAAAAAATACCACAAGTATTTAAAATTACTACAAAAATACCACGCTTTAAAATATGCCACAGAAAATACCATACGAATTAAAAAATACTAAAGAATTTATTAAAAATGTATATATTGCATACTTTTTTTACATTGAAACGCTTTCAATTTCTCAATTAACCGTGCTTAGCAGCAAAGATATAAAAAAATAATAAAAGAATACATAAGAAAAAATGTTCTGCATTCTACTTCCAAGTGGAAGTTAAAATAAATCATAATTGAATTCGATATTTGGTGTTCTATATAACATATATAACTTTTTTGTTATGCAATTGATTATATTAATAAATAAAATAAAATACAAAACGAAAAAAGTGATATGTAGAACCCCAAATATCGAATTCAATTAAGATTTATTTTCACTTTTACTCGAATGTGGAATGCAGAACATGTCTGATAAATCTTTTTGTGTCTGATTTTAATTTTTATGAATTATTTTTACGCACTGTTATTATTTTGACTGCAGTTGTATTTACATTTATCGGTCGATTTCATAATTTTGTTCATTATGTTTAAAGTCGTACATATTATTATTAAACAAATTATAATGATTTTTGTAAAATACAACTTTGTAACATTGTTTTGTTGTTTTGATAAGCGTTTTGCATAAAGAATAGCGGCGACCAAATCCGTCGAAGCTCTGTTTCTAAGTGTAGTTTTATTTAAATTTAACACGTTCCATGTGTTGCCGCGTTCGCTTTATTAATTTGGATGCGTTTATAACACTTTCAATATATAACCAGGAATGAAAAAGCGTGCGGAGATATTTGTGCAAAAATAACATTTTAAAACTGTAGGGAAGCGAAGTTTTGCGCAAAATATTGATAAAAATCATAAAAAATTAAAAAGTCCCAAAAAATTCCACGTGAATTAAAAAATACCATGCTGAATTAAAAATACCATAGAAATTTTAATTCCCACGGCAATTAAAAATTCCCAAAAATGGGATTTTTTTACTAAAGGTGGCAACCGTGCTCTGCACTTGTTGTCTGCTGGTTTGAGGAAATCAAAATAAATGAACGAAATCATGTGGCTTTTTTGATGCTTCGGTTGAAAAAAAAAAACTAATACATACAAACAAACCCAAAATAGTCAAAAACCAGCTGAAACAAGTCACCAGCGACAAGCCCGCACTATACGCACTTCCAGCTGCTTAAGGCAGGACGCGTTTCCAGCTCGGTCCGGCCCAGCAACCAGCTGGCACTATAAACGCGCCCTTAGTCGTTTTTTTATTTCAAGTTGATATTAATATTGCTTTTCCTTTTAACATGACTTCTCGAAAGAGCGCTTCTGGTAGGTCTCTTTTAAGAAAGGAGAGCGGAAGGCCTGACAAATTTTCCCATTTCATACAAGCAATACAACGTTGTTTGCAAGGAGCGTGGAAGGCCTTTTAAAACCTAACGCAGGCCTGCTAGAAGGCTTCGGACTCTTGCAATTGCCCACTGGGGAACAATCGAGTTTTTCACTATACGTATATATCGAATGTATTATGCTTATTTTTTGGTTTTATCCAAATTGCCCATTTGGGAATTTTTTTGGAAGTTTTTATTTTCTGAGTAGTCAATAAGCTGTTTTTAAACTTTGCGAAGTGGGCAATTATTTATACTAAAAACATTTAAAAAAAATTAAAACAAAACAAAACAAAGCATTTTACAACTCTTATTAATTTGGATAATTTCTTTTCTGGGTAATTTCTTGAGAAATAATTTTTTTGACTGATCATTTGAACATATTGAAATCAGTTCAAGAACTCTTTAAGATATTTCTGGCAACATTATCAGTCAATCTAAATGATTGTTTAAAAAAGTCCAAGTGAAATTTTTTAATTAAATATGTAACAAAAAATTCCTAAAAGTAAGTAATTATTTTAAATATTGCTTGAATTTCAAACACAATTTAAATAAAAATGTATCAAGCACGATCCCAAGGATATACACAGAAGTTTACGTCAAAGCAAATTTTATTTTTCCCAAAAGAGATAACTTTTGTCAAAAAGTGACTTATTTAAAAATGTGTTAGTTTTCAACTGTGATATGTATTGTTGAGTTTTGCGTGCCCGTTTTGTTGCTCAAAAGCTTTTACATTAATTGTTGGTTTTATTTCTGCTTGAAACTATTCCCTTCCACAACACTTTTTATGACTTTCTGTAAACTATTTTTAATTAATTTTCAGCGCGTTCATTCTCTTTCCATTGTTGCACAACTTATGGCCACAAAACGTGTTGACGACTCTAAATGCGTTTGTTTGTCGTGATGCAAGCACATGCGAAATTTTGCAAGTGATAAAATAAATCGTTTTAATTTCTTTCTTTTTTTCAAGTAGGCGCCCAAAAGTAGGCCATCATACTTCATGGCCTTATGTAGAACAATTACTTTTGCTTACAATGTTGCAATATTGAGATTGAGTTTAGTTTTTAACTGTGTGGCTGTTGCGACAACGGCTTAATGAAAATGTATGATTCATTGTCTTCATGCCGCCGCTGAAAACTGAGTGTTAAAATTTTGGCACAGCAGAATTTTAAAATAAATCTAGCCACCTGGGTTTTTCACGTAATATTTTTACCTTAACAATATTTATTACATGCTTCCACGAGAGGTGTTTTTTCTATTTTATTACGCATATCTACGAGCAGCCTAGCAAAAATGCTTACTGAAATCATAAGCAAGGCGCCTGCAAAGAGTTTTCGGATACATCAATCATGATGTCTTATTTAATGTTGTCAACATTAAATGGTGTCATGCCAACTAACTCCAAAAGAGCATTCATATAATGCACAACAACATCAAGAACAGCAACAACAACGATGGTTTCTTTCAATCAGCAAATATTATATCACAGAAAATGAAAATAATGTGTGGGCGCCATGAAGTATGCAGCAGCATTTGTGGCAGTCGAGTTATTTTCTAACCATTTTTTATGACATTTTTTACAGCATCAAATCCGCACGGAAAGATGAATAATTCTGCTTTTTTTTCATGTGTGGATTTTTTTGAAATTCCTTATTCGTGCAGGTTGCGACCAGGACAACAAAGGCAGCAGATCTTGTTGCTTAGGAGCTTTGGCAAGTAACTTAATTGTATTTGAAAAAAACTGTTGAAATAAAATTATATATTAATTCAATTTGATGATGTTACTTCAGAAGATGAAAGAATAGTGAAATTTCATAGATTTCAATTTCAGAGTTATAGATTTTACGAAAATAGGAACAACTCTGATCGTATTGTAAATTTTTTCTTTGTTCATGTGGTTGTAGTAAAAAAAGTAAGGCAAGCTTAAATGTTTATTAATTTAATATTTAATAAATAATATCTGTACAGCATTGAATATATTGTAATTATTTTTTGTAGTGTTATAACCAGGGCTAGGATTTTGATGACATGTCATCTTTTTTCTGCTGCTTCAAAGACATTTCCTGCTTATTTAAAACGTCCATTTATGTTTCCTAAATTCCAAATACGAAAAGTTTTTAGGACATTTATTCGTTATTTTTCATCGTTTTTTGTTTTCAGGTAATTTTTACTAGATACAAGGCATTTTTTTTTTGAATTTGTAGAGATTTTTAAGTTATTTTATTGTCATTTTTGGAAATTTTTCATTTTTAGAGCATTTTTCGGTTTTTGGGTCATTTTAGTGTAATTTTTAAATATTTTTTTTTTCGTTTTTTTTCGTACTAAAAAATGTCAAAATGCAAATTTTTAAACATATTCCTTTAACACTAGAGTCTCTTCAATCAAAAACATTACCTCTCGGCAAAGGAGTAGCTTTGTTTATAGACGATGAAAAAAAGCTCTGCGCGTGTTGAAACTGACGAAATTCTATGAAGAAAATGAAACAAGTGTTAGATAATAACTCAGGATACGCTAGAATAAAATAAATTTTAATTTAGTGATGTTTTGTTTTTAAAGCCAAATTTTTTGTTTATTTTTTATGCCATTGTTTGCATTTTTAAGGTAATTTTTGTTATTTTCTATGTAATTTACTGTAGTTTTTAGGTTATTTTTATCATTTTTTTTGGTAATTTTGTGCAGTTTTTTAGGTCATCAAAATCCGAGCCCTGGTTACCTTTTATGGTTTTTTCATTCTTAATGATCTTCAGTGTGTTTCTCTATGAACCTTATCGTGAATGCGTGATTTAAGTAGCCACTTTGAACGTTCAACTTGTTCAATATAGTTCAGAAAAATAAGTTCCAAAATGCGTGAAATCATATGTACGCCTTTAAACAGTAATTTGATCACAGCTTTATCACTCAAAGACTACTGAAGAGGAAATGTAGCAATTTCCGAAACAGACTGCCTAGTCAGCTAAGTGATTGACTCTATACAGCAGCGATGCCCAGCGCCTAACTCTTTCCACTCTTTTACAACAACTTCAATATTTTTATGGTTGTTGTTGTTTTTGTTCTTTGGCACTTTCTTTTCGGTACAATTGTACTTTTTTGGCACAATTTTATATTTTTCCTACTTTCTTACCTTACTTTCTTTCCTACTTACTTAGCTACTACCAAAGCGTTTTCAGTACATTTTATTCCACTCTATAATAAACACAGAATTTAGAAGTCTAAAAATTTATAAATTTATCTAGTTCTGAATTTTTGTACTCTGTAAAATACATAAAAAATGATTTTAAAGAGTCGATTTTCTCCAATTTATATAAAATTTCTTAAGGAATTTTTTTCAATTTCTCATTCGACGGCAAATGTTAAAGTAATATATTATTTTCAAAGTTTAATAAAAACCAATTACAGAAGCCGACTGCTACAGATTGCAACAATTTATTTAATTTAATTTAAGCAACATTTTTTTTTAAAGTTAAATGCCAAAATATTGATATCAGAAATGATATATCACATGAAAAAATTTCTAAAATTTGACTGAAGTGAAGAATTGCTTGTCTGATAGATTTCTGCATTCATTTATTTCGTTGCCTTAACATAGAAAGGTCCTGAATAACAATTAAAAAAATTTTCGGCTGGATTGTGTCAGATTTCAGGTGGATGGGTGGTTGAACTAAAGACATCTGCGAAGAACCTGATTAAAAAAAATGCTAGTTGCATTTCTTCATTAAGGTAACGAAAAAATTCGCACGTTTGTAGAAATGTTTGTTTATTAATTATAAAAAGACCTCTAAACTATATGTTTTAGGATCTTTTTTATAGTCTTATTGATCTTATTTTATGAATATTATAACACCACTTGTGTTCCTTTTTGTGATTATAAAAAATATTGTGAATTATTAAAAATAGTTTTAAAATTTACCAATTGATAAAGTGTGGTTGAAAATTTTAGATTAAAAAATTGTTTAATGATGACTATATATTAAGCAACTTAAGACAATTAGTCAAAATTGTTTTAACTTTGCCGTATTCAAACGCTGAGTCCTATAAATTGTTTTCTAAAGTGACTGATGTAAAAACTAAGAAAAGAAACCGAATGGGAAGCAATATACTTAGTAGCATCTGTAGAATGAAAACAGTTTTTAATAAAAAAATAAAACATATCCTAATTTCAATGTGATCCCGTAGCATTTAAGTTAATTTAATAACTTTAATAAGTACTTATTAATACTTAATGTTAATATTATTTATTTATTGACTTTTAGAATCAAAATATTATAGTTTGTTTATTAAACTAATTGTGAAATAATTTTTTTATGTTTTATTTTATATTTATTTTTTTTAAGTTTTTTCTAAATGACCTTGTTATTTATTATCTTAATTTTATATGATTAAATACAAATTCTAAATTTTTGAAAGTTTAAATCTCTGTGATGTACGTATCACAAAGATTTCTGATGAAGCCTTTAGCAGGGCTGAAATTGCAATAAAATCAGCTAGTGATGTTTATCTTTTTTATATTGAAAAATGTTGTTGTTGTTGTTTCATTGGAAAGATTTGTTAGAACAATTTATTGTTCTAACCTTGACCTAAAGCTCAATAAATGATTCTTAACTATCAAGCAACTAGAATTTGTATTTAAAATCAAGTATGATTAAAACTATCAAACATTTTTTTTCTGTTAAAATGATCTCAAAATGCGAATTTATACAAAACCAAACCATAAAACCATTACGGAAAGTTTGCTATTATTGTTTAATTTTTTTTTTTCAATGAAGTCACTATGGGAGTTTTCGTGGGACTTTTCCTAGTACGCTTTAGAGCGCTTTGCGCTCATACAAAATTTGTAAATAAAAAACAGAGTGCTCCTGTTATAACGAAATTTTGAATGCTTGGCTAGTTTAAGCAATTTAATAGAATAACAAGAATGAAAAGCACTGTGCGGCATCTTAAAACAAAAAAAAATGTGACATGCATCAACAAATTCTTTTGCTGTTGTTCTGCAGAATTTTAATTTTAAATTCGTGGCAGCAACAATAACAATCGGTGAAGCGGAGTTCATTTGGTATTGTTTCCGTTTTTGTTTGTTATGAGCTCGTTTAACACAACGCTACCATTATGTTTCGGTCTCTTTCTTCAGATGGCTAGGGGTTGTGCTTGTGTTTGAACCGAAGAGCCATACACGAAATAAAAGGAGATAAAGTTTTCGGAGTTTTTGCTCTTGTAGCGCTATGAATAAGGTACGGTTTTTTTCATTCCCTGTTTGGAAATTAGAACAATAAAATCAAACATTTTTTAATCATACGGATAAAAATATGCTCTTAACTGCTTTAAAATAATTTTCACAAGGCGTAAAAATGTATTTTTAAGAAAGAGTTTGCACAATTTTAATTTTAGGAAATATTTGTGAAAATTTTATGCATAATTATCCAGATAAAAAAAAAAAGATAGTGTAGTGCCCTCCAAAACTAAGCAACTAAACATTGCTATAAATCTGTGGTCACAAGGAATAACGACTAAGCTCAAAGTATCGTAAAAAACGATATTTTAATTGCACGAACTACGACCCATTTTTTCTAAAATATATGAACCGTTACAAACAAAATATGTGCACACATAAATGATGATGATTCTACGCAAAAAATGGATATCTGCATACATCCAAAAATTGGCAATAAAGTAAATTCCATATCGCTTTTATACGATATTTTGAGTTTAGTCATTATTCCTTGTGACCACTGAAATAATACTTAAGCATGTTTTCAACTATTTTGTTTATGTAGTGCACTAAATAACATTAACACTTGTTTATGCGAATTTGTTTGAATTATTGCACTGCAAAAAAAACCGCTATCAACAACACTTAAACTTTTTTATGCGAAAATATGTATTAAAAAATTTAACTGTTTGTTTTTTGCTTGATTTGCACCACGCACAATATTTTATGACACGCAGTTATGTACTTGCATTGTACATAATTCTAGCTCATTATTTGAATGTTTATTTTCTTTCTTACTCCCCCTTTAAATTATTATATTTTTTATTATGTTTTAAGATTAAGCACATTTTATGAATATGAAGTAAACTTTAAGAATACCGATACTTTAGTTTATAGGCGACGATATTTTCAAATAAAGATCATTCTTTGTAAGTTCAAGCTTCAAATCAGCTGCTCTTTTTATTTAACTACGCCTATGCGCATTTTTATGCCGGCTGACCAGTTAAAATAAAATCAGATTCAGGATAGAGCCAGTGGCGTTTTTAAGTGCCAGTGAACTCTTAAGGCTGGTCCTTGTTTAGTTTTAAAATATTAAAAATTCGAGACACTTCACAATAGTTGGATACTACGTCCTTGACACACCTCTAAGTACTTTGATGTGATAACTTATCTTGTTCCTTGTTGTAGTCACTGTGTCAATCCATAATATAAAGCTTGAAGGAATCCTTAAAGTCTAGTGGTCCAAATCATTATACCAATACCAGCTGCAATATAAGTCCTAATCCTTATCCAAGTCCTTGTCCTGATTCTTGTCTAAATCCTTGTTATAATACATGTCTAAGTCCTTTTCTAGGCTTTTTCTTAATCCTTGTCCTAGTTCTTATTTAAATCCTTGTCTAAATCCACGTTCTAATACTTAAGTTCTTGTATTCCATACGCAGTATAAAATAGCACAAAATAACAAAAGTCCCAAATAAAAGTATAAAGAGAAGTACAAATAGGAGTAGAAAAAAATTGTAAAAAAGAAGTATCGAGAAAAAATGTGTAGAAAACAAAAGAACAAATAGTTGTAGAAACAGTTCATGAAATAGTAGTAGAAATAAACATACGGGCATTTCCACCAAAAGGCCTACCATAGAGCATTCAATTTCGGGACTCTTTGGCAATCCCTGGATTTTAGGATTTGAAAAACACAATTCCGCTATTCCGGGACTAGTCCCAGGTTTGACATACTTTAGAACACGAATTTTTTGGAAGACGTTATATGAAGTTTTTACACCTAGTTTTACAACAAAAAACATTGCAGAAGATTTTACAAAACTAAAAAACACAGTTTTGATTAAATGTTTGATCATTCAGAAGGTTCACAAAATTATTAAAAAAAAAAATAAAATAGTTTAGTAATTTTAGTATTTCTAAGTTGGAATTTTTTGATATTTTGTGAAGTTAGTTCAAATAAGGTTTATATTTTTCACGTCATATTCACAGCTAATTAAAAGAGATTTTTAGTTTAGTATTATTAAAATCCCATTTCAATATTTCTAAGGAAGTATCTTGTGCTTAAAACATTGTGTTATTATGTACAGCAAGTTTAAGAAAAGTTATTATTTTAAAATCGCATTCAGGTTTTTCTTAGGTTTTTTACATGTTCATAAATGTATTAATAAAAAATCTAACAGTATAATAATTTTAGTATTTCTAAGTAAGAATTTGTTATATTTTGTACAGCATGTTTAACCCTTTCAGTGGCCAGGCTAGAATTATGTAATAATTTTATTGAAATAATATTCTTATCATTTAGGTCCTGAAAAATTTAAAAAAATCCCTTCGATTTTTACCTGCGCGTTTTACCTTTTGCCAGATTATACGATAATATGGATAAAAACATTCAAAATTTGTATTATAAGTTACAAGAGTGTAGTCAAATAAATATGTTTGAAAACCCGGATTTATCTGGAAATCTGTACATAAGCGAAGTGTGGTATGAATAAAAAAAAAACATTATGCTTTTTACACCAACCACTAAAACCACTTGTTTTAACCAAAACAAATAATGTAGTTGCTTCTGTTCTTAACAAAATCGAAAATAAAACTTTGTTAAACGTCAAATATCTCTCTAAATTTATGTCAATCGTGTTGCAATGTCTTCATTTTATAATACCAAGCGTTTTGGTTTAAAACAAAAGTTGCAAAATAAAAATAAAAGATATTTTCTGACGTATCCAATATAATGGGCAAATCCAATGAAGGGGTTAAGGAAATTTTTTTTTAACTTCTAAGAATACATTTTGGCATTTCTAAGATAGTATCACGTCATGTTTTGTACAGCTAGTTGAATAAATTTTTTTTGTAGGGGATAGTGGGCAGTTTTGAAGCATAGAAAGTTGCGAAGCACGGCTATAGATGTAGCTTGGCAGTGATTTTGATAGCTCTTACTTATTGTCAAAATTCTTAAATCTAATATCTCAGTTTTGTACTAGCACACGTCCCGATAGCACCCTTTTTTCGTATCTCTCTAGACAGTGTATTCAACATTTTGTTCGAAAAGTTTTTTTGAGCATTACAGACAAAAACATTGACATTTTCATAAAAATTTTCAAGCGAATAGAAAAGGTACACACAAAATAATCAGCAATGATTATGATTTCGACGTTCGAAAGGATTTATGCCAAAACATACGTTGTGTCACTGAAGCGGTGGCAATTTTAAAATAGTAGCGAATTGGGAGAAATGAAGCACATCAAATAGGGAGATGTGAAGCACGGAAATTATGATAGATGTCAACCTGAACCGTATATTACATGCGTATTACACCTTAATTGTAAAAAATTCTAATGTTAAGTCCAATTCCAAGGATTTTTTTTCAATAAATTTTGTTATCTTTCTGTGTTTTCCCCCTTTCGAAAAATATTTTTTTCACCTCGAAAAGTTAACACATATTAAAAATATAAGATAATTATTAAATCTATTAAGAAACTTTGAAAACTACTAGAAAACAATGAGTAAACCGAAACTGAGCAGTTCCTTTGAAGTGTGCTCGTATAATTGGTCGACGATTATACTTGTGGTTATTGCGAATCGGAATGATTGAGCAACTTGCCATTTTTCACATTTTTTTCCAATAGAATTTACATTTTTTTTCCATTTTCTTAACTCTAATACATCAAAATTAAAATAATTTGTCATTTTCTCCGATCTCATTAAGGAATTTTCTCCAAAAATAACATTTTATGCAGTTTTTAGTCATGCTTCACAACTCCCCACGATTTTTGAAAACTCCAAAAACCAGTGTTTTGAGCCAACAGGCAAAAATTGTCGATGATTTTCATTTTTATGTAAATCCTTCAACCAGGAAGTGTAATTTAAGATGCTTTAGAGGTTTGCTTCGAAAAAATGTAAAAAAAATATTGTTGCGGTAGTTTTGGCCCCCAAATAAACCGTGCTTCAAGACTCCCCACTCTCTCCCACACAAAATTACATTTCAGAATTTCTTAGGAAGTAACATGTGGTTAATACATTGGGGCTTACCAATAGTCTATTCAATGCGTACTCTAAATTTAGTGTGCGTTTTTCTGACATAATTTCTATAGAATTTATTGTCAAAAAGATTACACTAAACTTAGAGTTGACATTAAAATAACCATTGGTAAGGCCCATTGTGTTATATTTTACAGAGATTCTTAAAAAGATTTTTATTTTAAAATTTTTTTTAAAATCACATACATTTTTTCTTAGATAGCATCATTAAATTTTTTGTTGGAATATTTTGGAATTTTTTGCAGTGGATCCCTAAAATCCCGGGATTTTAGGCCTTGCAATCCCGGGACTGTCGGGACTAAAAAAAGTCCGGGATCCCGGGATTGGATGCCCTAGTCTTCCCCGATTAAAAAATTAAATGTTGCTGAAAATTCTTTTAAGTCTCCATAAAAAAGAAAAAAATGTTAAAATCTTATACTGTGAAAGTACAATTTTATACGTTTCAGCCACAGAAGGAATTTTATACGTTTATTCAGAGGGGCCACCTGCCAATTATTGTTTTATGTAGCTGATAAATAAAAATAATTTTTTTATGTATTGGCTTAATTGAGAAAAATATAAAATTAAGTTCGAAACAATATTGAATTAAACGCGATTTTTTATAAACCGGTATTCATTGGCGCGAATTTTCAGCAAAGCGGTCATAAATTTCAGCTTCTCTTTTTTCTCTCTTACAAAATGTCTGTGCACGAAAATAATTTTGCTTTTCATCAATCAGCTGTGAATTTCATGTTTTGCAACAAGCGTTGCAAATTAAACCGAAAAATACCTCTAAAAATGTATGGGATATTTTTACAATTCCACAAATTTGCAATCTCAAATACACATGATTGTGAATTACTCTATTATGAAACAGAGAATATTGCTTTGCTTTTTTTTAAATCTTTCTAACATTTTTTTATTTCATCAATAGTGTTTTCTTTCACAAATATTTATTAAAGCTTTTCTCCAAGGTCTCTTTCATCTTTTGCTTTTTTGAAATGATTGACGTTTAATATTATGCATATTTGTTTGTTTATGAGTGTTACAAAAAAAAAAAAACACACACAAACGCGCACGGCTTGCAGGCACCATTGCCTCGACATCAAATCGTTAAAAGTTACTTTGTATAACTTTGGAAACTGGGGAAAAGCGATACATTAACCCAATGCCTTAACACAATATTGTTGCTGATCTGTTTACCTAAGTTAGCAGCAGGTAACTTTTTTGTTGTTGTTTTTCTTTACTGTGGCATTTGTCTTTTAACGCCTGCATGACTCTCTGCCCTCACTTCCCACATCATCTATCTGTCAGTTCATATTTATTTAACATTTACGTGTGAGCTGCCAAATACTTCGACAATTGCCAGAAAAGATCATAGTATGCGTATATGTATCCCAATGGGCAATTCAGACAGACCTCTTGAACAAAGGCAACTGCTTCTTTTGGCGTCAAAACACCTCATAACATCACTGTATCGATGAGGGATTCTATAAGGCCTACCTGTTAAAAGGAAGGCAAGAAGTTTTCGTTATTTCTCTGTGATGTGTATGTGAGTTGAAAGTGTTGTGTTTTTGTTTATTGATCTTAAGGTTTAAATGTTATTATAGAACAAAAAAAAAAAACTAAAATCTATACTAAAATCTAGGAAAGTTTTTTAATTTCAATATGTTTTGATTATTTGATTTGATTGATTACTTGCTTACTCAAAACTTAAAAAAAATGTCAATGCTCAAAAGGAACTCTGCTTTTATTAAATAATGGAGTTGAACTAGCTTTTCAAGAAAACATAATTAATAAAACGTCGTAAAAGAGGTACAATGCAGTATATAATAACTATAAACTTTTGATAATTCCATGGGTTTTTTTCGCTAATAATTACCTTCGAAAATATTTTATACGAAAATAAAGGTTAATCCTCTATAACCAATATTAAAAGACACACTCTATGGCAGAATCAAAATATTGCGTGATTTTAGTAATATATCATTATATGAACTCATAGCGGAGAGATAACATTTGCCATAATATTTCTCAAATGAAAATAAAGATAATAGCTGCGTTCCTTTCGCCTTAATATAATCGCGATAACAAATTTTTTCAAAGGAACGGCAAGAAAAACGACTCATAGAGGGCACTTCCATTGTAGTAAAAATTAAATTCAAACAAACAATCATGATACAATAACTATTAGGTGTCATGAGAACGTGTGTCGTTCAAATCTGTTGTGAACTGTTATGGTAGCGATACCTTAGTGAACGATGTTTTTCTCTGAATGTGTTTTACTCGAAACATCAGAAAAATTGTAAATTATTTAATTTAAGTATTAATATTATGCAATTATATAAATAATTTAAGTGCAATTGTCGGCTCCGCTGAATGCGTCCAATGTGTGTGACACACGCGGTTTGTTTTGTTTTCTCTTGTTATCATTCGATGGTCGCAGCTCGTGAGAAAATAGGTAGCTGTCATGGCTACTTAATAGTCATTGTATCAAACAAGCAAATAATTTAAAAAATTAAATGACAGCTCATAAAAATATACAGATGCGGCTCCTGTGTTTCAAATTTTTTAAAGGCTATATCACAATTTTATATGGATAGCAAAAATAATCCTATATAGGATTATTTTTTTGTTTTTGCTTCGCATGTAAAAAAAATAATCTGGATTATTTTGAAGCGAATGGACGCAGCTAATGTTATTTATTATTTATAACCGATATACTCTTAACTCTCATAAAAACTTATATTTATAATTATACATACTCAGTTTTATGTTTATCTATTTACTACTATACAATTTTCTCTTAATGAAACTCTTCAAAGTATTCCCCTATAAGTTAATAGCCACTAATTATTGGATCCTAGAAATGATCTTTAAGGAATTTAGTTTAAGATTAAATATTATGCATGAAAAATTTATTTAAAATAAATATTGAAAACCAGCCCCTCAAAAATGTAATGAAGGGTAATTTATTTATATAAAAAAAATTATGTAATTGTTTATATAAATTTATTTTCTAATCCAAATTTTTATCCCCTTTTTATAACTTCCGAAGTATTACTTCTATATTAAGAAGTTGAATTTAATATATAAAATAAATTTATTTACCCCTAATAAATATTTATAAGTACGATTAAGAAGCCCTATTAAAGTGTTTTTAAGTATTACTGGCATTTCTGCTCTTAACGGCTACGTTCTGTGGACAGCCACAATGCCAAATTGGAATACCTTAAAGACATTCAAACGCAGACTATATCTTAAAAAACTTGGATGTGATCTTGTCCAGGAATCAATTTGATGTAGAGAAAGAATGACAAGAACTCAATCGTCAGTAGATGTTGTCCGATAAACAAAAAGTCTTGCAACCATCTAGTTCTGTAAATCCTGAACACAAAAAAAAGGCAGCCAACGAGCTGTATGTACCGTCTGTCCATCATCGATTTGTCACAAAACATACGTTTTGAGAAAACCAGTATGTCCACAACATCGTACGACGAGCACAATCTTGACAAATTATTGCCATGAGCACATTAAAACATTCTTAAGTATAACTAAACTATCATACAAAATTTACTTATTAGTGAATTTGCATTAAAATATATATCAGGTCATTTCGTGACCATGGCATCACAAAGGGCTTATGTTAAAAATACATACACCCTCTTCAAAAGTGACACAACTCAAAATTTCAAAATTTTTACTTTTTCGAGTAAAAATGTTCGTGGTGATCATATACATCGGCTGTCTTAATTTTGCATACATATTCTTAGTTTTTATTTAAAAACAATCGTTTTGACTCTCTGTTTTGTATGGAGTCCCTTGAAAAAAAACTGGTTTTTGGCTCCTCCT
This sequence comes from Dichetophora obliterata, assembly GCA_963920525.1. Taxonomy (NCBI): domain Eukaryota; kingdom Metazoa; phylum Arthropoda; class Insecta; order Diptera; family Sciomyzidae; genus Dichetophora; species Dichetophora obliterata. Next base: position 55,721,600 of record OY986437.1, read on the forward strand.
GAAAATTTAAAAATTTTGAGTAGCGTCACTTTTAAAGTGGGTGTGTGATATACCAAATGATTTCAAATGAAAAAATTATCTCAATTTTTTTTTTAAACATGTTATTTAATGACTAATGATTTAATGATTTTTTATTTGGGAAATATAATACAGTGTCAAATTATATAAACTAAATAAATGAAATTATATAATAATAACGTTTAGGTTAGATCAAATTCAATTTTCAAAATATTTTTAATATTATTTATATTTTTAATATTATTTGATCATATGCTTATATGCAGTTAAAAACACAGTTTTAATCAATTTTTCCCGACGTTTCATTGGCTATTTTCCAAAATTTTCAAGGGATTTTTTTATTAAATTTCTAAAACAAAAACAAAGAACACTGGATTAATATATATAGGAATTTACATGAAGTGACATTAAGCATAATAGTGGAAAATTTGAATAATTATTTTTTTGTAAAATTTTAAAAAGACACGAACTTACAAAATTATGTGTTATATCGTTATTGGTAACTTTTTAAAAATAAATAAAAACTTTTGACAAATTTACAGGACTTTTGCAAAAACTAAGGAAAAAAACGATGTAAACACAATAAACAGATTTGTTACACTAATTTTTGTCTAAATAAATTAAGTTACTGTTGTCAACAGCATAAATTAAGTTACTGTTGTCTTTGTCTTCTTTGTAGTTCATCGTTGTTTTTGATTTTTGTTGTATTCTTAGGCTTTCTAAAGTGTAGCGTGTGTTTATTTTTTCTCTGTATCTAAAATTTATAAATTATATAAATTATATAAATGAAATATTGTACAATGTCAAATTGCTTTAAATGTAATTGCCTTAATAGTCATATATTACATATTTTCTATACTAAATAATATACACATAAATAAAATCTAAACTAAATGTGAAAAAATATAAATGTAATTTTTTGCAATGCCAAGTAACCCGTAAAATAATTGCCTTAAATGATCAAATGAAAAAATTGTCTTAACTTTTTTATATGAATATATATTATTTAATGACTAATGACTTTTTTTATTTAATGATGTTAGCCCTAGGATGTACGACTGGGCGTTTCGAGGCCCATTTTGACTTTGAAAAACCGTCAATTTTTTTCTTGGCTCTGAGCGCCGAAATATTTTATGCCAACTACCGCTAATGTTTTCTAGACTTAACAAAGCAAACTAAAAAGAATTTGCATTACTTTCGTAGCACAAACTGATCTGTTTTTATAATAAGGACGTAAGTGAACCTACTGGGCCTCACGAGGCCCGTCCGTTAAATTTATGGGAAATGTCTGTAAGCTACTAAACAAAATATTCACAATCGATCACGTTCGACGACTTTATTACGCTATAAGTGTGAAGCTCTTGTGTGAATATGGTCACATTACATCTTTATTTTTTTAGTGTAAGTAATATTTTTAATGTCGGGGATTAGTGACGAAATGTGGGAATAGCTTGATATTGTTCTCAATTTTTTAGGCAGCTAACAAACCGTCAGCAACTCACTGAGGGCAGGTTTTTTGCTACTACAAAACTAGAGAATGAAGATGACTTTCCTTTTGGAAAAACAAGCCTTATAAATTTCTGGATTACAACGAAAATAAAGCAGGTGTCAGCACTATGGACCAGATGCTGAGTTGTTACTCTTTCAAGAGTGACAAAAACATATAAACAGAAAACATCGTGAATTTCTAAAGGATTTCACATTCCAGTTTATTACCTCTGTTACTTGTTACTATGAAATATAGGACAATGAATAGAAACGTTCAAATTGCAGTTCAATGTTTTTATCAATAATTATAAGAAACACATATTTAATAAATTCGTGATTCTACCTTTATTATAGCATACGCAATTGCATTACCCTGAATTATATGGAACGAAAAGACTTATGACGTGCAATGCTAAGAACGGCAAAAAGAGTGTCTTTAAAAAAAATATAAATCAGTCAAAAGTTAACTTGTGCCATAAAAAAAGTAATTTTACTTTTTAAGGCATCCTAGCTCCCCCAACCCCTTAAAAAACCCCCTAAAAATGACACCCACACACAAATGTAGTGTCTAGCAATACTTTTACATAACAGCAGCTTGCAAAAGGACATCTCGATGAACGAAAATAGTAAAGACAGCTGGCCATGATTTGATCACTTACCGCCTCCTAGGCAGTCGAACATCCTAGGGTTGAAGTGCAATAGCAAACATAATGAAAAAAGTAGTATAATCAGGTCTTATATGAAAGTACTATAAGAATGCATTTTTAAAAAAGCTCTTTTAGCAGGGCTTTTTAGCAAAGGGTGTGCGGAAGTACTGACAAATTTTCCATTTCATACAAGCAATAATACGGTGTTTGCAAGGAATGTGGAAGGCCTATAAAAACCTAACGCAGGCCTGCTAAAAGGCCTTCGGAATCCTGCAATTGCCCACTGGGATATACTCGTACTGTGCAAGTAAGTGTGCGTATGTGTTAGTAGTTAGATATTGTGCGTGGCTGTGGTAGAACGCACTTTATTTATTTTTCCTTCTTCTACTTCCGTTCCGCTGATATATTTATCTTTTTTATTTGATTTATTGACGAAAGTCTGCTTTGGGGAAAAATAAAAGTGTGAAAATGAGCAGATTTAAGCAGAAGAAAAAACATATTTAAATAGACTTCTATTGCCACAATGAAGATGAATTTCGAGGACTAGAAAAATAAATTGTTTCAAACGGAGTTATTTTTCACATGAAGCCATTAATTATTGAGATCTTAAAGCAATTAGCCTAAGTTTGTCTGCATAATGAGTTCATAATCGTTTTAATCAGGGGAAAAAGAAACAATTTTGATGCGCATAACAAATGAGCTCTAATGAATATGTTTGTGCATAAGAGGTCGTTCATAAACTACTTCACCAATTTAAGGAGAGAAGTCAGGATTGGAAATGTACTACAATTAGTAATGAAGTTATCTCAAAGTTTCAAAACTGTTAAAATAACTTGAAAAAGTTTTACTTAACAGCACAGAATACTGGCTGTAAAAAATCAGGATGTTTAAAAGTCAATTATGCATAAATCAAGAATGCTCAACAATCATACATTTTAAATGACATAAAATCTAGTATGAAAATTCGGTATACGCTCAGTGGTCTCTTATAAACAAATAATGACGAAATAGATGGTGTAGTCAGTTTCTTTTTATCACATCCAGTTTGTTTAACGTTTTAAAAATGGCTTAATATCCTTAGAGCACAAATTAGTACAAAATATATCCTTATACATAAAAATCGATGACGCTGACTAAAATAGAAAACTCGTTTGTATGTTGAAAATGTATGTTAAGTCTCAAGGCCACCTTCTACCTTTGCGACTCAAATTGTAACGCTTTTGCTAAAAATGTAATAACACAAAAAATATGAAAGCTATTGACAACCGGTTTCTTATTGCTTAGATACAGCATCAAAGTTTATTAAAAATGTATTATTGTAGTTGTTGCTTTTGTCTTTTTTGTTGGATGCCATGTCAAAGTAGACCAATAAGCGAAGGTTTGCACAGGTTTTTAATAAAAAAAAATTTCTACATCATCTGATAATAAAAAACTACGCGGAAAGATGTTTATAGCTAATGCTGTTATCTTCGTAACTAGAATTAAGGAAGTCTTGCAAAAAACAACGGAACTAATGTTTAAAGTATATAGCGCAAAAATTTGCAATTGAACAGTTTTTTCGATAAGTTTTTATCACAACCAATTATCAAAAAGTGGTTTCAAGATAAAGTTTTAGTTACTTAAAGTAAACTTAAAGTTTTGGTAAGTGTTTTTGGAAAAATAAAATGACTAATATGAAAAAAATATGATCCAAATCAGATGGTTGGTTTCTGAGACATTAGGGTAGCGTGTCCGAAGACGAGGTTTTCAAACAAATATTTAATTATTTTTTTTTAATAAATTATTAAAATAGGTTTTGAAAGTACAAGAAACTTTTGCAAAACGAGGTTGGGTCAAAAGTACTAATGTTTATATATTTGTGAGTATAAGAGTACCAGCTGTATTGTGCTAAACAAAAACATTAAAAACAAAATGTTTAACAGAAACATACACAAAAATATGATATAACAAACTTTCATTATTAGTTTCGTCACAAGAATACATAATTTAAAAAAAAAGGTTTATAATGGAATATGTGCGTATGACATGACTCTTTGACTGGCAAGTCAGTCAAAAAACAAAAACCAAAAATCTGCCAAATAAAATTAGTCGGATTTCCCTAAAATTTTTACAAAGACTATTAAAAAAAATAGTTCAATTAAAAAAAAACATTTCGAAAAAAAATTTTTAAGATAGAAGGTGGCTTTAATTTTATTAAAAAACACGAAGTTAGATTATGTTACTTGTTCTTATGTTCTTTTAAAGCACTGTTTTCATTTTCAAACATATAAATAACATGAATTTTCAAACTATTACATCAAAAATAGTGGACGTTATAGAAAAACACTGAATACGCCATTTTGTCAGCAGTATTTACTTATATAATATTTGTATATCTTCATACTTAATCAAATTTACATTTTTAATTTTGAAATCGGTTTTACATTGAATGCAAACGTTATAGAAAAAAACTGAATAAGCTTTCTTGTTCCTCATCATCTATTTATCATCTCTTAACAGCTTTATTTACATTGTATAGGATCATCTAATAAATCCCTAGATATATTTCTTAAAATTTAATTTTATATTTAGCATTAAATCTAATACAAATCTATTCAATCATAAAAACAGAAAAGTTTTTTATATGTATATTGTGTATTTGCAATCTGTCGAAATAACAATAAAAAAATTTAATAAAGTATACACTAACAATAATAATGGGACTCATAAGACATAAGCAAAAAGTAAGATATGGGGAGTCAGACAAGCCTCGACCGATGGGACATGTCTCCGATTTGGTTTCAGCTTAAGGAACGATAGACTAACATGAGAAATTAACGAACGCAAAATTAAAATCGTTATATTAAATTTTTTTTTTAATCCACAGTTTGAGATTTCAAAGTAAATTTGAATCTGAACTTGAATATCTTGCCAACTTAAGTTTTTAATAGTAAAAAAATAAAAAAAAAAACAATCGTTGCGTCATTATTAGTGCCAAAAATCGTCAAAACGACAATAAATCGTCAATGTTCACAACACTGAGCAATATTGAGTTTACTGAATTTTTACTGAAGTTACAAGAACTCTTAAAAAAACAACGAATAAGCAATGCGTGGCAGCTCGGATGATTTCATAAAAAACTTCATTATATCTAATTATAATTAAAATTTCGAATGAAAATAACCCTAAATAATTCTGTATCACAAATATGATATTTTAAAATTTGTTCATAAAAATCGGATCAGTACTTTTGGAGTAAAATCAAAACTTTAAATTTTTACTCTAATTTTATATAATAGTTTATATATAGATATAGATATAGATATAGATATAGATATAGATATAGATATAGATATAGATATAGATATAGATATAGATGTAGATATAGATATAGATATAGATATAGATATAGATATAGATATAGATATAGATGTAGATATAGATATAGATATAGATATAGATATAGATATAGATATAGATATAGATATAGATATAGATATAGATATAGATATAGATATAGATATAGATATAGATATAGATATAGATATAGATATAGATATAGATATGGATATAGATATAGATATAGATATAGATATAGATATAGATATAGATATAGGATACCCTCTACCGCAAGGGTATCCTCAGAATAGGATAACGGGAGTAACGACCCCGCGGACCCTAGTTGTGGCAGGTATGGAGGGCGTACTAAAGTGGTGCATGTGCCCAAAGAAGTCCTGTGACAGGGCGAGTGGATACCGCCCTTAACTAGGTATCCAACCACAAGGGTACCTTCGAGAGAAGTGTAATTAGGAGAGTGACGTCTCTGTGGTTTCCCTAGTCAATACCCGCCGAAAGGCATTAGGATCAAGCCCAGTACGGTTCTAATTATGGCATTGCTGGATACTGTTTTGGATTTGAAGCACCCTGGGCTGACAACTGTGGCAGTCTATGACCTCAGTAAGTGGAAGTGAAATTCCAACGAAATGGCTTATAGGTTAATGTCACAGTTGCCCTCCGTCTTGTTAAAACGTAGCGAGTCTCGGAGTACGTTCAATGTTTGTCACCATTGAGTTGGTGGTGTAGGTTCAGATGGATATTTCCTGATTAGTACGGATTCGGCACTGGCATAATACCCCATAAGGATCTTATGTCAACCCTCGCATGGCCTCCCTGCTTGCATAGATAACCATGGGATCAAAACGTAACTACACTTCGAACGGCGATAGCGGCTTCGAGTTGAGACCCAATTGAAATGGAGAGTAACAACAACAAACAACAACAAGAAAAAACAAAACTAACCCATAACAAGGAAAATGGAGATGAAGACTTGTACATGAGGAACGGTGATGAAAATGTCGTAAAAAATCCCTTTGTGAAAAGCTCGGTGATAGTAAGATCACCACAAGCAAAGGGGTCGGAAAAACCACCAGGTAAAAATGTGTGTACCATAAGAGATTACACGAGCACACCTGTGAATGCTCGTAAGGCAGATAGCTTAGAAGGTGAAAAAATACATCAAAGTCAGCTCAGAATTTCAGAAGAAAAAGCGTTTATTGAGTTAGGCAATAAACTTAGCGCAGCAAATGGCATTGTCTCCGGCGCAAAGAATATACACAAGACGTTACGCGATAATCTTAACTGTGCTTTCGCACTTTACCAGCAACTAAAAGAGTACAGGGAAGCGATAGGTAGTAACCCAGTTTTGTCATGCGACGAGCGTAAGCAAGTGCTATCTAAAGCCACTCAAGTTGACCCTATTTCTCCTGCCCAAGAGAGGAAACGAAAAGTACCGAAAACACCTGCAACAGTCAAAGCACTGCAGACCCAGGCTGAAATAAATATTCCAGAGACTCCGGCTGTGGCAAATGATTGGGAGCTAGTGAGCTACCGAAAAGCAAGGAAGAAAAAAGATAATCAAAGTAACAAACGCCGTGAAATGCGAATCCAAGGAGAGGCAATAACAATTAAATCCAACACGTCTGAGTCATACGCAAAGGTTATAAAAAAGATAAAGCAACAAATAAATCCCACTGATATCGGTGTGGAGATAAGGGGTATCAGAAGGACAAAAGCTGGAGACTTACTCGTTCAACTAAAAAAAAGCGAAGGCCAAGCCGAAAAGCTCAGAAACGCTATAGGTAACACGCTTGGTGAAGATGTCATGATTAGAGCGGTTACCAAAAATCATATTGTTGATATCAGAGACATGGATGAGTCAACAGATAAAGATGAACTTGTTAATGCTCTTATGAAGGCAACAAAAGTAGAAGAACCCACAACGTTCAAAATATTAAATCTTAGAACATCGTTTGGAGGAACCAAACAGGCGCTCGTTCAACTACCTGAGCACTTAGCAGCTCCACTACTCCGTACGAGGCAAGTCAGAGTAGGATGGGTTATGTGTAGGCTGAGGAGTAAGATTAGAGTTCAGAAATGTTTCAGGTGCCTAGAACAGGGTCATATTTCGAGCCAGTGTAAAGGTACAGATAGAAGCAATGTATGCAGAAAATGCTGTAATCCGGGACACAAAGCTAAAGAATGCAAAGCGGAAACGAGATGCATACTATGTCATGAAAGTGGCTCAATAAATTCTCAGCATTATATTGGTAGTACAGCGTGTGCAATCAACATAAGAAATAAAGCAAGGAAATGATCACTAAATTTCTACAGATCAATCTAGGACGGGGTAGAGAAGCGCAAGACCTGATGATACAGAAGGCGACAGAGATTAATGCAGACATACTTTTAATAAGCGAACCGTACAGAAACCCACCATCTCAAGTTTGGTACGAAGACAAAAACCATTGCGCAGCCATCATGGTAAGAAACAGAAGATTAATAATAAGCGAAGTTGATGAAAGCAACGCTGGCTTCGTATATGTCACAGTGGGCAAAATTAGGGTATATAGTTGCTACTTTTCACCAAATATAGACTTTAATTTGTTTGCAGAAGCCCTTAACATACTTGATGTTTCTATCAGGTCCTCAAAATATAAAGTGATCATTGGAGGAGACTTCAATAGTAAATCTACAGAATGGAACTCCAAAAAAATGGATAAAAAGGGTACTACAGTGTGTGAAATGGTTGCTAGTCTTGGTCTTACGATATTTAATATCGGAGACAAACTTACCTTTCGGAGAGGTACAGGTGGTAGTATTATCGACATCACCTTTGGAACGACAAACCTCTACAATGAAAACATGAATTGGATAGTGCTGGAAGATCTCACCTTAAGTGACCACCAGTATATCTCATTTAATATAGATGAACGTCCAAATATAAGTGTAGAAGATGCAAATTTCCCAAGATGGAACGTCAGAAAACTTGATGACAAAAAATTGTCCGATTATATTACTCGGGCTAAGGATAGAAATATGGATAACCAATCCGAAAATATAAATGTAGAAAATGCCGCAGAGTCGCTGACGAAGATACTCACAAAAGCGTGTAATGTCGCAATGCCAAGAGCTCAAAAATACAATAACAATCGCCCAGTATACTGGTGGAATGCTAAAATACGTGAGTTGAGGGCGAAATGCCTTGCAGCGCGTCGAGCGTCAACACGAAACCATGATAACCAGCTCTTAACGGTTGAGTATAAAACGGCACGTAAAACCTTAAGAACAGCCATAAAAGAGAGTAAGAAAAGATGCTGGACAGAGCTATGTAAAGAAATAGATTCCGACCCATGGGGCAAACCGTACAAAATTGTGATGAAAAAGCTTGGTGGAACCTATACCCGGCATTAAAAAACCAGTGTGGGCAACAACAATAGTAGAAACACTATTTCCATTCGATGAAGATGGGCTAAGAAGAGAACCAAATTATCAAGTCGAAGGTTTCATCCCTCTGAACGTAGATGACATTACACATGCATGTAGTAAACTAAAAATAGGTAAGAGCCCAGGACCAGATGGTATACCAAATGAGGTCATAAAAGTAGTATGTGAGATATGGCCAGATCTTTTACTTGAAGTCTTCAATTCATGTCTAATAAACGGAATCTTTCCAGCTAAATGGAAAATACAAAAGGTAGTTTTGTTACGAAAGGGAAATAAACCATTAAATGAGCCTAGTTCCTATAGACCACTCTGTATGTTGGATTCACTAGGAAAACTATTAGAGTACGTACTGCTAAAACGTTTGGAAGAGCGCATAGATGACCTTGGCGGACTATCCCCTATGGAACATGGCTTCCGCAAAGGGAAGAGTACAGTTGATGCCATTAGCGCAGTATGCAATAAAGCTATACAGGCCAAAAAAACAGGAGAATACTGCTCAATAATAACACTAGATGTTAAAAATGCCTTTAACACAGTAAAGTGGAAAGTAGTACTACAAGCTTTCAGAAACCGACGTTTAGATAACTATCTCTTTAACATAGTATCAGACTATCTGGATAACAGAATTTTAATCTATGAGACGGAAAATGGTATAAAAGAGCACCAAATAACAGCAGGTGTACCTCAGGGCTCAGTATTAGGACCATTCCTGTGGAATGTAATGTACGATGGTCTACTGAATTTGGAATTACAAGAAGGTGCAAAACTAATAGGTTACGCTGATGATATTGCTCTGGTAGTAAACCAGCGAACTGCCGAATTAATCGAGATAGTGGTAAACGATAGCTTATGTCGTTGTAACAGATGGCTGCGAAGAAACGGTTTGAAACTTGCAGTTCCAAAAACGGAAGCCATTCTAGTGACAGATCGTAGGGTCTTCAAAATACCGAAAATACGTCTACAAGATAGAGAGATACCCTTTAAACGAAGCTTATGCTATTTGGGTGTGCAATTAGATGACAAACTTAGCTTTGGACAGCACGTAGTAAATATTCGTGACAAAGCTTTGCGAACGGCAGCATCATTGGCCAGAATAATACCAAACTGTGGTGGCCCAAGGCCGCAGATGAGAAAATTAATAAACAGCGTAGTACACTCCCAGCTTCTTTATGCTGCTCCAACCTTTGTCAGGGCACTGAAACTGAAGAATAATATGAGGGAACTACAGAAAGCATAGAGAGTTAGTGCTCTCCGTATTATATCAGCGTACCGTACAGTGTCCACAAGTGCGGCATTAGTGCTTGCAGGTCTACCACCAATAGACTTATTAATACTGGAAAGAGAAGAAATATATACCCAAACTAAACTTATAAGTTGGGCGAACACTAATTCACAAGAGCGAAAGAAAAAAATTTCAGAAATAAAAATTAATGCCAGGGACAATGTAGTGACTAAATGGCAAGAACATTGGAATCAAAACATGAACGGGAGCTGGACATATAGCCTTATCCCCAATATAAAAGTCTGGCTGGAAAGACGACATGGAAACATGGGATATTTTCTGACTCAGGCTATGACAAACCATGGTAGTTTTAACAAATACCTGCATAGATTTAAACTATTGTAAAAGAAATAAGCAGCTGTGATTCATGCGCAGCGCTAGAAGAAGATGCAAAGCACATACTTTTCGAATGTGAAAAGTGGTTGGAGGAGAGACGAGCTTTAAATGATATGCTAGGTGTTACATTAACTGAAGAGAATCTGTTGAACGAAATGCTAAAATCTGAACATGCATGGACTTTGTGTGAAAGACACATAAATAAAATATTAAAGGAGAGAAACTTTAGTAGTTCCGAACCTCCTTGCTTAAGGAGGACGTAGGAATCTTACGAAATCAAACCCCCGTCCTGATGAAATGCTGACGCGGTTCCGGGGTGGAGCTGGTGGAGTATCGTGGGGCCACTAGATGATAGCGCGCTATCACTACGTCCAAAAAAAAAAAAAAGATATAGATATAGATATAGATATAGATATAGATATAGATATAGATATAGATATAGATATAGATATAGATGTAGATATAGATATAGATATAGATATAGATATAGATATAGATATAGATATAGATATAGATATGGATATAGATATAGATATAGATATAGATATAGATATAGATATAGATATAGATATAGATATAGATATAGATATAGATATAGATATAGATATAGATATAGATATAGATATAGATATGGATATAGATATAGATATAGATACAGATATAGATATAGATATAGATATAGATATAGATATAGATATAGATATAGATATAGATATAGATATAGATATAGATATAGATATAGATATAGATATATTATTTATTGCTGCTCTGATTCAAAATTTCGGATTCTCAAATGCTCTGAGTTTAACAGAAATTTTCTTATTTTTCATAGCAAGTGCGAATTGATTTTTAGAAGAACTCTGTTTATCACATAAAAATCAATATTTTCAGAATTTTTGACAAAACTTAGTTAATTGTGTAATATGAAAACCATTTAGTAGCATAATTTTGGAGTTAAATCCTAAAGAATATATTTCATATATACTTTAACGTAAAGTTTTTTAGTAAATCATTCCCGATGACACCCTTAATCGCTTAATCGTTTTACTTTAACGCGTCTGTGTTAAGAGAGTTTCAATCAGTGTTCCCAACTTAGGGGTTTTTCCCCCTAAATTAAGGCGGGGCGAAAATTGAAATGGTTTTTTTTAGGGGTTTTTTAGGGACCTTTTGATATTCTTAAGCATTGGATAATCCAATTTTCTACGAAGTTTTTGAATATAATGAAAAGGTGATTTTGTATGGTTTGACAACTCAAGTGTTTGATTTTTACAACAAGGATTTAAAATCGCGTTCACCTTGTTTTGAATGAAAACCGAGGAAACCAAATTTTTTTTTTCAGTAAATATTAAATCAATTATAACTAAATATTATGACAAATTGTTAATTGATTTTTTTTGGGGGATTTCCAAGTAATTGTAGTGATTTTAGGGGTTTTTGACTAGAGCTTTAGGGACAAATATTTTTAGGAGTTGGTAACACTGGTTTCAGTAAACTTCATGTAGCTCCCCAGTGGTAAATGGACATATGACGTAACCAATTATTTCTTGAATACAATGTAGCTGCGAGGCCTCTACGTCAGTATATAGATCTGTAATAAGTTTTTTCGGGCATGGCCGTTAAAACCCTGATGACATCTACCTTACACAGTAAGCGGCGATGGGAGTAGGAATGCACAAGATAGGAGAGAACAAAAAATGGCGCATAAAATTGGTTACAACAACAAAAAAATTTTACGTAAATTCCCTCTACTCCAAAAACACAACAAAAAAGAAAGAAAACACAAACAAAAAGAAAAGAAGCAAACAAAATCAAATGACGCCACAAATGATTTTGGCAATCATTTCTACAATTTACTGAACGAATTTATTAAATTTTATAAAGCATTTCAGGATTGGTATTTATTGACAATTAGTTATTTTAGGCATAAAACTTTATTCTGGCATAAGCATAAAGATTTATAATTTTCACAAACACACTTCACTGCAAGATTTCCTGTTAGCAAACACGGTGTTGCTACACTGACGAATAAAGTCAAATTTTTGTTTGAACAATGAAAAGAAAATAATGTGGGCACAATTAAGAAGTGAACGTAAACAAGATTTTGTTGTCGCTTACAGTTCTACACTACAATTTCATTATCGACAAATTTTTACAAGCGGGTTTCTAATAACTTTCCGAAGTGAGAGCATAACTCAATTTAAAGTTACTTTCTGAAGAGAGAGCAAAGTGCAAATTTGAATTCTAAGGGAAAAATATCTATCTCGACTTTTCCTGCTATTCACATTCTTAGAAAATGTTGATGAAAACATGAATCGAGGCACAAATAAACAATTACTTATTCAAATTCCTCCTAAGAGTGTTAAGAAATATCAGTAGTTTCATAGAGATTTTGTACAAGTAAAAGTCAAAAGGAACAATTCCAAAAAAAAAAAATGCAAAGAGTAAAATTTTGTCAAAAATTTTCTTATTACAATAGCAAAATGAATAATTGCTTATCGAAAAATGTTCGCTTCAAACAAATATTTTAATGCATTTTACGCAAGCAAAGACTCTATAATCTCAATTGTCAATGCTTATAACATGTTATAAATCCAATTCACCACTTAAGAGGAAATGTAGAATAGCACATTAACAAAGCTACGTAAGCTAAATCATATAAGCTAGAGTGCAATAAGTCAGTCATGCAAGCAAGCATGAATGGCAATGATACAAATGTCCCTGGAACAGTTAGTGAGAATTATACAAATGCTGCACTATACAAAAGCAAAATCAATATACGTGGAAGGGACAAACAATGAGCCTCAGCTGCCTTCGTGTAACAGTAATTGGCTCAATTTTCCAAGATCAATTTCAAGTTGATCTCTGAGCACGCTTGTCAATCATATAAATTTGCTAGATAATAAAATTGAAAAAATGTTACCACTTTCAACAAAAAATTTATATAACCATACACGCAGCAAAAGAAATTAAATTAAACTTTCATGTCAACATTCATGTTAGGCAGAATAACAACTTGTATTCAAGTAGTTCAACATCTCGCCACTTATATGTACATATTATTTTTATATGATTTCTTAGTCATCCATAACTTTTGAAACCTTTCATAAAGACTTCAATATAGGAAAATAACAAAGCTCTTCTTCAAGTGCCTTTCCACTAATGCGCTCCACATATATTTTTCCTTTTATCATTCTATTATATTTTGTTTTTTATATAGAACAACAGAAATATTCTTTTTGCAATGTTTTGCCAATTTATCCATCGCACAAATTGAATGAGTTTTTTTGTACTTGCTCAGTTAGCAGCAAGCAGATAGAAAACTTTCGTTATTATGTAGCAACAACTTGTCCAATTATAAATGCAATTCAATGCATATAATCATCATCATCATCATCATCATCGTGAATGAATAAAATAAAATATAATATAACGGTAAAATATTGAAAAATAAATTGCTCAAATGCTTTCTACGCTCTGTGCTAGAAGGACTTTTGAGAACCGTCAAAAAAAACTACATGCAAGTGCTCGAAATTGTATTCTACATGAATTGCTGTGAAAAATGCACAACTTCCTGCCTGCTGCCGTATTGCACTTTAGCATAGCGGCACTTGCAATAACAACAGCTGCGACAACAACAACAACAATACCACCACAATTCGCACTGCATATGTGTTACTTTGGTTGTTGCTGGCCTGCGAATGGGTTATTAAAGCACCAAACTATGTTAAAGTTTCCGCTTCGCTAGTGCTATTGCTAGTGACTAAAACGTACTTAAATATGTGCTAGTTTAAGCTTGTTTATATATTTATGTATGTATAAATGCATGTCTGTGTAGCTGTGATGTTTGTAGCGGCTATGTGTGCGTGCACACTTTGGGAATTGCTCACTTCTTTTTTTTTCCCGTACACGCCACTGTAACTAGTATTCTGTTTTGCGCTTTTTCACACTAATTTAAAGTTTTCCTAAGCGAGGCTACGAGTTGAGCCAAACTTTTGCTTGTGGGCATAGTTTGTGATTTATTTTAATTAGTAGCGAGACGAATAGTATTGCAGACTGAAAACTCTAAAGTTTTGAAAAAATAGTAGCACTTAAGTGTATTAAAATTGCTTTCATGGCTGATTTTAGTAGAAGAGATCACAAACGAACTATACAAAAAACACTGAGCCTAAAATTATCATTCATTACAGTTGGGCCAAAAATCTACAAACTTAAGAGTTCAGGGAAAAATTTAATCATTTTACAGAAGTTCCTTAATTTCGAACGCATATGAGCGTTTATAAAAATGTAATGAACTCTTTTTTTTAATCTATGATTTTTTTTAATCTACAATTAATCTTGTTCTTTACAATTTAGCAATTTTTCGTTGAGTAGTGATTTAATTTTTTCGTTACGTTACAATTATATTTCATACTACATTATACTAGAATTATATTATACTTTTACATTTTATTATATTACACTTAATTTAAGCTTAGTTGATTCCCACTGTAAATAGTAAATGCAGTCGCAATGCAGTAATTAAATATATATGTATTTATATTAGTACCTTTAAGCTATATTACCCCAACTACACTGCACTAAGAATCATTAGTTAAGTTTATTTAAGTTTATTTGATCGCCACTGTAAATATCAAAAGCAGCTGCAAGACAATGAAACGACAAAACCGACCAACTAACAACCAAACCCAAGCATATCAAATCCAACCAGCTCAATACATACATATAAGCAACCAACTAGAGTACTAGTGCAGATTAGCCAGTGCAAATAAAGCCTAAGTCATATAATTCCCAAAAGGTTTTCACCCAACAGCGTATATAAAGACGCAGTTAAGCCATACAAATCAGCATTTGTTTTCTGCAACGATAAATCGCAGACTTAGAATCTATGCTATTCAATCGTCGGTCGCAACGATTTTTGATTCTGTTCAGGCTCTTCTTTAAGATAAGCTCACAGAGTTGGACTCCGGTTGTGAGCGCAGAACTCTGGAGCGAATCATTTCTGGTTCACATCTACTTTTAATTTATGCATGCCTTCCTTCCTCTGGAGCAAACCAGTTCTGGGTCGCATCCACCAGAAGCGGCACACTTTTAATTTTTACCTTTTCGGTACAATTGTACTTTATTGGTACATTTAATATTTTTCCTACTCTCTTACTACCAAAGCGTTTTCGGTACATTTTATTTCACTCTAAAATAAACACTGAATTTAGAACTCTAAGTAAGCAAACGATTTAAAAGAGTTAAAAAATTTATCTATTTCTTAATTTTGGTACTCAGTACTACGTAAAAAATTATTTTAAATAGTCGATTTTCTCCAATTTATATAAAATTGCTTAAGGAATTTTTTCAATTTCTCATTGCACATGTTAAAAGAAAATTATATTTTATGTTGATCTTATAAGATTCAAATACAAAATTCAATATATAATTCAATACACCTTCGCTTCTAAACTCAGGAGCATCTTCCGGTCTGAAATCCAAACAAAACCAAATTTTCACAAATTGGACAATTTCAGGGAAGTTTTCAGTTAGCTGGAATGAAAGTGTTATATAGTTATATAATTTCCGAATTTTCAAAGCAAAATATGTCTTATTTCACACCAGATGTCATCAGTTATTGAGAGAATACTGGGAGATTGTCTAATTACATTAAATTGGTGCCGAGCTAGTTTTGCTTCCACAATAACAGCTAATGCTTTTATACAAATTTGACATTTTCACTGAGAGCACTGGTTATTTTGAACGCTCTTTTACGTTTATGGATTTTTGACTTGATAAATTTTTGAAGCCTTGCATTATCTTTGATTCGTTTACATAACCTGATGCTTTTAATCTAATCTGTGAAGCATGAGCTAACACTGACAACAAAATGGTGTCTCTTAATTGTTTTTTTTTTATATATACTCCAATTACTTGATTCGGTTAAATCAATTTATTTTCATGCTCGCTTTGCAGTCTGGGCACGCATAAAATCTAAAGAGGATTCTGACTAGGTTTTATTCATAGTGATAAACCATTTTTCGATCTATGCGATCTAGTCCATCTAGATTTAAATTCATAAAAGAAAAAAATTATTTTGTTTATTAAAATCGCACAAATTTTCATTTGAGCAGTTAGTCCGTTTTTTTATTTCTTCTCTTAAAAATTCCATTTATTCCTTTATTGATTGACAGTATGAACCCATCATAATATCCAATAAGCGATGGCGAATATAAAAGACAACGATCGAGCTTGTTCCTATAAAATAAAACTGATTTTTAATTTTGGCTAAGAATCAACCATTTAAAAATCTCTTTTAACCGATTACGTCCAACTACACAAAACTATCACTGCTTGTCAAAACAAAGAATATTATTTTAAAAAACCAAAACGACAATAAAAATAAGAAATATATTGAAATGAAGAGAACAAAAAAAAATGAAAAAAAATATTTGCTTACATAAACAAATAACAAAACAAAAGCAAAAGCAGCAGTAGGGCGTAAACTTTGTTTTTGTCAAACTTTTATGGGACTGAACGGAATTCGAAAGTTCGTCACAAATAGAATTTTGAGAATTTTTTCAGATATTTTGAAAAAGGTTCAGAGATCGCTCAAGGTCATTTTTTTCCAAAAATTTTTCAAAATACTTGTGCTTTCTAACCTAACTGAAAAGGATAATGTTCAAATGATATTATTTGGAAAAAATGTTCCAACTTTCGTGGGCTTGAAAAAGAGGTTCTAAATGTTTTTCTGGACAGTAGGGTAAAAAAAGGTATTTATTTTTAAATTTTGCTGTGTTTTGTTTTACTTTAAATTTCTCCAAATTTTCGCTCTTAACCCTTTCAGACTGTGATGCATCAATTGCGCGGGTAACTTTTAGTCCAAATATCTTTACTGCTATTTCACGAATGTTTATCAATTTTACATGTATCGATTGCGCAGGTTATTGTTTATGTTAGCCTTTCATATTGTTTAGTTGTCGTTTTGTCGTTTCTTAAATTTTCACGAATTTCTTGCGTCGCATTTAATTTTTTTTTAAAATGAGTCGTAGAAGTTACTTCTTTTTTTCATATATATTTTAAGTAAAAAAATAATATATTTTAAAATCTCAAATAATTTGACAACATTTGATGCAAAAAAAAAAATTGCAAAATATATTCAGTACAATCTTTCGTTTCTTAAAAATCCTTGAAGGTTATGAAAATATCAAAATTTAGGCACTGATTATTTTTTCATATCATATAAAGACCATTTACTCCAAAAAAATTCTCAGTAGCTTAGCGTCAGGTCTGAGAGGGTTAATATTAAATCTTAGTATGCAGTTTTAAACAACATTCAATCTTCAGTAAGTAAAAGAAAAAACGTTAATTTATCTTTTTTTTACCGAAGTTATGCGCATTTAAAATTTTGAAAACATGTCTTTTTTCGGTCGATTTATAAGTGTGAGCAAGGATTTTATAAATAACAGTTACAAAGTCTTTGGCATGAGGGTAGTCATGTATTGCGAGGAGAAAAAGTTAAATTTATTCAAAAATAATTCAAAAATGTTAATATAAACCATACTAAACCATACTAAACCATTTTTGTGTATTAGATATTACATTTAACTTAAGAAGTCGATTAGTTTAGTTTCATCATTAAAAATTTTGATAAATTTAAAAAATCATCTTGTGACAAAATAAGTTTGCTTCTTTAAGTTGATTGTTAGTAAGTTCAAGCAGATAAAAACATATACTAATAAGAGTTTTTTAAAGCAGGAATATGGCTTTAGTCAAAAATAAAGAGAAGTAGCTTGTTGAAGAAACCATTCCTGCTCTAAAGTCGTTTAACCTCCCAGCAAAATCAAAGAAACACAGGTGGTTTTGTACGGCTGCAAATAAAAAAAGTTAAAAAAGAATAAAAATTAATAAAAATATTGACATTTTTCAATTCGTTTTGACTAAAATTAAACTTTTTCTCCTCGTAATACATGGCTTCTCTCATGCCAAAAACTTTATAACTGTTATTTATAAAATCGTTGCTCACACTAATAAATCGACCGAAAAAAAGACAAGTTTGCAAAACTTTAATTGCGCATAACTTCGGTAAAAAAAGATAAATTTACATTTTTTTTTCTTGTTGCTTTAACTGCATACTAAGATTTTACATTTAGAACAAAAATTTGGAGAAATTTAAACTTAAGAAAAAACACAGAAAAATTAAAAATGAATACCTATTTTTACCCTCCTGTTCAGAAAAACAGTTGGAACCCTTCTTTCAAGCCCAAAAAAAAAAATGCGAACACTTTTCTTTCTAAACAAGATCGTTGGAACATTATATTTTTCAGTTAGGCACTCATTCTGGGTGGAAATCACAAGTATTATTTTGAAGAACAACTTTTTTGGAAAAAACGACCCTAAGCGACCTCCAAATCTTTTTCAAAAAATGTGAAATTATTCTCAAAATTATTTTTTTACGAACTTTTGAATTCCACAAAAATTTAAAAAAAAATACGCCCTAAGCAGCACATGCGAGATCAATGTGATTTGTTGCTGATTTGACTGCTGCAGGATTTTCATAAGCAAATGCATAACTCCTATAAAGCGCAACGTAACATTTTTTATTATAATAGTGGTTTATACATATAATCTTTAAAATAAGCTACAAATTACGCCACGAGTCCCGACGAATAACAACTATATGTCCACCTTAACTATGATAATCCTTATTTTTTCCGGCACTTCTAACATAAGCAACGAAAATAAAAACACTTACACACACAATTTGTTGCAAAAATGTTTACCTTATATTTGCATAATAAACTGAACTTAATGTATCCATATTTTACTATTGCGATATTCTCTTAAATATATTAAATTTTGCAAAGCGAAAGTTTACAATTTATTCAGCCTTTTTTGCACAAAAATTTCAATAAACTTTGACTTTTAGGTGTTACTACAAAAAAATCAGAGTACTTTTGGCATTAATTTCAATGGCAAGCGATGTAGAATTTTATATTATTTAACCCAGGATAAACCATCAGTGATGGCGATACTTGAATTTTTTTTTTTTAAATAATCCAAGAAAACAGTCAGTTCTAACCCACAGTGCGTGGTAAAGCCGCGGACAACTAAATGTGGACAATATTGGTGAATTCGAAATTTCTGTCTACACAAAACCTGAGGACTTTTCTTTCAGAAATTTCTTATTTTCTAGCAACTGTTAGAGAGATTGAGAACCAGATGTGAAATACATATAAAATCGCATCGCGAATACTAACTACATAATACTAATTGCCGTGTTTTGTGTTTCTAGATTTTTGTGTTTCTAGATTCATATGACATTTTAAAGCAGTGACATATGACATTTTTATTTCTTAAAAACTTACTTGAACTAAAGCTCGCAATTAAAATTCATGTAATTATTATTATTATTATTACATCGAAAGCAGCATTTAGATCTAAAAATTGAGTTTATGATAATGGAAATATATTTTTGTTAGTGATGAGATTTTGACGAATATCTAAAGAAATACCGGAAAAAATTTCCCATTTTACCTTCTGCAGAGTAAAAAAATTCTCTTTTCCTAAAAAATTACTTCAAAATTTCCATCAAAAAGGTAAATTTTCCTTAATTTGGTAATACCGCTACCATTATGTGTCGGTATGTCTCTTCGGCCTGCTAGGGGTTGTGCTTGTGCTTGAATTGAAGGGCTTTTTTTAAAGGTTGCGCTCTTTAAAAGAAACAACAGGTAAAAACCGTTCGTTAAGGTTTATTTCCATTATCTGGTTTCATTTAAAAAATATCATATTCTATTTAGTGGTATTAATATTTTTTCCATCAAAAAAAAAAAAAAAAAAACTGGAGGCTTCGTTCTAATAGTCTTAACTAAATTTATTAAAAAGGGAAGCATTTGCATTTTTTTTTATAAACTTAATTTTCATAAGAAACAAATTTACTTCATGTAATTATTGCGTTCCTCGTTGCCTTGCTATCGTTGTGTCTCATACTCCGTTATTTTCCTGTCATCTTCCTTCTTTTTTGTGTGCCTATGCTTCCTTATGACTCAAGTCAGAATTTCAAATTTTTCAGAGCATTTCGCTGAGACTTAGTAAGATGACAAGATTGTCAAACCTTTAAGACGAACTAGAGACATGTTGTTGCTATAACAGCAAAAAACCAAGGAAATTCTCGAAGGTACACGCATTCTAAGAGGGGAAAAATATCCTGGTTAAACAGCTAAATGATTTTATTACACAGCAACTTATTGCATTCTCTCTTGAACTTAATTACTTTTTCGTTTGTGTACATGTTTGCTGCATGATTATGTTGGAAAATATCTGTGAGTGTGTACTTGTTTATGTGTAAGATAATTAAAGCGGGCGAGAATCTACTTAAAATTAAACACGAATAAATTTTGTGGCTCAATAATGAGTGCTGGCAATGAATTAAATTGTAATAAAATAAGAGGATGCAGGAGTAGACGGATACGCAGCAGATGTATAAGTTAAGGAAATGGAAGTTCAAAATAATGTGCGAGCAGAGTAGCAGCGTGAACAGGTGTCGGAGTTCATTGTTCATCGTGATATTAATTGCAAATGTCAAAGTAAAAATTTTCAATGAAAGCCGCAGCATGTGTTAAATTTAAATGTATGATTACTAATAGTTTTTGGATAAAAAATAATAAAGGCGATATGCCACAAACAGTTCAAAATTTAGGTAAAGAGACTGACAGATCAATATTCATTAGCTGCAAATTTAATGAAAAGGGATCATATTCAATTAATTTGACAAACATACTTCAACTATTGTGATTGCTTAAACATTACATATTCTTACGAAAAAAAAAATATTAACAGGTATATTCAAATCATAATATTTTCAGCATATAATGCTCAAAGCAATATAAAACATTTCGTTTTGATATGTTTTATGGTGTTAAACGTACCAGAAGAATGAAATGTTACAATATTTTTAAATACGATATACGTATAAATAAAATTTTTCCGCTTATAATATATTAAGCAACACATCTGTTTATGACTAAGCGAAGCTTAAAAATAAAAATTTACTATGAAAAACAATGTAATTATTTTGTTTTAGACAAACACTGTTTTTAAAAAAATCCCTTTTGGGAAATTTTTGGGAAATTTTTACTTATTGAAAATTTGCTTACATTTATCACATTCACAAAAAAAAAATTCATAGCGTAAACACAGTTTTCTGTCTTATTTGAGCTAAATAATTCAAATCTATCCTTGCACAATTCCACACATAGTGCAAAAAATAAGCTTGTGATTGCCAAAATTATAGTGTGTTTCCAATCAAAACCTTAGTTCCACGCACACGTTTAATATTAGTGTACAAAGCAAAAGTAAAATCTATATAAATTTTTCAAAAAATTCAAAAGCCAATCAAAACTCTTTAAAATTTTCTATAAAGTCGTCACCAGGCGCAACAACTAATTTAAGAGGGTAATTTTATGCATAGCTCAAATATCATGTGATCGCATATCAAATCATATTTGTCAACACTAACAGATAAAATTATAAAGGAACGAAAGAAATGCTCAAGCTTGACGCTGTTATCTCTGTGATGAAGCGCTTTAGTGAGAACAAAAAAACGAACTAAATCCAAAAGGATTGTAAAGGAGTTATATTAAATAAAGCGGCTCATGACGCGTTGACATGTCTACAAAAAAAAAAAAAAAAAAAAAAATAAAAAAAATGCTTTGTTGTGAGCAAGCGTGTGCAAAGGATTCAATGTGGCGTGTAGTAGCTGTAAGCGTAACGAATAAAAACATTGTTATTTGCATATATATATTATTTAGAAGCTTAAAAATAAATTATTTTGTGCCCAAATTTTTTAAAGACAGTAACTTAAATCAAATTTAAGTATCTTACCTTCTACGAGATATTTTTTATTCATAATATTTTTTTTCTTTTCTTATATTCATACAAAATCTAATAATGATATAAAAATTTTTTTCAAAATACTGAGATATAATTTTAGTTACTTTTGCTCTTTATATATGATTCTAGTAATCTTTAGCATAAGGATTTATTCCCTGTAATGAAAATTTAATTAAAAATATAGAATAAATAAAAACAAAAATAAAAATAAAAAAATTAAATATATAGGCATTTAATATTTATTAAATTAATTTTTTTTTCTTTCAGGTACGTTTGACCCGTCCACTTTTTCATTAAGGGTAAATACATTTTTCATTTTCAAAAATAATATATAAAAGCCGTTAAAATTAACTAAGCGCTATTAAATACAAAATATTATTCTTTTATTGCATGCCTAGTTTTTTTAATTTTTCTAGTAATAAAATAACTTGATAATTTTTTTTTCTGATAATTTTACTCATAAGAATAACACGAAACACAATAACATGAACTTTACGAATAAAAAGAAACTATGAAAAGTCCGACAAAAGTTAGCAACTATCAAAACTAATTTAACATTAATACTAAACAATAGCTAACACAGAAAACAAGCCAAGAGGGAAATCATTAAAAGCTATTCAGAGGCAGAAGAACACAATATTTTGCTGTAGAAACATCTGAATTTTTGTATGGTCATGTATTTGTACATGATATACAAATACAAAATAGGATTTTGTTATTGTTATAACATGCAAGCACATGTTCGTTCACATAAGCTATGAATAAATGTGAGCAGAAAAAAAACAGCTTAAAAAGTTAACTTTTCTGTTGTGAAAGAAATAGTTGTTGTGATTATAAAAGATTATTAAATCTTGTTCGAATATTACGAATTTGTCAATTGTCAAGGACTGATTATATTGATCCTAAGATGGATTGATTGATAATAAAACTCTTTCAAGGCCAAAACACATAGAAAGCATGCATGCATGTAAAACACATAGCAAGCATACATCAATATGTAAAAAGTTCAAAAAATGTTGAAACAAAACACAAATGTTTAACAAAAAGTCGTGGAAATACATTAAATTAAATTTAAAATAGTTCAAGCAATCTATTAATGCAATCGGATGTGTAAATATAGCTTTTTTGAGCAAAGCTAACAGATGCTTATGTCTGTCAAAACTTTGATGCCTGCAAGACTTAAAAATTGATCAACTTCAGGCATGCCTCAAGCATCATGCATGCATGCATGCTTTTGATGTGGGCTACTTCATAAGAATATGTATGTATGTGCAGTCTCAAATGTCAGATGCTTGAAGCATGCATGCCTCCTATGTGTTTTGGCCCTAATTAGAGACTTCATTTAATGCGTATAACAAAATAACGCTCGTCGACCAAATGAAAAAAAAAATGTCCGTGTTCTCGGCCATACATTTCTGACGTTAAATAAATCACTAAAAAAAAAAAATTAAAATTCTTTGGTAAGGTGTTTTTTAAAATCTATACTACGAGTAACTGTCCACAAATCAATAGAACTTCTATAAATCAAACGATTTCAATCGTAAAATAGTAAAATGTGAAAATTTAGGTAATATTTTTACTCTCGACAACTTTCTAAAAAATAGGACAAAAATAGGCCTACAAGTTAGTAAAAATCCTATACATCAGACGGTTTTTATTGTAGAAGACTAAAACTTGGTAATTTAGCTTTTATGTCCTTACCGATTTTCATGCAACTTTAGGAAGTTATTAAACACATACCAAGGAGGGTTTTTGCATAGGAAAATGGATCGTGGCATTTCAAATAAAATGCTTTAGCTTTGGAATAAGAGGTCGTACAGCTTCCGAATTCGGTATTCCAACAAAATTTACACGTGCTGTTCCATTGATAACATTTTATGGGTGTTGGACAAGGGGCGTGGAACTTCCCATATAACCATAAAACATTTCCATTTTTTTTCCCATAAAACAAAAATATAATAGCTTTTGAGAAAAGGTAACACAGTCACGAAATTAAGTATTCCACCAACGGTTGCAACCTCAAAGTTCCATAAATAAATAACTTTTTACCATGATAACAAAAATAAATTACCACAGGAATTCCCATGGCAAAAAAAACTAAAAAAAATCCCACTGCAATTTAAAAAATACCACAAAAATACCACATATATTAAGAATAACCACAAAAATACGACGCATTAAAAAATACTACAAAATTTATTAAAAATGTACCATACTTTTTAAATTAAAATGCATACAAATAGTAGTACTCGTTAAATAAATAAATAATGTATTTACATTTAGCTATCAATCTCTTCATTTTGTTAATTTTTTTGTAAATCATACATATTATTATTGAACAAGTCATAATGATTTCTGTTAAAAATAACCTTGTTATATTTTTTTCTTTGTGATAAACGTTTGGTTTTGAGTGAAGTTTTATTTAAATTAACGTTTTACATTTGCGAAGGAGTGAGAAAGGCATGAAATATTTGCTATGAGCTTTCTCATTAATGAAAACTGAAACTTATCAAAATGTTCTCTTCTTACCCCTTCAACTTCCGACTCAAAATTAGAGAACGATAAAGTTGGGTTTATATATAATCGTCTTATTTTTTAACTCCAAGTGTAATGGGCTTATGTCATCTAAAAATATTACGTCTGGAAAAAGTCGTATGAGTGGTATTTTTGATGCTTTTTTTAAGTTTATGGGGTCAAAAATGGTGAAATGCTTTAAAACTTCCACTGTGTTGCTGCGTTCGCTTGCCTATAATTTGGATGCGTTCATAACGCATGCAACAATCAACCAGGAGTAAAAAAGCGTGTAGAGATATTTGTGCAATTATGTTCTTCCAAAACATTTAAGAACTGTAGGAAAACGAACTTTGCGCTAAAAAATAATGAAAAATCCTCAAACATTACAAATTTAAAAAAAAAAAAAATTCAACGTGAGTTAAAAGATACCATGCTGAATTAAAAATAAAATGGTAAAAAAATCGAATCAGTGAATAATATATTCAATGAATGCAAAATTATTTTGTAAATAAAGTTTTTAATTCACACTTACTTTAAAAAAAATTATTAACTATTCTTTTCAATTATTCATTTTCGTTATTCAGAATAATGAATCAGTTTTTTTTATTCATTTGAATGCTATCCGCGAAGAATGCATTTCACAAAGAATTTCGCAATTTTAAATTATATTTTTTTTTATTACTTAGTTTTTATTCGTTTTTAATTTTTTATTCATTATTCATTTGTTATTCATTATTCAATTTTTATTCATTTTTCATTTTATTCATTTTGTATTCGATATTAAATTTTTATTCATTATTCATTTTTTACTCATTATTCATTTTTTATTCAATAAGTAATTTTTATTCATTATTAATTTTTTATTTTTTATTCATTTGTTATTCATTAGTCTTTTTTTTTAATAATTTTCTATTCATTATTCATTTCTAATTCTTTATTTATTTGTTATTCATCATAAATTTTTTATTTATTATTAATTTTTTATTCATTATTCGTTTGTAATTCATTATTTACTTTTTATTCATAATTAATGTTTTTCTTCATTATTTATTTTTTATTAATTATTCATTTGTTATTCATTATTTTTTTTATTCATTATTCATTTTTTATCCTCATTCATTTTTTATTCATTATTCATTATTCATTCGTTATTCGTTATTCATTATTCATTTGTTATTCATTATTCATTTGTTATTCATTATTCATTTTTTATTCATTATTTATTTGTTTTTCATTTTTCTTTTTTTATTCATTATTTATTCATTATTCATTTTTTTATTCATTATTTATTTTTTATTCATGATTTAATTTTTATTCATCATTATTCATTATTCATTTGTTATTCATTATTTTTTTAATAATTTTTTTTCATTGTTCATTTTTTATCCTTATTAATTTTGTATTCATTATTCATTTAATATTTTTTATTAATCTTTTATTCATTATTAACTTTTTATTTATTATTCATTTGTTATTCATTATTCTTTATTTATTTATTTTCTATTCATTACTCATTTGCTATTCATTGATTTATTTGTTATTCATTATTAATTTTTTATTTATTTGTAAATCATTATTAATTTCTTATTCATAATTAATTTATTATTCATTATTCATTTTTTATTATATATTTGTTATTTTTTATTATATTGTTATTCATTATTCTTTTTTTTTATTAATTTTCTATTCACTATTCATTTTTTATCCTTATTCATTATTCATTTGTTATTAATTATTAAGTTTTTATTCATTATTGACTTATTATTCATGACTCATTTGCTATTTATTATTAATTTTTTATTCATTATTTGTTATTTTTTATTCATTTTTTATTCATTATTACTTTTGTATTCATTGGTCATTTATTTATTCATTATTAATTTTTTATTCATTTTTAATTTTTTATTCATAATTAATTTTTTATCTATTATTAATTTGTTATTCATTATTCTTTTTTATTCATTTTCTATTCATTATTCACTTTTTATCCTTATTCATTATTCATTTGTTATTATTTATTAAGTTCTTATTCATTATTGACTTATTATTCATTATTCATTTTTTATTCACTATTAACTTTTTATTCATTATTCCTTTGTTATTTTTTATTTTTTTGTTATTCATTATTTATTTTTTTTCATTTTTAATTTTGTATTCATTGTTCATTGTTCAATTCATTATTCATTTTTTATTCATTATTAATTTTTTATTCATTATTATTTTTCATTCATTATTCGTTGTTATTTTTTATTAATTTTTTATTCAATATTAATTTTGTATTTATTGTTCATTTTTTATTCACTTTTTATTAATTTTTTATTCATTATTATGTTTTTATTCATAATTATAAATTCATGTTTTTATTCATAAAAAAACATAAATTTTTTATTCATTATTAATTTTTTGTTCATGGCTTAGGATCGGGCTATGCTTTTCTTTTTTTAATCTATATCGTCAAATTAATAAAAGAAAAACATAGACCGAGTCCTAAGCCTTTTTTTATTCATCCTTTCGAGTCCTAAGCCATCTTTTTTATTCATGGATTAGCACTCGGGCTATGCTTTTCTTTTATAATCTATATCGTGAAATTAATAAAAGAAAAACATAGCCCGAGTCCTAAGCCATGAATAACAAATTTTTAACAAATGAATACTGAATAACAAATGAATAATGAACAAAAAATGAATAATCACCCTTATTCTAGTTTTCGTCGTCAACGTCGATGTCGTCGTCGTCGATTTTTGAATCTACGTAGACAATTAATTATTGTTAAATTTGTGTCGGCTAACACTGACGTGGCTACGACGACAATTTAAAAATAAAAATATCTTTGGAATAGTTATCGAAAACGAAACGCTGATTTCACTTTTACTCTAGTCAAAGTCGATTTGAGACGATGTTGACAACTAGAATAAGGGTGAATGAATAAAAAATTAATAATGAATAACAAATGAATAATTAATAAAAAAATAATAATGAATTTAAAATTAATAATGAATAAAAAATGAATAATGAATAACAAATTAATAATAAATAAAAACTGAATAACGAATAAAAATATAATAATGAATAATAAAAGAGTAATTGAAAATTCTGAAATTCTTGTGAATTATATTTTTTGTGAATAGCATTCAAATGAATAAAAAATGGATTTATTTTTCTGAATAACGAAAATGAATAATTGAAATGAAAGTCAACGACAGCCGGTCACAGCCAAACACATGTAACATGAGCGCCCTACGTGACGATCGGACTAGCGGCCGGATACGCGTGCAGAGACCTAGCTTGGAACTGTGGGAAAATGCAGTGTATGCATTTTCGCACAACTTAGTATTAGAGCTATAATTTGCTTCTTCTTATTCTTTAATTATTATGCTTCTTCTTATTGTAAAATTAGTATTTAAGCTACCAAAAAATATTAATTCGGTTCAGTCATTTTTGGTGTTGTTATGTTAGTGTTTGAATAAACTAATTTCTGTACAAACTTAAATTGTGAGTTTAATTATTGGCCCGTGGGGCATTGGCTAGCACAAGCTAGCCAATGCCGGCCAAATTGTATTTTTTTAATATACGCGTTGGAAACGCGTTAACTGGCGCCCGAGCAGGGACCGAAGCTGTCTGCCTTACACTATCCTGGCGTTACTGGTAACTTGAGGGGGGTACAAACTGCGATTCACTCCGAAAGGGGGACCCTCCAGTTTGATGAACTTGGTGGAAAATAAGCTGCGATTCACTCCGTAAGGGGGACCCTCCAGCTTATTGCTTAGGGAAAAAACTATCTCCTCACAACCAATATTCCAGGACACTCTATTAACAAAAAAGTGTCAGATGGTTATTGGCGGGGCGTGAGGTCTACTGTGCCTGAGTAAGTCGCTGATGGGCAGCTTCTAAAAAGGATTACACAGTCCCTCCAGATAGTGGGGAAAAGAACAAGTAAGCAAGTTACCAGTCTGCAATATTCACATCAGAACATATTGCAGAGAGCGCAAATGGAAGTGTGGCGATTGCATCGGTCCAAGGAACAAGCAGATCCTGACAACAAATTTCTTGCAGACTTTGGAGATATCGTGACGAGGATCCAATAAAGAAACTTTAACCAGAAAAAAACAAAAAATAAGGCTGAAACAACTTGAAAACAAACCGAATAAAAATTAAGATGAAAATTTTAATGTAAGTACCCTTAAGTCTTCTTAGAAAATTTATACAAAATTAAAACATTTGCTTACTCACAAATTGTATTATTGCCACTTAAATAAAACAGAAAACATTTTTTCCATATTGTATTATCGATTGCATTGTACAACTTTTGCGTAGAAAATTTACGCGTTTACCGATTGTGTTATTACAAAAAATTTTTTTTTTTTTAAAACTCTCGATTTTGTCTTGAAACAATTAGTTCGCTCATTCACCACTTATTTCTGATAAATTCTTTCTCGCGACGGAATGTATGAGATCAAACAAGCCATAACCGAGCTAACTGGTGCCGTAAATACAGCTCTTAGCAAAACAAAGGTTCTCGAACAAAGAGCATCTGAATAATATTACTAAGGTTTTTGACCGACTATTAGAAGCCAATCTTAGAGTAAATTTGGAGAAAACGCAATTCTTTAAAACAGAGGTAGAATTTTAGGGCTATTTAATAACATCAGATGGTATCAAAGCCGATCCGGAAAAGGTAGAAGCTATACGGCGTATTTTACCACCAACAAATTTAAAAGAATTAAAATCATTTCTGGGATTGACTTCTTATTATAGGAAATTTATACGAGACTCTGCAAAGGTTGCCAAGCCCTTGACTAATCTCACGCGTAACGAAAATTCTCAGGTGAAGGCAAGTCAATCAAGGAAAGTTTCCATCAAGCTGGACAAGGATGCCCTAACTGCATTTGATAGTTTAAAGGAGCTCCTCACTTGTTCTGAAATACTTGCTTTTCTAGATTTTAATAAACCATTTAACTTAACCACCGATGCTTCGAATTACGCAATAGGTGCCGTTTTGTCACAAGGGGAGCCAGGTAAGGACAAGCCAATTGCCTACGTTTCTAGATCCCTAAGCAAAACTGAGGAAAATTACGCTACGAACGAAAAGGAGATGCTAGCAATTGTGTGGGCTCTCGATAACCTTAGGTCATATTTATATGGAGCAAGAAAAATTAAGATTTTTACCGACCATCAGCCCCTCACCTATGCTTTAGGAAATAGGAATTTTAACTCTAAACTTAAACGTTGGAAGGCGCGAATAGAGGAGTACAACCACGAGTTGATCTATAAAACTGGTAGATCAAACTACGTGGCTGATGCTCTTTCTAGGCTAAAGACTGAAAAAATTCATTCACCGACTTCAGTTGCGGAACAAATGCTGAATCCTCTTGGCGACGGGGAAATGACAGAAACGGCAAGCGAATCGCAAAGCATCCGGAGCGAGTGCACGGTAACAGCAAGTGAAGGCTCAACAATGCACAGTGCTGAGCAAGACGCCGCAGATTTGATACCACATGTTGAAGCTCCTCTAAACGTCTTTCGTAACCAACTCGTGTTAAGGCAAGGAAAAAAGGAACTACATAGCCACATAGAACCACACATTGGGTATCATCGACACCATATCTCAGTCGGGGTAATTAATAGGGCAATTCTCATTCATTATTTGAAAAAACTTCTTATACCAACTCTTATAAATGGTATCAAAATACCTGAGGAATGTATTCAACTTTTGCAAGATGTTTATATTAATCATTTTTCCAATTACAAAATCCGCATAACACAAAGGGTAGTTGAAGACGTAACAGATGAGGGAAGAATTTTTGAAATCATTGACGCAGAACATAAAAGAGCTCATAGAAATCCAAACGAAAACAAGGATCAAATTTTGGAGAAATATTATTTCCCAAAAATGAGCCAACAAATTAGGGATTACACCAAACAGTGTGAGACTTGTCGGTTAAATAAATATGAAAGACATCCGCAAAAACCTGAACTGCAACCCACACCAATACCTTCCTATTCTTGCGAAATACTTCACGTTGACATACTAGAGATTCAAGGTATGAAATTTATTTCATGCATCGACAAATTTTCAAAATTTCTCAAATAATTCTATATAAAAAATAAATCTGCTGTTCAATTGAAGAAAAAACTTATTAAGCTACTGCACTACTTCACAGTTCCTAAAATGATTGTTACCGATAATGAAAGGGGGTTGTCAAGCCCGTTGATAACGAACTATGTGGCGTCCTTGGGAATAGAGTTTTATCGTACACCCACTCAAAGGAGTGAAGTGAACGGACAGGTCGAAAGAGCGCATTCGACAATCCTTGAAATTTACAGGTGTCTAAAGTTCGAAGGTACCCGTTTGTCCCCTAGAGAGCTCATGAATGTGGCGGTAGATAGGTATAATAATTCCATTCATTCCGTTACGAGAAGAAAGCCAAGTGATATATTTTTTAACAGAAGCGAAAGAATTAATTACCAATCAGTGAGCAATTTTCAAAATAAATTAAATGAAGACTTAAGGGGGCTAATAAGGGAAAACGAAAAAATCAGAAATTTAAGAATAAATTGTAAAAGAACAAAACCCCGAAAATATAATGAGGGTGAAATAATTTTTGTCAAAGACAAACAGATTAAGGGCAAACAAAAACCACTCTATAAAAAAGAAACGGTTGCTGCTGACAATAACGTCACAGTCACAACAATGAATGGCCGAAAAATTCATAAAGCCTATATAAAAAATATAAAATAAATATAAATAAATTGATTGAATAAATGGAAAAATTGAATGAAGATGTCCATAAGGGACAAAAAATGTATACGAAACTCTTAAAGCATAAACTTTCGCTCTAGCAAACCGTGGGTGAGAAATCACCGGGGTTCGACTCCCGCTAGACAAAAAGTTAAAGCTTTTAAGGTAAAAATATAAATGTTTTTGAATCATGTCAATAAAAAAATTATGCTATGAAAACGCATAACTTAAAATGAAATTTAAATAATGATAACTGTTATAATCCACTCTCATTCTAATGTCAGAATAATCAAAAAAGTTAATGTTTTATTTTTTAAACTAATTTCTAATGTTTCAAGATATAATTCGAATAATATTTTTTAACTCTATTTTCAGAATAATAAAAAAGAATTAATGTTTTATTTTTAAACTAAATTTTAATGTTTCTAGATATAATTTGAATAATATTTTCTAACTCTATTTTCAGAATAATAAAAAAAGAATTAATGTTCTATTTTTAAACAATTTTTATATTTTTATGTATAATTTTAATAATATTTTTTTAATTCTAATTTCAGAATAATTTTGAAAGAATCAATGTTTTATTTTTAAACAAATTTTTAATATTTTTTTATTTTATATAATTTCATTAATATTTCCTAGTTCTAATTTCAGAATAATTAAAAAAGAACAAATGTTTCCATTTAAACTAATTTTAAATATTTTTTCAGAATATTGACGAATATAAACTTTAATATTGCTTTTTTGAATAATTAACATTTTATTCCAGAGTGAGAGAAAGTAAGATGTACTAATTTAAGAAACACTTTTATTTAATAACTAATTATTTAATAAGATATATTAAGATTCCACCCTATCATCACAAACCACTACCAATGCTAAGTCCCACCATCGTTGCAGAATACTTTTCTTGAAAGCAGCATGCGCTCTTCACCTCTACGAATACAAGTCTCCTCTAGTTACCTTAAGGCAAGGAAACGGTTATATCCTTAATGGACATTTCAACCTCGTTCATGTTATCGACCTGGCACGATTCGAAAAACTGACATCAGAGATCGACGAAGCAGCAAAGAACATATCAACTACAGCCGACACGCTTTCATTGCTACATTATCACCTTTCTCGAGTTCAAAAGGGTCTACACGAGTTAAGAGGCAGAAAACCAAGTGAAGCCCGCTCTATAAATTGGATAGGATCGGCATGAAAATGGCTCGCTGGCAACCCAGATGCTGTAGATTGGGACACAGTGTTACATAATGAGCAGTCTATTATAGAAAACAACAACCAACAATATAAGATAAACAAGGAATTGTTCGAAGTAACTCATGAAGCCATCACAAAATACAACAAACTCATTGAAATGATGCATAACGACGCAGATAATAGAATAATCAATAGACTGGAGCAAGGCCTTTTAGAAAAATCATTTATTTTATGGGACCAGGTTCATGAAATCGTTCGAGCTTGTCAAATGCCTAGGAACGGAATAATCAACACAAACCTTCTAGACAGTGAGGAGATGAGCAAAGTGCTATCTGAAGTTGAGACTCTTCCTTATGAAAACGAGATTGAAGCCCTAGAATTCGCCACTCCAACAATTTTCGCTAACGATTCAATACTCCTTTATATTATTTCTTTACCAAAGGTTCAGCAGGAGAACTACAACCATATTCTCGCACGAGCCTCCATTTTTAACAACAGTCAGGTGGATATCCCGTTTGATGAGATGTTCGTGAACCAAAAAGAAACATTCGGATTAAAAGAAGGATGTCTACCGATAAGAAATTCAACAGTCTGCAAGGCCGCATCACTAGCTAAAATTCCAGAAGACAGCTGTGTGGTAAGAATAATCAAAGGTGGGAACGCCAATTGCACCTTCAAGACCAACACCGAAAAAGTAGTTGAACTTGTCGGTGGCGAAACAATTTTCTTGTCTAATTTCAAAGGAATAGTCAGCTCCAAAAACTTTTCGAGGCATCTAGATGGCACATACATTGTGCAATTGGAAAACGAAACAATCCATATAAACGAGAGAATCTTCTCGACATCTACAATAAGCAGAGTCCAAGCCCTTCCACAACTGCTTACTAATGTAACCAAGGGAACCGATAAAATCGACATCGCATATCTTCACGGAGCTACGCTTAACAATATTCAGCGATTGGGTAACTTGACAAAAAAAATAAAGCTCTCTATGTTTTCAGACCTTGTGGTTATTCTCGGAATCGTCATGATCGCTGCATTTTTTTGGTGGAAATCAAATAGAAGCCTCAACTTACCAAGAATCGTGCCAGCCGTTATAAAGGTCGAAGATCAACGTAACGTCATCAACAAAACAAGACAGTCGAAGTATAATCTGCGAGACGCAGATTTTTAAGGAGGGAGGAGTCAACGACAGCCGGTCACAGCCAAACACATGTAACATGAGCGCCCTACGTGACGATCGGACTAGCGGCCGGATACGCGTGCAGAGACCTAGCTTGGAACTGTGGGAAAATGCAGTGTATGCATTTTCGCACAACTTAGTATTAGAGCTATAATTTGCTTCTTCTTATTCTTTAATTATTATGCTTCTTCTTATTGTAAAATTAGTATTTAAGCTACCAAAAAATATTAATTCGGTTCAGTCATTTTTGGTGTTGTTATGTTAGTGTTTGAATAAACTAATTTCTGTACAAACTTAAATTGTGAGTTTAATTATTGGCCCGTGGGGCATTGGCTAGCACAAGCTAGCCAATGCCGGCCAAATTGTATTTTTTTAATATACGCGTTGGAAACGCGTTAACTTGAATAATTAATATTTATTTTTTTTAAAAATGAATGTGAATTAAAAATTTTATTTATAAATCAATTTTGCATTCATTAAATGCATTTTTATGTAGTTATTCAGTTGTACTTAAAATTCTGAATCTGAATGCAGATTTTAAGGCTCTGTTAGCTTGTCTAATTGTTTGTCTTCTTCAATATTCATTTTCAGCTCCTTTTTTTCTGCAGATTTTGCACGACGAAAACAAATGAACTGCCGAGAGATTGTCAATCATGCCCTTATGCACATCAATCCGCTTGAACAGCATTCAAAATATCAAAATAATTAGATTTTGGCCAATAAATAGCACATTTTAATGCATACAAACAAATATTTACTAATACATATAAATGATTGACTGTGTAAGGTCCGTGTAAGGTCCGCATAAGGCACAATGCAAATTATATTTTTGTATTTTTGCAAAAATAAAAAATGTCATTAGTAATTTTTAGCTATTATGCCAACACAATTTTTTAGTAAGGGACTATACCACATCAGAATTTTTTAATTGTTATCAGAATACATTGTATATTTGTTCTCTGGTATAATAATATTTTTGTCATCCTGAGTTTTTAATCTAAGTGCATTAACTTTATTTACAATATGAATTACAATAATAAGCTACATTTAGAGTTTAAAATCTAATTAAGCAAACAAACGCTCTTTGAGTGGCGATATACTTGATGGCGATATTCAGTATACTTATCTTATATATTAACAGGCAAAAATCTAATGTTGTACTCTTTTTCGATATTAATTTTGGAATAAGGGCAATGAAATTTAAATCATTCGAAAGGTACTGCGAACTTTGTAAGAGGGAATTTTAGACATTGATAAGGTGTGCTATAAAAATACTTCCGACATTTTGCGCCATCTCTTACGGATACCCTACAATAAGCTTTTTTTTATACAACAAGAGCGAATATAATTGTGATGGTGAAATTTTTTACAAATAGTATTTTGACATAAAATTTATAGCGATATCTCGAAAACTGAAGATGTTCTCAGTACAACGTATTTTTGTATGAAAATTCGTTGGTTGAGGAACATAACGGTATACGCAAGCTTTCATGGTAATATTTTCCACGGATAGTAGGTTAAAAAAAAATCCCCTTAAAATGACATGAAAATTATTTAGATATCTCGAAAAATTTATATCTTCTTAATACAACGTATTTCCTTGAAGCAAGACCATCGCCTCAGAATGAGAAAAAACTATTGAAATTTCAAGTTTTGACTTTGCAAGCAAATATCTCAGCCATTTTTTAATCGATTTTCAACAAATTTTCTTTGTCTGAAAAATCAATTAAATGTCTTTGAAGAAATAACAAAATATTAACCGTTATCTTATCAATTCAATGTTTTATATTGTTTTAAAAAAAACCTCTAAAATATTTAGGTTAGGCTCAAAAAATAAGACAAACTTTTTTTGTTGTATTTTGTTTTCGTATTTGATTTTATTTTTTCATATTCTTTCATATGACATATCATTTCTTTGCAAAAATTGCCTCATTTTGACACGTAATTCAATAAACATTTTCTATTATTTTTTCAAAATGTTGTTTTTACATTTTTTACAAAGGTCTACAACTCAAGAAATAATTTCTGTAAAAAAAATTTTCAAATATTTCAAAGCACTTCATAGTTATATACACCAATCTAAGTTTTAAGCCATTTCGGTATGTATATAGGAATATGCGTGGGAGAAACAGTTCTTCCGTGTTTCTGAACCGATTTTGATAATTTTTTTTTAAGTAATTAGAGTAGGGAGAAGGAATTCACTGAATGTTTTTGTGACCTTTAACCTGAAATATTTGTGTTTAAAGAATATTTCTTAAGTTAAAGCTAAACTATAAAAAATGGAAGAACTGGTGTAAGAGGAAATTTTCGACATTAATACAATGTACAAAAAACATTTTTCGCCATCTCTTACGAATACCCTACAACCAGCATTTTTGTATGTTACATGTGTGAATATATATTGTGATGGTGAAATTTCATATAAATAGTAAATTCTGAAAAATTCCCTTTATTTAGACATCAAAGTTATGGCCATATCTTGAAAACTATAGCTTTTCTCAGTACAACGTATTTTTATATGAAAAGCCCTGGTTGTGAAAAACAACGGTGTACGAAAGTTCTTATAGGTAATGTTTTTACAGATATTTTTAAAAAAATGTCGACTATTTTTATATCAAAATTATTGCGATAATTTGAAACTTAATATTTTCTTAGTACTGCACATTTTCTTGGAACAAGGTCATGCCTCAGAACTAGAAAAAATATTGAAATTTCAGAACGTAGGTCGAACTTCGGCCACAGGTGATACTAGTAATAATAATTATGCATTCAAAAACTTTTGGTTGATGACTTTATTCTAACTTTTTGTTTGCAGCACTTTAATTTTTTAATTTTAAAATGCTTTAAAAACGAAACTTAATACAATTTATTATGCAATTTATTAAGAGAACAGTAAAAAAGGATTTGTGCAGCAAAGTAATCAAAAGAGAGTTCTTAACGAAGGCATTTTGAAAAAAGGTTTGATTGACATTAAAAATTTCCAAAAAGGGAAAATTCTGTGAAATCTTTCTGTTTTGAAATAAGTAAATACTTTTCATATATACAATAAACTTCAATGCTTTCCTTTCCTATCTGCATTGTTTTACACATGGCTTTAGCAAAATTCGCATGAAGCTGTTAAAGCCTTGAAATTAAAAGCTTTTGTTCCCTTGAGCTTTTGCTGGCAGAGGTAGCACACAAATTATGTCAATTTAAATTTTTAATTTGTAATTATGTTTATTTTGAAATTTGCTTACAGAGGGTGTATAAAACACATCTTCTTTTGGATTAACTAACAGCCCGCTACAAAAAGATGTCATCCTTCAAATTTGCTTTGGCAAGCTGTGTGGAAAATAATTATACCGAGGTTAAACTTCTAACATATTTTTGATGGAAAAATAATTGAGCTTATAATAAAGTGAAACATGCACCAACAGCCGTAGCAAGATCTGAAATGTTTGGTTTAATTTGAAATAAATAAGAAGAAAAACAAACAAAAAGAAAAAAACAAAATGGTTAAGCATTATATGAAGATATTTGAAATAAGGCAAATGGAATCCTTTTATTTTTTTCTGTTCTTCCTGCCATAACTTCGACATTTTGTCTTGTTTGAAAGTTTGCAATCCCCCCTTTTTGGGGTATATTAAGCTGACAGGCTGACATACAAACCGACAGATGGCAGAGCAATCCAAATCAAGCGTTTCTTGCTCAAGGCTGTTGCTTGTGAAGAAAACATGCCACATTCACAAATCAGCAGAAGCTGATTTTTGTTTTATTTATTTTTTATATACTGCATAAGGGAAAATCTCAATTGTAACGAAATCAGGCTCATATTTTTCTCTACTCTTTTTTTATGTGCACTTTATTAAATTTATGCGCACACATACACAAACAAATTTTGCATATCATTCACTCGCTATTCTACATACAAGTTTATCAACTGAATTTTTGCTTTCATTTTGTATTAAATTTATTTTGAGTATATATTTTTTATTATTTGTTGTTTTTTTTTTCTGTTATCACCTACAGTGAGTGTGAAAAAAGAAGCGCGATGCAGAAAAAATTTAAATTCACACGAAAAACAGCCCAACACCTGAAGACACCCTCAAGGCAGGCGTAAAACATTAGTTATGCGTTATGTTATTCGTTGCGTGGAATATTTTTTCTTCTTCTTCTGGTTGTGAAAATATTGAAAACCCTTTGAAATCTTTTAACGTTTTGCGCCACCCTGGGCGTTTGTTTATTCCTTGCATACAATGCTTACAATATATTCTTTATTGTATTTTTTAAATGTTTTTTTTTTAACTTTAGTGATTTTTTATTTTTATAAAAATTTGACGACTTTCCAAAAGTAAGCTGCTCTACTCTTTTGTGTGCTATTATAGTAAATAAGCGGTATACTGTTTCTATAAAGCCTTTCAAAAGAGTGACACGTGGCAAATGTTTTGTCCTTATTGCTTAAGATGTTGTGTGCGGGAGTAATTGTTTTGGAACGGATTGATATCACAAGAATTCAATTTGTGCTACTGCTTAGCTGGCAAAGTAGTAAAAATAAAAACATTTACCCCCTTATTTGACATGCCATTTGTATTAGAAAAATACTAGGAGTAGCAGTTGTAAACTTTTCCCAAAGCAATAAAAGTAAAGATATAATGTTGTGTTGTCTCAAAAAATGGGCAAATATCGTTTTGTCATTGTTAGGGAGATTTGCGTAATGAATAAACTTACCCAATCTCATAATTTTAATACAAAAATTTTAGTTTATTTAAATTTATTGCATATTCATTAATTTATTTAATTCTTGGCGTTTCTTAACCAGCCCCTTCTTGTCATTTATTTTTTTAAGCCGATCATAAGAAAAAGCTAGTTCGATAAAAAGTCCACTTATACTACGAATCCTTGAGAATGCTACATATGCCATTCCTAATGCAAATTCTTTTTCTCCAATATCGACAACTGCGTGATCGAGTGTTAATCGTTGCGATCTATGAATACTAATCGCATAAGCAAGTTGTAGTGGAATTTGCTTGCGAGTTAAATTGTTTGATCCTTTTTTAAATGATACTACAACAGGAGGAATAGGTAATACATTAGAGTTGTTGTATTTTGGTCCAGAATAATTGGGAAACTTGTCCAAAATGCACAAAGGAATTTCTTCTATAAATCGGCACTTTCGCAATGGTTAGAAACAATTTCAACAACCTCACCGATGCTGCCATTGCACAGACCAGCTGAAGTAAAAAGATTTTGCCTCAAAATAACTTGTGCACCTTTACATAGATATAACTTTGGGCTTAAACCTCTTGCATCGTCGGATGAGGCTAACAACGTTCGTGGGTCATTGTGTAAAGCATTGATGATTGTTACAGCATTGCCAACATTTCTGAGCTTCTCAATGTTATATTCTTCAATTTCAGCGTTCTTCGAGATTAATCTTAACACATTTTAATTCGAAAAAATTAAGGCTGAGTGAACATGGTCGATAAGAGGTCGTAGTCTTGTAGAGTCAGTTCTCGTAATGATACTCTTAGTAAACATTCAATGAAAGCTTGTTGATTTAGTCGATTTTATCTCATTATCTGGTTCAATACGAACACTTTGCTTATTTGACGATAGACTAAATGACCATGAGTGGCGGTAACATAACCTGACCTCGGATTCCCGTAAAGTGGGATATCTCCAACTGGCTGCTGTTAATTGAAATCTGCGAAGAACGGCACTACGTACTGATTTTTAGCAGCATCGGCAAAGATGATGAATGTTTTTTATGTTAAAAGTTTTGTCACAGTTTCTTATAAATTTTGTGCAGTGCGGGTTGAAAAAATTTCAGGAGATATAGAAGATATCTTGAATCCTGTTAAACATAATTTCAATTAGAAAATAAACATTATAAATATTTACTTTTAACATGAAAAAATTCATCATTCTCTGCCGAAGCTACTTAAAAATATTACAAGCAATAGCAACAGCGTAGCGAGTGCAACAGCATAAAGCACAGCAGCACCGCATGCCAAAATCGAACAACATTCAGCAGCAGCATGAAGACGACTTCAAAATGTAATAGCTTGCTGTTGCTGTGGTTTCGATAATAATCCCAAATTTCAGCACGACTGAAAAACCGAACGCTCGCTGCCGCTGAAACTATTTGCTACCTTCGTAGTTTGCAGCCGAAGCAAAATTTATTTATGGAAAATTGCAAAATAAAGACCAGCCAAAGTAAAAACTTTGATGCTTTTGCTAATTTGGCAGTAGCAATTTAAGCCCTTAACATAGTATGCATCAAAGTCATGAAATAACAGTTCATGCCATGCACGCCCAAGGGTGCGAAAATCGACCCCTTCCCCTTCCATTCGATTTTTTGCCTCACTCGACCAGCTCTTTCACCTCCGTAAATATTCGTACTCTTACACTGGACACTCTGTATATGTATTTTTGTTTTGATTGTATCGAAATTTGAATGGTTCGATAAATTTTCATCAGATTATTATAAATTACTAACAACACAAAAGGTACAAAAACGCCAAATTAATAATTAATTAATAAAACTTTTTGCGAAATATTCTAAACACTAGCACTTTTCACTGTTATTGATACTTTCTAATCGTACACAGACAAACAAACGCGAACTTGTCCTTCCATGTCGATCGGTTTTTTGACAGATACATTAATTTGTTTTGTTTGCACAACAAAAGCAATAAGGAATAGAATTTCGAAATTTTGGCTTCGTTAGGAAATGATATTAGAGGCGTAGAACAGTTTAGAAAAAATAATTTTAAAATCGGTCAACCCATTTTGAAGTTATGCTCTTACATACATTTTTCAAACAAGCTGTTCCAAATAAAAATGTTATATTTACAACTAGCTAAAACCCGGTGCGTTGCTGCCACTCTCCCTTGTCAAAGTCCCATAAAATGTTATCAGTTAAACAGCTTGTCTAAATTGAGGTCGAATACTGAATTCTGGCGTTGTGCGACCTATAACTCTAAAGCTATTTGAAAGCACAAAGTTGGGTTGTAAGGGAAGTGCCACTCCCCTTTGCCCTACGCATAAATTGGGTTATATAGGAGTGCCACGCCCTCTTCATCACCGCTAATAGAATGTAATCAATTAAACTGGATGTGTACATGGAGGTCGAATACCGAATTCCAAAACTGTGCGACATATAACCCCAAAACTATTCGATAGCACAAATTTGGGTTGTATGGGAGGTGCCACTCCCCTTTTGCCTACGCCCATAAAATTTTACCAATGAAACTGCATGTATAAATTGAGGTCGAATACTGAATTCCGAAGCTGAGTTTCCTATAACTCCAAAGCTATTTGATATCCCAAATTTGGATTTAGCTGGAGGTGTCACGCCCCTCCCCCCCCGACAAACTCAAAAAAATTTTATTAGTAAATCTGCATGCGTAAATTTTGGTCGAATACTGAACTCCGCCGCTGTGCGACTTTGCACTCCAAAGCTATTCGATATCACAAATTTTCGTTGTATGGGAGGTGCCACTCCCCCTTGATTAACGCTCATAAAATGTAATCAATGAAACTGCATGTGTACATTGAGGTCCAATACTGAATTCAAAAACTGTGCGACCTATAACTTCAATGATATTCGATATCGCAAATTTACGTTAAATCGGAGGTGCCACGCCCCTCTTAGCAATGAACATAAAATTAAATCAATGAAACTGCATGTGTACATCGAGGTCGAATACTGAATTCCGGCGTTGTGCGACCTATAACTCTAAAGCTATTTGAAAGCACAAAGTTGGGTTGTAAGTGAAGTGCCACTCCCCTTTGCCCTACCAATAAAATTTAAGTAATGAAAGTGCATGTACAAATTTAGGTCGAATACGGAATTCTTACGCTGTCAACCTATAACTTCAAAGAAATTCGATATCGCAAATTTGGGTTGTAAGGGAGATTGTCACGCCTCCCTGCCCAAGCCCATAAAATAAAATCATTGAAACTGCATGTGTAAATTGAGGCCAAAAACTGAATTCCTGTAATTTCAAAGATATTCGATAGCACAAATTTTGTTGTATGGGAGGTCCAACTCTCCCTTGACCAACTCCTATAAAATTTCATCACTGAAATGGTACGTCTAGATTGTGGTCGAATACCGAATTTCTAAGCTGTGCGACCCATAACTATAAAGCTATTCGATAACACAAATTTTTTATTTATTTGTGGGACGTAAAAGGGGGTGTGGCATTTCTTCTTAAAACATCTCGTACTCAAAGAAAAGCCACTTACAAAATTTCAGCTCAATCGGACCAATAGTTTCGAAGTTTTTGATATTTTCTTAAAAGTAGGCGTAGAATAAAAGTAACTACGCCCATTTTTATTAATGTTAATGACAGTTATTATACGAACTTATTTATTAAATTTTAATTTAATACGACCAAAATCGTCTTAAATATACCATTTTTATTGATTTGTGGGTGATAAAAGCGGTGTGGCAATTTTTTTTCGTAAACCTTTGCGTAGCAGTTACGAACAAACCCGTAGAAGGAAGTATCTAATTTGGTCCAGTCATTTTCAAGTATTTAGCATCCGAACAAATCACGATTAATTTTTATATAGAGACAGATATTGATTTGTGGGCGGTAAAAGTGGGCGTGAAAACATTTATGTATCGTGACTGCCTCTTGGAGCACCTACACAGCAAGTTTAACTATAAATATGTGTAGAACTCTGGAATTGCCATGATTTCGAAAAAGTGGACGTATATATATTGCGACCACGCCCATTTTTTGTACAGTTACTGACAGTAACCATCTGAACAAAATTACTAAATCTTAGTTTTTACGATTGAACCCGTCTGGTATATATCCCTTATTTGGTTTGTGGTCGATAGCGGAAATTTGG
The DNA here is from genome assembly GCA_963920525.1 of Dichetophora obliterata. Classification (NCBI taxonomy): domain Eukaryota; kingdom Metazoa; phylum Arthropoda; class Insecta; order Diptera; family Sciomyzidae; genus Dichetophora; species Dichetophora obliterata. The sequence goes on from OY986437.1 coordinate 55,764,490, forward strand.
CTTGTATGGGATGTACCACGCCCCCTCGTCTAAACGTTACCAAACCTCACAGGAACACTCACTCTTCTCGGCAGACGTTGTTCTGCCACAGACCGCCTTACTGCCATATACGAACATGTCAAGAAATGCCAAATATATTCAACATTTTCAGTATAGCTGCCGAAAGTAGCTATGCACTAAATAACCAAATTTAGTCTATACGATCAAAACCATGCGAAATATAAGCCTATTTTTGGTACACTTGCCGAAAGTAACCATATGTACTGATTTACAAAATTTTTGTCTAATACGACCCAAACCGTTGAAATAAAACGTTTTCATTGGTTTGTGGGCGGTAAAAGGGGGGCGTGGAAACCAATTTTTAGTACAGTTGCTGACAGTAACCGTACAAGCTAAGCCAACATTTTAGCTCAATCGACCCAGTAGTCAATTTTCATGTTTTCTCAAAAAGTGGGTGTGGCTATATAGCGATGACGCCCTTTTTTAGTACAGTTGCCGAATGTATCACATGTTAGTCTCATACGGTCAAAGCTGCTTGAAATATAGCATTTTCACTGATTTGTGGGGGCAAATTTTTCGTACAGTTACTGTCAGTATTTACACAAACCAAAGTACCAAATTTAAGTCTTATACGACCACAACCGTCTGAAGTAAACCATTTTCATTTTGTGGGCGGTAAAAGGGGGCGTGGAAACCCATTTTTACTACAGTTGTCGACAGTAACCGTACATACTAAATTACAAAATTTTAGCCTTATACGACCCAAACCGACGGAAATATAACATTTTTATTGATTTGGGGGCGGTAACAGGGGGGTGTGGCAATTTTTTTCCTCAACCATCTCGTTCCTGCAACAAATCGACTGCCAAAATTTCAGGTCAATCGGTTCAGTAGTTTTGGAGTCTATAGACATCACACAGCCAGACACACATCGTTTTGCTTTTTATGTGTATAGATATTGATTTGGGGGCGGTAAAAGAGGGCGTGAAAACATTTATATATAGTGACCGCCTCTTGGAGCACCTACACAGCCAGTTTCACTGTAAAAATCTGTAGAACTCCGGAATTGCCATGATTTCGAAAAAGTAGGCGTATTTATATTACGACCACGCCCATTTTCTGTACAGTTATTGACAATGACTATCTGAACAAAATTACCAAATCTTAGTTTTTTACGATTGAAACCGTCTGATATATATCCTTTTATTGGTTTATGATCGATAGCGCAAATTTGGCTTGTATGGGAGGTACCACGCCCCCTCGACCAATCGTTACCAAACCTCATAGGAACACTCTCAAGATGTGGCTTCAATTTCCCTGAAAATTTCATAAAGATCGGTTCAGCGGTTTTGGAGTCTATACGTGATATAGCCACATACCCACATACCCACATACCCACATACCCACATACATGCATCCAATTTTAAATATAAATATATATTTACAACATACTTTCAGTTAAAAAATCATTGACTTTTGTTTAAATGTCAATTATATGTTTAACACTACTGAACGATAGTCATAAATTTTTCAATTATATTCAGCGTTTAATTAAATAAACCAATTAATTGTTATTGTACGCGAAATAGCTCCACATTTTCAGATTTATTTCAATTAATTGCTTTTTTAATTACTTAAATGTAAGTACATATGTAAATTCTGTTGTGGAATGACATGTTCATGCATCTGTGAGTTATGTATTTTATTTTCATATACGTACATAAAAGTGTAAATAAAAATAAATGCAAGTAAAAATTTCAATATCTCTCAATGTTTATAAAATACTTAAATTTTTCAAGTAAATCATTAATTTTTTATTTGAATTCCATGAATTATGGATAACAAATTGGAATGAAGTTGAAATCCCTGGGAAGTGTTACTTTTTTTGGTTGTAGGTCTTGTTTGTTTGAAATTTGCCAAACCCCCCAAAATCTTGACTTACCGTTAAAAAACCGGTTTTCGGTACCTTTCTGTAATTATAAGCCTGTAACTAAGAAGATAATCAATCATTTTCTTGTTTTTGACCGGATTCAAGAAGGGAAAACATAGACCATTTGAAATATATACAATTTATTTCAAAAAAATATAAAAAAATCTGTATGTTTTGACCGGCAAACACAATTTTTTTTTCAATATTTTTGATTTCTTTCAATTTTTGCGATTTTTGGAAACACTATATTATATGGGAAGCATACCTTATGTGAATTTTTGAAAAAAGTACGTTAAAAAACGCGATATTGTTAAAAAAATCGATAAGTAATGGACTGAGTTATAAACCTTTTCATGAAATCAAATTTTTTACAAAAAAAAAACAACAATTTTTGACCATTTAACTGAAAAATGTTTGCTTAAACGTTTTTTTCTTAACTCAGCATCATCAGTATCTCGTTTCAGCGACAAGCAATATTGTGATATAATTTTTATTATATTTTCTCAATCGAAGCGTTTTTAAATTTTTGCCATATCTTGGTGAAAATGTTGCCCTTGTTCATCGCTGAACAGGCCCAGGTTATTTTGGAAGAAGTCTAAATGCGAATGCAGGAAATGTACTTTGATAGACATGTTGCAGCTCATTTCACCATACGCCTTTAAAAATTCGTAACATAGTCTTCGCTTCTGTGATTTCCAAGAAAATTATCGCATAGCTCAACAAAACTCTTCCATGAACGTTTTTCAATCAAACTTAGCATGTTCATAAAACTCACATCGCTCATAATTTTACGTATTTGAGGTCCAATAAAAATACCTAAATTTTATCAAAACGGATTAAAATTTTGGAAATAAACCAGTATATGGAAAGTAAGAAATTAATACCTCCTTTTATTTTCGCTTCATTTAGTTTTGGTTACACCGTCTTAAGATGGTAAACAGCGTCGCCGTTTACATCCAATTTTTTTTACAAATTGTTTCATGTATCCCAGCTTGAGATGCAGTGGTGGCAGAATAACATTCTCGGCTTTTACTAATGGGGCGTTTAAAACGCTTTTCTGCCCTATTTGATGCGACTCACGAGGTGGCCATTCTTTTCGATCATAGCGATTCGATGCACGACTATCCCATTCACAAAAATAGCACGGATGTTTTTTGTGTCCTCCTTGCATATAAAATAGTCAAAACTTTTAAGTCAGCGACGATTTTCCATTTATGAGTGACATAGTTGACGAAACGGAGTATTTTTTCCATCATATTGTAGGTTTTTTTAAGGCTAGTCGCGTACGCGATTGGAACTGATGGTAGCTGATTTTCGTTGTGCAATAAAACAGCTTGTAAACCTAGATATTACAATGTGGATTTTATATAAAGAAGTACAAATATAATTTTTTTTTTTTATATATACTTTTACTAGAGCCATCAATGAAAAGTCGCCATTTATCTGCATTATAATTGAGACCCAATGTTGAAAATAGTTTGGGTACATCCACGCAACACACGAGATCACTGTTATTGCCATCAGTTTTAAAACATTCTTCAAGTAGCAAAGTCCGATCACTTCTTCTACCAGAAGGATTTCTGATTGTCGTGTGGCCAATTGTAAATCGCGTACAAGATCATCGAATCTGCTTTTGAAATAAAATGTCGCTCCGTTGTCGTTGATCTGGATGGAAGGATCTCTTCTTTTCTTTAATCTTTTTTAGTTGCAAGAGTAGGTTTGCTCGCTGTCGGAACTTCATCATCTCAAGATATTGGTTTAGTAACAGTTACAACATTTGCATTCTTTATGTTTTTACGAGTTTTAAAACTGTGACCTGAAATATTGGTTTGACAAAAGTAGCAATCATCTGCTTTATGATATGGCTGATGATGCCAAGTCATAGGCTAAGAAAAAGGTAAAGCAGCTGAAGGTTGAACTTCGCATTTTTTTATTGTTCTTCAGCAATATTCACAAATAAATTCAGGCTCGTACCAGCGACTGGTATTATAAGAGCGATTAAAGAGTTTGTTGTACTTTTCCACCGCTCCAAAATTGTTTTTAAAACTACGCCGATGACTGAGATCTGTAAATAAGACACCAAGGTACGTACATTTATTACGTTTGTCACACATTTTTTAGTTGCAAACGATTTTATTAAACTTGAAATTTTTTTATATAAAATATTTCAAAGTAATAAAGACGTGATAAACAAAAAGTCAAATAAAGAAACAAACCATTTTTTTACTTAAGAAAAGCTCTCATTGTATATTGTTGTAATTTTTATTTTTTCCACTTCTTCTTATTTTTTTAATGTTCCAATTTTTTTTAAGCTTAACTTAAGAGAACGCAAAGAGTATAGAAAGCAAAGAGATTGTAGGTAAAATGTTCGTCAGCGCAACGAGCGCAACCTGCTGTTTCATGATTTGCGAGAGAAAAAGTCCGCAAAAACAAAATACATCTCTTAAGTACAGCTTTTAAAAATTCTGCTTTAAAAAAAAAATGACAACAAGTTAGAATTGCAACCACAATATGCAATAGAGCACTCATGAAACATATGGAATGTGCCTTTTTCTGATTTTGTTCGCTCCCCGCCCATTTTCTGTTAGATTGAGGCTAAAAAAGAAAATCTGCATAAAAAATTGGACTTCGGTAGTGGAAAAAACCCAGGCCCCCTGGGGTTATAGGCCCAAAAACGACTTAAAAATGGTACTTGGCTTATTTACTCTATATCTCTTAAAATAACAGTTTACGCTCTTAAAATGCATGAACATTTTTATGCACAATAAACAGATACACATTTTTTCATAACCAACTTTGACCTTAGAATGACGTTTCGTAGTGTTTTACGCAGTCAAAGTCACGATTTGTAAGTAATATATTTTTTGAACGACTCTCGTAAATTTTGGAAAGAGATATTTCTAAACAGTTAACACCATATCAAAGAGCATTAAATTAAGTTTAATGTACAGTTAGTTTTATTCCAAAATATATTTCATATCTCCAGTATGACAGTATTTCAATTTTTTTTAAAATTATTTTTTTAAAGCAAGTGACTAATTTTCTTCATTGCAAGCACGCTAAAATAGTATATCCCCAGAAAAGTGAATACATTTAGCGTAAAAAGTCCAGCTTAGCCCGGCTTCCCGCCAAAACTAATGTATGCATTGAGATTTTTTTTTTTAGATTGTATATCGATAAACAATTAATTTCTTTACAATAACAACATTTTCACTTCAAAGTTAAAAAGTAAGTATAGCACCATTAAAAGTATGCAAATCGGCAAAAAAATTATTAGTATGTAATATAATAGCAACTTCTTACCGAACAAAATAATTTTGACCGCCTAAATGATCCGATACCTCAATGTGCGCTGCTAATCAAATTTTTTTTTTGCAATGTTGAATATGTTACAATGGTCGTACAGTGTTAAAAACAAACAACATACTTCAATATAAACTATTTTCCGAATAAAACAATTTTGGCATCGTAAGTCGGTCATTCGTCAATCGCACATTAGGGGCGCTGCTAAACAAATTTTCTCAGAAATGAAACCCAGTTAGATCAATTTTTCGCCCCCGAAAACTCTTATACTGAAAATTTCATCGAAATCGTTTGGGCATTTCCGAGAATTCATTTACAAACAAACAAATATAAATTAATAAATTTCAATTTTATAGCAAAGTGACCTGCTTTTTTCAGTTCTCGATATGTTCTGAGAATTTTTATTTTTTCATTTTCAAATTTTCAATTCAAACAATAGAAAAAATGATAACTAACAAATTCATAATCAGCAAGTTTCAAATTTAAACAAGTAAGGAAACAATCAACAATTAATTGGTACTTAATACAATAATTCAATTCAATAAATATTATAATAATTATTGATAATATTTAGTAACTATTAACTATCCCCCTTCTCAAGTTTGAAACGTCCTCGGTTCGATGATTTTGTTGATTATTTGATTATTTTTAAGATGATTTGGTGTATGATGCAGCTCATATTTAAGCACATTTTAATGCGGTGTTGATTGTTAGGTTGAAAAAGAATTTCAATAATTTAACTATGTTTGAGTGAATTAAGTTTTAAGTTATTTAAATGGATAACAATTTATTATGTAAATATTGCAAATATTCAAAATGTTTCAAGTTTTTTTTTTTATTTTTTTTATTATTATTAAGGTATTTTTAGATGTGCGCAAAATTTTAAACCCATTTGCAATTGTGAAAGTTTCTTAAGTTGACAATTTAGGTATACTTATCGTAGATTACTTTTATGAATCGTTTTTCCTTCAATCAAAACTTTGGATCCCAAATCTTTTTCAATTATCTTTTCAATGAAAACTTTACTAAATTTATTTCCTAATCGCTTATTCCTTCTTAAAAATACCTTTTCTCCAGGTTCATACGTTTTAGTAGTTTTATTTTTATTAATTCTTTCTAAATTTATTTTTTGAGTGTGTTCTAATCTTTTTTTATTTAAAATAATTTGTCCGTTGGATAGTTATGAAAAACATCGATTGGCTTAGCATTTATCACAGAATGAATACTATTGTTATATATATGTGTAGCTAATAATACTAATTCATTGGTTTCGTTAACCTGTTGTTGACATTTAAGACAGCGTGCAATTTCTATTAATGTGGAATGAAATCTCTCCACTTGTCCGTTGCTTTCGCTATGAAGTGTTGGTATAAAAAATTGTTCAATTAAAAAATGGTCTCTTAGAAGTGTTTTAATGATGTTAGAGCTAAAGGCTTTTTCATTATCAGATACAATTGTTTTGGTGTTTTTAAAATTTAGAAGTATTTCTAATAATGCATCTTTAATATCTACTGAAGCTCTCGATGTAATAGGGTTCACTATAGCAAATTTTGAAAATTTATCTATACATGTCAGGAAATATTTTTTACCTGTTATAAATATGTCTACATGCAGTATTTCTCCAGGTAAGTTTGGTATTGGTGTCCTTCCAATTTTAGCAATTATAGCCTTCAAAGATTTTTTTTATATTTGGGAAATAATATTCTCTTGATATTTATTGGAAATTTTCTTGTAAACTCCGGTGAGCACGGTTGTGTTCATTAGTTTACGTTTCGTGTTGGTCATTTTTGTTAGTTAGGTCAATAACAAATATTTAGCTCAGTATGAACAAATTTTACACCAGGAAACTCAGAAACAAGCCTGTTTTGAATTAGTGCTAAAGTAGCTAAGTCACAGTGAATGGCATTGGTTACATTAAAATTAATCACATTCTTCAAGCAGAGAAAAAGATTTTCAATCGTGTTAAAGTAAATGGTATGTCGAATGAATTTTTGAAAAATAATTTTTGTAGTTTTACTAAATGTTGACGATTTTGATAGCACTATTTGATTTTTAAATTGATTTACAGGATATTTAATAGATTTAATGACACAACTTAAAGAATCTTCACTATGTGCTGTGGCAGATTTTTCACTTAGATTCTTCATAACACTAAGTTGGTTGACAAACTGCCTTGAAAGTGCGTCAGCCACTTTATTTTCTCTTCCAGGCTTATAATGAAATTTCGGTGAAAACTCGTCAACAAAAGCACGCCAGCGTTTCATTTTTGAGTTTGGATTTTTGTCCGAAATAGCGAAAATCAATGGTTGGTGGTCCGTAAAAATATTTATATCTTTAGTACCATAGAGATAATGCCGAAGTGTTTTTAGTGCCCATACTATTGCAAGGAGCTCTCGCTCGTTTGTTGCATAATTTTGTTCTGTTTTCGAAAGAGTGCGTGATATCATTGTAATTGATCTACCGTTTTGTGATAATACAGCACCAAGAGCACTTGAGGAAGCATCTGTTGTGAGTTCAAAAGGCCTATTGTAGTCAGGATATTGAAGAAGAACATCTTCTGAAGCTAGAATTTTTTTAATTTTTCCGAATGATGCTATTGCTTCCGGGTCAAACGTTATTTTAACACTTTTCGACTTGTTTGCTCCAATATGACCATTTTCTCCTTGAAGATATCGAGTCAAAGGTTTGACAATCGCTGCATAATCTCGCACAAATCTTCGATAATATCCTGAGAGGCCAAGAAATGAGCGTAGTGCTCTTAAGGTTTGTGGAAGATTATAGTTTAGGATATCTTTAATTTTATTTGGACATGTTTTAATGCCTTTTTGGGAAACTAAAAACCCTAAAAATTCCACTTCAGTTTTAAAAAATTTGGATTTTTCGGGAGAAACTCGCATTCCCGCTTTCTCTAATTTACCTAAGATATTGTTTATGTCTCTTAGGTGTGATTGTTCGTCAGGTGAATAAATGATAATGTCGTCTATATACATGGCAACTCTTTCCGATATCTTCTCGAAGTACGTCATCAATCGCTCTTTGGAAAATGCTTGGAGCATTTTTTAGTCCAAAGGGTAAGCGGCAGAACTCATATTTTCCGTTGTTTATACTTAAAGCAGTTTTTTGTCTGTCTTTTTCGCATAAAACAATTTGATGAGAGCCTGATTTCAAGTCTAAAGTTGTGAAATATCGTGACTTGTTTAAATTTGCTAAAATTACTGACGTGTTAGGTATTGGATATCTGTCTGAAATGGTCATGTCATTTATTTTTCTAAAATCTATTACCATACGTAACTTTTGATCTCCATTTTCATCAAAACCATTTTTCGTCACAACATGAACTGGAGAGTTGTATGGTGATTACGATTTTCGAATTATACCATCTTCAAGTAGATTTTTTATTTCCTTATTAATATTGGGGGTTGGAATTAGTTTTAAAGGTTTTCTAAGAGATGGCGTAACTATCAATAGATCGCATCGGGCACACCTGTGACTATATTCATTTCAAAGCACATTGTCTAAGCTTCATTTTTCAGTATGTGTCATTCCACTGAAGTGTAAACAACATATATTTTTTTCTCTGTGAACATGTCGACTTCCGTTCCAACAAAACGCAATTTGCGGGAAGGTTTACTTTTGTGCTTCCATTTGAAGAAAAAAGCGGTTGAAGCACAACGCACGCTTACTGAGGCTTACGGGGACTATGCTCCATCGATTTCTACTTGTGAGTACTGGTTCCGTCGGTTTAAAAGTGGTGATTTTGATACGGAAGACAAAGAGCGTCCGGGCCAGCCGAAAAAGTTTGAAGATGAGGAATTGGAGGCTTTGCTCGATGAAGACCCATGTCAAACCCTTCAAGAATTGTCAGAATCATTGGGAGTCGACTTATCAACGGTCGGCAAACGCTTGAAGGCCATGGGAATGATTCAAAAGCAAGGAAATTGGGTGCCGTACCAGTTGAAGCCGAGAGACGTTGAACGGCGATTTTGCATGTGCGAACAACTGCTTCAACGGCATAAAAGGAAGAGTTTTTTGCGTCGTATTGTCACTGGCGATGAAAAGTGGATCCATTACGATAATCCTAAGCGAAAAAAATCGTGGGGACCACCCGGCCATGCATCAACATCGAGGGCCAAGCCGAATATTCATGGCGCCAATCTTATGCTGTGTATTTGGTGGGATCAGAAGGGTGTCGTGTACTATGAGCTGCTAAAACCTAACGAAACCATCACTGGGGAACGCTACCAACAACAATTGATGCAATTGAGCCGAGCATTAAAGGTTAAACGGCCGGAATATGCCAAAAGACACGACAAAGTGGGTTTTCAACATGACAACACACGGCCACATGTTGCAAGAACCGTCAAGGAAACGTTGGAGGCGCTGAATTGGGATGTGCTACCCCACCCGCCTTATAGCCCAGACATAGCCCCTTCCGACTACCACCTATTCAGATCGATGACGCATGGCTTGGCTGAGCAGCCCTTCACTTCATACGAGGATACCAAAAAATGGGTCGATTCGTGGATTGCCTCAAAAGACGAATCGTTCTTCCGGCGCGGAATCCATATGCTGCCAGAAAGATGGGAAAATGTTGTAGCTAACGATGGACAATACTTTGAATAATATACATTGTACCGTTGTTTCTAAATAAATGCTCAAAAACCAAAAAAAAACCTTTAAAATTAATTCCAACCCCCAATAAATGCCCTCACTGCAATTGGATATGGGTAGCTTTTGGTGTAAATGGGGTCATTTGTTGTTGTACGTATCGTACCCTTGACATTTGTATTATATGGTAATGCTATATTTGGGTCAGCAAAAGCATTAATATTTTTGCTTATCATTTCATCAAATTTAGATTTTATATGTAAAGGAACGGAACTATTTTCTAATGTTATCAGGTTAACCTGATTGCAAGTAAGGTATTGTAGCTTAAGCTGTCCATTTTTATAAAATAAGTATCCTTTTTTCGTATCTATTACTGCGTTAATTTGTTTGAGGAGATCATAGCCTATGATACCGTCGAATGTATTTAAGTTTGGAAGCAAAAAAAAAGGTTGAAGTGCAATCAAGGATGTTGACTAAACATTTTCTACTTATTATATTATCGCCGTTGATTGATTTTAATTTGAAAGGATGTTCAAGAGGAACTACTCCCTTAAGAAATTTAAAGTCTTTAATATAGCTTTTAGATGTTCCTGTGTCAATTAAAATGTGTAGCTCCTGACCACTCGAGGTTTTTTTTTGTGATGAATGGTAGGAGCGAACCTAGTTTAAATAGTTTTTTTCATTATTCGAGTCGTTCGATCGCATTCGATTATAGTCTTGACTAATGTCTTCTTGGTATTTAGGTTCATCAATTAAAATAGATTTTAAGAATTCATCTTGATAGTAATCTTCTTGATCGTAATTATAATGATTAGTCTCATTTAAATATGTTGTTTCAGGCATATAATTAACTTTTTGATTTTTTTGCAATGGCGATTGATTACACTCTGACTGTTGGCGAGGTGTATTCAATGTCATTGCGTGATATGGTCTTTTTTGCTGTTGTGATTTAGTAACTAAATTTGAATGTAAGAAACTGTTTTGTCTAAATTGAGGTGTATTTTGTGTAGGTGTCTGACGTCTGTAAAGTGAAGTACCACGTTCTGCTTCCATTGGAGTTGGAGAACTATTTAAATTTTGGTTGAAATGGAATTCAGGGCTAATATTGCGTTGTAAAACTTGATATTGGGGCATTGTTCGCCTTAACTTTACCGAGTCGCCAACTTCAAAAGTACGAGCAAAATCAAATCGTTTATGATTAGATTCAAGCTCTTGAGCTACAGCAAGTGCAGTAGGAAGATCCTTCGGACGTGCAGAAAAAAGGATATCGCAAATCGGACGTCGGAGACCAGATATAAATACACGTAGTGCGTTCTCCCTTGCACGTTCGTTAAGAGCTGTGACTATATCGATGTTGTCACTATGTAGCATTATTTGTTTATTAATAATTAAGGTAAGTTGTTTATCTACTATATCATAATAGTCTGTTAATAACATATTACCTTGCTTAAGTATGCTAAGCTCGTTTTCTAAAACGTAAATTGGCCTTTTGTCGGAGTATATTTGGTCAAGCCTTGCAATGATTGCATTAAAATTGAGAACAGTATTGAAAGACGCAAGAGTAGCATTTGCAGATTCTGTGATTTTGTTTCTAAATATACCCATGGCTATATAGTACTTTTCTGAACCCTCTTTATAATAATTAATGGCAAAATGTGCAGCGCTTCGCCAAGCAGGGTAAGAAGAGGCATTTCCTTTGAATTCTGGCAAGGATTTGATTAAGTCTATACTCGAGTCATCATGTTTTAGGCTTGGGTCAATGGAGACAGGCTTATAAGGTGCTACACTTGGTGGTACTAACCTACTAAGAGTTTGAGTTAGCTGATTCAGCTGTGCGGTAATCTCCTGTTTGGTTCGTTCGTTAGTAGCGTTAATTGCTTCTAGCACTTGTTCTCTAGTCACACTCATCTTGAATTAATTTCAAACTGATAAAAAAATATTTTGTTCTCTCGCTTATAACAGTAGATCTTTGAAGTATTTTAAAATCAAAAAAATAACCGTGTAAGTATAAAGTTCGTCTTAAGCAATTAAAATAGCATAAGATTTTATCCCAAATACGATAAGGGTAGTATTTTAAATAATTAAGAACACTTGAAACAATATTGAATATTCACTTACAGTAAATTTTTCTTCATAAATAAAAATGTCCTATAAATCCTCAAAATTCGTCTTTGGTAGTGATTTCTTGACTTGATTTTTTTCAAATTTTTGATGTTCAAATATTTTAAAAATGTATGCTGAGTTTTGGTTGTCTTTCAGGATGCTGTTGAATTTGCGTTTCTTTAAGGACTTCAGGATGGTGTTGAAATATATAAAAAATTGACTTTCGTTAATGATAAGTTATCCAGTTTTTATGTTTTCTAGACACAAAATGATATTTTGAGCGTGTCCTTTTATAATAGAGTTTCCAATGTTTTCCAGTGCATTCGTTTTTAGTGATGTTGATGAAAATTATTGTTGAAGTCCTTTTTCGTTTTATACAATTTTTATTATTTTTGTATCCTTTTATTAGGATTGAAGTTCGGGTACGGAAACGTTGGGCGCCAATTAATAAATTTAAATTTTATAGCAAAGTGACTTGCTTTTTTCAGTTCTCGATTTGTTCTGAGCATGATAGAATGAGTTGAAGGTAGTATTAATCGAGCTGAAACAGCTGTTCAGCGTGGGCATATATTGTCAAAATGAGGTGATGACATTTAACGATGTTGTTTTTCTTCATTAAAATAGGGATTTTTCTTAAAAGGGAAATAATAATTTTTAAAACGACACAATTTTTGGAACATTTAACCTTTAGCAAAAATGGTCTTTTTTATTTTTATTTTTTTTTTCAAAATGTGTATTTGGAGCTAAAAAAGGTAGTAGTGAAGAAAATAAGGGCCGCTCTCAAGTCGTTCAGAAATTATATGGGTCCAAAATTAGAAAAAATGGCCTTAAAAACATGTGATTTTTTAAATTTTCCAACATTAGTAATATTTATGAGAATCAAAAGAAAGGCAAGCATCTATTCAACGAAGTATAAATCTTGAAAATCCATGCATATCTCTTGAAGATATAGCTCTTTTTGGACTAAGAAAAATTAACGTTTGAAGATTTTTTTGTGATATAAAATAGTTGTCCTTCAAATGATCCCAAATTCATGTAAAATCGAAGTTTTTACAATAAATAAGTTAAGTGTATAAATAGCATTGTGAACATATTGAGAACAATATGACGCCAAAATGTTTGCTTTAAAACAAAAATCCCTCGTTATTTTAGTTTCGGTGTACATCACTTGTTTTTGACATATTATGCCCACAGCTTGGCAGCGCAGTTGCTATTAATAATACCTGGTCATTGTATCATGGTTCTGAGAATTTTTATTTTTCCATTTTCAAATTTTCAATTCAAACAATAAAAAAAATGACAACTAACAAATTCATAATCAGCAAGTTTCAAATTTAAACAAGTAAGGAAACAATCAACAATTAATTGGTACTTAATACAATAATTCAATTCAAAAAATATTATAATAATTATTGATAATATTTAGTAACTATTAACTTATACAAACAAATATTGCTCGTTTAATAAAATAAGATTATTCCAATGTTCATATAATTTTATTTATTTTTTTGTTTTTATTTATTCAACCGTGTAATGGTTAATGAAAATAAGAATGCCTGAAACTCACATTGAGCCTGACCTGTGCTAGGAAAGTTTTTAGTACTTTAGTATTGGCTTGAAAACAAATATTTTATCTGTAATATGTTTTCTTTTCATATTTCAAATTTTATTAAATTTCCTGAGAAAATGGTTTTTTAAAAAGAATAAATAAAATTACATCTTTTTTCCCAACAAAATCGATGAAAAAAGTACTTTAGAGCAACATAAGAAACAGAAGCTACTTCATAATATTTTGTTTCAACGTAAAGCAAAGTATGAGATAATTTGATAATTTAAACGTAAAAGAATTTTTTGATATAGAATATTTCCGTAATATTTATTGATTACAGTTTAGATTTTATGAAATTACCCCTAGTTAAGGAGGACTATCCTCACCTTTCTGGTGGTATAACAAAGATCTCGCGAACGGACTCCACCATAACTTATCTAAACCCATGATGGCTGATCATCCCTTTGTTCTTCTGTATAATTTTCAACAACGGTTATTAGGTCCGTACCAAGAATTTTCGCATTTTCTTCGATTTTTTTATTTTAAAACTGTAAGGTTAACAAACCGGTATTTAAATTAAGAACATTCAACTTTTTCATGCAAAACTGATTCAGCATTTCCATTTTAAGCTTAGTATGCTGTAGGAACGAAAAAAAATTTCCATGCATTGAGATACAGAAATACATTGAGATTTTTGACAACGAACAGGTAGTCAAATTTTTTCGCCAGCTAATACGCTGTAAAAGCGAAAATTATTGCAATGTTGCCAAATTTCCATTCGTGAGTGGAGAGTTGAAATATCAAAATTTCTATGTCGATTATATGCCCGTACATTTAATTGGCGCGGAAATTTTGCCATTCAACAATAAAAAATAAGCAGAAAGTATGTCTAAGTGTTGAGTATGTTATTTAACTAATTTATTGTTGCATTTTTAAAGTTTATTAATATGTAGTCTTGCCTTTCATAGGATATATAATTGGAGCAATTAAAATATGAATCTGTCAACCAGAACAGCAAGTGCTTCTTCTCTACACAAATATTTTGACTCTACACCAAAATCTCGCGTGTAGAGTTATATGCCCAAAAATTTTCGTTCCTACAGCATACTAAGCTTTAAACGTGCGAACCTTACGGCATGACTGCATTCGATTTTGGTCATATTTTGCATGAAGCATCACTGACAATTTAAAATAAAGGTCTGCAGCGAACCATCCATTCTACTGTTACAAGAAGATGTAACCAGTAAGAACCTGATATTGATACAAATACAACAAAGAGTAGAACTTAGCATAATTATATTAAATGCTTTGGAATGAGCAGTTAGCGTATCATCTTTTTCTCTGGCTCTCATTGTAGTGTAAGATTTTTTTCTCTTTATCTCTTCCACTTAGTGAAGTAACAGTTAACTCTTTTTTAAATGGATATGTCTTTTCAATATGGACAAGAACAATCTATAAAAGATCCCGCCTAAGAGCCCGAACAGAAGCAAAGCGGATGTCGGTTGTCGGATTCGCTCTGCTACAAAATACATGAAAATATATGCAGCTGACAAAAATGAAATCGCCGTAGAAATGCGTGACGGGAAAACGCCAGAATAGAATCTATTCTAATTCCTCTCTGATGGGTGGCGGATCTCTCTCTGAGTGACTTAAATGTTGCCATATTTTTGTTAAAGATTGGGTACGTTCAGTGTTATATTCTTAGTTTTTACTATGACCTGACATTCTGTTTTTGTGCCTGTGTTGCATTCATGTGAATTCAATGTGAATTCAAAGCAAAATATAAAATAATTTGTATCATTTCCAAATAAAGTGCAACCGTGATCCGACAACCGCCACCGCTCCGATTCTGGACGTGCTCTCAGCGGATTTCACCGAGAGAGGCCCGCCATCCGACATCCGCTTTGGTTCTGTTTGGGCTCTAAGGTTTATTTATAAGGTTGTGGCACTTGAGAGAAATGCACTCTTTTTACCGCCTTTGCTCAAACTGTCACTGTGCTTTTCTTTGTTCTAAGCATTAATGTTCTTCATTTCTTTTCAACCATTCTGCCAGTTCGACCGAGCTCGCTCTCAAAAGCCACAACCTTATAAATGAGCCTTGAACCCTCCCTAAGTGCGCAGAAATGGAAATCTAAAAATTTTTATTAATGAAAAATGATAAAATGAAAAATATATCTATTTTTCTAGACAAGCGTAATTTTTTGATTTATAATAATTCCGTTTAAAAAACCACGATTTATAAGAAAATTAGGAGATTTTTTATCGGATACCCCCTATAAAAAATTTTTGGTACATTTTTTTTCAGTCAGTGGAATATATAATTCTTTCAATATGGATATTCCATATATGCAGTGGATACCGTTCTTTGTGTTAATAATAAGGGTATTCACTTCAGCGCTGAAATTTCCGAAATGCTGAAATTTACGAAAGCTTTAGTGCACTTGTTGTTGTTTTCCGAAGATTGCTTAAAAATAATCACCTATTGAGTTGATGAAAAATAATCCTCGGAAATTTTGCGAAGAAAATATGTATTCAATAATCATAAGTGAATCTGTTTAATGAGTGTGAGTCATTGTGAATATGATTATTTCGATCATAAGAAGAGCATTCTATCAAATCCTGCCTAAAAGCTGATGCAATGTCTGCGAGCAAGAAAAAAATTATGATTAATTATATTTTAGCTGAGTAGCAGTCGTTTTATATCTGTGTATTAATCTGTTTATACAAAATATGAACAAAATTCTTTGTTTTGATAGCAGGCGCACTAACGAAATAAAGCAATAGCGATTTCAAGTTTGACAGATGTATGTGTAAAAAACGAAACATTACAAATGGGTCGCTCACTTCAACTCGTCGGAAATATCAGATTTCTGAAATTTCAGCATTGAATTGAATACCCCTAATGTGTTTTTCTATTTATTATTATTATTATTATTATTATTATTATTATTATTATTATTATTATTATTATTATTATTATTCTTATTATTATTATTATTATTATTACTATTATTATTATTATCATTATTATTATTATTATTATTATTATTATTATTATTATTATTATTATTATTATTATTATTATTATTATTATTATTATTATTATTATTATTATTATTATTATTATTATTATTATTATTATTATTATTATTATTATTATTATTATTATTATTATTATTATTATTATTATTATTATTATTATTATTATTATTATTATTATTATTATTATTATTATTATTATTATTATTATTATTATTATTATTATTATTATTATTATTATTATTATTATTATTATTATTATTATTATTATTATTATTATTATTATTATTATTATTATTATTATTATTATTATTATTATTATTATTATTATTATTATTATTATTATTATTATTATTATTATTATTATTATTATTATTATTATTATTATTATTATTATTATTATTATTACTATTATTATTATTATTATTATTATTATTATTATTATTATTATTATTATTATTATTATTATTATTATTATTATTATTATTATTATTATTATTATTATTATTATTATTATTATTATTATTATTATTATTATTATTATTATTATTATTATTATTATTATTATTATTATTATTATTATTATTATTATTATTATTATTATTATTATTATTATTATTATTATTATTATTATTATTATTATTATTATTATTATTATTATTATTATTATTATTATTATTATTATTATTATTATTATTATTATTATTATTATTATTATTATTATTATTATTATTATTATTATTATTATTATTATTATTATTATTATTATTATTATTATTATTATTATTATTATTATTATTATTATTATTATTATTATTATTATTATTATTATTATTATTATTATTATTATTATTATTATTATTATTATTATTATTATTATTATTATTATTATTATTATTATTATTATTATTATTATTATTATTATTATTATTATTATTATTATTATTATTATTATTATTATTATTATTATTATTATTATTATTATTATTATTATTATTATTATTATTATTATTATTATTATTATTATTATTATTATTATTATTATTATTATTATTATTATTATTATTATTATTATTATTATTATTATTATTATTATTATTATTATTATTATTATTATTATTATTATTATTATTATTATTATTATTATTATTATTATTATTATTATTATTATTATTATTATTTTTATTATTATTATTATTATTATTATTATTATTATTATTATTATTATTATTATTATTATTATTATTATTATTATTATTATTATTATTATTATTATTATTATTATTATTATTATTATTATTATTATTATTATTATTATTATTATTATTATTATTATTATTATTATTATGATTATTATTATTATTATTATTATCATTATTATTATTATTATTATTATTATTATTATTATTATTATTATTATTATTATTATTATTATTATTATTATTATTATTATTATTATTATTATTATTATTATTATTATTATTATTATTATTATTATTATTATTATTTAGAGGGCATTGACTAAAGATAGTAATCAAATTAGTTGAGGCAAGTAAGATTATATATTAGTTTTTTTTAATGACGAAATTACATAATTACTTAACTACTTTCTTACTAAATTACCAAAAGGAACTACAATGCAAACTTAAGTAACGTAACGCTAGTAACGTCACGCCAAATCAAAAACCTAATTTTATCATTTGCAAAATAAACTTATGTTAATTTATACTCTTCTAAAAAAATTTGTATGCAAAACTAATATAGTGCGACTTAGTCACTACGCAAATATAACAAAAACTTTTTAAAAATTAGACTTTTTCATTATTTTTTTTTTTAATATTTTTTTGTTCAAATCGTACGTAACGCCAGTTTGGGAATGCCCATGTGTGAAGCAAAACAAGTGAAGACCGATTGAACGGGTTGGCATTGTTAAACGGGCATCGTTACGTGTGAAAATGTAATCGAAATGATGTCGAAAAAACGAAGAAAAGTAAATATCATTTTATAATCTAAAAAAGTTGCGCTACTCAAATTCCATAACCAGAAAATTAATGTGGGTAGAAGTGTAGAGCTTTAGTCCCACTGTATGTCGGTAGAAGAGATGGTTGTACATAAATTTAAACTTTTTTTATGTTTCATTAGGAAAAAACCACATTAGTGCTGCATTAGAAGAAATGAAAAATATCACAACAAAATAAAACAACTTAAGGAAAAAAAATTATTACCAACTTTTATTTATGGCCTTCACTCGATTTTCATTGCTGACCGTCTGGCAACAACATTGCGTCCAATACTACCACCACCACCAACAACATAAGTAAGACTTCCTTACAATTTGACCGCATTTGATTGCATTTACAGCAATAAGAACAACAATAGCAACAACTCAATGCCAGACCCAGACATGCCCACACAAGACTATGGCAGAATTGTGGACAGATGCAGACAGAACCTCAATTTTAATGGGCGGTGTTTACAGGCTGTTGCTTTTTTTTCCTCCCACCTCGCCTACCGTTTTATCTACTTTCTCCTCTCTTTGTTTCTATTTGTTGTTTTACTACAGCGAAAATTGGCAAATGTATAAAATATTCTTGAAGCTGCAGGAAGCCGCCGTTATGTCCGCCTTGTTTGTTGTTGTTGTTGTGTCCTCGTCATCGTTCTGTTCAACGTCGTTTAAATAAGTGAATCAAACGAGCAAATGATGAATATTATTCTTAACAGCTGTGCCGCGCACAGAAGATAATGTTCATAATAATGTTTTTAGAGATCATCAGAATCGGTGTGTTTTTATTATAAAAATTGTTTTTTGTTTTTGAGTCCTCGAATAGAACAGCAAAAGTCAAATTGACTCTTTTGGAAAAGGGGCAGGGGAAGGAGAGACTTTAATCTTTCAACATAATTTGATAATACGTTTTTAAGTTATTACAGCAGTTTTTTCAATGTTTGCATTTTATAGCAAATGGCGGCTGTTTTAAAGTGTATTCAAAACAGCAAATGAAAAACGACTCATTCATTGTGATTTCAACGTTTTAACTTTAACTCATAGCAGCTCCTTGGGAAATTCACAAAAATCGATATGCTTTACATTTTACTCATGTAAAAATTTCGCATAATTCCCAAAACAAATCATTCAACAAAAAATAAAAAAAAAATAATTTTGTCTCTCCCGTGTCACTAAAAGGAAATAAAAACTCCACATGCTACATACAATTATGACCCTGTTTAGGGAGTAAAAGCAATATATATGTATATATAGGTATGTTTAACATGTAAGTTTTATATGTTTTTGTGTGTACAATAGAAATTAAGGGAAATACGCAGGCACAGCAAGCCCATGATAAGGAACACACACACACATTGGAAAGCCATAAAAGCGCCGAATAGACAGAAGTTAAGTAGCTGCCATGGCAAAGCGAAGCCATTTATGACACCATTTATCCGCCGCCATTCCTGACAGGCACTTAAAGCGGCTTTTATATCATCATTAGAACTGCCAACATTAGTTATAAGAAGCTATTAATTACAAAATGTAGAAAAAAATGGCAATGATGTAAACACAACACGAAGCATGTGAGTTATTGGCACGATAAATTGGTGACACAAATGCACACACACTCCACGTTTTGGGCATAAATGCAACTATAAATTGGTGAAAATAATGCCTGCGTCAATAATCAATATGACCGTGTGCATTACTGTTAACAACTTTTTTTCACATTAGTGTCACAGTTGTTCCAATGATTAAGGAACACATGTCTTTGCATTTCTACAACGATAAATTGGTGGCAGAAATGCGAGTGACGTTGAACACCACGATAAATTGGTGACAATAATACGCGTTGCATTTATTCACAGAGCTGCGCGCATCCTTACCTCGAAAAACTGTTTAAAAAAAAAACGCGCGTTGGGTAAAACCATGAATTTTTCCAAAAAAAAAAAAAAAATTTTAAAAATAATGAGCCTGGTATTAATTCACATGGCTGTGTGTTTTAATGTTATAAAAATTATGTTGACTTTTTATGATTTAAATACAAATTCTAAATGTTTGGTAGTTTAAATCATACTTGATTTTATATACAAAAAGCATAGAGACTAAAGTAAAGCGAAAATACAACAACAAATGTGAAATTATGAAATTTAGAAAAACTGAGAAATTGACACTTCAAATCTCATCGCCCCTGTGGTGCAGTGCGTTAGTGCGCACTTGCAGCGGTATCACAAGATTTCTGATGAAGCCTTTAGATTCGATAGAACAATTAATTGTTCTAACTTTGACCTTAAGCTCAATAAACGATTTTAAACTATCAAACAACTAGAATTTGTATTTAAAATCAAGTATGATTTAAACTATTAAACATTTAGAATTTGTATTTTAATCATAAAAAGTCAACATAATAAATAAAGAGGTCATTTAGGAAAAAACTTTAATAGTTATAAAAAATTGTTAATGAAAATACGTGAGGTAGTAATTTATATGACTGTGTGCACTACTGCTTTGAATAATTGGTGGTGGTAATAATACGCGTGGCGGTTATTTACACGTCTATGAGCATTATTGCCACGAAATATAAATGATTAGAAAATGCGCGTGGCGTTAATTCACTCGGTTAATTCCACGACAATGATGAACGTGGCGTTAATTCATTCATGTGTGCATTAGTGCCGTGAAAACAATACGCCTGTTATTATTTTACATGTCTCTTGGCTTTATTGCAATGAAAGTTTGGTGGTAATATTGCGCCTGAAGTTAATTTATATAACTGTGAACATTTATGTCACAAAAAATTGGTCTAAATAATGCGCGTTGCACTGATTCAAACGACTATGTACTTCTTATAGAAAAATAAATTATTAGAAAATGCGCGTGGCGTTAATTCACATAAAAATTTACATTAATGATACGAAAATTTGTGACAATGATGACCGTGATCTAACTTTATTCTTGTTTGCATTATTACCTTTGTGCAATTTAACCACACAAAAAAATGATAAGAAAACCATAAAAAATTCGTGACTGTAATGCGCATGACATTAATTCACATGACTGTGTACATTATTGCGAAGAAAGATTAGTTTTTATAATGCGCGTGGTGTTTATTTACACGGATATGTTAACTATTGCACGAAGCATTAGTGGTAGTAATGTAATAGACGTTAATTTGCATGACTGTTTGCATTATTGCCAAGAAAAATTAGTGTAATGAAGACACGTGGCGTAATTTTCACATAATGTAACAGAAGTTTTAAACACCGTTAACTCTTCACTGGTACACTTCAAAAAAATTACACCAATAATATATCTGGTCCCATTGACTACACCAACTAAAATGGTAAAAAAACCACAAAATTTAGTTAAAAATGCATGTTTTTACGCCTCATTTTGTGATTTGCTTAAGTGAAATCTCAAGAACGATACTTTTTTCCATACACCTTTTTCTTAGAATTGTTGTAGCTTTTTGCTTTTTTTTTTGTTGCGTCTGTTGCACCAAAATAATATAAAATTAAAATATTTCTCTGTATGCCATGAGATTCAAATTCATAACCCTCTGATTGATAGTCCTATACACTACCAACTGATCGAATATTCTTTGTTGCGTTGATTGGTTTATTCAATATTAAGTATTAACTGAAAATATGTTGCACCAGATAACAATCTTAATACATAAAAGACAACCATACTCCTGTGCACCTATATCGCTCAAACTGTTCTGAAAAATGTTCAGCCTGAAAGTATGCACATCTTAATACATAAAAGTCATTGCTATTGATACAGTGCCTTTACAACATGTCCTCCAAAATATTCAGCCTGAAGTTATGCATATACTCACAGATTATTTTATGCTTTACACAGTGTTGCCAGTATATTTATGTATAATTTCCCACAAACACATGAAATATTTCCTTTTTTCCCTTTTACAATTTTGTTAAATCCATAAAATATCTTTCAAACAAAACTTTATTTAGGTATAAAATTGTATGCAGAAAAGTTAATTAAAGTATTAAATAACAAAGCACATGTTCGTAAACATAAGCATACAAAAGAATTTATAACTGAAAGAATTATAGTATAGAATCTGTTTTAAAAACTATTTGCTCTGATTAATACATAAGTTTTTGTTATACAAAAAAATATATTCCATACAAACCAAGTGGCGAAAGTAGACTTCGAAGACGTTGTCTTTGATACCGTCATTGAAGAAAACGGAATAGCAATACGGGTTTTTGCTGACCTGTATTCATAAATTCAGGAGCAAAATAAATCATATGAAATGTTTGTACAAAATTTTTTTAATATTTTTAAAATATATTTATGAAAAAGCAGAAAATCTGGCTTCAAAGACGGATTGATCCATAAAGGGAATGAGGGAGAGAAACACAAGCAGAGGTGTACTGGTTTTAAGCGAACACGTACATTGGGTAGTACGTGGATCCCATCCGTCGTCGAAGACATGGCGAAGAATAGTCTTGCAAGTCATTTGGCTTATTTGTTCGAAATGGTCTTCGAGCACTGCTATAGGATTGGAGCGATCTGTCCTCGAAGACCGAGTGCTGTCTTGAAAGACGTCTTCGAAGACAGATACATTCATTTTCCACTGGGAATTATGTGAAACTAAGTGGATACAATAAAAATATCTAGTCTTTTTTTTAATTAATTAAACATTTTGTTAAAAGTAACGAAACAATACAAAAAGCAAAATAATATGCATAGCAATATATGTACTACTTATATTTATCGACTAATTCTAGAAATTGACAGTTGCAATTATAAGGATTTGTCAGTATAAAATGATATCGAAAAAGGTCTGAACAAGAAGTATTTATATGATATTTTTTGAACTTTCCAATTTAATGTTAAAAAAGTATTATAAAAACTGCTTTGTATGTTAATTTACAATTTCAAATCACCAGAATAACGCCTTTAGTTCTCCATTTGAAAATTCCCTTTCACGGGGGAAAAAACGACCAAGCAAAATGCTTCCCTTTTTCCCTTTTAACTCACAAGACGATTGAAAAATCCCTCAAAAAGGGAAATTACCCCAGGGGGAATTTCACAGGCACTTAAACAATGCCTTTTTGATAAATATAATTTACGAATGATAAGCGATCCAAATATTTGTACAATACGATAAAAAACAACTACACTGATGCAGTATTTGCTAGATATTTCGATGATATGTAATATACGTTTGTATTTTAGATATCAAAACCAACAATTCCATTAATAAATTTCCATAATAATAATTCAAAAAATTTACAAAAATAATTCAAAATTATGTAACATGCATCAAATAAAATAATTTATTATGTAATCAAATATACTGGTGCGAATATTAACGTGTATTTTTTTTAGTTAAGTTTTTGATATTTCAAATGTTTGAATTTAGAAATTATTTTATTAAAAAACCATTAAATTATGAAATCTATTAAAATACGCATATGTTTTATTTGTTTGTTTAAGAATGTGTTTAATAAAATTTTTTCTTCCTCTTAAGAAAGAATTTTTTTAATTATTTTGAATAATTTATTTGAATCAAACTGAAGTTTGAATTGAATTATTAGAGAAATATACTCTCTTGTTTTTTTTTGTTCTGTTCCCACAGACCAGGAGTACCATTAAGGGTTAAACACAATATATCAAAAATATGTATTCGCTGTTGAAAATAAGTCCTTAAGAAAATTTAAAAGATATTTAAAAAAAGGTAAGAATTATATACGCTTAACTAACAATTTAAACTTTTTTGATCAAAACCAAGTATGCGAAAGTATTATTACCTATGCTGGCTTTTATTATAAGTAAAAAATCAATATAAAGCAATATTCGAGATGGAAAATGTAATTGATTTAAAAAAAAAAATCATTACTTGCTATTGTATTTGCAATTAATACAATTGTATGTGCAATTGCATTGGCAACAATTTTAAAATGTTCAACCTCTGTAAAATCGTGACTATGGCCTGGTCTGGGGAATGATTAAAAACTTTGCCTTATTTAGGGATAAAAACGTTCTTTTCAACTGAAAAGGTTAAAAAATTAATTAAAAAAAAAGATAGTTTTGATTTTAAGGGTTGTCTTATGTTATTGTTATCTGGAACCAAAATAAACATAAAATTCACGCTTCCCTTCAGGAAATGGAAACATTCCCGGATATAAACAGGAAACATTCCATGGAATGTAGAAAGCATTCCTTTCCGTCAGATACTTCATTTATTTTTTTACATAGCATGTCATTAAAGGGAAACATTCCTCTCCGCTGTCTTAAAAATTAATGCGGAAACATTCCTCTCCCTTGCTATAAAAATGCCTAGCCAGGATTCGAACCCGCGACCCTTGAGCGACAGTCAAGCGCGCTACCACTAGACTATGGAATTCTATAATAAGCGGCTGGGAAACAATGACAAGCGGCTTGACAATCAGTAAAAGTTTCCACATGCATTCCTAAAGAAGCGGTTGGAAACAACATAAATACAAAACTACCCTTAAGCTTCCGAAAGATACGGTGGGGAATGTTTCTTTATCACTTTTAGATGGAAGCCTTTCGATTTTTTTTGGAAGGTTATTACTTATTTCTCAAAATCTAATTTAATTTTTGTCTTCCCAACTTGTAAGCAGTTTTTCTTAACTTATTGTTTGTTTTGGCCTAGTTCTTAAGATTAAATCACATTTCTTTTGCAGAAAACGAACAGAAATGAACAAAAAATTAAATTCTAATTTGTTGCTAATTTACTTTACAAGAAATAGAACGATGTAAAAAACGACTATACTTTTGTTAATACAAAAAAAAAAAATAGTGGCTTAACAGCTGCTGTAAACGCTTTCATAAAAATCAAAATTAAAAAATGGTAGCTGCTGCATACAAATGTGCTGCTTATCATTGCGGCTCCTTTTTTGGGACAATTTTTTTTTAAAGCAGCCTTCAAAGGCTAACATAATTTTTTTTTGTTAGTATTTTGTTTTGATATTTGAATTAAGTTTATTATTTTTGACCATTTTTATGTTGCTTGTTAAGTGCTTAAACTTGATGAAAGTGATGATGAAATTTGTATGCATAACAGGTAAAATGAGAGTTTGTGTGAAAAATTTTATATTCTTCTCTACATTTTCTCTACTTTTTACTGCATCAAGCAGGGCAATTTTGTTTTTTGTCTCTGTTTTTGTCACGTTGACCATCAAACTCAATAGTTTTGTAGCAGCAACAGTCAAAACATGATCATAACAGGATATAAACTTTGAAACGAACAATTTTACAAACTTCACGCACACTACACAATCTATTATATGTGCTTGAAGGACATATAGCAAAAAACCCATGAAAGCCCCACACTAAAATGGGCAGTCACACAAACGCATGCTTACGCTTGAAGATTTTCAATCTACGGCTTGAGTTGACACATTTCACACACAACTTCTCACCGTTGCATTCTAAGAATTACTCAAGATTAAGACGCAAGACATGTTTTTGGGTAGCTTTAAAATTCATGCGTTTGACACGTCAAAAACTTCAACACATACAACAACTATATAAACAATATACAAACACTACCACACTAACACGTTCAAAATATCGAAGGAACGCACCCACAAATAGTTTCATCTAAATATCCATGCATTTAATGCCACATAAAAGTTTAACTTATAACAACTTGTCTTCAAAAGCTTAACGATGGATTTGCAAGTTATTTCTAAAAGCTTTTGGCGTATGTGAGGAAATAAAGAAGAAGAAAAAGAAGGAGAAATGCTCCTCGTTTGTTGGGGGGAGGGCACCATGGCTGTTGCTTGACTGTCGACAAGTTGTGTTTAGCTTACGCTCGAACCGTAAGGATTTGGAAGGATTAACATTGTGTGTGATGAAAGTATATTTATATAATTTTAAGGTTCTTCTAATATTCGAGAAGAAAAAATTGCACAATTAAATTTGATGTTGTTGATAAAACTTTGTTAAATGCCACTTTTAGGTATTTACTTCGATAGTCTACAGAACGTGCTTAAGTGTTATTTTAAAAACACTTATTTTTTAGGTGGCTTTCAATTAAATTTGTTACTAAAACCGAATAAAAGAAGAACTTTTCAAAGCTCTTAATTTACGTTCTATCAAAAAAGTACCGGTAAAGTGTAATTGGGCCATAAAACACAAAGTATTTTTTATTTATTAAAATTTATTGCATTGCCTTTAAAGAAGTCGGCTTCGAAAATACTAATCCAAAAGCCAAAGGAATAATCCAATAATAAAAACATTTTTTAACACATTTTATGGAATCAACTTCAGCTCTCGCCACAAGTTCTCTTTTATGTCTTCTATTGACTGAAAACGGGTGCTTTAAAGTGGTAATTTGAGCTTGGAAAGTGAAAAAGTCAGCTAAAGTTATATCAGGTGGTACTTGTAGAGTTCTTGGGCAGAAATTCGTTAAGGGTGCAAAATCGCAACTTCTCTTTTCAAAAATTTGGAATTTTTCGACAAATAAACGCCGAACCCGCCACATAACTTTTAGATAACTTTATTTGTCGTCTGACTTCCTTGCAAGAATTTTGACTGTAATTTGAAGTGGGCTTTTTAAATTATCATTTACTTCGATAAATTCTTGACATAAAATAACTTCATATCATTTAATTTTTTTAAGTCTTTATAATATTAGAATATTACAATGTATTTAATTTACTATGTAAATTTTTTAGACTATATTTGACTATCTATATATGTATATAAAAGAGAGTGGCGTTAGTTACTACGCTTATAACTCAAGAACGGCTGGACCGATTTCGATGATTCATACCAATTCGAACTGGTCTCCGGCCAAACAATAAGAATATTTTAAAAAATTCCCAAAAAATTCCCAAAAAATCCCCGAAAGAAAATATGAAGAAAATTCATTTCCCCATAGATTTTGTATGGAGCAACTTACGACGCATTCTGGATGATCGATGAGGTTTTTTTTAGCAATTTTTTTTTTGTCACATTAAAAACGAACATAATTTTAAATGCTGGTTCCGTCAGAATTTTTCAAGTTTTAACAAATTTTGACCAGTTTTCGACAGTTACTGAAATTCAATTTGATTTAATTCTTTTGAAACGATTTTTTGTAAAAACTACCAGCGAAAAAGAACAGTTATGTTCTTTGTGATTGCGTGCGCATCAACAGTCAGTCGAAACGTTATTTTTGAACTGTGAATTTAATTTTTAGGTGCATAACTTTGAAAATCAATACGAATTCGCTGTTAATTTTATTCCGATTGGTCATTTCGTGTGCAATTTTTTTTTCAAACGGTAAGTTGCCAACGAAAATGTTTATTTTGTGAGATTATGACATTTGTGCACATGCATGTATCGATAATTCCATAATTGCTTTTATGACATTAATTTCTCAGTGTTATTCTCAATGCCGCGCCTCAGAAAATCTAATCTTTTGCATGGAACTCGTAATGCAATTAGAGCTCGGAATATCGCCAATCACTTGAATACGGATAAACAAGAAATCGCACGAGAACAGCCGTGTAAGTATGGCACGACTTCGTGCATCACAAACACAAGAAGAAAGACTGAAAAAACGTCGAGTAAATCAACCAACTCAACAATTTGTTTTTTTTTTAAAAATTAAATCAATTAAAAATTGCACATCTGGCAACCTTTCAATGACACAGCATTTATTTGCAACTAGTTATTTGCAACCAGTTAAAACAACTTTGATTTTTTCGAGAAATTTATGTCTTCCAAAATGTTTTACAAAAAATTTAAGCCTCCAAATTAATTTATGTGAAAAAATTACCACCCCAATATCTCTTTCCAATCCAAGTTATGACTTTTATGATTAAGTTGCTTTATGATTTATCGAATAGCTTTGGAGTTATAGGTCGCACAGCTTTGGAATTCAGTATTCGACCATACATTAAACATGGCGTTTTACTGATAACATTTGATGGGTGTTTGAAAACGAGGGCGTGGCAGCAACGCGCCAGGTTACAGCTTTGCCAGGTTAACATAAAATTAAAATTTTATTCGAAACAAAGAAAAATAATACAAAATTTTTAAAAAAGAAGACTAATTATAGCAGGCATAAACAAAAAAAAATACAAAACAAGAATCCGTGGATGTTAAGCATCATGAATGCAAGTGATTTTAAGCAACTTGCATGTTCCTATAGAAAACGAAATTTTTCTAATAAAATACATCTAAACCAAGAATGTCACCACTAAGTTATGCAATTATCAAATGGCAATAATATAACTTTGAAAATTCTTGCGTGGCAGATTATTTACCTTAAACATTTAAGGTGTTTTATTGAATCTGAGGACCTTAGTATGTTTGGCGATGACAAAAAAGGTCAACAATTTGGGTATAAATGAAGGACCTTGGCTTAAATCTCCTCTGCAGACAATGGCACACCCCAGACAATTATAAATTCTATGAAAAGCTTCTTGAGAACATGCAGTTTAACTGTTCGCAGTCGGTATAAAACAAGTAGATTCAGTTTTTGATCCATTGTGTACAACATTTAATTAAACGCAAAGCAGAATAGTTCATAAGAAGCTCTGTTAATGTCAAATTGTTTTGGATTTTTTGTATATAGAAAAGAACAAAATTTGCGAATAATTGCGTGAAAAATTGAGAGCAATTTTGTTATGATTCAGAGCGTTATTTTATCTTCAAATATAACTTCTCGAGTAACACCGGGTATATCATCTAGTATTGTCTAAAGCAATGACATATGTGTATACACTGCGTCTCATAACTACAGCACACTTTAAAATATTATTTTAACTGACCATGGAAATTAATTAAAACACCCTGTACAAAAAAAAAAAATAAATTAAAAGAAAATTTTCTTACTCTCTTCCACTTCTTTTCACATCATTTTTTTTTTCTTCTTAAATCTGCTCTCTGCAATGAACCATTTAACCCTCATCGGTCCCCTGTATTCGCACGCATACAATTTTGATCTTTAACCTTGAATAAAATAAAAACGGTTCAGCGGAATGACCTTGTATTTGCAAAGTAGAATTATTTTGCCTGAACAATCAAAAAAACCCGTTTTTGAATTTGTACCCTTACTGTATTTGCCTGTGCAGTAATAGTTATGAATTGGTTCCTGTGTATGTGCGCGCATACACATAAGCAGGTACCTGGAATTGCCGCTTGTTTTTGTGTGTGGATTTATAGCACGCTCTTATTTTTTCGTTCTATGAAATTCAGTTTGTCCTGGAACACACATAAGTGAAGTTTGTTTGCGCATTTATTTGAATTTTGGTTGTGTTTCGAAGTATTTGATAAAAAATGGATAGAGTTTTACGTGAAAGAAGGCAGCGAGATGAACTGGAAATGGATTTTGATTTGGAAAGCGAAGCGGGTGAATCTCCGTGCAATAGTGACGATGATTTTGCATTATCAGACGAGGAGAATGATGAAAGTGAAGTTAGCGTGCATTCAAATGAAGACGACATTGAGCAAAATTTAGCAGAAGAAAATGCTGCAAATCCAGAAAATAAATATTTTTAAACAAATAAGAAAATTGAATATTCATCGCAACCATTTGAAATAAATCGAAGAAATTCATTTCGACGTGCAGAAAATTTCACTTCAGGTAAAAATCTACCTTCTTTGTTATGGGTTTATGTTCATTATATGTTTCATTTTTGTTATAATTCAGGTTCAAAAGCACTAGCAGCTGCTACTATAGTTGATGTTTCGTCTGCAATTCACATGCTCCTTGAACCGGTTGAGAGTATTATTATGAACATGACGAATTTATATGGTGTGCGAAAGTACAAAGACAATTGGGAAAATATTGATTTGGATACTCTGCACGCATACTTTGGATTGTTGCTGCTTTCTGGTGTGAATCGGTCATACGGTGAATGTGTCACTAAACTGTGGAATGCCGAAACTGGTCGGCCAATATTTAGAGCAACAATGTCTTTGAAAATGTTCAAGCGTATCCATGGTTGCATTCGATTTGATGACCGCGTCAAAATTTGGGTGCTATGCAACTCAAAAAGCTGGTATGCATACAACACACAAATTTATGTTGGTCGGAATCGCAAAGCCACTCCTGAACGTTATTTTGGACGGCGTGTTGTTTTGGATTTGGTGGAAGGACTTTCTGACAGAAATGTAACGTGTGACAACTTTTGCACTTCGTATGAATTGGCAGAAGATTTACATAAGAATCGCATGACTATTTTGGAAACAATAAGGAAAAATAGGACTGAAATTCCTTCAGTTCTACTCGACATGCGTCAAAAACCAATTTATCATACAGAAGTTGTATATGAACATAAAGTGCAAGCAGTTATGTTGTCATATGTTCCTCGCCGGTACCGATTTGTGACATTGCTCAGTACATACCACAATGTTGTCAGCATAAATGAGAATAGTGAAAAGAAGAAACCTAACATCATTGAAGACTACAACAAAACCAAGAGTGGAGTTGATACTATGGATCAAATGGTGGCTACATACACATGCAAACGAAAAGTCAATCGGTGGCCAATGGCAGTATTTTGTAACATGCTTGATGTTAGTGCGTTGAATGCATTCGTGACGTCCATTGCATTGTTCCCGAATTGGAAAAATTCTAAAACGAACCATAATATTCGTCGTCGCCTTTTTATCGACGAGCTTGGATTGAATCTCGTTGAAAAACATATCACTAAACGTAAAAAACAACCTCAAAGTAATGATGCTTCCAGTGTTATTCAAAGAATTCGGGAGATTCGCCATTTACCAAGTACATCAAAACGAGGCCGAGGCTACCTCTGCACATATAAAAATAACAAAAATTTTTTTGCTACACGCTGTGAAAAGTGTAGAAATTTCATTTGTGCTGAACATAATTTCAATTTATGCGAAAAATTTACAAATAATTGACAAAAGTTAAAAATTCAATTTTTTTTCTATTATATGTAATATTCTAATTAATTTCATTCTAAATCTACCTTTATGAAGTTAAAATGTATTAATATGATAGTAAACAATGTAATAAACATAAAAAATTCACAAAACATAAATGGTTGTTAATTTTTTTTAGCTTTTTTACAATTAAAAATATATGTGTATGCGCGCGCATACAATTGGACCGAATAGATGTATTTCTCGAGGGACTGATGAGGGTTATTTAGTTGAAGTTATAATTTCTGTAAATAATTTGACTTAATTTTTTATAAGGATAGTATTGAAGAAGAAGTTAAGTGAAAGATTTTGAAAAAGAGTTAATATAAATTTATATGTTAAAAGGAGAAGCATTTCAACGCACTCATAATTAAATTTATTGCTTCATGGTGTGAGTGTATAGCCTCCAAGGCTAAACAGTCGTACAATGGGTGCACTTGATGGCAATGTTGCATTATAATTTAAAAACACATGCAACTCACATATGATTTTGCATGTATTTAAGATTCTGTTCATTTCTTTTTCTAAATTGTAATCTAAAAGATAATACTATTTTGTTTAAAGAACATAACATAAAATCCTTACTTTTATAGTTTTACAAAACGGTTTTTGGAGCGAGCGACCCAATATAACTGCCTCATCAACGTACTCATTTATGTTGGCAGCTTACGCGTTAACTAAGCAACTGCTTTACCTGGTCTTATGACCAATTCTAGAAAATCTTCCTTATCTATTTACTCTTTTATTTTTTACAACAGTATTTCACCGTTATACTGAATAAATTTTTAATTCTTTTAACTTAAAGAATTCAAATTAATTGCACACGTTTTACATGTAATTCACGTCGGAATAATAAACTCTGTCTGAAAATGCTTACCGAAATATTTCTTAAGTTTAAACAAGCGAAAAGAAAAAGAAAAAAACAAAAAACTCAATATCTTCATGAATTTCTTTTTGAACTTTTCTAGCATAGAAGCAAATGTGCAAAAAATTTCACTGCTTTTAGCAGAGTGGAAAAAATTAGCCAAGTAAACATTTTTCATTGACGTACTTCATGCTACTTCCCAGTGCACAGATTTATTATACTAATTTTCATAGCAAAGGCGCTGTAAAGAACGTGTGGTTGAAGTGAAAAGCTTTTGCAAGATTGCAAAGCTTTCTGCGTATTTTTTTTCTTTCGCGCTTAACTTAACTACTTTGCGCTGTGGTATTCTGGAAAGTAGAATTTAAGTGTGAGCACTAAAACTTGACCTTAAGCAATTGTTTTTCCTTCTTAATTTTTTCTTTTTTTTTTCTTCACTTTTTTGTGCTGCATTAGGAAAAGTTTAGCAAATTATGCAATTAGTCGTCTAGGTATGAAGGCAAACCTTTCAAGGTCGTTTAAATGCTACATTAGCAAAGAAATACATTGAATTACCAGCAACAATTTAGAGAATAAGAGAAGAACAAAAATAACAGTAGAAGTTTTAACCTTTTTAAATTAATTTCAGTTTTTCAAAGACAATTTCACAAAGTGGGACTTAGAAATTCTCATTTGGTAAATTTTTTGCCTTAAAGTGAAATATATATATGTGACCCGGTAAGTTAAAAGGGACCTATGGGTCGAAAAAATCGATTTTTACTTTTTTGGTGATTCTTATAGTAGACAACACGCACTTTCTAATGCAACAAACCACAGCTTTCTAGCTGCATTAGTTTTGGCAGAAACAAGTTTCAAGCCATAAAAGCGTTCAGGCGCATCAAAATCAACTTTTTAACTTCAAAGTCATTTTTCTCCAAAACTTATTTTCTGAGCATAGGTCCCTTTTAACTTACCGGGTCAAATATATATATATATATAAATATATGTATATATTTATATATGAAATATATATATATAGCTATATTTTGTTGTGAAAGAAATGTATCTGCTCTGGCGGTTGCTCAACAGCATAAAAACGTAGTATTTCTTGAGGACACCATGACGTATGCGTAACATTTTCTCTTTTGAATTGAGCTTAATTGAAAGCAACAACAAAATTGACACATCTACTTCATACATGTGTGTGTATATGTAAGAGTGTGCGTGAGCGAAAGTGAATCAATCATTTTAAACCTTCATGTATTACATACTTACATTTAAATGGAAATTAATTTCACTTGAAAATTACTCAGCCAGCTTCCAACGACACACAATGCAATTATTTTGTTTTTTTTATTCATAACGTTTCCATGGAAAATTGCAAAGGCATCAGTTAATGAGGCTTAACTGCTTCAGCAGCCACAAAGCAGGCACCTTGAAGCAGTTGTTGCTTTTGATCACTTTTAATTTGCATAATGAAGGGCAAAGGCTTCAAATTGCATTGAAAGCAATCACTAGAAAGCCGCTATCGAAAGGAAGCAACAAGCGATGAATAATAATAGCTCAAAAAAGTAAACGTAAAGCAGATAATCAGCAAGAGATTAACAAATCGTTAAAATATGTATATCTGGCTCAGGATCGTTATGAAATTTGTATGAACAGGTAGCTTGAGGCAACGAAGAAAATAAACGAGTATAACTTTATATACATGGCACACAAATAACTAACAATAAACAAGATTTAGCACCCTGTGCGATGAAGTATTTGACTTGGTTTAATTTTTTATGACTGAGGAGCTAAATACTTTTGAAGTTTTTTTTTAACTTGAGATTTTATTTTCATTCTTACGGTATTATTTTGAAACTAATATTAAATTTAAATTTAAGAAGTTTCTTAGCTTGAGTGTAGCTTGACGCCCTTTTTACATTTAACAGCTATTTGATAGTGTTCGCCAGTTATTAGTTGCTAGGAGTGAAGAATTTTTATGAATAAGACGATTATTATTTCTATTGGACCCGGGAATACATCAAATATATCCAAAATTTTGATAAAAAATGTAGTGCTGATGGATTTTTGGGGTTAACAGTGCCAGAAAATAGCGG
The DNA here is from genome assembly GCA_963920525.1 of Dichetophora obliterata. Taxonomy (NCBI): domain Eukaryota; kingdom Metazoa; phylum Arthropoda; class Insecta; order Diptera; family Sciomyzidae; genus Dichetophora; species Dichetophora obliterata. The sequence continues at coordinate 55,798,843 of OY986437.1, forward strand.
ACCTGAACCAGAAACCTCTTACATTAAAAAGTCGACATTATTTTTATTAAGACATCAAATTTATCTGAATCATATAATATGTGCTAGAGGAAGAAAACGGTAACATATAGTTAAATTGAAGTAGTCGAGATGCAGACAGTCAACAGTACTTAAGTTTGTTAGTAACTTTTAGAGTAAACCCATGTCCTAATAATGTAGCAATGGCAACAAATTTTATTAATGACTGGAACACATAATTGAAGAGATGTTATTCGAAGGCCCCTTGTTCTAAAAATTCTACGTTTGTAAGTCAAATATACTCTTGAATCAACTTAAGTGCCTAAGAAAATTGACAAAAATTTAATAGGTACTTATAAGGACGGACTTTTTTAATTTTTTTTTTAATTTACTAATTCAAAAAATATTAAAGATTTTTAATTACTACCAGTTCTACATTGTGGCCTGAGCTTAAAAAAAATTTAGGATGTTTTGTCCCTTACACCTTTCATTCGACGGAAAAATGAAGATTACATCAAAAAGATTTTTACGTTTGAAAAAAAAAAACAATCAATGTAAGAGTGCCAGCATGTAAATCTCACGAATAAGAACCCTAAAACCCGCAGTTTTGCAACAAATTTCTTGAGCCAATCCTTACTTTCCTATCACAAAAAGGATACTGAAAAAACATCATTAACTTTCTTTAAACTTAAAACTCACATTGTTTTTATAATACTTTTGTCATCAAAAATATGTTTAAAATACATAAGTTGTTTCACCAATTATAAAAAATTAAAATAAATAAACCAATAAAATTTTCAATCTTATGAAACACAGGAATAAAAGTGTTCGGACTATTTTATCTCTTTTGTAACATAATTTATGACTAACAAATACCTCAAAAAGACCTGCAAAACATTTTTCAAAGAGCACCCATTAGGATCATAACTCTAATACCACAGTTGACTTGAACAAAAGTTGTTGCTTTATCAAAGTTATGCATGCATTCCAAATTTTATCAAAAAAAGGTCTTAATTGTAAAAATTACATTCGATTTGTTTTTTCAATACAACTAAATTAAAATTGCATATATCTTTGAAAATGTAATAATTTAATATAATCACGAACTTAAATAAACTTTAGAATTTATTTCAAAAAAGAAATGAGCAAAATTGAAGCATACGAGCTACAAGCACTCAAAAACTTTAGACTCGATTTTCCCGAAACACAGTTTTTTTCTCACGCCTTTTTTGCATCCATAGGATTAAATTAAAACTTTATTACTTTGGCAGGATTTTTAATATTAATATTAATATTAGAGGTAGAGGTAGAGGTAGAGGTAGAGGTAGAGGTAGAGGTAGAGGTAGAGGTAGAGGTAGAGGTAGAGGTAGAGGTAGAGGTAGAGGTAGAGGTAGAGGTAGAGGTAGAGGTAGAGGTAGAGGTAGAGGTAGAGGTAGAGGTAGAGGTAGAGGTAGAGGTAGAGGTAGAGGTAGAGGTACCTGTGTTAAAAATGTTTGAATTTCAAGCACATACTAAAAATAAATTTTTATTACAAACTCAAAATACTATAAATTCAGTTCAAACTTTAATAATTTTTTTTTTAAATGACCTTGTTATTAATTATGTTGATTTTATATGATTTAAATTAAAATTCTAAATGTGTGATAGTTTAAATCATACTTGATTTTAAATGCAAATTCTAGTTGTTTGATAGTTTAAAATCGTTTATTGAGCTTCAGGTCAAAGTTAGAACAATCAATTGTTCTAACGAATCTTTCCAAAGAAACAACAACAACAACAACAACATTTTTTCGATATGAAAAAGAAAAAATCACTAGCTAATTTTAGCTGAGCTAAACTTTATATTTTATTATGATTATTATGTTTATGTTTTATATTTTTTATGTTTTATGTTTTTACTATCATCGATTATTTATATCGCTTCACCTAAAAGATACTCAACTTTTCCCACTTTTGAAGACAAAGTCAACTTTATAATTTATTAAGATCAAACTTGAATTCTTGCTTATAAAGCTATAGAAATAAATCCAGCTTCAGTCTAAAGTCAAATGGAACTACTTTTTTGGGCTCCATTCAAAGCAACAAAATGAAAGTATTAAAAAAAGTGAAGACACCCAAAAATTTAAAAAAGTAGTCAGTGAAAACTTAGAACAAAAACAATATAAAGAAGAGAGAAGAAAAAAACCAGATAATAATAAAACTAAATAAAGCACAGCATAGCGAATGACAAAAGGCCATAAAATTGGCGTCGACAAGTCTGTTGTCTTTAGACAACAAAATAATAGTAGAACAAAAAAACAGCAATAAAAAATAAGAATATGAAGAAGGAAAAACTACAAAAGAGGAAAATTGCGCTGATTTTTCTATTTTCCTTTTAAATTTTTTGACTGTGCTTAAAGATGAAGGCGTTTGTCGCAATGAAGGAAATTTCAGACAAATGCTTTTGTTCTCGAGGCTTTTCATAAAGGTTCAATGTTGGCGAAATGTTAACATTCCATGTTGTTGATGTTAATTTTGTTGTTGTTGTTGGTGTAACACTATTGTGTGCCTTTTCATGTTGCCATTTTCCGCATTACTGCCTTTTTCTACTCTATCAAATTCCAACGATGATGTAAAACTCAGCTATTTTAAGACACTCTAACCAAACAATTTTACACTTTCTTTACCAATAAAGTAACACTAAGCTTTAAATTTACTTAAATTTTTGTCTGTCCGATTTACTCAAATTGTACTCTATGGTTATTCTAAAAAAAATCGAATTTAAGGCATTAAAAACCATAATAAAAACATTCATAAATATATTTTATAAACAGTATATTTAGTTTTTTCTTAGCCTGCTTATTAATATTCAAACGCTGTATACGTGTCTGACCACTAATTAATAAATATTGACTGAATAATGGTGTATTATATGGCGACCTTGAAACGTGACTGCATACAAAAACAACTCTCCATTGTTATACTGGCTTATTAACATTTTTATTAGCATTACAAAGTCAAACATAATAAATTTTATCGAGATACTTATACATACACATATGGTTATTATTTGCTATTTCTATATTTTTTATGTAGGTCTTAAATATTATATTCTTTGCCTGAATGTATGTGTGTGTCTCCAAAAGAATATGTCTGGTAAAATTGCATGTTTGGCATCATTAACAAGGTCAAAACCTTTGATGAAATAATCTAGTTATTATTTGATAAGATGACGTAAGCATCCGCAGCACGTTTCATGGCGATTAAGTTAATTGGTTTGCATTAGCATTGAGTAAAATTAATAACGTAAGAACAAGCCTTGATTTTATGCAAGAAGCCTTAGCTTTAAGAATGCTAGCTATCTATTTTTAAAATATTTTAAGTAATAAATTAGTTGTATTTATAATCACAGTTAGTTGTGAAAAGAGGAAAAAGTAGAAATAATTTACGAGTACTGCGTGATAGTGTTTAAAATCTTGAAACCTTTCTGTGTCCTTACAAGACTCGTTCGTATTTGGTAAGATATGAATTCTAAATTTAATCAAACATGGGCTTTTTTAATACATATTTACAAACCTTTTCAGACAACGGACATTGCGTTTAATAAGGACCAAAGTAAAAAATTAATATAAAGATCACAATCTAAAATATTTTGTGAATACTTTAATAAACAAAGCAATATTAAATAGATTCTTAAACTTTACCAATTTAATTCTGAAAATTAAGTTTTTTGTCGTTTGGAAATATGATTAATTATTTACACTTAAAATATGCAGAGTTGTCGGTTCTTGCTAGGATATTATGAAATTATGTTTGTTTTGCTTGAATATTATTTTGTAAAATAAGTAAGCTTTATCTTAAAAAGTAGTTTTAAAAGTCAATAATTGAAAAACTTTGAGAGGTGCCTAAAAATAGATTTTAATATATTTTTTTGACAAAGTTTCTTCGCTCAGTTTCCAGAATTTGTTAAATATATAAACAGGAAAATTGCAATGCATTTTATATGCAAAATTTTTTAAAAATGGATCAATTTTGTATTAATATATTACTAAGAAACTTTCAAAGAGTAAAGAAAAAATTAGGTTCTTTCGATAAGATAAAATAAGCCATTTTCTTATATTTATTTAAGGTTTCTACTTGTCTTTTATATTAAATTTTATTGCACTCTTTTTAAAGAAACGAATGCTATAACACTTTCAACAAATTTACTTTTTCTAAAATTATTTTTTTTTATGTTGACTTTATATGATTTAAATACAAATTCTAAATGTTTGATAGTTTAAATCATACTTGATTTTAAATACAAATTCTAGTTGTTTGACAGTTTAAAATCGTTTATCGAGCTTAAGGTCAAAGTTAGAACAATTAATTGTTCTAACGAATTTTTCTAAAGAAACAACAACAACAACAAAGTTTTTTTTTCAATATGAAAGGAAAAAAACCACTAGCAATTGATTTTATTGTACAATTTCTGCTCTGCTAAAAGCGTCATCAGAAATCTTTGTGATTGCCCGTGCAAGCGCGTTGACGGACTGCACCATCGGGGCGATGAGATTTTGAAGCTTCAATTTCTCATTTTTTTCTCCTTAATTTCATAATGCCACCTTCGCTGTTGTATTTCTGTTTTACTTTAGTTTCTATGCTTATGTATATATGTAGTCCAACAGCCTGCTGGAATTCTGCACTAACAAAGCATGTTTACTGAAGTTGTTTTTAGAATTTTTGCTGATTTTGTATTTCAGCTGTTTCCGTTTGGTCGAGCTCTACCATTTGATTAAAGTTTTTTTTTTTTTTTTTTTTTTTTTTTTTTTTTTTCCCTAAATGACCTCTATATTTATTATGTTGACTTTATATGATTTAAATACGAATTCTAAATGTTTGATAGTTTAAATCATACTTGATTTTAAATACAAATTCTAGTTGTTTGATAGTTTAAAATCGTTTATTGAGCTTAAGGTCAAAGTTAGAACAATTAATTGTTCTAACAAATCTTTCCAAAGAAACAACAACAACAACAAAGTTTTTTTTTTCAATATGAAAAGGAAAAAAATCACTAGCTGATCTGATTGCAATTTCTGCCTGGCTAAGGGCGTCATCAGAAATCTTTGTGATACCCGTGCAAGCGCGCACTAATGCACTGCACCACCGGGGCGATGAGATTTGGAGTGTCAATTTCTCAGTTTTTCTCAATTTCATAATTTCACATTTTTTGTTGTATTTCTGCTTGACTTTAGTCTCTTATGTTATTATATGTAGTCCAACAGCTTGCATGATATCTGCACTAACAAAGCATGTTTACTGAAGTTGTTTTTAGAATTTTGCTGATTTTGTTTTCAGCTGTTTCCGTTTGGTCGAGCTCTACCATTTGATTAAAGTTTTTTCCTAAATGACCTCTATATTTATTATGTTGACTTTATATGATTTAAATACGAATTCGAAATGTTTGATAGTTTAAATCATGCTTGATTTTAAATACAAATTCTAGTTGTTTGAAAGTTTAAAATCGTTTATTGAGCTTAAGGTCAAAGTTAGAACAATTAATTGTTTTAACGAATCTTTCCAAAGAAACAGCAACAACAACAAAGTTTTTTTTTCTTTTTTTTTCTACTTTTCTTTTACTTTTATTGTCATAATAATTTATAAATTTTTAATAATTTCTAAAGCTCATCCCATTCAAAAGTCGGACAAAAAGAGAAGACTGTTTCTATTAAAATGAAATTTTGTATATTTTTTTTTTAATAATTCAAATATATATATATTTTTTTTAGAATTAGATATGAGCTTAAAAAATTAATGAAGCAACAGGTTGCAACAACAACAAGTTCTTTGTAGAACAAGCCACCACACAGAAAAGACATACTGTTTCGTTCATCGCTACAACAATATTTCAGTAGTCTTCTGTAGTTTCTGTAGTCCATCCTTTTTGATAAGTTTATACGAACACTTTTTGTTTAATCAATACAGAATTATTTGTGCTGTATGCCGCATTTAAAAGCAATATTTTTCTACTACTTCGAAAATGTTCGAAAAAGCGACTGCGTTGATTCTGCAAAAATTTGTTTGCTGTGCTCGTTGCTTACTTCTTTATCATGAATCAATCTAGGCTCAAACAGTTTGCTGGTGTAAAACCATTGAAAGCTTGAAGAGGTTTTTCGAAAGAAGTTATTATTTCTGTTAATAAAATTAAAAAAAAAATTTTAGGTTGGGCTCTCACTAGTGCTTACATGAATATTTAATTTTGTATGTTTGGTAACCTTAAGCCTCTTAAAACAAGTATCACACAGGTTTAAATCGGTCAGTCCCTTAAATAACTTTTTTTTTAAAGGCTTATAAAATAAAGATTTTACAGTTTCCTTTTAAGTAACAATTTTTACTCAACCATTTTGAAATTAAACCCCTTTTTTGTTTTTTTTTAAATGTCCTCGTGCTATGGCTTTATATATGAAAAAGGCCTTACTTTTAAATTACACAACATTTTTAGTATATATCTTTACTGTTAAATTTTAAAAACCTGTTATTACACAACATTTTTAGATTTATCTTTACTGTTAAATTTTAGAAAAATATTATTTTAAACATACTATTATTTTAAGAAAAAGTAAACACTTAAATTTGTTTTACTCGTGTAAATTTTTTTTCAAGCCTTTTTCTTAAAGCATTTATGTGATTTCAATTAATTTGTATACCTTTTTATAAGTATATGCAATAGCCATGTAATTAATTTGCAACCGTATCAACATTTTAAAAAACCATACTTTTAATCCTCTTGTCCAGTTTTTCCTTCAGCTTATACATAAAATACCAACACCTGGAGCTATTTTCCTCTTTGTTTCGTTATATGCTAGTCACATGATAAGCATTTATGTAGAATAACTCAAAAATACTTAATTGTGTGAGTATTTTCTATGAAATTTTCATCCATAATAACGCCGAAGTCCTGATTGTGGGTAGCCAATAAAGCTTTTCAAGTTATTCATCTGAATAAACTTTCACCTCCTTAATATCAACAATTTAGACTCTTGCACCCCATAAAACTAAAAATTCCGCAACAATGTGTCACTATCGATCACTATAAGATCGTGAAGTCAAAAAATACGCTTGCCACACGATTGAATCTTTCAGCAGCACTGTATATAGCTCTAAATTAACCCTCATCGGTCCCTCGAGAAATACATCTTATCGGTCCCATTGTATGCGCGCGCATACACATATATTTTTAATTGTAAAAAAGCTAAAAAGAATTAACAACCATTTATGCTTTGTGATTTTTTATGTTTATTACATTGTTTACTATCTATCATATTAATAAATTTGAACTTCATAATGGCAGATTTAGAATGAAATTAATTAGAATATTACATATATTAGAAAAAAAGAAAATTGAATTTTTAACTTTTGTCAATTATTTGTACATTTTTCGCATAAATTGAAATTATGTTCAGCACAAATGAAATTTCTACACTTTTCACAGCGTGTAGCAAAAGATTTTTGTTATTTTTATATGTGCAGTTGTAGCATCGGCCTTGTTTTGATGTACTTGGTAAATGGCGAATCTCCCAAATTCTTTGAACAAAACTGGAAGCATCATTACTTTGAGGTTGTTTTTTACGTTTAGTGATCTGTTTTTCAACGAGATTCAATCCAAGCTCGTCGATAAAAAGGCGACGACGAATATTATGGTTCGTTTTAGAATTTTTCCAATTCCGGAACAATGCAATGGACGTCACGAATGCATTCAACGCACTAACATCAAGCATGTTACAAAATACTGCCATTGGCCACCGATTGACTTTTCGTTTGCATGTGTATGTAGCCACCATTTGATCCATAGTATCAACTCAACTCTTGGTTTTGTTGTAGTCTTCAATGATGTTAGGTTTCTTTTTTCACTATTCTCATTTATGCTGACAACATTGTGGTATGTTCTGAGCAATGTCACAAATCGGTACCGGCGAGGAACATATGACAACATAACTGCTTGCACTTTATGTTCATATACAACTTCTGTATGATAAATTGGCTTTTGACGCATGTCGAGTAGAACTGAAGGAATTTCAGTCATATTTTTCCTTATTGTTTCCAAAATAGTCATGCGATTCTTATGTAAATCTTCTGCCAATTCATACGAAGTGAAAAAGTTGTCACAAGTTACATTTCTGTCAGAAAGTCCTTCCACCAAATCCAAAACAACACTCCGTCCAAGATTACGTTCAGGAGTGGCATTAAGATTCCAACCAATACATATTTGTGTGTTGCATGCATTCCAGCTTTTTGAGATGCATAGCACCCAAATTTTGATGCCATATTTCGCCGGCTTGGATGGAATATACTTACGATACGGACATCGCCCACGATACGGAACTAACTGTTCATCTACGGTAATGTTTTTTCCTGGTGTGTATACAACTTTCAAATTGTGATTCCATTTATCGTATACATTTCGAATCGGTGCCAATTTGTCACGTACAGAAGTACTTGTAGATGCAGTGTTGGCCATACTTTGTTCGCGGTCATCAAATCGAATGCAACCATGGATACGCTTGAACATTTTCAAAGACATTTTTGCTCTAAATATTGGCCGACCAGTTTCGTCATTCCACAGTTTAGTGACACATTCACCGTATGACCGATTCACACCAGAAAGCAGCAACAATCCAAAGTATGCGTGCAGAGTATCCAAATCAATGTTTTCCCAATCGTCTTTGTACTTTCGCACACCATATAAATTCGTCATGTTCAAAATAATATTCTCAACTGGTTTAAGGAACATGTGAAATGTAGACGAAATATCAACTATAATAGCAGCTGCTAATGCTTTTGGACCTGAATTATAACAAAAATGAAACATATAATGAACATAAACCCATAACAAAGATGGTAGATTTTTACCTGAAGTGAAATTTTCTGCACGTCGAAATGAATTTCTTCGATTTATTTCAAATGTTTGCGATGAATATTCAATTTTCTTATTTTTTGAAATATATTTATTTTCTGGATTTGCTGCATTTTCTTCTGCTAAATTTTGCTCAAGTGGCTCAATGTCGTCTTCATTTGAATGCACGCTAACTTCACTTTCATTATTCTCCTCGTCTGATAATGCAAAATCATCGTCACTATTGCACGGAGATTCGCTTTCCAAATCAAAATCAATTTCTAGTTCATCTCGCTGCCTTCTTTCACGTAAGACCCTATCCATTTTTTATCAAGTACTTCGAAACACAACCAAAATTCAAATAAATGCGCAAACAAACTTCACTGATGTGTGTTCCAGAACAAACTGAATTTCATAAAACGAAAAAATAAGAGCGTGCTATAAATCCACACACAAAAATAAGCGGCAATTCCAGGTACCTGCTTATGTGTATGCGCACACATACACAAGGACCGAGTCGTAACTATAACTGCACAGGCAAATACAGTAAGGGTAAAATTTCAAAAATGGGGTTTTTGGGTTGTTCAGGCAAAATAATTCTACTTTGCAAAATACAAGGTCATTCCGCTGAACCGTTTTTATTTTATTCAAGGTTAAAGATCAAAATTGTAAGCGTGCGCATACAGGGGACCGATGAGGGTTAAACACTGAATCCGCAAAACCTTCTAAAAACTTTTTAATACCAAAAAAAAAAATCTTCTCCAAGTTTCCGAGCTCTGTACTTATCCTCAGTCCAAACATTGCTCCTGCTTCGTTATAGGTACGATCTTGTGGATCTAAAGAACATCTGAGTATACTCACGAATTACTTATTTTATTAAAAGTCTCCTTCAAACTGGGTGAAATCTCATCCAGTGGGTGCGATCTCCTTGATTATCGCGCTTGGATGTGTACTAGAAATTCTGGCCAGAAGGTCAGACGGTAAATAAAGAATATTATCTGAGAAAAAACTCAGATTTGTGGTAAAAAGCTTATGAATTTTGCACCAAAAAACTTTATGCAAGACAATGGGTTGAATGAAATATGAAAAATAGTCTTATAGTTATTATCTTGTCTTTTTAATACACGATCAAGAGTTTCGTTTGTGAACTCAATGCATGTGGACGTGAGTCCTTCCGTCTCCGTCATATATTTTAATTTAATTTAGCAAATGTTTGGTTTTATAATAAATTGTTTTGTACTGCGTCTTATGTAATATATTTCTTCGTGTTTTTTGCTTTTTTTCAATGTCTAAAAAATATTTAGAGTTAAATTTTATGTTAAATAAGACAAAAATAAATATAAAAGAAAAAAAAACAAACAAAGAAGTGTAAAACTAAGAAGGAAAAAATAAAAACAAAAATCATCAACAACAACAAAAATACAGTCATAGGAACAGCATCACCAAGAACAAGACCGCAAAACCGTTTTTGTCAGGGACGGTGAGAGCATCAACATTGCTGGACAGCATTGATGTTTCTTGCTGACCACGAGAAAGGCTTTTATATGATCCTCGCTGTGTAGGTAATTCTTGTTGTTTTCGAGTCCGTCAACTCCACTATCCTCTCCAATTAGTTACGTCTGTAAGTAGGGTTGCACAGTGGACTGAATTGTGGTGAGGCAAAAAAATAACACTTGTTTAGTACCTTTGTTAATGCTCATATTGTGCAATCTTCTTCCAGCAGTAATTAATTACCTATATTTGTATGCCCTTAGCTATTTGTTTGATATTTGCAAGGTGCGGAAATATCGGGCCATTTGCGCTTAGATTTTTGCTATATTTGTGGACTGAGCGAATTTTTTCTCGGTCTATGCATATTTTACTCTACATAGGGCTCAAATAATGGCACTAGGCGAGACCCAGGTGTTCGAGGATACATATCCACTGGATTTTCATATACCTGGGTATCGCTTACTGCCATTGTTTTCTTTACATAGAGGCATCGCCCTATTTATAAGATCAGATGTAGCGTACCAGTGTTAGAGCAGTGTTTAGTTCAATGTGGGTTAGGTTTAGGCTTTGCTCGCACTTGCTACATTTCTGTTTTATTTATAGAAGATCGAATCTAGGAAGAGAGTCCACTTTTGACAAACTGCACTCTCTCACGGATTTTATTACGAATATTTTGAGGGTTGTTTCCTAACAGTGAGATCATTGCAGCAGGCAATTTAAATGTCCACATCCCGGCTTGGTTACGTCACTTGGGCCCATTGACACCTGTTGGGCAAAATGTTGAGCTGCTTGCTGAATCAAACCAATCGATTCAGCTAACCCACTTTTTTCCCTTAAAGTGATATGCATAGCTACAAAATCTTTGACCTTTTCCTGACTTCGCATCATGAAAATATAAAGTGAGTGTAAACGCACCTCTTGGTAGCTCGGACAATTCAACCATCTCCGCTGTTCTTCTATATTCTAACCCCTGTACCTCTACGCCTAAAGCTTCGAAGAGGAATGCATGGTTTTATGGAAAGGCAAATTGAACTGCGTTAAATAATTTTTATCGCAAATTCAATTGGAAATTATGTTTCATTGATTGAAATGTAAATGTCGTGGCTATCATGGTATAAAAACTTATTTTATGGGGTATGAGTTCTTTTACTCCCATGCGAAAAGTTTCTGCATAAAGCTCACATTTAAGAAAAGGTTCTTCTCTGCCCGAAAGGGAGGAAAAATGTTTGGTAATTTGCAGTACTGGATTTAAGCCTAGGCCCGTGAAGCCCGGGCCTAGGGCGGCAAAATTTTAGGGGCGGCAAAATTTTTGTGGGCTGAAAAATTTTTAGGAAAAAAAATATGTTAGAATCTATTTGGTTGCAGCCGAATTGACAGGGTGGCAAAATAATTTCGTGGCTAATTTATAAAGAAACTCAATTTAAATCAATACACTAGTTTGACGAGTTTTGTAATTTTTTGGACGGCCAAATGTTGAGGGACAAATGTTTAAGAAAAACTAACAAGCAAAAACTTCGCTTACATGCAATGAATAAAATGTTGCAGAACACTCGGGCAATCGATTACGTTTTAGGTTACAGAAAGTATTACTTTAATATGAGCGTGCCACTGGCGGTAATTTAAAAAATCAATGAAGAACGTAATACAATTAATGCATTTTTGGTCTTTCTGACTTAATATAAGATATTATTGAATAAAAAATTGGGGTAATGAATTGAACAATTTTTTAAATGTTTTGTTGAATGTATTTAAAGGGCGAAATTATTTTGATGCCAGAAAAATCTAAAAGACGACAGAACAATATCGTAGCTTATTTAAAATGTAACTTTAAATTTTGTGTTCGAACATTTTTTGTTCATTTAAAAGTTTTCTTCAAATATTATTGCAAGAAGATAAACAAAATACAAGTTCTGCGCCAAAAATAAATAATATTTTTCATTTACGTGATCTTTGTGATGTATATCGAAACGAAGAAATATCACTGTGAATTTATTTAAGTATTCCTGAGAATTTTCGATACAACTTTCGAAGAGGACTGCATGGTTTTATGAAAATGAAAATTGGACTAACTTAAATATTTTTTATAACAACTTCAATTGGAAATTATGTTTTGCTGATATAAAAGAAAATGCCGCACTTTCATGGTACAAGAAATATTTTATGGGGTATGCGGTCTTTAATTGCCAATAAGATAAGAAACATTAGACCAAAAGATCACTCATGATTTAATGAGACTTTAAGGATTGCAGTTTAAGGATTGCAGTCGTGTCTAATAAGGAAAGTCATTCAGAATTGGTGTTCCCACAAGAACACTAATAACAAAAGACTTCCCACCGAAGAGAGCAAAACTTGTTGAACATTTATTAAAAGAGTAAAGAATGAGACATTGTCATCGATTCCAACTCTTTTAAAAGATGACCAAATCTTTACTAGCTCGGCTAATAAAGCGGACCTATTGGCTGGATTGTTTGCACAATGTTTCACTCTCTCGGATAGCAATCAGCCACTGCACTTTGTTGAGTGTTGATCTTCTGCAATGCAAGAAATTTACTTTCAAACGAGAGCAGTTAAAAAGCTTCTTACAAGTCTAAATATTAACAAAGCTTCTGGTCCTGATGGAATAACACCAAATGTGCTTAAAATGTGTGCTTCTTCTCTAGCTCGGCTTTTGCGCTACCTTTCAAACATCTCCTACATAACAGGAGTATTTCCATCTTGTTGGAAGGGAAGGTTGCAAATGTGTAGCCAGTACCTAAAAATGGCAATGCCATGAACCTTCCAAGCTGCCGACCCATTACGATATGCTTTACGCTTTTCAAAGCTATGGAGAGCGTAATAAAATTTTACATTATGAATTGTCTAGAGTATAACCAACTTCCCAGCGATCGTCAATATGGTTTCCATAGAGCCTACTGGTGACCTTATAGAGTTCTTAACCGAAAAATGGAACCAATGTGCTCACTTTTTCGGAGAGAACAAGGTTGTTGCTCTTAATATTTTAAAAGCGTTTGACCGAAAGTGGCATAAAGCTCTAATTCCATATGTTGTTGGTAGTAACTCTGTTAGATGTACCATCTGTTCGATTTTTCCTCAAAGACAGAACGATTCGTGTAGTAGTTGACTGTATTTCGTTCAAAGGGTTAGTTCCACTGCTAATCTTGTTTCTGGTTTTTATAAACAAATTTCTTTCGTTGACACATACATCCGTTTGTTTTGCGGACGTTAATTGTCATTCACGCTCATTCAAAAAATGCCCAAGCTTTATGAAAATTGAGAGGAAGAGAGGGAAAAAACTGTTCAGGAAAACGCTCATTTTCTACATTAAAACGAATTAAAAACTATTTACAGGCAACTGTAATGCCTTATTAAAAATTAAAATAGATCAAGTACACAAACTATGTTATGAGAACGTAATAAATGATTTCGCACGATCGTATAATGAAACTTTTTATTTTTGTTATGTTGTATAAAATCTCTATGTAATGTGTGTAAAAAATGAAAAATACAATTTTTATACTTTTGTTCTATTGTAAGAAAAACATTTAGTATGTTAGAGGTGGCGCTAATGTCGGGCCTAGGTTGGTAAAATGCCTAAATCCGCCACTGGTAATTTGTTAAAAGAGTCAAGAATCAGACATCGTCATTGACTCTAACTCTTTTAAAAGGTGACGAAATCTTCACTGACTTGGCTGATAAAGTAACCTATTAGCTATGTTGTGTTCAAAAAAATTTCAATCTCTCGGATAGCAACAAGCTACTGACCTTTGCTTACATAAGATCTTCTGCAATGCAAAATATTTGCTTTCTTGCTTCTAGTACTAATGACATACCGCCAATTGTGCTTAAAATGTGTGCTTCTACGCTGACTCGGCATTTGCGAAACTTTTTTGACATCTCATTTAGAGCAGGGGTATTGCCATCTTGTTGGAAGGTTGCTAATGTCCAGCCAGTACTAAAAAAGGACGATGCCATGAACCTGCAAACTATAGACTCAATGCGATATACTCATTGCTTTCCATAGTTATGGAGAACGTAATAAACTTACATTTTATGAACTATTTGAAGCAAAACCAACTGCTCAATGATTGTCAATATGGTTTCATTAGGTCCCATTTTATTATTTATTTATTATTTATTTATTTACTTTCTATCAACAAAATGTTTAACAGTCATTGATTTACATGCATTTGTATAATATATAAATTAAGCAAATAGTATCAAAATTATCCTACACAATATTCATTACATTTTGTTTGAACGTTATTCTATTTTGTGTGAAATCTATTCGAGCAAATATAGAATTAAACGCTTAGCTAATAATATAGATTGGATCACTTCGGCCATAGTTAGTTCTATGGTGTGGAATATGAAAGAAATTCCTTTGTCTAAAATGCCTTTCGGGGGCATATATTCCAAAAAGTGCAAGAAGAGGAGCACAATCAATGTGGTTCATCAAAATATCGCGAGCAAACATTATTAGAAAATACTTTCGCCTAGAGGCCAACGTGCTGAGGCCAAGAAGGGCACATCTAGATGAATAATTTGGCACAAAATCCCAGTTTAGTTTACCAATTACAAAACGAGTAAAACGTCTCTGTACTTTCTCAAGTCTTGCACTGTGTGATTCATAATATGGATCCCATATGACACAGCCATATTCTAAGATTGATCTTATTAAAGAGATAAATAAAGTTTTAAGGGTATATGGGTCGTTGAATTCTTTTGTGTTGCGCCTTATAAATCCAATCATTGCATTAGACTTGTTGATAATGGTATCGTAGCGGCTGGTAAACGTAATTTTTTTATCAAATAACACACCTAGATCAGATTTAGACTCAACTCTTTGGAGTTCATTGATCGTTATTGAGTAATCAAAAAAGAAAGGTGTCAGTTTCATATAAAACGACATTATGTTGCATTTTGAAATATTTAAGTGTAGTTTATTAACCGAACACCAATTATGAACATAATTTAAATCGCGTTGCAGAAGCAAATGATCAGTATGTGAATGTACAGATTTAAATATTTTAACATCATCTGCATACATAAGACATTCCGAGTGCTGAATATAGTTAGGGAGATCATTTATAAATAAAACGAACAAGAGTGGTCCAAGATGACTACCTTGTGGTACACCTGAAAGGTTCATAATATCCTTTGAAAAACTTTTTCCAATACGGACAGACTGGCATCGACGTGTGAGGTAGTCCTCTATCCAAGATAATAATGAAGAATGAAAACCCATCAGCCGTAGCTAATGGTAACCTAATAACGTTTCTAATCGAGAAATAGAACCAATGCGTTAATTTTTCGGTGACAGCAGGGTAAATGCTCTGGATATTTCGAAAGCATTTGACCGAGTGTGGCATAAAGTGCTTGTGTCAAAACTAATTCCATATGGTGGTGGTAGTAACTTTGCGCTATAGATCACGTGTTTCCTCAAAAACAGAGCGATTCGTGTAGTAATTTACGACATTTTTCTGAGGAGCACGCCATCATTGAAGGAGTACCGCAGGGTTCAGTTTTATCGCCAGCTTAGTTTCTGGTTTTTTCCAAAGACTTTCTGTCGTTGATTCGTAACCCAATTCATTTGTTTGCGGACGACAGCAGCATTTGTCATTCATACTTATTCAAAAAACGTCCAAGTTCTATGAATGATGCACTGCTTAATGATCTACAAAAAATCTCCGAGTGGGATCTTGCCAATAGAGTAGAGTTCAATGTAAGTAAAATACAGTGCTGTCTGTTAACCCACAAGCAGATGGTTTGCCCTTTAGCTAACTTTATGAATGGTGTGGATCTTGTCGGGTCAGCCGTTCTTGACGTTCTGGGCATATTGATCCAACCTGATCTACGTTGGAATGTTCATATCTTCGATGTGTCTGTCGAAAGAAGCTGCCAAGTGCCTACGTTTTTTAAAACAGTACAGACAATATTTCACTCCAGCTGATCTTCGCATTGTCTTCACCTAATATAGCAGACTGAAAATGGAGTACAATTCGCACATTTAGGCAGGGACTTCAAGATGTTATTCGGAGCTTTTGGATGGAATTCAACGCTGTTCGATATATTTGTAGGGGATGAAAGCATTTCATTCGTTCTCATTTCTCTTGGACATCGACGCAATGTTGGTTGCATTAGCCTTCTGTAAAGGTGGAAACTATGGAAAGTGTTCAAGGGAGATAAGTGGTTTGACGCCACCAGCTCGTGTGTTTAACAATTCTACTCGAGCAGCTGTCCAAGCCCACCCCTTAATCATTGCCTAGATGTCCAAAAAAACCTCGCACTTTCGAGGTAATTCGTTCTTCAGTGTCACACGGTAAAGTTGTCGAATAGGGAGCGTATTTCCCGGCAGTTTTTGGCTGTAAGGACTAAATACAAATCTACCGAATAAACACAATCCTTGTACATTAAGT
This sequence comes from Dichetophora obliterata, assembly GCA_963920525.1. NCBI lineage: Eukaryota > Metazoa > Arthropoda > Insecta > Diptera > Sciomyzidae > Dichetophora > Dichetophora obliterata. The sequence continues at coordinate 55,815,598 of OY986437.1, forward strand.
AAAGAAAAGAAAACCAAAAATTGTCTATTTAATTAATTTGACAACAAATTATAGGTAAAAATATGACCTATTTGCCAAAATTTCGTGGAAAAAAAATATATATATAGTTGTCATCATGTCCACCTTTACTCTAAAATTAAAAAAGAAAAAATAAAAACTACATTCATAAATAATAGTAATAAAATCAATTTTGCTTAAAAATCCCCTTTATTTGTAATTTCTTAAATATCGTATTGTTACCAATATATTTTTTTTAACAAAACTCTCCCAAGAAAAAAATGTTGGCAACGGGCCTGATAAAATTTTATTTGATTTGATTATCTACCTAATTTTTACTGTTTTTAAATGATTTTTAATAGATTTTGAAAAGTAAAAGTTTCATTATACGTTTTATAAGAAGTACATATTAAACATATGAATTAATTACTTTAATACAATAACTTTTAAAGCAAACATTTTAATCTAAATTTATTTTTTTCTTATTTCTTTCAGGTATGCTTAACAATTTCATGTGGTAAATATTTTTTAAACTTTTTTGTTGGTATTAAAAAAATTTATAAAAAGGCGAAAAAGCTTTTCCAGCTTGACAACGTAATTATATTATAATCAGAAAATGAACTCATTTTATTTGGTTTAAACCATACATTCACAAATTAACTTTATATTGTGAGGAACTAACTAAGGTCCAGAGAACAATATAAAGCTCTTAAAATTTGGAATCAATTTAGTGATATCGTATTATTAAAAAGTATCATAGTATCAAAAGTGGTATTCAATATATGTATTTTAACAAAAAATTACCATCACATTCATGTTGAATCATTATCGCTGAGATTACTATATCTCTAATAAATTCTGTAAAAAGTTGGTTAAAGACTTAAAGTGGTAAAATATGATATTGGAATTTGAAAAGATTAAATGATGGGCTCGAAACGAATAAATAGCTAAAATATTTTTATATGAATTTAAGGAGGTTTTTTCCATCATACCATCATCTCTGCCATTCCATAGACAAAACTCTAAAAGTTAAAAAAAACAATTCATAATATGTCAACACTAAAAACAACAATGCCCAAGAATGTGTTATTGGAATAATCAATATTCACATTGTACGATGTCAAAAAGTCACAATCATGGTCAAAACAAAGATTAAAATAAACAAACACAAAGTTTTGCAAACTTTGAACTAAAAAAACTTTTTTACTCGTATTCTGGGCTTTGTGAAAAGTTCAGTTGTTTGACGAAGGCTTTTCTTCTTGGAATGTTTTTGGCTTAAATAAACATGTGAATTCAAAATGATTGCCTGATGACATATGAAGAAGAAGGCAGGGAAAAGATAAGAAGAATATGGGTTTTTGGTAAAAGAATTTCAGTTTAATCCTAAAGCGATTTTGCGGATTAAAAGTTATTGATAAAACCTATTTTTTGTCTTGAGGTGTTGAAGTATAAATTAATTAACTCTGCAAATATTTTGTGAAACACGGAAGATAATGAAATATCTGAACTTACGATATTTTTTTGATGTCTAGATTAAAATTGAATGCATTTTGAAAGCATATCAGTAAGATATTTCGTTGCCACAAAAGTATGTTTGTGTTATTGGACACATGCTAAATGCTTTTAACGAGCTTGACCTAAAAATTACTCAAAAAATATAAACTACAAGCTTTCAGCATAACAAATTAATTGCTTAATAATTTAATTGCATAATAATTAATTAAATAATTTTTTGTGGAATTCCAGTGACAACATATTATACTTTTTTTCATTATTTGCATTTATATCAAGTTTTGTTAATGAAATGAGAAAACTTGAAAATTAATATTAGGTTAGTCCTGAAAATTTAATTACAACGACACAAATGAAATTAAAAGAATTCTTTAATATGTCCTTAGCCTTTGAAATATTTTTAGAGAGCTGGAAAATGGTTCATATAACTTCTATTTTCAAATCTGGATCTAGAAATGATATAAGTAACTATCGACCCATTTCTAAACTTTCTTCCATCTCTAAACTTTTCGAGCGAATCATAAAAAATAAACTATTTTTCCTCGTCAAATGTAGTTTCTGCCCAGAACAGCATGGTTTCATAGCTGGACGTTCGACTGTAACTAACTTAGAGTTATTTACCAATTAATGTATATCATCATTTGAACCCGGTTTTCAAATTGGTGCAATTTATACAGATTTTACAAAGACGTTCGACAAAGTTTGTCATATAAATCTTATTGCTAAACTGTGTTAAATGGGATTTCATTCATCCTTTTTAGACTGAATCAAATCTTATTTAAGTGGTAGATCTTGATTTTTTTCAATTAATAATATAAATTTTTACAAGTTTCTTTCTTCTTCGTGTGTACCGTAAGGTAATATCCTTGGTCCATTCTTTTTTATATTATAATAAAATTTTCTGCAATTCAAAATTTTTACTTTATACTGATGACCTAAAAATATTTCGCAGGGTTAGTTGCTAGTCTGATGTAATTTCCTTACAAGCTGACTTAGATAACTTGTACAAGTGGAGTAGTTTGAATGCTCTACCTTTAAATATTTCTAAATGCTTCTATATTACTTTTTCCAAAAGCAGTAATTTCCTTAGATACCCCTACTCTATTTCTGGCGTACCTCTTAAATATGTTGAATCGATCAATGATCTTGGTGTCATCTTTAATAATAAGTTCACTTTTAATCAACACGTTAACTATATAGTCTCTAAAGCCTACTCTTTACTTGCGTTCATCCGTAGAAATAGTTCAGAATTTTCTGACCCTCATACCTTAAAGTCATTGTTTAATTCCTTTGTAAGATCTATACTAGAATATGCATCTTTCCTTTGGAGTCCGCATTATGCCATTCACACGTTAAGATTGAAACAAATTCAAAAAAGATTCACAAAATTTGCACTTCGGTCATTTTATTGTTGTGTAGAATTTCTCTTATATAATGTTAGATGCTTGCTTTTAGGCATTAAGACTTTGGATTCGCGGAGAAAAGTTCAGTCTCTTATTGTTTTCTATGACATAATCTCGAGTAATGTTGACTATCCTGCACTTTTGGCACTAATAAATTTCGATATACCTTCAAGACAGTTGTGACGTTTTAAAGTTTTTTCAATTCAATTTCATAGGTCTAATTATGCTCGTAATGAGCCATTGCAAAGAGCTCTGTCTTTATATAATGATCTGTCGTCTCGAGTTTTTTTTGACTTTTCAATGTCTAAAGAATGTTTTAAAGAGTTGTTAAATAGTTTATTTGTATCGTAATTCTACTGTTTATTTGTACTGTTATTTTATTTTAAAATTGTTAATCTTGGTCTGTAAGGATATTTCCAAAGACTCAATAAAGAAATCTAAATGTTTAAATAATTTTTAACAATTTTACCCACCACTTAGCGTGTTTTTAACGTAACCATCGTATTTTACGTCAAATTTTACATAGAAAATGCTTTCTTTATTGATGAAGAAATGATTATTACTATTGCAAACATATTAAATAAACTCGCGCGATACCTGAAGTCGGCGAGCCAGTTGCAAAGTACACCTGATATTCTAGCCTCATACCGTTGTTCTCTGTATTATATGACCAATAGAGTATATATATCATAGTATGTTTTACATTTTTAATTGAACAATATTATTTATTAATAAATGAGGCTTTATAAAAAATTAGGGCAAACTGTAATAAACAATAACATTATTTCAGCAAACAAAGTGATATATTACGATTTCAATTCATTTGTATTCCACACGTACATTTTTTTGTCGCAATATATTATCAGTCTTTACTTACTAATTTTTACAATTTTTTTTTCATACGAAGTGAATTGCTTGTTTCCAACTCTTGAAGTGAGTTTGGAATCATTCAATGATATTTTAAAGTTCCTTTAATCATTATAGCTTTTTAGAGGTAGGAATCACAGGTTTTTTTTCAATAAATCATGTAATTGACTTGCATTAACTTTTTGCTATTTTAGTGTTTTTTTTTAATGCTTTGTTAAATTAAAAGAAGTGAAACGAACATCATTACTAATACTTTTGCCTTGTGATCTTTTAGGCTAATTTGCAGGCATGGTTTTATTTTTTTTTTGTCGGCGTCTTACTGATGGTGAGATTGAGTGGCATGGATTGTTGAGAGACAGGGCACAACTGCTGCAACAGCTGAAGTAAAGAATTGATTTATTATTAAACAATATTATCTCATTAAATAAAAATTAAATTATACCTTTATAATACATAATTTTTGCACACTAATAAGGTTTCCAATCCGGGATCTCGGACTTTTTCCAGTTCCGACAATCCCAGGATTATAAGGCATAAAATCTCGGATTTTTCATGATCACAGCAACACTTTAATTTGACATTCGAGTAAAAACTTGTAAAAAATTTAAATTTGGCTCAAATGTTCAAAAATTAAATAAAAATATTTTTAAATGGTAGCACTCGCGGTAACCTGCTTCAAAAAGCATATGATATGATTGATAAAAATTTCACCTACTAGTGTTGAGTCCGAGAAATTTTTGCTACGAAAGAATTCACCTTTCAAAGACTTCAGTGATCTCAAAAAATCTATCTTTTAGATATATATATATACATAATAAATTATATATTTTCGTTCTTTATATATATACAAAGAAATAAAATAAATTAACTGATTTTGATTGAAATCATGTATTATTAACAAACTAAAAAGTTTTAATAAATTGCTTAAATTATACAATTTTTTTAAAGTATAAAAATAAAAAAAAATAAAAAAAAAGTTTAGTCAAATCGATAATACCAGACAGCATAGCAGGGTTGCGTTTTCGAGACAAACAAGGGCAAGTTAGCAAGAATTTTTGTAACTGGACATCGGCGGATTCTTATGACAAACAAGGTCTCTACCCAATAAAACACCACTCCAATAAGTATATATATATAATATATATCGTTCTGTCTTCCAGAAGCCGGTTCTGTTTTTCAAATCCCGTGACTAATCCCGGGATCACTGGATTCTTAATTAGTAATTCTGAAATGCCGAAATTGCTTTTGAGTCACGAAATTGAAAGCTTTAGACCAGTGTCTGGCAGCTTTGCACACTTGAGATTGTGCTTGTGCAGTAAAATATGTATTCATCTCACCTACAGAACGATCAGAGCTTCTTTGTTCAAGCAAATGTCAAACAGATAATATCTGCGCTTGCGTGAACTGACTTATTGATATAGTTGTGTTCCATGTATATATCATTATGAACACACAAAATCTAGACCTTCTAGCATGACCTTAGCCAAAGATATGACGCAAAAACAAAAGACCCTTTCATATGACTTATATGGCGATTGAAAACTTTGAAGCAAGATTTCTGGAAACTTTGAAATAAGACTTAAGCTGTTATTGCTCATCGACACAGATATAACGTAAGATTACACTGCATAAAATTTTATGTATGCAAAATTTTTGGAAGTATGTATGAAAAAATTTTTATTTTTAGAAAATGATGGCATCAAATGATGGCATCAAAAAGAGGTAAATTTAAAAACAAATATGCATTAAAAGGCATTACAATAATTTGCATGGCCAATATAAGGTAATTATATGGCATGCGATGGAGAAATTAATTAATTATTTAAAAGCGGCATGTCCACATATCATATTATATAGTGCTCAGTTCTAAGAACGTATAATGAAAGCGTTCACGATGTCAGTTTGGCCTTGGAAAAACACAATAAGCAACATAAGCACAATAAAAAACATATTTGTTTTTTTACTATTCGCATCCTTTTTACCATTTCCGTCTGCTTAACTGTACTTCACATTGTCCGTCTGTCGGTCTGTTTCCTTTTGTCATTCCGTCCACTATTTATTTATTTAATTTCGCCATACAAGCCCGAGCAAAAAAAATATCCCATAATGCCTAGTTAGATTTCTGCAAAAAGCGTTTTAGCACTACTTTGTGTTCAGTGTGAATTTTAAAGCGCTCATTAATACATACTTAAGATGAGAAAGTATAGGTGTGCAAAGCTGGCCGACACTGCTCTAGACACTACACAAGAATGATAGAATACAAAGATTGCGCCGAAGACAAGAAAGAGAGTACAACAAAATTGTCGTTCTGCGCATGTACGGGATAATGTCAATGCTGTTTTGGCGAGCGTTTACTTTGCATACGGTTTCTACACAGAAATGAAAATTGCATACATTTTTGTTTGTATAATTAAAATAAAATAAGTAAGAAGCAATTTATTGGAACTAGAAGAAGGTAAATTTATTTAGCACTCCTTTGAAAACATTATTTTGTTTGTTTGCTACTGTTGCCACAATTAGCAGCTGCACACTTCATTTTTTAAATTTAAGTTAAAAACTCGCAAATATACTTCGATATATACACAATTAAATAAAACACAACCGATCGCAATACGTTTCTCAAAGAAATAAAATATTGTGACGTAGTCAACTGAACAGCTGGTTGTCAAACTTGATTAGCAGAAGTAACGGACCTGCGCAAAGCGTAATCTCTTATTCTATCATTCTTGGACACTACATTATTTATATTATACTATAATACACAGAACAACGGTATGAGGAGAGAATATGAGGTGTACTTTGCAACTGGCTCGCCGAGGAACTGGCACCGCGCGAGTTTATTTAATTTCTTTGCAATAGTAATTATCATTTCTCCATCGATAAAAAAAGCATTTTCTTTGTAAAATTTGACGTAAAATACGATGGTTTTATTTAAAACACGCTAAGTGGTGGGTAAGATTGGTTAAAATTTATTTAAACATTAAAGTTTTTTCTAAATGACGTTTTTATTTATTATGTTGATTTTATATGATTTACAACTAGAATTTGTGTTTAAATCGAGTATGATTTAAACTATCAAACATTAAGAATTTGTATTTAAATCATATAAAATCAACAAAATATATTTAAACATTTAAATTTTGTATAACAATGTAAAATTTTTCATAAATATTTTTATAACACTTTTGTTCTTAAAATTCTTCAAAATGAATCAAAAACATTGTCTCTAGCTTAAAAAGAACTGAAGTTATGAATTTTTAAAAATTAGTCTTCAAGAAAAAAATCACGAAAATCTCACTTTTAACGCCCTCTATTTTCAAAAGAAAAAAAAGAATCCTCGAACTCGTGTTTCTTTTTTTTCCGATATAGAACCCGCAAAAAAATTTCATGAAAAACAAAAATGGGTCGGTAATTGTTTGTCCAAATCTGTACGGTTTGTAAAAGAATGACTCATATATAATTATAAAATTTTCAACTTTATAAGTAACTAGCTGAACCCGGTGTGCTTCGCTACCCCCCTCGTATAAAATAAAATTAAAAGTATTTATATATTTACAAAAATTTATTTATTTAATTTAATTATTGCAATGCTTCGCCTCTTTTTTTGTTGTAAACCAATTAGAATTCAGCACTGAATCGCATGTAATTTGCTTCATGCTCCCCCTTTTTATTTTTATACCAATCAAAAAGCAGCAATTACACAATCAGCTGTTTCGCAGTCAGTTGTGGGAGAATGAGAATGGGGTTACCCCACTCTCTATTTTAATTAACACGTATTATAAAATCAGCTGTTTTGAAGACAGTGGTGGAAGAAAGAGAATGGGGCTACCCCACTATTTTAATTAATATGTATTTTAAATTTTTTGGTAAAGCCGTGAATAAACGTAGTAAAAAAGTAGGTGCAGAAGTGTGCATGGTCGAAAAATATTATCATGTAATAAGTATTCCTAAGTCAAAGCTGAACGCTGTGAAAATTTAAGATCGGTTATTAGGTCCAGCCTCCAATATATCGCAAACAAAGGGGCGTGCTCCGCCCACTTTTCTTTTGGTAGGTATTTCTATTCATGCCAATGCCATATATAGCAAATACTGCCGCCGTTGGTCAAAAAATGCCCAAGATATGACGATTTTAAATTTTGGGTTATATGGGCGAGGCCACGCCCCTTCGTCCACTCACAACTTTATATAGTCAAGAATTTATTATTTCGTAAGAATATCCTATTGTGAAAATTTAATGACGATCGGCCCAGTAGTTAAGACTATATTGCGATTTTTAATTTTCCTAAAAATTGGCGTGGTCCCACCCACTTTTCTCCTGGTACGTATTCCTAACTATGCCAACACCATATATACCAAATAGCATCAACGTAGGTCAAAAAATGCCAAAATATGGCGATTTAAATTTTTGGGTTATATGGGCAGTGCCACGCCCCTTTGTCCAATAAAAACTTCATATAGCCTATTATTCTTTCCAGAGTCATAGTAAAATGCTGTGAAAGTTTCAGGAAGATCGGTCCAAGGGGTTGGCCTCCTATAAAGCACAAACAAACAAACAAACAGACAGACAGACATTCATTTTTATATATGTATATTGAAAGCAGATTAATTATAATTAAAGTAAAATGGGGCGAAAAAGGGGGATTTGGTAATAAAAAAATCTATGGCTACCTTGCCTGTAGATAAAAAGTATATAAAACTTTAGGTAAATACATATTACAAAAAAGTATTTTGTATAGCAAACATTGTTAGTGGTATAAGTAAGTATCTGAATTAAAAAAAGGGGCGGTGAAGTGGGCGTGGTTCATAGTAATATGGCGACGTTAACAGTATTTAGAGCAATATACTAGCAAATAAAAAATAATCTGTTGGAAGGAACAAATTTGTACAGAGAACAAAAAGTTTAAAACTTAAATTTGGCGTAAAAAGGGGCGTGAAAGGGGGCGTGGCGTAAGAAATGTTTATTTATACCTCGCCTGGAGTATAATGTGTATACAGTTTGAAGTAAATCTGTTAAAAACTATATGGGAGCAATTACATAATTTTAAAAAGTGGGTGTAAAAGTGGGCGTGGTTGAAAAAAGTACCCTATTAATCATGCCAGAGTCCCAATTAAATGCTGGGTAAATTTCAGGAAGATCGATCCAGAGGTTTGGTCTCCTATAAGGTACAAACAAACAAATAAACAAACACACATTCCATTTTATATATATAGATTTAGTAGAAACTTTTTAACTAAAACAAAAATTGACTTAAAAATTGCTACAAAGTAAAATATAATTTTAAATTACTTTTCCTATTTATTTCTTGGTCAGATTTGTTAATTTATTTATACATATTATTAAATATTGAATATTGAAAATTTTATTATTTCATTTTTTCTAAACTTTTTTATTATCATAAATTTATAATATATAAAGAGATGAATATATCTTTGTGAATGATCCGCTACAAATCAATAAATTACTATAAATGCTATAAGATACTTTTATATTGAAGAAAATATAGTATTATTTTTACACGGTTTTCCTTGCGTTAAGCTAATAATACTCGTTTTGTATGGCCTTTTTTTAGTTTTTGTTAATATTTTGTAGTAAAATATATCCCTGTCATACAAATACTCAAGCTCAACATTAATGTTTGTCGTTCTAATGAAACGTGTCATCTTTTACTGTGTTGCCATATTTTTATTATTGTTGTCTTTAGCTAGATTTCGGCTTAAAAAAAATGTTTTAAAATAGAATAAATGAGTGACAATCTACTCTGTGACAATGTTAATGATATTTGTTCAACAATTTACTTTAAAAAATTATTTTCTCTTCTTGAAAAAAGCATTTTGAACAAAAAAGAACACTTTACATAAGTATTATTTAAACTCCTGATTACTGTGAATAATTTTGAAACAAAAATGAGAAAAATATTTTAAACAGTTAAATAGATTTATTATTCCTTAATTTTCCTTTCATGTCCGTAAAAAATAATCTCGTAGATAGTTGCAAGCAACCTTACTACATTTCTCATCTCAAAGTTCCATAACTCACTCATAATTTTTTTCTTTAAAAACTACTTTGAGTCCTTCAATTTATCTAATTAAATTAATTCATTTGCATAAGCTACAAATGCGTAACCTACACTGATTTAATTTAAATAAACTGTCTGTATATTTTTTATATTTATTTTTTTTCCACAACAATACCCATTGTAACCATATAAACAACCACAAAAACAAAACTTTATGAAATAAACTGCACTATTTTGCCAAGTTAACCGACATCAATGTCAAAAAAAATGTCAAAACATATTGTAAAACAAATAAAAATGAAAAAAAATTGCGACGGCATCAAAGTAAAACGTTGCAAGAAGCTCAAAACTAGGTCAACGCATTAAAAGGAAAACTAAAAGATAGATATGCATACAAAGTTGTATGCATGGAAGTTGTTGTTTGGTTGTGTATGTGTGTGTTCATTTGCTTTGCTGAAAATTGCAAGTTGCATTTAGCAAAGCAACTTTTATGCTATTTTGAGTTTTTGCAAATTTTATACATAGTATATGTACACTAATACAGCTATATTATAACGATATATTAAATCCTGCCCTTCTGACAAAAGCTTAAATTGGAAACTTTGTGAAAAAATGAAAAACTTAAAAACGTTTTCACACATTTCATATACATATGTTGTATAAAGTTTTTCGAATTGAGTAAATATAAATTAATATGATAGGTCTGGTTGAGGTCATCTGAGTTATAAATAAAAATAAAATATAATAAAAATTTTATCTGAGAAATAAATTAGGTATTATCAGTAAATTGACAAAAAACAAAGTAGTTCCAATTTGTTAATCCTTGAGCGATTGAAATCGGAAAATGTTATCTTATGTTAGTACATTGTTGGAATTCGAATCTTTAAAAAAAGTTTGTAAAAATTAGATTCTTTTAAAAAAATATTTCACAGAACTCAACTTACATGGTAAATAGTCTACTTAATTTTATTTTAATTATAACGTTATGTTAATAATCGTTTACTATTCGAAAATAATTATAATTTAATAAAATAATCGAAAAAGTTGTGTTTGATTGATGCTAATTTTGCTATTTTTTTGTAATTATAAATTTAAAAATAAGCTAGCTAGCTAGACAAACGTTACACAGTGAGATTTTTTAAGTTTTGGGAGGACAAAAGTCATATCGCGAAAAGCGCAAAACTCATCTCGCAAATGCTAGAAATACGAAATTTGGCTACTCCTACGAAATTGAATCTTTTTTTAAGCTAAAGTTAGCGCTCATTTGGCATAATGTATAATTTTTTCAAGTTCAAGTTATTCAAAGGAATATTCTCAAGGTTAAAAAAATGTATATAAATAAAAATTGTTGACGATTTTTTATTTTTTCTAATCTCATTTAAATAAGCTTTCAGACAAAGTAGATTTGAGAGAAAGCGATTGCAAAAATGGCAAAGATATTTCCTTCCAAAGAAAACGAATAGATATCTTTATGTTTTTGATGCTAAAATAAGGAAAAACAATTCTTTGTAGACCGTTATTTCCCTTAACTAACAACTTTTCATACAAATAGCAATGTCCTCAGAAAACCTTTAGTTTTTACAATATATGAGAATTTTTGATGTCAGAATAACGGGAGATTTTTAAAATTTACTACATATTTGTAAAAATTTTTATCAAATTTGTTCATATGTATATTCGCAAATGTTAATTAAAAAAATTATTTTAGAGTATACTTAATAGATTACGAAATTCTTTTTACTTAGTTTTTGGACATCTAGTAATAAGCTCATTTTCCTTGTAGTTTGATTTTCATATAGCTTTTACGGCTTAACGGAGTTTTTGCGATTTTTAAGGTTTGTTTATTGCAGCGACTTCTTGTTTTTCCTCCATTCTATCCACACACTATAGCGGCGGATCCTCAAACTCTAGATAATTTAGCATGTGCTCATATGGAATATTTGCGGTGAATGGAGGGTCGAATAAAATGCTGTCCTCATCTAGGTTTATCAAATCAGCATAGTCTGAGCATTCAAAACTAATGCTATGCTTTTTATAAGTCCTTAATACTTTTGGATCATATAGCTTATCGCGATAATACACAATCTTCTTGATTGCTCTTTCGTGAACCGGTTTTCAAGTTTTTTTTACTTCCCCATCGCAACAAATTCCAACCAAATTGTCAAGAGAAACATTTTTTGTATGAAAGAATTCGTGCAGTTGTTTTTTCTTTGTACAAGAGTCCTCAGCGTCAAGTGTGTCCCAATAATTTTGTATTTGGTTTTTGAACAACTGCTAAGTGCGATTCTTTAACCATCATAGTATGAAATTTTCCATTTATTTCCACTCTCGACAAGACCTCATTTTTTGTCGTAAAAAAAAGCAATTACATAAAGCCACTTTGGTTTTATACATTATAACATAATCGCCTTGGTCATCTCTGAAGCCAATGTCTTTGAAAATAGCCGTAGCCAAACAAGATATAACTCTATCCGATACGCCAAATCTATCGCACATCATGGCAAAATTTAAGGCATTATACCTTTTGGTATACGGTCCCCTCTTCAATGTGACATGGTGTGTGGCTGTTGGTATTTCAAATGTAAATTCAGAGTCAAGATCCATGTTTGGTAAGTCAATGTCATATGTTGGATCATGACTAGTTGGTGGCTAGGTTAATTGTTAATCTGCAACATCTGTCATGAATTTGAGAACCAAAATCATAGATTTTTTTGATACGGCAAAGAACGTAACTCTGAGACTTTAAATGAAACGCCCATTTCCGCAACAGAGGAATGAATGGAAAAATAAAAATGACCAAATCGTTTGTACGGTGGTTTTTACATTTTTGTGCAATTTTTAAATATCAGGTCGGTAGAATTTAATTTAAAAGCCAAAATATTTTTAAAATTAAATCATTTGCAAAAATTCCTTTTCAACAAGCCCAAAATCAATGATATAAGCTGCTATTTTTTAATTATTCAACAGTATCTATACTTATTATATAAAAGGAGACTCATGTAATTTGATCCGGAATAAGCTCGGTAACCGCTTAACCGATTTTGATAATTCTTTTTTTATTTGATTCCTATGATAATATAGATTGTTATAGCTTACCAAGGTTATCGAAAAATGTATTCTTTAATTACTAAAAAATCACGCATTTTATTTGATGCCTTCATTCAACCAGCAGCACAATATAACAGCAAACAAAGCTTTGCTCTCTTTGCTCTCTTTGTCGCGAGAGCTTCTCTCAATGTAACACGGCAGCTATGTTGTGTAGTTTATGATACAATTATTTGAAAAGGTAGCCGTGACAGTTTTTTGGCGATTGGTAGTTGTCAAAAACAGCTAAAAAATGTTGTAGATGCTGCTGTTGACTAGCAATGTGCTTATTTTTAACTTATCTTTGATTCATTAAATTTATTCGCGAAGTTGATTGAAATGTTTTTAGTTTGTTGCGGTTGACTAGCTATGCTTAATTCTTCGCTAATTTTTCACTTTTCTTTGATTAATTGCATAAACAGCTAATTTTGACAACTACCCATCGCCACTCGTGAGAAAAAAGCCAGTCTACGCGGCTACCTTGTCACATAATTGTATCATGGTGTAGTTAAGCTGGATTCACTGATAACCTTCAGCATGTTTTTGTGTGATTTAAAATAATTTTAATCAAGTTGAGAGCGTGCAGAAATTTTTCTCTCTAAGCATTAATTTTCTTCATTTCTTTTCATCCATTCTGACAGTTCGACCGAGCTTTCTCTCAAGTGCCACAACCTTATAAATGAACCTTGCCGAAGGTGATCAGTGAATCCAGCTTTACTTTCAGGGAGATTCTTGCTTTCATACAGTGTTAATAAAATAACTTTATCGTTATATGCTATGTTAGATTTGCCATGTCTACTTTCCATGCCCACTTTTTGCAAAAAATGCTATATTTCAGACGATTTTGGTCGTATGAGACTGGAATTTGGTAATCTACGTTGTATGGTTACTTTCGCTAATTTTACTAAAAATGGGCATGACCCACTTTAGTTAAGTCCACTTTTCGGGGAATAAGCTTGGAGTAAAGCAAAGCGCACTAGGCTTAAGCTCAATTGAGCTGAAATTCTGGCATTCTATTGTTTCGAGTATGAGATGGTTTAAGTAAAAACATTTTGCCACACCCCCATTACCGCCCAGAATTAATCAAAAATGTTATACTTCGAACGGTTTTGGTTATTTTAGACTAAAATTTGATAATAACTTTCGGCAACTGTACAAAAAATGGCGAATATATAAATTTTTTTTTACGAACAGCATGAAAATTCGTATATGGTGGTCTGCGGCAGGACAACGTCTGCCGGGCAATACTATACATCAATAAGAATGCTGTACATATCAAAAAATTTTGATCGTCATGCATTGATGTTTCAAACGGAAACGTCTAGCATGTGTTTTGTTCGAAGGTCATTTTACACTTTTACAAATACACAAAACGATCATAAAAAATTCATTGAATTGGGTCAGGACAAAGTCTAATATAACGTTATTTATGAATATATAGATAAGGAAATAGATTAAAACATAGGTTTATGTATATAACTTTGGAAAAGTTTGAAATATTTAAAATATTTTTCACATAATTATTTTTAAAGCTATATTTGAAAATATTTTTCACATAAATTAGTTTTTAAGCTGTAGAACATTGCAAAAAAATATAACAAAATCATTTTAAGCAAATTAATTTTCATCAAAAAATCATGATGGTGGCCCATGATTTTTAATGATAGACACTGTTTGTGTCAAAATAGAGCAATTTTTGCAGATAAAATATGTTATATGAAAGAATAAAGAAAATGAAAATTAAAAAAAAAATTAAAATTAAAAAAAAATATGTACAACAAAAGCAACTCTTGGCCTATTTTTGAGTACAAGTTGAATATTTTAGAGGTTTTTTGAAAATAAAATAAAACATTGTATTGGTGAGTTAACGGTAAACCTTTTCTCATTTTCCCAATTTTTTTCAACTGAGCTTTCAAACAAAGAAAATTTGATGAAAATCGATTTGAAAATGGCGGAAATATTTGCTTGCTAATCAAAACATGAAATTTCAATCGTTTTTTTCTCATTCTGAGGCTTAAGAAAATGAGTTATACTGAGAAAATCTATAGTTTTGAGATATCACAATAATTTTTATGTCATAATAACTGGTTTTTTAAAGCAAACCTAATATCCGTACAAAATATTTCCGCAAAGAAAAGATTTTAATTTTTACCGTTAATTTTATTAATCAACGACTGTCCATACACAAAAGCTTTGTTATGCATTGACAAAGTCTATAGTTTTTGAGATATCGCCAAAAGTTTGGTATTTTTTTTAAATTTAAAAAAATATATTTGTTTTTTGAATATATGTAAAAGATAGCATTTTTGTTTTCAAATTTAATAAATTTTTTACCCAAATTTTTTATAATCCTGTTATGCAGGACTTTTTCAAAAGCTAAAAAAAAAAAGAAAGCCAGGTAAATTTATGTCATCATAACAATTACCGTTTAAATAAGTTATTCAAATTAAACAAAGTAATTTTTTAATATTTATACCATTTTTTTATAATTAAACAAAACAAACACAATGATTTTTTATATTTTGAATTTGATTTAAACAACTAAATACTTTCATTTTAAGATTTAAAATTTTTACATGTTATTTAATATTTTTATCGCAGGCGAAGCAGCGGGTATTTGCTAGCTTTTATATAAAACTGTACAGTTTTTTTTAAATCCATAACCAAATTTTGACCTCGCTATGCGTGATATTGGGATTGATTTAAGACCAATGATTTCTTGGGGAAATTTTCTCTTTTTCAAGAGATCTTTGAATCCTTTGTTTTTTTTTTCATCCGAACAATTTGACCCGCCCTAATGTAGATATATGTTTTTTTAATGTTGTACAAGTTTATCATGTTTTCATAATCGTTATCCTTAGAATTATTAGAAGACTTTATAGAGAATCCGTGCGACTGAACTCGTATTTAGCACAAAAAAAATCTTTTTGCATGACAATTCTTGTTTTTTTTTTCTTGTTACGTTCGACTTTTTGCTTGATTGATCAAAGATTTTGTTTCGATTTTTTCACAGTAAAGTTTACACTTAAAAAAAGCTTTCAGGTCGTGGCTTAGAAACATGTATTTACATACTTACAGATACATATCTACATATATATATATATATATATATATATATATATATATATATTTCTAATTCAAATGCTTCTTTCACTATCGAGTAGAGCTCAAGGTAAAGTGACATGTATAAGCAGGATATCATATTGTCTGGATTTATAAAGTAATTGTTATTTTGTTATTTTTTTGTGTTAGTTGTTGCTTGTGTCATCTTACGTTCTTGTACTTTATTAATGTAACAAGGACATGAACTCAATAATAAGTTTAAAAAAATGTACTTTTTACATGGGCACCAACTACAGTTTGCGTACCTACTTACGCAAACACACGCACACATGCACAAACTATGTGTAAACAATAGCGGTTTGCTATATAAAGATTTTGTACAACACGTGACTGTCTTAAGTAAGACCCGGACGCATATGATAGATAGCAAGCTCAAGATGCTTGTTTCATCTGAACTGGATTCTTTGTTGCCCAGAAAACTGCTGTTGTCTTGACATACTGAAGAAACAAACAGACAAACAAGAAATTTTTGAGTTTTGTGAAAATTACTAAGCTAAGAAAAAACGTTATTTCAGACATGCTAAAGCAAACAAACATAAACTAACGTAAGTGGTAAAGTGTCATCATTTTTCATTTAATTTCGTTCTTTTAATTTTTTTTTTTCATTGTCTTGCAGTGTAACATGTTGTTGATAAATTGATGTCTTCGAAATCTACAACGTGCTTATTTCGTGCAGTTATTTGTTACGTTTATTTAATTTGTGGAAATTTGCATAAATATTTGGAAAAATATTTGTTTTTCAATCGAAGCAAAATATTTCCAGCTCATTTGGTTTTATGATGAAATCAATGTTACTCATACGTCATGCTGTTTATTTTGTGAGGTGGAGGCGAAATATATTAATTGGTGCATATATCATGTTCTGGCACGTTTAAAAGAAAAAAAATAATACCAAAATATATCATATTTTACACATTAGTATTTCCAGAAATCGATCAACCACAACTGAAAAATTTAATTTGAAGAAACTGAAAATGCTCCAAAATTTTTTTAAACTTCAATTATAAAGCTTAAATTTTTTATAAAAATATTAAAGTGTTTTTAGTTTTCTTTTTTATCTTAATCTACAAGATGACCTCTTCAAAAAAAAAAACTGTAAAATCTTGGAATATACTAAAATGCGGCATTAGGGGTAAATAAGTGAGGTATAACTATGTTTAGTTTGCAAGGAAATACATTTTTAAAGAATTAAAAGTACAAACCAGCTAAAGATATCGGACGTATTCATTGCACTCCTCACAACTAACTCGCAAAATCAGTGATGTAATAATTCTATCTCAGTTTAGATAAACTGAATAAAAAAACTGAGATAAAAAGTTATTTTCCGTTTCATCGTTGCGCATTCCAAAATGGTTATTCCAGAAGCTTAACATGGCAGTTTTTACTCTCTGAGGTTTGCCATTGTCTGCAGAGAAGTGACGACCGAACAGAAAAATTAATTCGATTAAAAAAACATTCTATCTGAGTTTGGAATTGAACCTGGACTACCGGGGCTATTTAGCTTGGGAGGCAGGAACTCTACCCACCACTTAGCCGCCACTATATTAGTTTAGTAAAAATATGTTTATCGGTTACGAAAATGGAAAGTTCTTAGGCGTTCAAAAATCCCTTCGGAAAATTAAAAAAAAAATATTTGCTTCAATAAATTCCTATCTACCCCCCTCATGAAATAACTATCTACGGCGCACAGTGGGCTAGAAGCCTGTTTTAGCTCGAATTTATTATATGAGCCAATATAAAAAGCTCAAGAGATCGTCTTTTATTTAATTTTGTTCGCTGAATCAGACATCAGACATCAGAATTATCCTACGACCTAACCCATTAATGCTCACTACTAGAACCCGTTGAGTTTAACTTTTGAAATTTTCAGCAAAAGCTTGTATTAATATTAGACGGAAAACTCTGAAGTTTAACAAAAATCTAAAGGATGTGGGTGTGGTGAAGCGCATGATTATAAACGCACTAACAAATACCCACTGCTTCGCCTGCGATAAAAATATTAAATAACATGTAAAAATTTGAAATCTTAAAATGAAAGTATTTAGAAAGTATTAAATCAAATTCAAAATATAAAAATTATTGTGTTGGTTTTGTTTAATTATGAAAAAATGGTATAAATATTAAAAAATTACATTGTTTAATTTGAATAACGTATTTAAACGGTAATTGTTATGATGACATAAATTTACCTGGCTTTCTTTTTTTTTGGCTTTTGAAAAAGTCCTGCATAACTGGATTATAAAAAATTTGGGTAAAAAATTTTTAAAATTTGAAAACAAAAATGTAATTTTTTACATATATTCAAAAAATAAATATATTCTTTTTAAATTTAAAAAAAATACCGTTACAATGACATAAAACTTTTGGCGATATCTCAAAAACTATAGACTTTCTCAATGCATAACAAAGCATTTGTGTATGGACAGTCGTTGATTAATAAAATTAACGGTAAAAATTAAAATCTTTTCTTTACGGAAATATTTTGTACGGATATTAGGTTTTCTTTAAAAAACCAGTTATTATGACATTAAAATTATTGTGATATCTCAAAACTATAGATTTTCTCAGTATAACTCATTTTCTTAAGCCTCAGAATGAGAAAAAAATTATTGAAATATTTCCGCAATTTTCAAATCGATTTTCATCAAATTTTCTTTGTTTGAAAGTTCAGTTGAAAAAAATTGGGAAAATGAGAAAAGGTTTACCGTTAACTCACCAATAGAATGTTTTATTTTATTTTCAAAAAACCTTTAAAATATTCAACTTGTACTCAAAAATAGGCCAAGAGTTGCTTGTGTTGTACATATTTTTTTTTAATTTTAATTTTTTTTTTAATTTTCATTTTCTTTATTCTTTCATATAACATATTTTATCTGCAAAAATTGCCCTATTTTGACACTATCATTAAATATCATGGGCCACCTGTCCCCCTATGATTTTTTGATGAAAATTAATTTGCTTAAAATGTTTTTGTTATATTTTTTCAATGTTCTAAAGCTTAAAAACTAGTTTATGTGAAAAATATTTAAAATATTTCAAACTATTCAAAAGTTATAGACATAAGTCTATGTTTTAATCTATTTCCTTATCGATTTATTCATAACTAACGTTAAAGTAGACTTTGTCCTGACCCAATTCAATGAATTTTTTATGATCGTTTTGTGAATTTGTAAAAGTGTAAAATGACCTTCGAACAAAACACATGCTAGACGTTTCCGTTTGAAACATCAATGCAAGAGGATCAGAATTTTCTGATATATACAGCATTCTTATTGATGTATAGTATTGCCCGGCAGACGTTGTCCTGCCGCAGACCACCTTACTGCGATATACGAATTTTCATGCTATTCGGAAAAAAATTTATATATTCGCCTATTTTTAGTAAAGTCAGCAAAAGTAACCATACAACGTAGATTACCAAATTCTAGTCTTATACGATCAAAATCGTCTGAAATATAGAATTTTTTGCAAAAAGTGGGCATGGAAAGTGGACATAGCAAATCTAACATAGAATATTACGATAAAGATGGAATAATAAATCGTTTGATAACTATATCGTGTTAATCGGTTCAGTGGTTCTTGCGTGATTGTCAAACGTCCGTGCAGTGTCACAACGCTTTTATATATTCGTATAGATAGACTAACACAATCTCAAGTGGGGAAAAGCTGGCTGGCAGGGCTAAAACATAATTAATGCTTATAACTTAATTCTGGCAACTCCCTTCAAAACATTAACAAATAAATTTAATTAACACTGTATGAAAGCAAGAATCTCCCTGAAAGTAAAGCTGGATTCACTGATCACCTTCAGCAAGGTTCATTTATAAGGTTGTGGCACTTTAGAGAGAGCTCGGTCGAACTGTCAGATTGGATGAAAAGAAATGAAGAAAATTAATGCTTCGAACTAAGAAAAGCACAATGACAGTTCGAGCAAAGGCGGAAAAAGAGTGAACTTCTCTCAAGTGCCACAACCTTATAAATGAACCTTGACCTTCAGCATGTTTTGAAAGTTTTTTCATATGAAGTTTTCGCTTAGAGAGAAAAATTTCTACACGCTCTCAACTTGATTAACATTATTTTAAATCACACAAAAACATGCTGAAGGTTATCAGTGAATCCAGCTTAACTACACAACATAGCTGCCGTGTTACTTTGAGAGAAGCTCTCGCGACAAAGAGAGTAAAGAGAGCAAAGCTTTGTTTGCTGTTATATTGTGCTGCTGGTTGAATGAAGGCATCAAATTAGTATCTTTAGATTTTTCAGTAATTAAAAAATTCTAATTAAGTAATTTAGTAATTATTAGATTTTTTAGTAATTAAAGAATAAATTTTTCGATAACCTTGGTAAGCTATAACAATCTATATTATCATAGGAATCAAATAAAAAAAGAATTATCAAAATCGGTTCAGCGGTTACCGAGCTTATTCTGGCTCAAATTGCGTGAGTCTCCTTTTATATAATAGTATAAACAACGGTCTGTAAGTAGAGAAATAATAAAAAATGTTTTGATGTGTTCAACTGAGTAGACGTGTTTTTTGATCGCTCGTCGTTAGTAAGCATATCTAAGTGTTAACTAGACCGCTTTGAACTAAAACGTGAAAAAGCTAATAGTATTGCTCGTTACTGTTGTGCATAAACTATTATTTCATCAAAGCTGTATTCAATCATTTTAAGCAATTTTTATTGCTGATTAAAAAAAAATCTAAGCCCAAGTGAATTTCCTACCAAAACAAATACACTCACTATCAGCAAGCGTTTTGACAACTAGAGCTAAAACATTGCACTCCAAGTATCTGCTTTCAACACCAACGCAGTCTGGCTCTTCGATGACTAGCGGCTCAATTCTTACTGTTGATCAATTGGATGAGCGGTTAACATTGGCGTCGGAAGCGGGGGGGGCAAGGTGGGCAGTTGGCCCCCACTTTTTTAGCTAGATAAACAATTTAAAAGGAAAATTTATTCAAAATATCAGTTTTTTTACAACGATAATATTTTTGTATTATACATTTTCCTCTTCCTTCATGTTTCATGTGAAGAAATTTTGGTGAACTTTTTTTGCACCACCATTTGTACTGCCCCCCATTTGTACTGCCCCCCAGATGAAATTCGCTTCCGACGCGATTGGCGGTTAAATAAACAAACCGATCAGCTGGACTTGCGCCAAAAACAGCAGACTGAACTGCTCATTAGCAGCATGCAAAATGAATTAGGCAAACTTCGCGATGAGTTTAATGCAAAAATAGAAGAGCTCGAGAATAAATGGAAGGAGAAGATAAACAGTGTGGATGCCGTAATTGCTGATGTCATTGTACGCGTTGAAAATATTGAGTGTGATGCTGATGCTGGAACAACGGGAGTAGCTGCTTTGAGAGAAGAGATGGTCGTATTGAAAAAAGTGGTCGATGATCTTGAGCGTAAGAGCCCGAACAGAATTAAAAGTCGTTACTACCGGCGATCCTCTCTGGTCGCCAGACACACAGAACCCGTCCAGAATGAAAGCGATTGCGACTGACGATGCAGGGTTGCTTTTATATAGCATAGTTTTGTTAGCAGCCATGTTTTCGTTGTTGTGTAAGTGAAACAGAAACAAAAAAGAAACGTGAGAACGTAGCAAAAACTATGAAATTGTCTTTGAACATACCCATGATAGAATGAGTTAAAGGTAGTATTAATCGAGCTGAAACAGCTGTTCAGCGTGGGCATATATTGTCAAAATGAGGTGATGACATTTAACGATGTTGTTTTTCTTAATTAAAAAAGGGATTTTTCTGAAAAGGGAAATAATAATTTTTAAAACGGCACAATTTTTGGAAGATTTAACCTTTAGCAAAAATGGTCTTTTTTATTTTTATTTTTTTCAAAATGTGTATTTGGAGCTAAAAAAGGTAGTAGTGAAAAAAATTAAGGGCTGCTCTCAAGTCGTTCAGAAATTATATGGGTCCAAAGTTAGAAAAATGCCCTCAAAAACATGTGATTTTTTTAATTTTCCAACAAAAGTAATATTAATGAGAATCAAAAGAAAGGCAAGTATCTATTCAACGAAGTATAAATCTTGAAAATCCATGCATATCTCTTGAAAATATAGCTCTTTTTGGACTAAGAAAATTTTACGTTTGAAGATTTTTTGTGATATAAAATTGTTGTCCTTGAAATGATCCCAAATTGATGTTAAATCGAAGTTTTTACAATAAATAAGTTTAGTGTATAAATAGCATTGTGAATATAATGATAGCAATATGACGCCAAAATGCTTGTTTTAAAAAATCCCTTGTTATTTTTGTTTCGGTGTACATCACTTGTTTTTGACATCTTATGCCCACAGCTTGGCAGCGCAGTCGCTATTAATAATACCTGGTCATTGTTCCATGAACATACCCAATTGTTTGCAAAATATGGCACCACTAATTGTACTCAGAGAGGAAATCGTCGGTCGTTAGAGAAAAAATAGAATAGATTCTATTCAATTTTACTCTAGCGATAAGTCGCTACGACTCTTGCTCAGCGATTTCATTTTGGAAGGCTTCGTTAACTTGCATGTGTTCTGTTGTGTGTTCGACATCACAAGTCGTTACGACTTTTGGTTCTGTTCGGGCTCTAAAGAGGTCGCTGCGTTTGGGGTCCCTGTGAGCGACGACAAGAACTTGTCGGTATTGTTTAATAAACTATGCTTTACCATCGGCTGCCGACCACCGCCGCTTAAGAGCGTGTTTCGCGTTAAGAGTTATGAACGCAGAGTGAGAAACGCTCCTATAGTCATCAAGTTTTCGAGTTCATACGAGAGGGATATTGTTCTTCAATCTGCAGCTTTCTATAGGAAAAACAACCACAGAGATCTTGCTCTTAGTGATTTGGGACTCAATTCCCACTCGAATATCTACCTAAACGAGAGCTTAACAAAGCGCTGTCGTCAAATTTTACAGAGGGCGATTAAGTTCAGACGAAGTAAATAGCTGTTTTCCGCTAATGCTAGGAGAGGGCATATTATTGTTAAGTAACATGAAAATGGTGAAAGCTTCTTAGTAAATGACTCTAACCAACTTGCTGCTATCGTCGAGGGTGAGCTGATAAACAACGATGAGAATAATAATACATAGTGCTGTTTTAATTTATTTTCCTCTTATTATAGCTATACTTCTTCTCTTCTTTCCTATTGATTTCTCTTTTACTCCTATTTATATACTGATTAATTTTTGTATAAACTTATCTGTATTCAATAACTTTATTAACTATTTTTGTAAAGTAATCTGGTTATTAGTTTCAAGTATTAGTAATGAGTTTAATATTTTTCAATTTCATTCATTTGTTTTTTGCGGTATGTCTAAAGGTTCTGTGCTTTATTTTTACTCTAATAATTGGTCGTAACATTTTATGTAATGGTAATGTTCTCACAAGACTTGTAAGGTTCTTGTGAATGTTCTTTGTAGGCCATATTTCTGGTCTTAAAATTGCTCACTTTAACGCTCGAAGTTTAAACTCTGGTAAAGTTGATTATTTAAAATATGTGTTTGAAGACTCGTCTATTGATGTGATTTGTGTATATGAAACGTGGTTTTGTCCTGAAGTTAACGATTCTGCTTATGCGTTAAATAATTTTAACTTATTTAGGAATGATAGAAGAGACAAAAGAGGGGTTGGAGTAGCGATTTACTGCCACAAAAGCTTGAGTGCGAAAGTGATAAAAAAATCTTCTAATAGTCCTGTTGAATATTTGAATCTTTATGTAACTGATAATCATGTTAAAATTTGTCTATCTTGTGTTTACAACCCTAGTAAATGAAATAATCTGAACTCTTATTTTTCAGAACTTTCTGATTTATCAATTCATTTTAACAACTTTGTTATTTGTGGTGACTTTAATATTAATTTATTGTGTCATGATAATTCAACTAAATCTATCTATGACAATGTTTCGTCTGTAGGTCTGTCAATTGTAAATGAAACTATGCCCACACGATTTTCTCATAATGATACTCCAAGCCTTTTTGATTATTTTATTGTCTCTGATGTATCGTCTGTTCTATTGTTTGATCAAATTTATTTTCTTTCCGATCATGACTTAATTTTTTGTACACTTGATATACCGCTGTCTCGGGTTAATACGTCAAAAACCATTACCTACAAAGACTTTAAATATATTGATCTTCCGGCTTTAAGCAATGATGCCTGTTCCATTCCTTGGAATGATAATTGGTTCTTTTCAAATGTAAGTGATAAATTAGATGCCTTAACTCAACATATTAGTCATCTCCTTGAAACTCATGTTCCGATGCGTACTATTGTAATAAAAAATGTGTCTTGTCCATGGTACACGTCCAGTGTGCAGAGTGCGATAAGAAACCGCAATAAAATGCATAAGCGGTGGAAAATAAACCCGTCGTCGGCAAATTGGGAAGAGTACAGAGTGGCAAGGAATGCTTCAATTCTTATTTGCAGGCAATCGAAGTTAAAATTTTATTCTAATAACCTGAAGACATCGCTTCCTTCTAAAGAGCTATGGAAAAATCTAAGAAACATTGGAATTGGCAACAAGCCTACACTGGGCTGCTGTATTAACCCTGATGCTATGAATGATTTTTTCATAAATAACAATGTTAGCCATGGTTATCTTGAAGAGTTAACAGATGTCCTTGTTGAATCCAACTTTCAATTTTCTGGAGTAAGTGAAAATGAGATTGTAAAACATATAATGAAAATTAAATCGAATGCGGTTGGTGAGGATGGAATTCCGATTAAATTTATAAAACTCATTTTACCTTTCATAGTTAGCCCACTAACGCATATTATCAATCATTGTTTCACTTCCTCCTCTTTTCCTTATTCCTGGAAAGTTGCAAAGGTCATACCGGTAGCCAAAAAATCCCAAGTGAGCCTAGTGATTTCAGGCCTATTAGCATTTTGTCCTGCTTGTCAAAGGTGTGTGAAGTTATTATGGCTGATAAAATGTCGAATTTTCTCTTACAAAGCAATTTTTTGTCCCCATTTCAATCTGGATTTCGTGGTGGCCACAGTTGTGCAACTGTCACTCTTAAGGTACTGGACGATATTCGATCCTATTCGACCCTACTCTGCTTAATTGATTTCTCTAAGGCATTTGACACTGTAAATCATACCTTACTTTATCAAAAACTAAAAAATTATTATGGGTTTTGTGCTAATGCTGTTATTCTTGTTAGTAGCTACTTATCGAACAGAGTTCAGAGAGTAAATGTTGCAAATAAGTGCTCTCAATACAAGTATGTTTGCAGTGGAGTGCCTCAAGGATCTGTGCTTGGGCCTCTTTTGTTTTCAATATTTATAACTGATATCTTTTCCGTATGTAAACATTCCTCTATGCATGCCTAAGCGGATGATGTTCAACTTCATATTTCCCGCAGAACAGGTCTTTTAGAAGATTTAAGTTACAGGTTGAACGAAGATCTCGATAGTGTTCATAAATGGGCTATTAGAAATGGTCTTCAACTTAATGCGCTGAAAGCATATGTGTTGCACATTGCCAAAAATAAAATCTGCTTAGATGACATTCCGGACTTGTATATAGGGAACAGGAAACTAAAAATAGTAAGCAACGTGAAGAGTCTTGCTTTTCATATTAATTCATCGTTAACTTGTACCGATCATATCAATAGTGTAGTCCGAAACATTATTATACCCTGCGAAATTAAAGAATGTCGGCGCAGTTTACACCTGTTGATACTAGGCGAAAATTGGTGTTACAAATGATAATTTCTATAATAACTTATTCTGAAATTATTTATAGTAAACTAGATTCACGTTCTGAGCACAAACTGCGAGTTGCGTTTAATCAGGCCACGTTTATTCCCTGAACTCTACCAGACTATTTTTCGTTAGTGCCATTAGATTATGGAATGCATTACCCAGTCACCTTAAATCTATTAGAAATGAAAGAAGCTTTAGGCAAGGCGTTTTAAATAATTTTGCTTGATTGCAGTTATCTTTATATAAAATAAAATAACCAGATTTCTATTTCTAGCTCGGTATTAACGTTTTACGATCTATTTCTTACTATAAATCTTACTATATTTCATGCTATTTCTTACTATCTTCTTATTATACTGATATAATTAAATAATAATTTTTCTAAATTTTTTTTTTTTTAACTATGCCGCAGGGCATTCCCTTATGGAGTGTCGGGTATGACGAACCTGCGGATCCTGAGTCAATGCTCTTTTTTTTAACTTTATGAAAAATGTAATTGTTATGAATAAGTATGAATAATAAATAATAATAATTATAATAAATCCATTAATAAAATTTATTGACTATGTTATAATGTCATAATCGTTGAATCTGAATATAATATTATTGTTAGTTTACTACCTTTGTATTTTAAAAGAACATG
The DNA here is from genome assembly GCA_963920525.1 of Dichetophora obliterata. NCBI lineage: Eukaryota > Metazoa > Arthropoda > Insecta > Diptera > Sciomyzidae > Dichetophora > Dichetophora obliterata. Next base: position 55,841,961 of record OY986437.1, read on the forward strand.
TTCTTATAATACTAATATTGAATATCAAATAAATAAAATGAATAAATAAAAATAAAATAAAAAAAAAATAAATTGGAAAACTTTAATTTCGTAGCCCAGGCGTTTCACTTTAACCTATTACACTTTTTTAATTATATTTTCTATTTTCTTGAGGTTTATAAAACAAAATGATGAAAATTCCATTTCGGAAAATATCCCGCTTGCTTTGTCACAGACTGTTTCTTCCGGGACACAAACAATCCTTTCATCAGAAGACCTCGTCACCATCTAACATGCCTTCTTTGACTAATAGTTCAGTTTTGACTCCTATTGAGCCTAGAAATCTATCAAGCTTAAGGGCAGTGTCGAGGAAAAAAAATGTATTTATTTCACGTCTTCAGCCCGACACAACTGTTGAAAATGTATTGACTTTTATCAAACATAATAAATTGTTGAGTCAAAATGCATTTTTCTCATGCAAAAAATAGGTAATAAACCTTCCCATGCTTCCTTTATTCTCACAGTTCCAGCTGAAGAGTTTGCAACTGTTCTAAACTCTAATTTGTGGACTGATAATATAATCGTTACAGAGTTTCAGCCTAAGAATAAGCCTAGAGGGTCGACTCAAGCCGCTCGTCAATCCCAAAAAAACTGAATAGGTTATCCCTTTACTATCAAAATGTAAGGGGATTACGCTCTAAGACGCGAGACATATTTTTAATGTCTCAGAATTTCTCTGAGGATATTATCGCACTGACTGAAACTTGGTTAAACGGAAGCATTACTGACTGAGTATTGTTTGATAACAGTTTTGAAGTTTATAGAAGATATAGACATACTGACAATACTTCTGCTGTCGGTGGAGGTGTCTTATTAGCTGTAAGGAACTCCTTCGTTAGTTCCATTATTGTTATTCCCTGCTCTGCTAACATCGAACTTATATGCGTCAAGGTTGTACATTGCAATTCTAATGTATATCTTATTAATGCATACGTTCCTCCTAACAGCAGTGTAGAAGTTTATGCAAGCCTTGCGGATTGCATAGAATATGTTATAAGCATAATTGACGTTAATGACGACATTTTATTGTTAGGTGATTTTAATCTGCCTGACTTGAAATGGGAATCTTCTGACGATGATACATATTTTTGTGCATCTAATTCGAAGACTTGCCAAGAGCATATATTTGTTGATAATATATGTTCTGACTTACAACAAGTGAGTTGTATTTATAATAGTCGTGAAAGACTTCTTGACCTGGTCTTAACTACAGATAGTAACAATGTGATTGTTGAGAGGGCCCCTCATGTTTTGACTGCTGTTGATGAATACCATCCACCATTGAGCATATGGTACAAATCAGACAGGGATAATATAGTAAAGTCTAACCCAATAGATAAAGTTTATGAATTTAATTTTAAAAAAGCTGACTTTTTGAAGTTGAATCATTTACTTCAAAGTAAACTTCATGTTATTTTAGAATATGTTAATAATAACACTCTTGATGATTCAATTTTTTTTATATCGAAATATTTGCTCTCTGTCCGTGCCATATAGCCTCAAATTTACGAAAAATTGTGCTTACTCCTGGTACACAAAGGAGTTAAAGATTCTTCGCAACAGCAGGAATAGGGCATGGAAAAAATATGTCTGTAGCTTAGACTTGAATGACCTAGAAATCTACAAGCGTTTGTTTCTGGATTTTGAAAATTGCTCAGCTACCTTATATCAAAATTACTTAGACAGTACTAAGCTGAGAATATTGTCTGATCCGAAGAAATTCTTGGGTTTCATAAACACCAAAAAAAAAAATCTGATGGATTCCCTTCATCATTTAAAACCTCTGACGGATTTACTGACGATCCTGTCGTAATTTGTGGTCTATTTGCCAATCTCTTTAAAGAGTCATTTTGTTCAGACTCTTTTAATCCTGATGAAGAGTACTTTGAATATATGAACTCTACACCCAGGGTTTCGTTGGATTCTATATCCTTAACTTCAGAGGATATTTTAAAGTATATTGGATTGATCGATGAGAATTTTAATGCTGGACCTGACGGAATTCCTGCCGCAGTGTTAACACGATGTGGTTCCGTTCTAAGTCAACCACTGTCCATGTTATTCAATAAATCAATTAGCGAAAGTATTTTTCCACTTTTTTGGAAAAAATCTTTTATAGGTCCTATCTATAAAAAAGGTTGTAAGAACGATATAAACAACTACAGGCCTATCGCGAAACTCTCGTCGATTCCAAAACTTTTTGAGAGCCTCGTGTATGATCGTGTGAAAATTCACTGTGGGAAGGTCATGACAACTCGTCAGCATGGATTTGTTACTGGCAGATCCACTGTGTCTAATCTCCTCGATTTACAACGTTTTGCTTAAATTCATTTTATTCAGGTAACCAGGTCGACTGTATTTACACTGATTTTAGTAAAGCATTCGATAAACTGCCACACAACTTAATTCTATTTAAACTAAAGTTAATGGGTTTTCCACAATTTTTTGTAAGCTGGATTCAATCGTATCTGACAGAGCGATCTTATCAAATACGATTTCGAGGCGTATTGTCAGCTGAATTTATTGCTGAATCAGGTGTTCCTCAAGGTAGCCACCTTGGTCCACTTCTGTTTATTTTAGCCATTAATGATGTAACCCACATCATCAAACACTCTCATCTACTTATCTATGCAGATGACATGAAAATATACAGAACAATAGATGCTAAAGACAATTCAGATCTGCTCCAGTCTGATTTAAAATCCTTTGAAATTTGGTGTTCTAAGAACAATATGTTTCTAAATCCAGATAAATGCCAAACTATGACCTTTTCGCGAAAAAGGAATAATTTAATTTTTGATTATAAGATAAAAGATACTGCATTAAGTCGTGTAGATGGTGTCAAAGATCTGGGTATATGCATGGATTCTAAGCTATCGTTTAACGTTCATATTGATTACATTTGTAAAAAAGCATCTTCTATGCTCGGGCTTATGAAACGCTGGGCCAAAGAATTTAATAGTATGATCACAACTACAACGCTGTATTATGCAATTGTGCGACCTCACTTAGAGTATGCAAGTCAAGTTTGGTCCCCAAGTTACAAAGTACATGTTGAACGTATAGAGAGAATCCAAAAAAGTTTTGTTCGGTTTGCTCTAAGGGGCTTAAGTGCAACTGACACTTTAAACCTTTTTCCTTATGAGGATCGTTTAAAACTATTAAAAATGCAATCTTTGAATGAGAGAAGGAAGTCTGCAGATATCGTCTATTTACACCAACTCATAACTGGTGTATTCGATTCACCACAACTCCTAACTCTTATAAATTTTAACACTAACCGTAGAAGCAGTAGAAATGCTAACAATTTAATTTACTTACCTTTTAGTAGAACAAATTATATGGCTACTGCTCCTTTACATCGCATGAGTACCTTTGTTAACAACTGTAGCTTTTTTGATGTTAACTTATCGAAAGGTCAACTCAAAAGTAGATTGAAAACTAATGTATGATTAGATCTATGTAAACGCATGGTTAGTTGTAATGTCTTGTAAATTTTTCTCACTTTGGATTGTTTTGGACCACTCTTATCGATATCATTAGGGCTATTCACGGTTTGAGCGTACTTTTGACAAATCGTATTATCGTTGAGCGTACTTTTGACAAATCGTATTTGTTATTGTTCGAACTGTGAGCACCTCGCCATGTGACTGTCGTATAAAAAGATTGTGCAACCCTGTGATGTATGTGATTATGCGGCTGTAGACAGAGCATAAAAATATGAGGTACAAAAAACACGTCCAAGGGCTGCTTTTATTTACGCGTGCCTGCGTATTTGCATTTGTATGCAAAACAACAACAAAGCAAAATACGCTTTCGTAAATTGGCGTACAAATAGCAAGTCGAACAAATGGCAGACCAGCGTATTCGAACTGTGAATGGCGTTATTGAGATGTTTTTATGTTATTTGGGCTGGTTCTTAAGATGTTCTAATGCGGAGAAAGTGCGAAAAGGCTGTAGTAGCTGAACTCTATTGTTATTGCATGTAAAAAAAATAACTCACCTGAGTGGTATTGTTGTTTTTTTTAAATACTGCACGAACTGGCTCGAAAAAGTACACAAAAAGGCTTCAAATTTCAATTTTATAAATTTTTTTGGAAAAGCATGCTTTTGGCCTTCTCTTACTGTTGGATGCAAAAGCATTACAGTGACTGAAGGTTTTTGAAGAATTTTTAAATAACAAAAAATATACACATTCACCTTATTCATGACTTGAATATGCATATGAAATTTGTTTAATAAAACATTTCATACAAATTGTTACAATTTTTTGCAATCAATTTAATGCAAACGACGGATGCGGGTTAGTTCATTTTTTTTGTTGTTTTACTTAAAAAATGTCTTATACATATGCTAGCCCATTTCGCTACTCTTTCTTATATTTCTAGCCACTTTAAATAAAGCTTCTATTTTAACTTATTTCCATTACAAAGTCCTGAATTAATTTTTATATTATTTTTTATGTATTAATTTCATGTATAAAAAGATCTACATATCCATGTAAATAGTATAAAATTAACTGTTTTTTAATAAATATGTGTAATGTATTCATTTCACACGTTAAACAATTGTGTTTTTTTTATTTAAATAAGAAGAAAAAAATTTCCCCCCAAGATTCATGCCTGCCCCCTCTGCCCCCTCAACGTTGTCAGGCATGTATGTATAAAAGTCGAGCATTAGGTTCGCTCACTTGAAACGCTGTATCTTCGTTACTTTTACCAATATTTACTTGAAAATTTTACAAAATTCTCCTAAAATGTTGTAAATTCGGAAAAAAATATAAAAAACTCCAAAATTTTAAATGTCCCAAAAGCTAAGCTATTTGTATCGATAATTTTATGTTATTTAAAAAAAAATAATTTGAAAAAAAAATTGTTAAATGTACAAAACCAATTTTAAAACTATTTAATTTGTTGCTTCAACAGTAACGTCACGTAAAAAACCCAACACGGTTTCCTTAACATATGCTTTATATGAAAGCGAACACAAAATGACACGCCCACCACGCCACACATACTCAAAAACATGCACAGTGAACTAACTTAGCTAGAAAATGCATCATTTATGCCAATTTTGGTCGAACAAGAAGATTGCGTGTCTTCATCAAAAGACAATTGACTTTGTTCGACAAACTATTCATTCCGATTTTGTTGTTGTTTGTCTTCTTAGATTTTGAAGATTGAGCAGTTTTGCATACACAATGAGCTCCATAAATCTTCAATGATTGTTATTCTTCAATATCAAGTTTTATGCAGTTTATATTGATTTCTCAGCTTCGCGCTTACAAATACACACACACACGCACACACACACACACACACACACACAGAGTGCAAAAACAAAAATAGATAGAAGAATAATGGTCAATGCCAAAAGATTGACATAAATTTGCATTTTTCTGCCAAGATCATTTGTATAGCTGCATCTGTGTTTGTGCGTGCTTGTGTGTGTTTTTATTATGGTTGTGGCTTGTTCTCATTCTCAGATATTAAATGACTTGTTTTCACTTGCATCTGAAATGAAAGTAATTTTCTGCTTCATTGCACATTGATGATGACATGTGTGTGTGTGTGTGTTTACTGTGCGTTTGTGTTAGTGTCATATGCCTGTACTGTGTGGGTGTGGTTTATTATTATTGTTCTAGTTATTACTGTGGTTTCCATTTTGAAAGCTCAACGTAGTTCTTGTTGTGTGTACTTTATTAGGTCATACAAGGTCGACATATTTTATGGTATGGCATTGTTGGTAGTATCCTTAGAATGTTTCAAATCAAAATTCAAATGAGGCAATGTGGTTTATATTTTTCTTTTAAAATGTTTCATAAGCAGACACAGTTCTCCACAAAATTATTACATTTGGTGCTTTGTTTTCAAATTCAAAATCATGGTTTTATTACTGTGTGACTTTAACTACAACCTACGTGCTCTTGTGGAATTTTATATGGCAGCCTTATTGTAAGTTTAAGGTAATTCGAGTGGAACACATGAAATTACGCTTCAGCATCAAACATCTTTACAGGGCTACTCATACTGTTGTGTGACATTTAATAGCTTCTTTTGTAACATCAAAGTGAATTTCTTACTTTCTTCCCATCCAAATTGGTTTTAATTAACACTTTTTCTCGGGATACTGTGCTCAAAGTAAACATAAATCCGCTGGATTCGTTTGAGTTGCTTTGCTCCTTTGGCTCTTTAATAAAGCAAAGCTTAAAAAATGCTGATATTTTATTTTTCTAAATTAGTATTTTTTCATGTTGTTACAACGAGTATTACAAGACTAATTAATTATTTTTGCTGTATACGTTCTTGTCATATTAATTAAGTGCCTTCATTACCACGTCAAGGACATGTACATACATTCCTGTCGTGTGCTTGTTAAATAGCATTAATTTCCAATAAACTAAGTGCTTACATGTCATGTTATGTCGATAACGAAAAGTTTTTTATTTCCAGCTATTTATTTATTTTTGCTTTCGTTGTATTTCTATTTATATTGCTTGTATTGCTTAATGATAATGAATTCAACTGCCACCTAGCGTGCTCCCACTGAAATAGATGCTATAAAGCGAGGATAATTAATTTATAATGAAAGCTTTAGTTGCGAAAATTTCGGTAGTTTAGAGTCTTGTGTGAAGTTGTTGTAATTTTACTTTATTTTTGGCATATAATATGTTGTGTTTGGTATTAGCTGTATATACCATATTTTACATAATACCAAAAATATAAGTGCGTACTTTTCTTATGCTAATTTTTAATTCTAAATTTCGAATAAAGATGTCTTTCCGGATTTAATAAGAAAAGTCTGATTTACTAAGTTTATTTATATTAATAAAGCAGATGCAAAAATTTTCAGTCATAGATAATAGAAATTTGAAAAAAGTTTAAAATAAATGATTTCTTTCACTCAGAAATGCTATGTTAACATAACAAAAAATTAATGAATTTCGAATAATGGTATTCTTTTAAAGAGCTGCACGGATGTATTTGAAGGACATTCGTTTGTTGTTCAAATGCTTTTTCTATTCTACTCTCATATCAAATTACAATGTTTTGAAAAAAAATTTAAAAAAGAGTAAAACGAATACAGAGTAAATCAATTATAGAGTAAAACAAATAAGAGTAAAACGAATATATAGCATAAAACAAATACAGAGTAAATCGATTACAGAGTAAAACGAAAACAAGTAAAACGAGAACTTCGGTGAAACTAGCAGATGTAGCTATACTCGAAAGAACCAAAATGATCGATACAATAAAAGGAGTATTTCGGATAGTTTTTAGAGTATTAAGAAGAAGTATTTAGAATATAAATTTTTGAAGAAAATAACGAATCGAATATTACAATTTCAACAAATTATCAATAAAATTAAATTAATTATATTTATATATTTCAGTGTGTTTTTTTTAACTACATATTAAGTAACATTCCACAGGAAAAGGGACCTGGGCAAGGCCAATTTTTAAGAAGATTAAAAAATAATTTGTTTGATATATTGACACTTTTGCGCGAAATTATCGTGTGTGCCATTTTTTCGAAATTGACTTTTTATGCAAATTTGTTATACACTCCACAAGGCATCACCTGGTAATATATTGTATCAGAAATCCTTAAAGTAAATTAGTTAATTGTCGAAACACATGTAAAATTAGGTTTTGATATTTCAAGCTAAAGCACAGAAAATTACTGTAAAATTTGATTTTTGCCACACACGATAATTTTGCGCAAAACTGTCGATATGTATTTAATCGATTTACCGCTAACGCTTTAAAAATAACAAAATTAATTGATTCTGACATCTCTTTGCAATTCTAAAGAAATGTCCTTGTTCCCGTACTCGATTCAAGCAACTTCAGTTGCTTAAAAGCGTTATTGTACAAATTTTTGAAGCGCGAGACAGAAGAATAACAGGCAAATCGTTACTCTCTATTCTATTACAATTACTTGAAGTAATTACGGGAACAGACCTATTATGATAGTAGCATACCTTCATATATTATTACTTTAATATATGTTTGATAATTACAATTTGCGTTTTTGGGAATTCAACAAAATCACTGAAAATAATTGCATTTTCAGATGTTGATTCAGATGTTAAAACGTTAACTTCTTCACATATGTCTTTCAAGTATGTTTGCATTATGCGCTTGCACTCATCTTTTACAGGGCTTTTATTTATGTGTCAATAAATTTGGTTTTGCAGAATTTGTGATGGTCTTAAAATTTTCATGACGTCACTTTTTTCGGAAGGTTGGATGAGTATTCATTTGATTGTGTAAACATAGCCAAAAAATCGAATAGAACAAAATCATTAAGATTTCTCTATGATTTGGATACAAAACGAAATCGTATTAAAATCATTAAGAAAATCTTACTAAACCTTAAAAAAAAAAAACATATAATATTAAGAAGAAATCTTATTAAAATAATAGAAAAAAATTTGTACGAAAAAATATTAAAATAAGAATGAAAAATTTTAATTTTTAAAAAGGTTTTTTTTATATTTGCATAGTACTTATGTAGCACTATATGGACTTAAAAAAATGACAACAATCAACCCTAAGATTTATAAAGCAAAAATATGTGCTGGCTTTACGATACAAAAAATAAATTTGGTTTCTGACTTGGATTACAAAATTTGCAAAACTTTCTGAATTGGGCAGGATTTTTTGTATAAAACTTTTTTTAGAAGGTAATCAAATTTTAAAATCTTTCCTGGTTTTTTCATTAGGCTTTTTGATCTGTCGTGACGTTATATTACTTAAATTTCCATTGTAGTTAATTTGGGTAATTTAGTAATAAGGTAGTTAAGTAATTATGTAAGTTAAGTAATAGTAATATAATATATTTTTCATTCCCTGCCTCAACCCTTTTTTCATTATCTTTAGCCAATGCCTTTAATTTTTACTAAAACAAATTAATTTACGAAATATTTACTAAACATTTACGAAAAAGAAAACTGCATTTGTGAAAAAGTGCAGACGATTTGATCATCGTGGTAAATTAGTTTATGTATAAATTGCTTAAGTTAATATAATTAAAATATTTCTCTAAGACAATATCAGAAAATAATAAATTTTTAAAAAGTTTTAAATTGTTGTTCACTCACTGTAGACATTTCTATGGAAATGTCCATGTGTATAAAAGTGACTTTGTGTTGTGAACAACATATTATGTCTAAAAATAGTTGGGAATATTTTGGTTTGGGATTGTTCTGTCTTTGGAAAATGTTGATTATTAAATTTAAAATGTGCGCAGATATCCAATTGTGGAATTTTAAAGAATTTACTTTTTAAAGAATAACAAATTTTTATATATATTTTTAAATTTTTTTTTTGTTTTTGTATCTTATACTTGAGTACAAACCTAGACTTTTGGACAGATTAAAAGTTTTCAAAATCTTCGTCAATTAAATCAACACTTTAAAACATTTGCCTATAAGCACAAAATTATATTTTTATTAATGATAACGAAATTTTTTCTTCGAAATGCAGAAAGATAAATATAATATTTAAATTAAAATTTTAAATTCCTCCTTGGCACTTCGTTTGGTAAAGAAATGCTGTTTAAACCAAATGCAGCTTTCAAAAAATCCTATGCTTGTATCTAAAATGTTTGCATGTTTGCAAGATATCGTAAGTAAGTAATTGGCAAAACTTGTTGGTGTTGGATAAAGAAAAGAAAAAGGTTCAAATGAGTTTTCAATTAAATTAGTAAAAACTTTATAGCAATACAAAACTTAATCATATAACCGTTAAATCGATAGTACTGCTCTACCTTTTTAAGCTGATACCTTAGGCTATTGTAAAGCAAGGCATAGGAGCAATTTCCGAGTATCTTTGCAGGAGATTAAATACAAACAACAGTACACATACGCACATACATACATTTTCATTGAAAAACAAACACTTAAAACCATTATTTGCTCTGGTTGGCTAAAACAAATTTGAAGTTTTTGAATGAAGGTTGGAAGGAAAATTTTAAAACGTTACAACAAGCAAGCATAGCTAACTGACCAGAGACCAGTGTGTGTGCCAACAAGCAGTCAGAAAGTGAAACAACACTAAGTGGAAAAATAGAAAAAAAAAATAATTGGCAAAGGAGGCAACGTCTTACAGGAAGCACTCAAGTAGAATATCCTATTCAACAGCCATTAACTAAAAGTGTACACATACAAACGCAGACTAAGCATACGTAGACATAGCTACATACATGACACACACACACAATAATGTTCAACTATTAAGTTCACCTTTAAAGACCACTGAGAGGTTTCACAGGTGATAAAAGCAGATTTTTAACGATTGATTCGAAAATCGATTTTTATTTAATGCTAAACGAAGAAGTTCTGTCAAAAGAAAAAACATGAAGTGACTGAAGATAAGTCAGTCAGTGTGCTTAAATACTAACAAAAACACATTGGAGCATGAAGTGTGTTTGTGTGTGTATTACATAAGCTTAAGTTTAGCTCAATGAAGATCGACTAAAGTAGCAGCATTTTTTTCCTACTAACTACTATGTTACGAATGTGTGTTGTCCCTAGTTTTCTTCTACTCACTCAAGAGTTTCGTTATACGATTTGAAGCTACTGATATGCTTGAAAATCCTTGAAGTAATTTTGGCTGGTATTTAGTTAATTCATCCCAAGGGATTTACAAAAGCACAAATATATAGTAGCAAGAATAGCAAAAATGCAATAACATCCCAGTGTGCCAAATAGATCCGTTTCGAATTCGTGACGGACTCACTTCTTTGTACATTTTATCCGAAACGGATTGCGTTTCGCATCCAGAACTGATCACTTTTCGTATGAAATTCCTCTTTTAAAAAAGGCGAATTGCTTTATTCATTTTTTCGGATCTGTCTCGAACTCAAAACGGGCTTCATATACGAATTCGAAACGGATTCGTTTTTTCAAAGTAACGCGAATTCGAAATGGACTCTTTTTTTTCTAAATAATGCGAATTTGTGACGGACTTATTTTCAAATCAACGCGAATTCGAAATGGACTCTTTTTTTTCTAAATAATGCGAATTTGTGACGGACTTATTTTTTAAATAATACGGTTTTATGCTAAATTCAAAATTTTATTTTTTTGTTAATTTTTTTTTTAGTAATTCACACTACTTGTTAAGTAAGTTTCTGAAAAATATCTTGTGCACGGCTATCCTATAGTCACATGAAACTTGTTGACTCATGATAAAATTTAAAAATTCTGACAAGCAGTTTTATTTGTTTTAAAGGAATTTCCTAATGATATAAAAAAGTTATTTGAAATAAAAATATGTGCACAATTCAATTTTTAATACCCCTAGTCCACTGAAAATAAAATAAAAGATTTTATAACAAATTTAAGGCTGCTTTTTATGTTAACGTTGTGATCATTTTTTTGACGGTTTCGTAACGGGTTCGAAGCGGGTCCGTCGAAACATAAGAAAGCGAGTTGCGTACTGATGGACTCGTAATGGGTTCGAAACGGATCCGCACCCGTTTTTGTGCACATTGGGATGTAGCAGTAAGACTATTTTAACGTAAGCAAGCGTGTGTGTGTGTGCTTGAGTGTATTGTGTCCTTGGTAGCAAGAGTTTGCCAAGCCACGAAAGCAAAACGAAATGAATTTTCTCAATATCCTTTGCTGTTTTTAATTGTCTACAAAATAAATGGTTGAATTGTTGGCTAACATTCAGGAGCGTATATGTTTAACCCTTTTTTTTGTGTGTAAAACCCACAAAAAAAAACAAACACACATGTACACTTTACAACACACACGCGCCATCCGAGAGAGAGTTAATTTTAGGGATTACCTAACCACACATAAATCATAATATTAATAATGCCAAAGGATAATGATGCGTCTTAAAGGCTTAATACGTTAGAGAACTTTGTCTGAATGTGTTTGGATGTGTGTGTGTGTGTGTGTTGGCGGCTAGCCTGTGTTTCCGTGTGTGTATTGTTATTGTGTTTGTGGTTTCCAAGTATTTCAATATATTTGCGAAATTGAAAATATCTGCAGATTTTTATAGCAACGAAAACACACACATTCAAATATAATGACTTGGGCGCAGCACTTTTGCGCCTGCTGGCCAAAGAACAGCTTTTCATGTTATTCAATTCATGAGCCACACTTTATTTGTACAACAACCGAAGTTTGCTTGCTTCTATTTGGTGCGTTAATTGGAAGCACATCGGTTATATAAATTTCAACTATAATAATATCAAGCTCAATTAAATGCTTTGCCAGCACAGAAGAGTCCAACGCATTACTAGTCAATACTACTACCACCACCTCTTCCTCCGCTCTAACAATTATGTTGCCAGCCGTGTGAACACAATAAATTTTAATAAAATTCATAAATGGTTTGGCATTAAATGAAGATTATAAATTGTGGCTAATTGGCACAGTTAATAAATTTAAATAAAAGTCACTTTGTTCAAGTTTAAGCGTTGAATAGTTCATGTAAATTTAATTCGCTTAGTTGACTAGTGGGTCAGCTGTTTATATTATATGTGTGTGATTCAGACCATTTTTTTTTGCAAATATGAAATCTTCATTACAATCTGATTAGACTTCAATAACACTCAGGGCTTCTAATTCATTTATTGAAAGTGAGATAACTGTATTGAAAAGAAAAATTAAATGAAAAGACAAATATTTAGAAAAGTGTAAAGGCAACATAAATAATTTTTGCTTTGTGGCAGTTTTACATCAAATAACTCACAAAAAAGATTAAAAAAAGACTCTGATGATGGTTTTTCGAGAAGTGAAGACTAGTAAGACCTTGCTTGTTAAGATAAATTATCTCAAAAGTTACACAATTAAAAGTGGGTTTTTGTAAATAAAAAGTGTATTTCTATGAAAATATAGAATATTAAACTTTTCTATATGACCTTGTTATTTACTATATTGATTTTCTATGATTTAAATACAAATTCTAAATATCTGATAGCTTAAACCAGAGGTGTCGTGGCTGTTAGCTAAATTATAAATTAAAAAAAAAAATAAATTGAAACTTTGATGGCGTCGAAATAAATTAAAAACAAAAACGAATTAAAAACAGAAACGAAATTAAAAACAAAGAGACATAAGCTCAATTGGATAAAATGAGTACATTGAGCAAAAAAAAAAGACGAGGCCCAAACGTTACACGCAGGCAGTAAATCAAAAAAATAAAATGATTCCAGACAAACAGTGTTGCTACTTCGTGAGTAATTCCTCAAACCGTAAGGAATTTAAAGTGGCTGTAAGTAATTTTTGAGGAATTTTATTTTGAAGAATTTTTGAGGAATTTGAAAAGTTTTAGAATTTTTTTTAATATATATACAAAAAATTTTTGGCAGCACCTTTTTCAGAATGGTAGAAACATACCTATAAAATAAACCGAACACTGAACTTTCCGATTGCGTTTCCCGTCACTATAAAAAAAAATTGAAACAAGTGCAAACGAACATAGTAATTGGCGTACGGTTTTAGCTAAAATAAAGTATAAGCATAAAATAAGTACAAGAAAAAAGAATACATGACTGCAGTCTGCATCGGAAGCAAAGGTATGCATTGACTATTATTTCTATTGTAGCAATTACCGATTAACTCTTTAAATCAACAAAAAATTTTTGTTTACACATTGGCTTATTTTGACCATATTTTTATTTTGACTAATTTTTATGTGATACCATTAGTTTTGCGAAATCCGACTTAATGATGCCATATTTCATCATCGTCGCTATTGGGTTAAAGATATTTTAGAGCACACCTTCAAGTAAAAGCCAATCAAATTTGGCTGTTTAAGATCTCAATAATGAGTGGAGATTATTTTTACCTCGATTATTTTTTAGATCCAGAGTCGTATTAAACAGTAAAAACTAAAAAATATAAAAAATTTAGTAGATATATTTATGTTTTCCAATTAAGAAAAAGTAATATCATTACTATTCTTTTTTTTTCTAATGCATCAGTTTAGCGAGTATTTAGTAAATTATAACACTAGTTTGAGAAAACGACTCGATACAAAAACAGTTTTGTCATTTATTGAAGCGAAAACTTCTTTAGGCGCGTTGAACGATTTTGGTAGAGGGTAAATCTTTGGTTTGCGTCATTGTCTTTTTCCGAGTAACTCTCGTCATCAATACAGACAGCAAAGATAACAAGATAGAAAACTTAGAAAACATAAGCAAGCAGCCATCAATAAGTTCCTCTGCTGACGCATCGTTCTTTCCCCTCCATTTGCTCCACTGCGAAACATAAAAAGCATTCCCGCGGCACTATATCAGATCCAATCTCAGTAAAACAACGTTACTTCAACTTTATATCAATTTGTTATCAAAGTCTTGAAACAGCTGTTTTAAGAACAATAACAAAAGAAAACAACAATACCAAAACGCCCATTGAGCGGTGAAACGTCAAAATAGGAAAATGAATAGTTATTTAGATTTGCCAACTATGTTCGTTTTGATAAAAAATGCTTAAAACTTGGCAGCATTTTAAGATCAGAAATATAGCTAGAAATCGAGCTGGTTTTAATTACAATATTGTTTTTTTTTGTGAATAAAATAAAGCCGCGCTCTAGATCAACGACCACGGGAATGCATCTATTGAATGTTACTGTTTTTTTCAATGTATATGAAGATCTAGCTGTAAGCTAAAATAAAATAAATTTAAAAGTTTTGATATTTGCTTTTTGTTTTTCTTTGACTGGCCGTGAAGTCTCTTTTTAATGCCTCCATTTGAGATCTTGCTACCAGGCAAACAAGAAACATAGCAAGCAAAGTGCTGTTTATTTTCCGCCGCCAATTCAGTTCATCCCCTCTAACGTTGCGCAACCGATGTGATACTGCTATTCTCTGTTCGTCGTTGTAGTAGATTTGTTTGGTAATTGTTGTTGTAAATGTATTTTAGTTCAGCTACAAATCTACATATACATTGACAGAAAAACAGTAAAAATCCTTCATGATTTCTTTATGAAGGAACGATTTGTAAGCAGATAAACTTATTGATGTTTGCTTGCTGCCATAGTAGAATTAGACAAGGTAGTGTTAGGGCTGAATGTGTTCTCTTTCTAAGTGACCATAACTGTCAAAATCATCCATTTTGATATATTTGCCAATTCTTGCTTTCATATTGCATTCTCATTGCTTGCAGATTTTGTATGAAATGTCAACTGCGTTTTGGCAGTTTCGGTCACCGGCTCTCTGCCCTAACACTACCTTGTTTAATTTTGCCATGCTTGCTGCATTTTCTGAGCGCCTGGTAGCCAATATTCAAGAGCGTGTAAATAAGTAGTTGTCAAGGCTACCTAACAATAATTTTATCATGAGTGGGACTGCATCTTCCAAAATATTTTGTTTCTTATATCAGCTGCCATACGGTGACGACCGTAGCCTAGTGGGTATAGTGCGTGGCGCCTAAGCTAAAGAACCGTGGTAGCCCGGGTTCAATTCCAGCTTATACAAAAAGTTTTTTCAATTGAATTAATTTTTCTGTTCGGTCGTCACCTCTCTGCAGACAATGGCAAACCTCAGAGAGTAAAAATTGCCATGTAAAGCTTCTTGAGAACATAAGCCGTTCGGAGTCGGCATAAAGCACGTAGGTCCAGTTCTCGGTCATTTGTGATAAACATTTATTAACACGCACAACACAATTGATCAATAGAAGCTAGTTCAAAGTCCTTCCAAGGGCTGAAATGGCCAGTTTATTTTATTTTATCTTATTGTATATCAGCTACCATAAGCTTATAGTAATTTTTTAAAAAAAATATAATGCAATGATTAATGACGCAAACAGTGCAAGTAATGTAAATGAAATTCAATGAAATGTATGTGCATTCAAATTTTATGTATGTGTGTATTATTATGTATTTTAAGTGTATATTAATTATTTTAATAAGTTTAATTATTATTTTTGTTTATGTTTTATTTTGTTTTTTTATATTAAAACCCATAATTTAAAATATAATTAAGTGATAAAAGATGAAATTAATGCGAGCTTACTTCACCAAAATCAGTTTAGGCAAAAAAGAAACACATTATATTATATTTTAGTCAATTTAACTTCAACGAATGCTAAAATATCTAGTTAAACTGAGTTTAAACGTCCAATTCTGGTTTAATTTGATTAAAGTTTAGACTCGTACTAAAAAATTAGCCCTTAGACATCGATGAGACGAGATTTATTTTAGGTTGAATAAAATTCTTATATATTAAAGTTTTTTCCTAAATGACCTCTATGTTTATTATGTTGACTTTATATGATTTAAATACAAATTCTAAATGTTTGATAGTTTAAATCATACTTGATTTTAAATACAAATTCTAGTTGTTTTGACAGTTTAAAATCGTTTATCGAGCTTAAGGTCAAAGTTAGAAACAATTAATTGTTCTAACGAATTTTTCTAAAGAAACAACAACAACAACAAAGTTTTTTCAATATGAAAGGAAAAAAACCACTAGCAAATTGATTTTATTGTACAATTTCTGCGTGCTAAACGCGTCATCAGAAATCTTTGTGATTGCCCGTGCAAGCGCGTAGACGCACTGCACCATCGGGGCGATGAGATTTTGAAGCTTCAATTTCTCATTTTTTCCCTTAATTTCATAATGCCACATTTGTTGTTGTATTTCTGTTTTACTTTAGTTTCTATGCCTATATTATATGTAGTCCAACAGCCTGCTGGAATTCTGCACTAACAAAGCATGTTTACTGAAGTTGTTTTTTAGAATTTTTGCTGATTTTGTTTTTCAGCTGTTTCCGTTTGGTCGAGCTCTACCATTTGATTAAAGTTTTTTCCTAAATGACCTCTATGTTTATTATGTTGACTTTATATGATTTAAATACAAATTCTAAATGTTTGATAGTTTAAATCATACTTGATTTTAAATACAAATTCTAGTTGTTTTGACAGTTTAAAATCGTTTATCGAGCTTAAGGTCAAAGTTAGAAACAATTAATTGTTCTAACGAATTTTTCTAAAGAAACAACAACAACAACAAAGTTTTTTCAATATGAAAGGAAAAAAACCACTAGCAAATTGATTTTATTGTACAATTTCTGCGTGCTAAACGCGTCATCAGAAATCTTTGTGATTGCCCGTGCAAGCGCGTAGACGCACTGCACCATCGGGGCGATGAGATTTTGAAGCTTCAATTTCTCATTTTTTCCCTTAATTTCATAATGCCACATTTGTTGTTGTATTTCTGTTTTACTTTAGTTTCTATGCCTATATTATATGTAGTCCAACAGCCTGCTGGAATTCTGCACTAACAAAGCATGTTTACTGAAGTTGTTTTTTAGAATTTTTGCTGATTTTGTTTTTCAGCTGTTTCCGTTTGGTCGAGCTCTACCATTTGATTAAAGTTTTTTCCTAAATGACCTCTATGTTTATTATGTTGACTTTATATGATTTAAATACAAATTCTAAATGTTTGATAGTTTAAATCATACTTGATTTTAAATACAAATTCTAGTTGTTTTGACAGTTTAAAATCGTTTATCGAGCTTAAGGTCAAAGTTAGAAACAATTAATTGTTCTAACGAATTTTTCTAAAGAAACAACAACAACAACAAAGTTTTTTCAATATGAAAGGAAAAAAAAACCACTAGCAAATTGATTTTATTGTACAATTTCTGCGTGCTAAACGCGTCATCAGAAATCTTTGTGATTGCCCGTGCAAGCGCGTAGACGCACTGCACCATCGGGGCGATGAGATTTTGAAGCTTCAATTTCTCATTTTTTCCCTTAATTTCATAATGCCACATTTGTTGTTGTATTTCTGTTTTACTTTAGTTTCTATGCCTATATTATATGTAGTCCAACAGCCTGCTGGAATTCTGCACTAACAAAGCATGTTTACTGAAGTTGTTTTTTAGAATTTTTGCTGATTTTGTTTTTCAGCTGTTTCCGTTTGGTCGAGCTCTACCATTTGATTAAAGTTTTTTCCTAAATGACCTCTATGTTTATTATGTTGATTACATATAATATAGGCATAGAAACTAAAGTAAAACAGAAATACAACAACAAATGTGGCATTATGAAATTAAGGGAAAAAATGAGAAATTGAAGCTTCAAAATCTCATCGCCCCGATGGTGCAGTGCGTCTACGCGCTTGCACGGGCAATCACAAAGATTTCTGATGACGCGTTTAGCACGCAGAAATTGTACAATAAAATCAATTTGCTAGTGGTTTTTTTCCTTTCATATTGAAAAAACTTTGTTGTTGTTGTTGTTTCTTTAGAAAAATTCGTTAGAACAATTAATTGTTTCTAACTTTGACCTTAAGCTCGATAAACGATTTTAAACTGTCAAAACAACTAGAATTTGTATTTAAAATCAAGTATGATTTAAACTATCAAACATTTAGAATTTGTATTTAAATCATATAAAGTCATTCTTATATATTTTCAAAATTTTCAATTTCAAATAAATTTTTGCAATCCATAAAAAATTCACAATAACCAAATATAAGAAGCACGCACCAAATTAAAATACTACAAAACCTGCTAATCCAAAATAATACTGTCCTCCTACATAAATATAATATTAAAATCAATACAAAAACAATTAAATAAAATCAAAGAGATAAGCACCTAAATTCAATTGGTTGAAAGTGATTTCAAAATAATATCAATATTATTTGTTGCCAGTATTTTTATTTTTTTTTTTAATTCGCTTGCTGAGTATATTTTAAATGCAGGACACGTTCGAAACAAGGATCAAGAAATATTGCGGGAAATTTACATTTTAGGCAATATTTTCGCTGAACTTGGGGGCAAATCAAAAGGAAAAGAAACAAAAAAATGGAAAAATAAAATAGACCGGAAGACGATGAAAACCAGGTAGCAAAATGTGAGATGCGTACAAAAACCATGACCTGGATTATGAAGTATAGCGCAGAGCGTGCGTGCTATGAATATAAAATTTTATGTCATTAGCAAAAAGACAGAAAGATGAACAAAGAAATAAGTGAAAATTGTTTGCGCTGTGTCCTTGAAACCATAGATTACATCAAAGTGCTTTGCAAATATTGGAAAGAAGCGCTGTTAAAGCATATTTTAAAAAGCAAACAAGTAGATTCTGCTGCACTTAAACTGCTCACCAACACTTGAACGGACATAAATCATTGAGCTTGAATTTACTTACTCACACTCATTCAAGCTACGCACACTTTAGCTCAGTGTTTACTTAAAAGCTATAAATCAATTTGCTGAACAATTTAGCGTTTTATTGTAGTTGTTAATGTAGTTGTTGTTGTGTAGAGAGTTGGTTTTGTTATACTTGCAATAAACTTCACTTTAACTGCAATGATTTGAAAATAGTTTTCACTTTTATGGCGGAATCGGAACTTTTTGCTGTAGGAGAATAAGTGTCAAGAAATTTTAGAGATTAAATATAATTAAATATCTTTAATAACATCTCATGGACATAAATCTATAGATAGTTCTTTCTCTAATGTCATCAAAAGGCACTCTTCTGCACCCATACATATATAATACTTTTTAAGATTTGTTTTAATGTATGATTGGGTGTATTTTAGCGTTTTTATAACGAATTTCTGCTTTTTGCTTGCTGCTTTCTGCAACTGAAGTGCAAGTGTTCCACGACTAACACAAACTGACGCTGCCATTTAAACATGTCACACATACATAATATATATTGCCATCGTTATTAGTCTGTATTTTTTATAAGATTTTTTTCCCTTCAAATTGCTCTGAATTGATTGCATTAACGTAGAAGCAGCATTTTTTGCATGACCTTTTTTTACTTACTTACTTAACTATATCTATTGCATGGATGCTGAAGTTTGTATATGTGTGTGTATGTGTGTGTTTATCTCTGCTGTATTCAGCATTTATCTTATGCTATTGACACGTAATTGACTTGCCTTTACTTTGCATGATTTCCTACTCTATCATTAGTCTAATGCACGTGACATTGAAATATCCTTTGCGTACTATGGATTAATTCTTAAAAGGTAGATATAGTTTATCTGTCGTCTACACAAAGTATTACTTTAAGTAAGCATAGAAAAAATGCAAGCTTTACTTTATGATGTTTGAATTTTGCTTTCGGAAACTTTCTCATTTGGAACCGATGTTGAGTTGGTTATATGACAAGTTTTTCAACATAAATGTCAACTTTGTATTAAAAAAAAAATCTTGAAGAATAAGTTACTAAAATTGTCTATAACATCCAAACAACTTACATGCAACTTTTTCTACGTGGCCGCTAAATCACCGATTTTAGGATAAAAAATTCTACTAAGGAATATTAGTCAAAATGAACATCTGACCTCAACAAGTTTTATCAACACGGCTGAAAGTCTCGAAATAAATTCTAGCAAACCCTACATTGTATATTTATCATGAAATCTAAACCGTATTAAAACTCAGTCGACGTTAACTATTTAATTTGAGTTTTAATCCCACATGGGATTTAATTTAAAAAAATTTTTGTATGAAAATATTTTAAGCATGTCACGCATAAAAATTAAAAATAACGATACCTATGAGGTTTGAGTCTACGATGCACAGAGTACCGTTTTCATGCAAGCTGTGGCAAAAACTATTTACAGTTGTCGCAGCGCAACGAAATTAGGTGTGAACGATTTTTTTACGTATATTAAGAAATTTTTTAAAGATTTACCAAATCGAGCAATGATCACGACTACATCCCATATAAAAAAAAGCTAAAAATCGATGTATCTTTAGGTTAGGTTAAGGTGGCGTCTGGTCTTTACACTGGCTCACCTAGACCAAGTTGGTCCGTTGTGATACCACAGAAAGCAGGGAGTAATCAAGAGAAACTTTTGTTTAGGGTAATCTTAATGTGACAGAAAGCTGTAGAAACATGTGATATTGATACTGAAGCAAGTCGGAGAGTGCGCTAGACTATCAACCCAGAGGTCCCTGGTTCGAATCCGGGTTTGGGCATGGTTATTTTCACTTTTTTTTTCTTTCCTACATTTAGGAATTATGGAGAACTAAAAATCCATAACTAAATTGTGGAAGATGTGGAATTAATGGACAGAAACAACTAAGGGCTGGAAATGCTTGCCGAGGTAAAGGCATAACACTAGCCTCGCTTAAAAGCAATTCAAATTGTCTTTCACGGTTGTTTCGCCTAATCAATAATTCACGTATGGTTCCAATCAATTCCTCTAAATAATCTATCCTTTCCTTTCAGGTCAAAGACCAAACCTTGTTTGTATAAGGCGCATGACTTGGTTCTTAGATCTTTAAAAAAAAAAGCGGGATGTGTATTAAAGTTATTTTTTAGAAATAAGGAAAACAAGTTTAAAGCGTAGTACCATGGCCTGGCCAGGATTCGAACTCTGGTCCCCTAAGTGACAGTCAGGCGCACTACCACTAGACTATCGAGGCCACTTCGGTGTATTTTTGAGCTCCTGAAATATTTTTAAAAAATTTCATATGTGGTCTTAAATCATTTCAAGAAATATTTTGACCAAAAAATGATTATAATCAGACCATTTTTTGAGGTATACTCCATTTAATGCGAATTAAAAAAAATCCTATATCTAAAAAACTAAATACTTTATTTTACTATAATTAAACACAAAGTTTTTCAGTTTTATAACAATGCTCTGTACTGAAAATGGGCTGGTTTGGACCTTTTTGGGGAACCCTCCACAAAAACTTCCGTTCTTAGAACCCGAGTACTTTTATCATATACACTTTATTTAAACAATATAACATACGGAACTTTTTTTAATCCCAAATAAAGTCTTTGCTAAAAATAGACTTAATTGATACCTTGTTTGGGATAGAACCCACGTTTGAAATACCTTCACCTTAAAATTTGATTTAACATTTTATAAAAAGTGTATGATCTGATAAAGATAACTTATAAAATAGGATAACTAAGATGCCGTTTTGTGTTACTCCAATTTAAACCGAATTTTTAAAACACCGTTAATTTATTAGTTTACCACAATTGGGGACACCATATTTCAGATTATTTATTAAAAAAATTGTTTATTGCTTTATTTTCAAGATAACAGCATATACCATATGTTTTTATAAGCTTTTATTTAACTTAGGGAAGTCAATCCCGAAATCCCGGATGATTTAAGCCTCTTTAAATCGCGGGATTGTCTTTCAGGATCGGTGCTTCTCATCAGCGGGTTATATTTGTAATAATATCCGAACAAAACTCTCCAATAAAAAATGAAACATGTTGATCAGATTAATGATTACTTTAAAAATAATTTAAACAAAAAATTTAATTTTGAGAAGTCTTTTCCAAATATAATATGCCTTAAATACAAAAAATCATAAAGACGGTGTAAAAAAAGTGTAACATTTATATAGTAATACCTTAAACTGTTCTGTATTTTATTTTTATATAAATTTTGTTCTATAACCCTTTCAATAGGTAGGCTAAACTAAGAAAAACTTTTTTGAGGTAATATTCTTATCTTTAAGGTCCTTAAATGATGAAAAAACAAACCTTAGATTTTAACCTGCGCTACTTACGTTTTGCAAGCTTGTACAAAGAAGAAATTATTTTGCTCCTGGTCGGCACGAAGTCTTTTTTTTAATCCCTTAAAGGTTTTTCAACCCTTTAGATCTTTGTTTCTTAAACCCTCTTAATATTCTTATCATTAAAGTCAAAAAAGATAAAGAAACATAAATTTGATTTTTGTCCAGTTCATTTTTTCTTATAAAATAGGCCGAAAAAGTTTTTTTTTTTGCTTTTCTTCGGCCCAAAACCGAAAATCCAACTGACTTTTATGTCAAATATCTCTCTAAATTTATTTTTATCATGTTGGTTCTTTTTTTTCATAGAACCAAACAGTTAAATTTAAGCAAAAGTTTTGCAAAATAAATACATATAAAAATGACTTTCTGATGTGTCCAATATATTGGACAAATCCACTGAAAGGGTTATATTAATACAATTTGCTAGTCATTATTATAATTTAAGCTTTGTGTGTTTATGTAGTAGTAAGTAGTAGTAACATTTATTATATCTTTTTCATTAAAATACTCAACATAACTTAAATAGGCAAAAAATTCATTAATAACATTACATAAGAAGTTGTAGTTTGGAATGAAAAAGATCTGCAATCTATAGTTCACAAAGAACTAGAGACGATTGCAGTTACATAAGTAAATAATTGAATAATTAAACATAATCGTATTATTATTAAAAGTGAAGTGAAGTGGTTTCAAAGAATATATATATAATATAAATAATCACAAAAAAAAAAAGAAAAAAAAAGAAAAAAAAAGAAAAAAAAAGTGTAGTATATATAATAAAAATAAATATATAATGAGAAAAAAAAAAAAAAGTGGAGAAGCTCAAAAAACAAAAAAGGATTAACTACTAACCAACACTGAACAAACAATCAACATCATTGTAATTAAGACTGAAAAGCCAAGAAACATTACGAAGAAACAAACATTTATTACGAATACATCTTATGCTATAAGGTAAGCTGTTAAAGAGTCTGGGAGCTACTGAAGTATAAAACTGCAGAAATAATTGAAGTGAAAACTGTGGTACAGTGACAAGATTCTGAAGATTAATTCTTAAGTTATAGCTTATTGAGTATCTACTTAGTAGATACCCAGATTTGCTAAAAAATATCTTTAACACCTTGAAACAGTATAAATGCTTTAATGGTAAGATGTTCAATGTTCTAAAAAGAATCAGACTTCTATCACGGCGAGATCTATTGCAAATCAGACGTATTGCATGTTTTTGAGATATAAAAAGAGGAGTAATTTTGTTAGCATAAGCGCCGCCCCAGCAAACTAAACCGTATTCCAATTTGGATTGAAAAATACCATAGTAAATTGACTTGAGAAGTTCAGAACAACAATAAGGTCTTAACAAAAATAAATGTCTAGTGGCAGCCATTAGATAATTTTTTAGAGCTCGAGTATGTTCCGACCATCTCATCTTGTTATCCAACATTAATCCGAGGTATTTAAAAGAATTAACAGGTTCAATACTAAAACACTTATAAGAGCAACAAAAAGCCTCAGAATAAGTATGAAAAACATCAGATGAAGAACAGATATCTTTACTAGACATGAACTTTTTACAACTGCCATCATGAAAGTAAAATTGTGGAAAAGCAACTTCTTTACCTAAAGCACTAAAAAACATAATTCTTGTTTTATTGCTAAGTACCAATCGATGGACTTTAAACCAGTGATTTAAAACTGCCAGATCATGATTTAAATCTATAGCAAGGTTTAATGGTGAGTTACACGTAAACGTACAGGCCATGTCATCAGCAAATGCATTTGCACTACTTTTGAACTTCTGAGAAAAAAGTAAATTAATTAAGATTAAAAACAGAATAGGACCTAGCACCGAGCCTTGTGGTGCACCTAATTTAACGTGCAATGAAGAACTAAAGTTACCTTTAAACTTAACTTTCTGCTGTCTATTTGATAAATAAGAACCAAGCCAGTTATATATTAAGCCTCTAAAGCCAAAATTATGCAATTTTTTTAATAAAATATCATGGTTGATTGTATCGAAAGCTTTGGTTATATCAACGAAAAGAGCCGCAGTTAACTTTTTATTGTTTAAACCTGAGTAGACATTTGAGCAAAAATTCAAAAGAGCATCTTCTGTTGACAGACCAGATCTAAAGCCATATTGACAATTACTAAGAAGACAATTATTTTCCAAAAATTTTACGATACGAGCCTTAATAGCTTTTTCAAACACTTTAGAAAACACCGGAAGGAGCGATATGGGTCTGTAGTTGTTAATATTGGAACGATCACCATTCTTAAAGAGAGGAATTACCTCAGCCATCTTCATTTCACTCGGAAATGTACTTGTCTCAACACTTAAATTAAACAAATGGCTTAAAACATAACAAAAATAATAAAAGAAATTTTCTTAATGAAATTATTTAAAAAAAAAAATTAGAAGCAGAATTCGAATTTTTTAACGACATAATAATTTTATACACTTCAAACGAAGAAATTGCATCATATAAAAAGCTCTTTAATAAAGAGGGTTCACTGGACAAACAAGAACACAAGGATATATCAGTAGCATTATCAGCAACTACTTCGGAGCCTATTGAAACAAAAAATTTGTTAAAACTATCTGCTAGAATTTTTGAATTAGAAACAGGTAAATTATTTATAACAATAAGGGTATTCACAAGTATGTGGCATAGTTGTATTGTGTTTTTTTTTTGCCATAGTTGAAAATCACAATTATGAGCACCCTTTTAAATAGAATTTTGGTTGGGAACCTACCACTGTAGCTTTTTGTTACTATGCAAATAAATTAAATATTCAATATTTTATTAATATATGGCATAAAAAAGTTCAACTTACATTTGAGCTTCTTCCATTTTTGCAATTAGAAAATAACTGGCAGCCGATCAGTTGTTTTTGGAAACTTAGAAACCACGGACGTTAAACTTATCATTCGGCTACTTAAAACAACAAAACAATATAAAAACCGCTCGGTAAAGTGTGGTTTCACTGCCACGGTGTTTTTTAACTACACTGAAAACAACGCAATAGTGAGTACCCTTAAAGTGTTTTGTTTTGTTTTTGTTACTTTATAAATGATTTAACCCATTATTGACTAATGGGTATTCAAATACCAATAAATAACAGTGTTTACGAAAAAGGCCATATCTCGAAAGTTTTAGGAGATGTCAAAATAATTTTTTTTTAAAACATTACGGAAAAATGAAACTATTTATTGTCTTTACAATGTGAAACGAAATTCATACAGTTAAAAGTTCCTTTTCGCGATCGAAGATGTGTGATTTTCAAAAATGACAAAACCCATATATAAAGCTATGTAGAAAATTAGAAAATGGAAAGATCGAGTAAAAAATTCGTGGTCAGTTTGCCTCTAGTATCCTCTATTTATCAGGTGTTCATTATGGCAAAAGAATGTTGCCATATATTCAAATTTTTATTAACACCAAGAACCCGGATTAGCCGATTAGGTATTTAAATACCTAATGCAGATCTCAAATACGGTGACAGTTACAAACCTGAAATTTTGTAAAGCAACTTCTATGGCCTATATAAGCTTCCTGATAAATTTTGAAAAAAAAACCGTATGTCAGAATCTATGAGCAGTCTTTAATGGGTTAATTTACATTTTTTAGTTTCAAGTAATACATAACAAAAAATTGTTTTAAAAACGTTTTAAATTATTTACTTCTTAAAATTTTCAGTCCCGAACTAATCCCGGGATCCCGGGATTGAGATTTTCAATCTCGATAATCCCGAGATCAAGAAAAGCTTTCGGGATTGGATTCCCTAGAATGTATGCATGCATGTATGTTCGTCAAAGCTTGCAAGCCATTTTTCGACAACTTGTTGGTATTCGATTATGCTGAAATTTGACATACATACGCAAGTCTGGTGACAATGATTAAATGATTAAATTTTTGCCACGCCCCTTTCACCGCCCACAAATCAATAAAAATTACCTCTAAAACTACTAAATTGTAGATTTCCTTCGCTGTAAATTTCCTTCAAGTAGAGGATAATTAAGGAAAATTATTTGCCACTCCCCCTTTTACCGCCCACAAATCCATAAAAATGCTTTATCTCTAAAACTACGGAGCGGATTCAGCTGAAATTTAAACAGTAAAGTTTCGTCAAATAAAGCATGGAGTTTTTGAAAAACATTTGGCCACACCCCCTTTTACCGCCCCCAAATCAATAAAAATGCTATATCTCCAAAACTACGGGGGTGATTCAGTTAAAATTTAACCAGATCATTTCCTTCAAGAAGAGGACGGTTCAGGAAAAATAGTGCCACACTCTCTTTTACCGCCCACAAATAAATAAAAATCCTATATCTTCAAAACTACGGGAACGATTATAGGCTGATTATAATTAGCTTCGTTTTTGTATATGTATGTTTGTATGTATGTATGTTTGTCCGTCAAAATTTGCAAACTATTTTTCGCAATTTTGCAAACTTGTTCTCCGATTATGCTGAAATTTAACATACATATGTAAGTTCGGTGACAATGCAATATTATGAAAAAACTTTTTGCCACACCCCTTCTACCAATCACAAATCAATAAAATTGCTATATCTCTAAAAGTTTTGAAAATAAAAGATGTAAATAATAAAAATTTAGGACTAAAAAGTACAAAATAAATAATAAATAAGAAAAATTTTTTTAAAAAATATGCTTTTATTTAAAAAAATAAAACGTGAACTAAAAAGAAAAAATCAATTTAAGTGACATTTGTATTATATGTATATAGTTGTATATTCTAGGTGCAGAACCACCCCTCTCTTGGTTACTCATCGTCATAATATAAGCTCACGTAAATTAGTAAGTTCTAAGGACTTATATAAATTTACAATTTTTCAAATACATTTTTATTTAAAAGCCTGAGGCACCGATGTCTGTGATCCGTTATACAGGTTTACTACACAATATCAGTGCCTTAAGCTTTTAAATATAAATGTATTTGAAAAATTCTAAATTTAGTCCTTAGATCTTACCAATTTACTTACGCTTATATTATGATGATGAGTAACCAAGAGAGGGGTTCTTCCTATATATAGTAGAATAAACCTAGTAGGTATATAGTAGAATATACCTACATACATGAAAAATGTCAGTTAAATTTATTTTTTTTAGTTCACGTGTCTTTGAAATAAAAGCTTATTTTTAAAATTTTTTTTTTACTTTTTATTTGATAATCATAGAGGCTAGTATTAAAAATAATTATCGTTCTAAAACTATGCAATATAATTTGTTTTAAAAGTATACGTTCAAAAACTCTATTTTAGATAAATAAGTATGGGTACAGAAGTCGGCTTAAACCGACCAGGAAATACACTGTACCTAATTTTACACATTATGCATAAGCAGATTATTTATAAAAATGTTGTTATTTGCATTCAAAAGTGAACAGCAAGATTTTTATTAATTTTATTCTTTAGGTTAATGAATAAAAAATTAAAATTTAATAATAAGTAAAAAAAAAATAATAATGATTAAAAAATGAATGATGAATAACAAACGAATAATGATTAAAAAATTAACAACGAAAATAAAAAGGATAATTGAAAATTCTAAAATTCTTTTTGAATAGTATTCATATGAGTATAAAAATTGATTCATTTTTCTGAATAGTGAAAATTAATAATTGAATTGAATAATTCATCAATTTTCTTTAATTGAATGTGAAATAAGAATTTTATTTATGAGTCAATTTAGCAATCATTGAATGGATTCTGATGTCGTTATACAGTTGTGCTTCAAATTCTGATTATGAATGCAAATTTTACAATTCTGTCGAAGAATAATACGGGAAAATATATAACTGTTTTAATTTTTCTGTAACTTTGAACTTTGAAATTAATTTTGTACATTAAAAGAACCAAACTACTTTAGCCAAATGTAAAACAAAGTGGAATTGCTGCAACTCCATGTTTTTAAGTAAGCCACTTTTTAAATAAAGCTCATATCACATCTATTAAAACTAAAAATACCGTTCCACATGTGTATATTTTATGATTTTTTTCGCAATGGCACTTAAGTGCGCGGCAACACACAGACGTAACAAATACACACATGTTTACGTATAAACCCAGTATTCCCACTATGAATGCAGGTCTGCTGTCTCTATTGTTAAATATGCTTTATTGTTTCTGTTCGTGTTTTTTTAATCATTCTACACACTCTAAATAAATCTGTCATTTACACTTGGCAACTAATGTCATTCCAGACTGACATGTTCTGACAAGCAATGCAAATAGAGAAGTGAAAAAAGACAAACAATTATAAAACATATTTATAGTATGTATTTGGACCCTTGCACATGTTGTATTTTTTCCTTTATTTATTTAAACATGTTTTCAAAACATTCATAAAGGAAAAACATGCATATCGAGCAAGAACCAAAAAAATAGAATATGACCATGTAAATGTTTTCATGCAAAATAATTTGTAACAATAGCAAACAATTTGAACTTTTTGCTTTTGTTTTTTTTTTAATTCCTTTCATGCTCACACTTTGGTGGCGCCACGTAAGTGACAAGAGCAAGAACAAACAAAAAAAAAATGGAAAAAATTTACTGCCAGTCTAGCGCATCAACATCACCAACAACAACGACAACTAACATACACTGTGATACACCAGCAAATGCTGTCACAACAAGATTTCATCAGCATTGAATATAAATTAATTTAGTTTTGAAATGGTATAAATTAAATCTAATAGGGATGAATGAAACATGATGTTAAAGATAGAAATACATTTACCCCCGACGCAAAAAAGTAAAAAAAAAAAATCGATAAGTGTGAGCTTCTCAAGTCTGAAGTCCTATATTGTTTTTGCCTTGGTTGGAAAAGCAACAGCTAGAGCTATGTATGCAATTTTTTTTGCTTCATTACCCCAGTAGCTACATAGCCAAGTGATAAATGGACACATGACGTAACCAATTATTACTTAAATACAGTGTGGCTGCGAGGGCTCCAAAGCGTGCTTAAAATTTTCTATTACATTTGTTTGGACATGGCCACTAAAACACTCATGACATCTACCTTACACTGTAACCAACAATAGAAGAAGGTATGCTGCGTTTGACACAAAATAGGAGAGAACAAAAAAAATTTAATGAAAATCCTATCTAAACAAAAAACACAACAAAAACGAAAGAGAACACATCGAAATGAAACAAACGAAAAATATACTATCGCAAGCAAATTACGCCACAAATTGAAACATTGCACAGTACGCTTTTGTACTTTTAGGACGACATTTGGGCTTGCTTTTTTTTTGTTAAATTTTATAAAAAATATTTTTATTCGTCAGATTATAAAACATGTAATATGAGTGTGATATTAAAAACTTGATGTATTGTATGGTTTTTTTATAAAATTCGTCAAAGTTGAAACTTTTTTATCAAAAATAAAACCACAAAAAATAAAGTTAAGTTGAAACAATAATAACTTCGAGCACAAAACATATTTCAAGGTTTTGTTTTATGGATTTTTTTATGTCTTAATCGCCATTAAATTTAATATGACATACAATAAAGAACTGTTATAAATAAAAATAAAAAAATCGTTTAAATATGACTATAAATTTTTCGAGGAATGAAAATTTAAGTAAAATTTATTAAAAAATATCTAGCTAATTAAGCATTCTCAAAGTCGAAGGCTATAACTATTATGAAATATCGTGCTTCTACCTTATGTTTCTGTAGAAACCTGCTACATCTAGCTGCTATTAAAAAAAACCACTTAATTTGAAAAAAGTCTTCCAAGACAATTTGTAGGCACTTTGTAATTTAAAGAAAAATAAAATAGAATGTAAAATTTAACTTTAATCGATTCTTTGTGTAAATTTGACACTTCTTTCCACTTCAAGCTGATATTTCTTTAATATAAGTTCATCAAATCAAGCTAGGATTTTGGCTCAATGTAAAAATCGTATGCAAAATGTATGTTTTCGACTTTTTTTTCACGCTAGGTTTCGCTGCTACCCTACCGAAACAGTTAAATTTGGTTCAGCGGTTTCGAAGTCTTTACGTGATATACACACATGCATATATTCATTTTGTATAAAGATAGATGGGCGGAAAAAGTAGGCAAGGCAACATTTATAAATATAGTGACCACCACTTGGTCCCATTGTATCTGTATTCTAATTTTCACTATCAAACCGGAGCATCTCAGGAATTGCCATAATTTTGAAAAAGTAGGCGCAGATATATTAGAGTAAGTTCGGGTATTATGAAAGAGGTGTCTAATGTGGAAGGTCACTTTATTTTCTAAAATAATGACTTTCTGGCATCTGTTGCAACACTGACAGCTTAGAAACCAAAAATTATGGTTGAAACACGTGCTTATTCTAGAAAATATTTGCTGGTTCATGTTCAGTAGTTTGGAAAGCATCGACTCCATCACGCGAAATTTTTTCGTTGATTTTTTGAAGTGCTTTGGTGATTGATTAAAATAAATTTAAATTCGTGGGTTTGATAAAAGTGCAAGCATATAAGTATAAATTTTACAATTTTTGTGGTAAGTACGGCGTTCATAGTTTCTAAAAAATTTTATAAATATTTTTGTGCATATGGTGTGAAACGGGTAATGTGGAATGGTTGAAGGCGGTTATTATGGAATACCATTCCACATTACCCGACCACTGCTTTTAACTTTTTTGATTTTTAAATATATTGTATATTTTCCAGATTCTATTCCAAACATGCCAAATTAGAAATTGGAATCAGCTTTCCATGAAACAAGTTATAATAGCAGTTAGATGCGGAGATATGGGCATAGATTTGGCCTCAGAAACCTTTAATGTTCCGCACACAGCTCTTTATAGACTGGCTAGAAGCAATACTTCGATTTCAAAACTTTTATCCACTCCATTAGGACGTAAGCCACTTTTTGACAGCAACACAGAAAATTAATTAGTGAACTATGCTCTTGAGATGGAGGCTCGATTTTGGGGATTTACTAGTAGTTATGCGTTTCCTTGCATTTTAAATCGCAAAGCAAAACAATATTCTGAATAAATTTTCCGTTTTAAAATGTTGCGCTGGCAATGACTGGATTAAAAGATTCTTTAAACGTCATAAGGAAAAATTGAGTACTCGGACGCCAACTGGCACTTCTTTTGATAGAGCCAGAGGTTTCACTCGAAAAATGTAGATATGTTTTGTACGACCCTTGAAAGTGAATATGAACAGCACAATTTTCTTAACAATCGGAGCAATGACATCTGCTGAACGAGGCTCATTAGTCACCGTTATCAATTGCATGAGTGCTGGGGGATCTTTCGTTCCGCCTTTTTTATATTTCCACGAAAAAATTTCAATGCTCAATTAATGAAGAATGCTCCTTCTGGTTCAGACTCGGCATGCCACATTTCCGGATGGGTTCAAGTTGATTCTTTCACGAAATGGTTTAAACATTTCTTAAAATTTACAAATCCAAGTAAAGAGGACCCGTCTTTACTAATATTGGACGGCCACTATAGCCATGCGAGGAATATAGAGGTTTTAAACCTTGCGCATCAAAATGGTGTGGTAATTGTTTAACTACCTCCACACTCGACTCACAAGTTACAGTCCTTGGACAAAACAATTATATGTCCCCTTAAAACTTACTACAGCGATGAAATCAGAAGATATATACGTGAAATAGGCACAAAAATTACTCAGTTTGATATTGTAGATCTTTTTGGTAGAGCTTATCTAAAGGTTCAGTCGGGACAAGTCGCTGTCAATGGATTTAAATGCACGGGAATATATCCTTTTAACAAACATATTTTTCCGGAAAGTGACTTTATTGCTGGAGAAATTGAAGAACTAGTTGAAGAATTTTGTGGTCAAAATCCATCAGAAAACGAAAATTCGGATCTTCTTTCTACTAATTCCACGACTGACCCACTTTTAATTGAAGAACTAGTTCAAGAATCTTCTGGTAGAAATCCATCGGCAGGTTATAAAGTGTGCGCAGTGGCGGAAAACGCATTTCGGGTTTACTTTTTTCTAATTCTACACTGACCCACTTTTAATAGCTGATCCAGTTTTTCCAACTGCCGCGTCTACTAGTAAACGAATAAGTCCCTGGGAAATATCCCCTCCATCTTGAGTGAGGTGCCTTTTAGCGAGCAATCGAGGAAGAAGGTCGAGACCAACACTTCTTACAAAATCTCCGTATAAAAACGATCTAGAGAAAAGTATTGCAGCTATTCACGTTCGAAAAACAGAGAAGGGAAGATGGAAGCAGACTAAGACTAATCAAGAAATAAAAAAAGTGAAGCATCGCTCTAGAAAAAAAAGTTCCTCTTGTGAATCTGATGCCAGCTTTAAGTTCATGGATTCTGACTACGACGAAGTTTACCCTGACGTTCCACCTAACAAGGAAATAAAATGTATGTTTTGCAACAAATCCTTCAAAGATGACATCACTTTGATTAAATGTACACAGTGTTTGCAGTGCGACATGGTTTGGGTGCATGAACCATGTCTACCAAAAAGACAACCCATTTTTATTTGCAAATCATGCGCCCTATAATAATTATAATATTTTTTAAACATTTATTTATAAGCAAAATTTTGTTTTGAAACGAATGACAGCCTTTAAGGCTCTTTTGATTTTGTTTTTAACTTAAAAGAAATGAATTAAAATGTTTTTGAATCAAAAGCATTTTCTTTGAATGTATTAAGATAGATAGATAGATAGATATTGTTTATTGGTAGTAAAAATCGTTATAATTATCTAATGAAAGCTCAATTTACAGAAATTGGTTTTGACCTTAATTCTTTAATAGTATAATAAAAGTAAATAACGTGTTAAGAAAATAAATTTTACGAAGGAAAACTACAAAAAAAACCTACGTATATAAATCTTAAGAGTAAGGGTTGACTAGCTGTATGTTAGAAGTATATGAACAGTATGTAACTATACATAAAGTGTTGCTGTGTAATAGAGAGTATATTTTGTAAGGAAAAAAAAAATAATTTATTATAATACAATAACAATACAACATAATGATATTCAAGAGTTACTTATTAACAAAGTTCTAATATGAGAGGGTTATAAGACGTGCTACATTGCGTGTTAAATTTGGTTGTTATATCACATATTCGCTTAGAGATAAAGGAAACGTTTGATTCAAGATGTAATTTTTTTGTTGAATAGTCCCAAGGAACGTTCAACATCATCCTCAACAGTTTATTTTGGCAAATTTGCAAACCTTCAATGTGAGTCTAAGCACAACAACCCCAAGCAGGGCATGCATACAGGATAATTGATTGGAATATCAATTTGCATATTAAAACCTTGTTCTCACAACTTAGATTTGAGGAACGGTTTATAAGTGGATATAGCATTTTGATTGCAAGATTGAATTTGTTTTTTATATTCTGCACGTGTTCACGAAATATAAGCTTTTTGTCAAGCATAACACCCAAGTATTTTACTGAGTTAGACCCAGGTATGTCATGATTGTTTATTATAAGATGATTACCGGGAAGGTTGCAAATACTTCTTTTTCGTGTAAAAAAGATGGATTGCGTTTTGCTAGCATTCAGCTTAATTTTCCATTTAGACATGTATTCAGCAATGGTGTCTAGTGCCCTTTGCAAATTCAATAAAATATCATGTACAGAGTCATGAGAGAAAAAAAAACACCTACATCGTCTGCATACAGAGCATGATAGCAGCTTGTTAATTTTGGGAAATCGGGGGAGTATATTATATATAACAGCGGTCCGATTACCGACCCTTGTGGAACACCTACAGGAATTTTAACAACATCGGACAAAACGTTATTTATCGCAACGCAATAAGAACGGTTATCGAGGAAGCTATTGATCAGCTTGATTAATTGAAGTGGGAAACCAAAATTTATAAGTTTATAAATTAATCCAGTATGCCACAACGAGTCAAAGGCTTTTTCGACATCAAAGAGAACCGAAGCAGTTGATTTCTTATTTATTAGGCTTGATTTGATATGTTTGCAAATCCTTTTGATCTGCTGAGTAGTACTATGGAAGCTACGAAACCCAAATTGCTCGTTAGGGATAATACTTTTTTCATTTGCGAAAGCTTGTAGTTTATTTCTCATAACTTTTTCAAAAACTTTACTTAAAGAATTTAAGAGGCTAATTGGCCTATAACTACCCGCTTCATTTGTAGATATACCTGCCTTAGCAATAGGGATAACCTTCGCTTCTTTCCAAACAATTGGAAAGTATTGCAACTTTAAACATGAGTTTAAAATAAAGGTGAGAAAGCGGACAGCTGTCATTGGCAAATTTTTAATCAAAATCATTTGAATACTGTCTAGGCCGGAAGACTTTTTGGTCTTGCATTCGTTCAACAAGAATAGAATATTTTCCTCGTCTACATAATCAGAGGACTCGGTGGTAATTAAAAGGGATTTGAAACGATCATAAACAGTATTTACAACAGCGTCATGATAATGGAAGCCCAGATTAAAGCATACTTCATGGTTTTTTAGAAACTCTAGAGCTAGAGCGTCTGACTTATCTTTGTTAAGGACAGCAATGCCGTTTTGGTGCTTCAAGGGAGGGATATGATTGTGTTTTTTTTTCTAAGCAGCTTACACATATTCCAGAAAGGCTTGACTCCTTTTTTAAGATTGGAAATCCTTTTTTTCCACTCAGAGTTACGATAGACAACAATTTCAGAGCGAATCTGCGAAGATAGTCGAACCATAGTAGTATAATCATAATTTTGCCTATAACGACACCATTGCCTTCGGTAATAATTTCTTGTTTTGATAGTGTTCAAAATATTTTGCGGCAGCTTAATAAAATTAGTTACCGCACGCTTTTTAGGTATTGCGACTCTTTCGGCCTCCAGCAGCTTTAAATTAAAAAATTCCAAATTTTCGTCAATTTGGCTTATATTATTTATCACATTTAGATCGGTAGAGATGTTACAGAGAGAATTTTTTGGAAATGAACGAAAAAATTTCCAATCTGATTTAGAGTAATCATAATCCAAATTTTCAGACATAACTGAATCAATTGAAACATTAAAGTTAATTGGATGATGATCAGAACTTAATTCGCTATACGGACGGGGTTGAGAAAAGAGATAAGGGACATTACTTAAAATTAAATCCAAGTTTGAGGGGGATGGACTTCGTGCAGCCGGAAAATAAGTTGATTCATCTGTATGGGAGATAGAAATTGAAAAGAAAGTAGTAAACTCAGTTAAAATATTACCCCACGTGTTGACACGTGAACAGTGCCAGTTACGATGTTTACTATTAAGATCTCCGCAAAAAACGTATGAACTATTAACATTAAAACGTTTCCTTAAGTCAGCCTTAAACTTGCGTCGAAGAGCCATAGTGGCAGAACCACCAGTGAAGTAAACACTGTAGAACTTTATTTTAGATAAATTGCTTAATATAATTTCAACACCCACATTTTCTATAACATCCGTGTTAATACTGGGAATTTCATTAAATTTTATTGATTTTCTTATCAATATAGCGACTCCACCTCCTTGGGAGCGCTCCCTGTCGCAGCGAAAACAATTATAATTACGGTGAAACAATTTATCATTACATTTAAGCCAAGTCTCTGAGAGCAAACAGACATCAATAATATGCTTATCTAAATAAACAAACAATTCATATATCTTATTACGAATACTACGGCAATTCCAAAACATAATTTTAAGATGAGAGTTACTTAACATTAGAGTACAAAAACTTAAATGCTAATTGAGCAATCACGTTAAATTGATCTTGTTTGGTTTTACATTTACCAATACCTAATACAATATCAAAGGTTAGTTTTGTAATTTCTTCGTAAGAGAAAAGGTCATCGTTTGATATATTAGTGCGTGATGAGTTAGTTGGCGTGCGCCATAAATGACTTGTTGGCGCAGTAAGCGGCACAGATGATGAAAGAACTGGAAACGCAGCAGCTGAATTGCTTAGCTGGAACTGTGAACACTGTGGCCCTTTGAGAGGTTTGTTAGATGGAGATGGTTTTTGATGCAATTTCTCTTTGATAGTTACGTAAAGAGAACGGTTAGGGCAAGACACATCTGTTGACTTGTGGTTGCCGTTACAATTAGCACAGCGTGTAGTTGTCGTACTGGTACATATTGAATGTATTAAAGATTTGTTTTTTTACATCTAATTGTTTTAATACACAAATGTATAAATCTTAATTTTGTGCTAGGTAATGAGGAATAGTTTTTCACAATAACCACCCCACTCATACCACTTTATCCGCCAATTTTGCAAATAGTGATTTTCTGGGTTCCTTTACTTTTTTTAACTATAACTTTTAAATTGTTTTTATAACAAACGAACTGAACAAAGACCATATAAAATATCCACAAATTAATCAAAAACTACGCACTGCTAAGGATTCTAAGGAATATCTTGTCCGTTATGTAGGAAAAAGAAGAAGGTATTCCACAATACCCGACTTTACTCTACGACCATAGTAAACATATGAACTAAACTAAAAAATTTTTAGTTTTATCCGATCGAAACCATCTTATATATAGAAGTTAAATTGATTTGTAGGCGGTAAAATTGGGCGTGGCAACATTTATTTATACTATAGTTTACTATCAAAATTTGTACAACTCAGGAATCGGCATGATTTCGAAAAATTAGGCGTAGATAAAATGTGACCACGCCAATTTTTAGTATAGTTATTTTATTATACAGTTACAAAATTTTAGCTTTTTATGATCAAAACCGTCCGATATATATTTTTTATGGTTTGAGAGCGATATCGTAAGCTTGGGTTGTATGAGAGGTACCACCCCCTTGTCCAATCGACAACAAACTTCCCAGGAGCATTTTCAAAATATTGTTTCATTTCCCTAGAAATTTCATAAATATCGGTTCAGCGGTTTGTGAGTCTATACGTAGTATATGTACATTCATACATACCCACATACATACATCCACTTTTATGTATATAGATTTTTTTACTCGACTAATCGATTTTAATTTTTTTTTTAAATTGAATAAAACAATGATTAAGTAATTACTTTTAACGAGATGAATGCATGCATTTCATTCATCGACGAAACCATTGCTCCTAAAAAAAGTGTGTAAAATTTACACACAAGGAACTTATCGTTTACAGAAATAAGGGACCGATGAAGGTTAAAATAAGTTGTGACGATATTTTGTCACAATATTAGATATATCTAAAAGTTATTGGATTTGAAATATATTTAGCATGACGTTTAAGTGAAGTCAAATAAACTAAATTTACTCTTTAAAAACATAAATAAGCAATTCTATGCGTTTTTTTATTAAAAAAAATTTGGTTTGTATGGGAGGTAAGCGATTAGGGCTGCCAGGTTTTTTTTAAAAAAAATCGGGATTTTACAAAAAAAAAATCGGGACATAAGCAAAAAAATCGGGACAGAGACTCAATCGTCTAGTACGCTTAGAGTAACAAAAAAAACTTTAAATACATTTACTGAAAATCAATTCTTTCAAGTTGTATGTAACTTTAACCCAATAATGACTAATGGGTATTTAAATACCCATAAAACAGTGTTTACGAAAAAGGCCATATCTCGAAAGTGGTAGAAGATATCAAAATAATTTTTTTTAAAACATTACGGAAAAATTAAACTATTTATTGTCTTCACAGTGTGAAACGAAATTCATACAATTAAATGTTCCTTTTCGAGATCGAAGATGTGTGATTTTCAAAAATGACAAAATCCATATATAAAGCTACGTAGAAAATTAGAAAATGGAAAGATCGAGGGAAAAATTCGTGGTCAGTTTGCCTCTAGTATCCTTTATTTATCAGGTGTTCATTATGACAAAAGAATGTTGCCATATATACAAATTTTTATTAACACCAAGAACCCGGATTAGCCGACTGGGTATTTAAATACCCAATGCAGAACTCAAATACGGTAACAGTTACAAACCTGAAATTTTGCATAGCAACTTCTATGGCCTACATAAGCTTCCTGATAAATTTTGAAAAAAATCGTACGGCGGAATCTATGAGCAGTCTTTAATGGGTTAAAAAATAAATTTTATATTTTAAACAAAAGTCAGTGACACAGAACTCAAATAAATGAATATAGAAACAAATTAAACTTATATTTTTACTAACCCATATTAAAATCTGAAAATTCAAAACATGTATTTTATAATGCATTTTACATAATGCACTTATTGTTTTTTTCGTTTTGTTTTCTTTCGTTCATGCTATGTTTGATTGCTAAAAAAGGATGCGATATGTTGAACTTAACGAACATCGTGGGTAAAAATGAGCAAAGCTTTATTCTTATTTTATTTCACCTTTTTCTTTATTTCACGCACTGTTCGGTTGCTTGAAAAGTATGCGATTCGGTGCAATTAATTAGTGGCGTACAAAAAAATCTGTACAAATTTAGTCATGAAGAAATAAAAACGTAGGAAGTATTTTTAAAAAATAGTGAAAATATTACAAAATAAAATTGTTTTTCAAGAAATCGGAACTTTGGCGTCCCGCGTGAGGTCTTCGCGGGACGCACATTTTTAGGCTGAAAATCTGGACAACCCGCGTGGAGATCGGAACCTGGTAGCCCTATAGGCGATGCAGTTGACCTAGAATTCTAATTTTGCTGTTACTTAATTTAGGCTAAAAATCATTTGCAAAAAATTTCATAGCCCTGCTTTTATAGTTTCTGAGATAATGCAAATGTCATCCAAAAATCGTAAAAAGCGCAATGTGTGTCGCCGCGAATAACGTTGCAAGCGACAAACTTATAAGTTTACCGAAATTGAAAAAACTGTTTTAATGGCGCACTTAGAACCACTTGATTTCAATTTCCTCCTTCTTGGTGTAAAGGAGTTTCTACACAATGCAACGATTGTACCAATATCGGCTGCTATTTGAAGGTTGCGTGCGATTATTGTATTGTGTGGATGCAAGCATGCGTCGAGTTGGTTGCAATATTGCACGGTCGAATAGTTGAAACTGCCAACTGCTTGTGTGTATTGTGTTGAAGCCTCTTAAGAGTTGTAAAGAAGTTTTTCTCTATATAAAAAAAAAATTCTGGGTCTAAGTCAGAGCATTTGTAACGGTAGTAAGAAAAAAAACATGTTTGATTCGTTTGTCGCTTACAACGTTATTCACGGCGACGCTTCCATTATAACACAATTATTTCTAAAATTAAATTAAAAGTTTGCTATGGCAAAATTCTTACCTTTTGCCATAGCATTTCAGAAAAAATATTTAATAAGACCTTAAAATAGTAAGTGAATACATGACGTAATCAATTACTTCTTAACCCTGGATAACCAATCATATTTCTAATACGTTATAACCAATGTTAGTCCATTCGACTAACACGCTCCAAAACTCGTTTTAGAGGAGCTGTTAGTACATTTAATACATTAAAAGCTGTTGAAAATGGAAAAACTATGTATATTCTACTAGAAATAAAAAAACATTAATATTGGTCTTTGTTTTTTTTTTTATTTTTTAAATTTTTTATAAGCTACTTATTTTATCAGAAATATACCACATAAGATTATTGAAAAAAAAAAATAGTAAATAAATATGAAAAACTTAAAAGGCTCTTCAGTCATTAAACGAATAAAGCATTATTTATTATTATTAAAATAAAAAAGTTTAATCAATTGTTTAGCACAAGAGACACAATTCGCTGCACCACTATGAAAAACTTATAACCAAAACACTATAATCCTACAACAAAAGAATAACTTCGACTGAACTGAATTTAAAATAACCCTACATCCGTATTTTAGTATAAACGAAGTTGTCAATGTTGTATAATTTTGATAACGCCACTTTTATGGAGAATGGTTTTTATCCAAATATATAAAATTTTAAACTCAGAGTTCATCCTAATTATCAAAGCTTATGTGTAAAATATCAAGTTTAAACCAACATTTTTTTGAATTTA
The DNA here is from genome assembly GCA_963920525.1 of Dichetophora obliterata. NCBI lineage: Eukaryota > Metazoa > Arthropoda > Insecta > Diptera > Sciomyzidae > Dichetophora > Dichetophora obliterata. The sequence goes on from OY986437.1 coordinate 55,882,401, forward strand.
TTTAAGTTTTGTATTATAATGACGCCATTTTGTGCGTGAGGTGGGCGTGGTTTTTATCCAATTTTGACAAATTTCAAGTATGTGGCAAATATTTCATTCCAAAGCTAATGTGCAAAATTCCAAGTTCATATATTTATTTTTGTGGCATTTTAAGAGATACCGTTTTGATAAAGTCACTTCTTATGGGAGGCAGGCGTGGTGTTCATCCGATTTTGCTCATTCCCGAATTGTATCTTCGTTTTTTGAATATAAGCATATATTTTTTTTTTATTATGATAGCTTAAAAACTGTGACTGTAATCGTGTCGACAGACAGACAGATGGATAGACGGGCAGACGGACAATAAGCGACGGTGGGAGTAGGTACGATTTTTTGACACACAAGAGTTGAGAGAAAAAAAAATTGAACGAATATCCCCTCTACGCAAAAATACAACAGAAACGAAAAGTAACACGCCAAAAAGAAGCGAACAAAAGCAAATGACGCCAAAAATTATGACACATTAAGGGAGGGTTCTCCTGGATTTTTTTTGGATTTGGCCGAAAAACAAGCAAAATTTGAGAATGGTTTGTGGGAAAATGAAAAGACATACGAACTTATGCTTTTGAACTTTGATTCGTGGTTTATTGACGAGTAAAAAAAAAGATATTTGAAAAATTCAAAATGGCGGCTTGAAAATGGCGGATCTCGTCGACCTCTGCGCGCAAAACATCGACCTCCCGCGGACAGTGTGGGGCCTCAGGTAGTGAACTGAAATGAGAAATGTATAAAATTTATTAAAATTGATAACATTTCATATGCCTGGAACCTAACTTCAATTAAGTTTGGTAAAAAAAACCAATTTTATGGACTTTAAAAAAAAAATTGAAATTTTTTGCTTTTTTTTTACTTAGATCTCGTTTAAAAATTATAAATAAACAATTTTTTATGCCAATGTTAGGTTCCAGGCGTACAAAAAAGTATATACTTTCAAACATTCTTTGAATGAAGGAAATCGGATCAATAGAACAAGCCCTGTGCTGTCCGTTAGATTAGAAAACATGGTTCCGAGAAAAACGCGTTTAAAGTTTTTAGAAAGTTGGTACGCGCGCGTGACATGGGTACGTTTGACACGCTCTAGCTCGAGAAATACGCGTCGTATTGAAATATCCCTTGGCACAAACATTCTACATATATGTTACTTTCATTTTATGTAAAAAAAAAAAAAAAATGGATTTTTTCAAAAAAATCCAGGAGAACCTTCCCTTAAATTCTGAAATTTTTGAAATAGACTTATCAAATTTTTTGTGACATTTTCTAATAAAGGTTTAAGGGAGGAACCTAAGCACAATTTTGAAAAACTCGAAAATTTTTTTGCTTAAAAAATGCTTTAGGGTCTTATTAATAAAACATCATGAGTTAGAATCCGGCAAAAGTGTCTAAATGCCCAAATTTTCCATTCTACGATTATAGCTGTATGAAAATATTACAAGAATTTTTTGTACTTAAATCTTTAAATGAGATTTTGTCGAAACCACTATTCCTACACTGCAGGACACAAGTGTAAATATTAGTAAATACCCGCTGCTTCGCCTGCAATAAAAATATTAGATACCATGTAAAAATTTGTAATCATAAAATTAAAGTATTTTTTATCTTCAAATGCAAAATATAAAAATATTTGTGCTTGCTTAATAATTAAGAAATGGTATAAATATTAAAAAATTAGGTACTTTATATAATTTGAATTTCTTTCTAATAGAAGTTGTTGTGGTGACATAAAGTTGCTTGGCTTCTTCTGTATTTTAATTTTTAATAAGTCCTGTATAACAGGATTATAAAAAATATTGGTAAAACATTTTTTACATTTTTAATTCAAAAATTTAATTTTTTTAACTTAGATTCTAAACATGTATATATTTTCTTTGATGACGTAAAACTTTTGCTATGTCTCGAAAACTATAGATTTTCTCAGTACAACTCATTTTTTATGAAAAGTCGTTAATTAACGGTAAATGAAAGATTTTTCGAAAATATTTTGTACGTATATCTAGTATATTGAAAATTTCCGTTATTATGATATTAAAATTATTGCGGTACCTTGAAAACTACAGATTTTCTCATATTCAACACATTTTTTTGAGAATTAGGATGAGAAAAAAGTGATTGAAATTTCATTTTTTTAATTTGCAACCCAACATGTTCATCAAATTTCCTTTGTCTGAAAGCTCTATTAAGTGAATTTGGAGAAATGAGAGAAGATTCACCCTTTCAATGTTTTATATTGTTTTTAAAAAACTTTTAAAATATAAAATTTTTGTTCAAAAAATATTTTCCCCACTCTTTAGTATATATCTACCTGAAAAAAATTGCTTAAAATACCTATTAACTAATGCGCACACACTTTATAATAAGTTTTACACTCATTTTCAACTTTACCGCGGCCGGGCAAAACAAAATTTGCAAAAAAGCAATAGTTTTCGCTCCACCTTACTGTAAATTCATATGTCAGTTTTTGTTCCAGTTTAAAAATATATTTTTTTTTAACTATTTGTCTGTATATTTACATGTCCGTCTGTTAACCTGTATTTCACATTATCGCTCTGTCGGTATGCTTGCTTTTGACAGCCCGTCCACTACACATTTATTTAATTTTGCAATATAATTTAGAGTAAAAAAAAAATCAACTAAAGTCTTATATGAATTCTGCAAAAAGCAGTTTACTGTGAAAGGTAGATGTCATCAGTTGTTTAGCGGTCATGCCTGAACAATTTTTATTCAGAATTGTGTACAGGTGTTGGAGTCCTCGCAGCTACATTGTATTTAAGAAATACTTGGTTAAGTCATGTGTTCATTTACCACTGGGATGTTTTCAGTATGCTCTTTAAAGCGCTCATTAATACATGCTCAATATGGGAGAGTATAAATGTGCAAACCCAGCAAAAACTTCAGGCTAACAAGTTATGCCTAAAATAATCTAGAAAACGTCAGTAATCACTTACCTTCTGGCTTACAGAATGTATTACTTTAACATAGGCATGTCATTGGCGGTAGGCGATTGCAATTTCTTATACCAAAGAAGCACTTATGCATACCGGAGGCGGATAAATAATTTCTTATGCGCAATTTTTTTTTTAATGCAAATACGTTACTCTTGGCATTACTTGATTCTTACAAAGAACAAAGAGAACAAAAAGAAACAAATATTATGAGGCATTACAGTCTGCATTACTTTAAACAAAAAGTAAACGCTTTTTGGTCTTTAAGTATTATGTAATGCATTAAATAAGCGAATATTAAGTAAAGGCCTTACAAAATTATAAAAATTTTCTGCTGGGAAGCTACCCGACACTGCAATAGAAACAATGAGAAAGTCTATAGCAGAGGAAAAGAGAGATAAAGCGTTATGCTGCTTGTATGTCTAACAATTTAATGTAGCAATGATTTTTATGTTTAATTTTTTTGACAACTCTATAAATTTAATTTAGTAAGTTTTAAGAGTAGTTTTAAAAATAAAGGATGCAAGATTTTAAGTTAAACATGTAGCTTTATATTAGTGAAAGAGTTACTAAAATTGGTGCAGTAATTTTTAAGGTTAGCGCCTTCGCAGATACATGAGAAGCCCCTTTATATAATAGTATAGAAGTATAAATAACTGCATTCATTCTACGAATTTGATTCGTAGTTTTTAGCTTCATGTAGGCTACAGCCACTTTACAATCATACAGTTCCTTATATTCTGTAGTTGTTCAAAAGAACCAGCAAAAACATTCTGTCTGAGCTGGGGCTTGAACCTAGGCTCCTTAGATTACAGGTCACGCACTCTACCAGTAGGCTACAGTCTCTTTACAATCATACAGTTTCTTATATTCTCTAGTTTTTCGAAAAACCTGGCCTTAAATTCGGTTTTAAATTTTTTGAACTGCACTAATAATTCGTACATTCTATGAATAATTTGAATGACCTACCGAATAACCTACGAATGATTTTTGCTACTAATATGATTTTTCATTCGTAAATAGTACAAAAGTATTAGTAAATACAACGAATGAAATGGAAAAAAATACGAAGTCATTCATACGAGAAATTTACAAAGATTATTATTTATATGAACACAATCATTAGTACAATGCACCAGCCATGCCAACTGGTGGGGAATTCCCCGATTTGCGGGTAATTTTCTGATACAATGTTATTCTTACAACATTCGAAAAATTTAATTATTATTAGCAAAAAAATCCGTGTTTCCATGTTCATTTTTTAGCAATAAATTTTTGTTTAATTTTTAATGCATTTTCGTTTATAACCTTTGAAGGTATTGCACAATTAAAAATATAATTTGACACTTCGATTTGCATTTCAGTAGCATCATTAGTATGAAGGGAGGTTTCAGGCAAAAGCGGTTAAAGTTAAGTCATATTTCAGAAGAAGTTTTCTAAAAATGTATATTATACACACAAAAAATATCATTTGCATATTAATTTAACGTCATCAATATTACCCTGCAGTAAATGGCACTAGTACAAAACTAGTGATTTCACTAGCCCTTTGGTAGCCAGAACCGTTTCCACTTCAATATACCTTCTTTGTATTCAACTGGCGAATTTTACACGAGCATGTCATAGGACGGAGTCAATTACTACCTTTTACACACCCATTCCCTAGTTATTTCACTAGTCATGAAGAGCTAGCTTTTTCGCTAGCTGATATTAACAGAACAAAAAAAAAAACAACAAAGCAGAGTGACTGATATTCATTATTCAATTTTTTTCATAACGATATTTTATTTATGTTGCTCAACGAAACTGAAAAGCTTTATATGTCATGTTTTCTCGAATAAGTCACTTCGAGCTCGTCAGAATAAATTTTATGAGTCAGTCAAGACGTTAAAAAAATAAACAAGAAACAGCCGAGATGGAAGTTGATTGAACTGACCTTTTTATGCATTACCTTGGGTCAAAAAAGTAGCGCGGAAAACAAGTTGAAAAATTTACTATATTTTTTACCATATTGTTGCATGTGAAAGCTAGACAAATTTTCCAAAGACCCTTTTTTTTGGTAAAAGATGTGTAGAATTACAATATAAATAGATTTAAAAAAAAATCGGTCAATTGTTAGTTTGCAGTAGTGCGGCCTGTTTTGAAAAAGTATGTTCCGAGAAAAACTCGTTTAAAGTTACTCTGGTTAGTTAAAGGTATTCTGGAGCACCGGGTTTTAAGCGCTAGAGAATCTATTAAAAGCGGGATTGATTTAAACATTTTTGTTATATATTTTTGAATAGTTGTACAACAATAATCAAATGTAAAAAAACAGATTTTTAAAAAATTGTTGGCCTAAAACCACCCTTACATACTTTGCAATCAGACCATCGACATATTGTAGCTTTAAAGTTTGAAGTCGCGACTCGAGAACATATTTTATCAAAACACATTAAAACAATTATTTTTTTTTTATGAAATTTAATTGTTTTAATAAAATTTAAAAAATCCTTACATTATGTAATGTTCAATTAAAAAAAAAAGTAAATTCATGAAATTTTTTTTGAGGGAAATTTGATGAGCAGTCGGGGAGTTTTGAGAACCACTGCGGGGAAAACCATTAAATGAATTGGCAACCTGTTGTTTTTTGATTTGAAATTAGACTGAACTCACACTATCACCTGGATTGGTGTGCCAAAGTATATCTCTTTTCCACACAAGTTTATGCCTGCGTTGGCCCAAATGCATATCCAACTAATTGGGATTTTGATTTGGCGGATATGATATTTATCTCATTTTCACGTAGGTCCTTGGGTTGGCCAATGGGCCCAAACCTGTTAAAATGAGTTTAGTGTTTTGGATTGTTTTTGAAATCAGGATTATTTTTCGGGTACCTTAAATTGGTAATCACTATAATTTAATTCGATGTTGCTTATTTATATGGATTTAAATATACTTAAATACGTGTTTGTTATATATTGTATTAAACTTTTAAATTCCGCTGAAAAGTCAATTAATGTGCTTAGTGGAAAATCCTAATTACCAAAAGAGGGTATGTTTAGAACGTAGGTACATTCTGTCTGTCCTGGCTGATCCGGGCAGGATCTAGAATGTAAATCGTGCATGCGTATAGGTCGGGTATACGTATCTTTAGAAGATTCATACCTCCGGGCGAATCCAAAAAAAAAACCCTGCAATGCACTAATACGAGTTGATTTATTTTTAGTCAAGAATTAGTTACAATTTACGATTGAATTTATAAAGATATTACAATACAAATGATTTGTATATTGTACGAATATTTTTATAATGTACGAATATTTTGTTTACGAATATCATTCGCAGAAATTTTACTAATAAATATTTTGAGTGTACCAGTATTTCCAACACTTGCCTGAAATCAATCGACTCTTTGGCACTGTGTGAAGAAGCTGAAGACAAACATGCTAGTTGCAGTGCTAAACTATCCATCTGCCGAACATTTTTCCAAGCAATAGTTGACTATCGGTAACGGCCACATTTCTGTCGACGAATCAAATGGATTGATTTCGTATCGACGAAATGTTTGCATTTCCGTCTCAACAAAGGACGAACTCATTAACAAAGGGTTCCTGAACATATTGCTAACCACAAAAATAAAAAATGGTTGAGTGAACGAGAAATTCTCGAGGCAACGATCAAAGATATGTATTGCATAAACTAATTTAAAATCAAGTCATTGGTCCGCTGCATTCCTTAAAATCTATTGACACTATAAAGCCTGGTTTTCACTAAGTCAATTTCAATGACAACAATCACTGATGTCAGTATTCATCTTGACCATATGACGTCAAATGCGTTTTCATTGAAACCCAAAAACTGACATAAAATTGAATGTCAAAGACTGACGTTGAATTTATGTGTCAATTGATTGCCATACTGTTTTCACTTTCGATGCTATTTGTGAAATGCCATCGGTTTGTTCAGTTGTGCTTTTTTCATCAACAGCTGATGTTTTATATTTGAGATTGTTAGAAAATGTTTCTTTTTGGTGAAATTTATAAAATACTGTTAATTTTATTTAATTAAGGGCCGCTTTCTCAATGTCCGGTTAAGCACTTATCAGAACTTTAACCAGCAGTTAGCAAAAAAGCCCTTTCTCAATCTTCGGTTAAGGTTGAACTGTCAGTTAAGTGCTGATTAAGTTAACGGCAAGTTGTGGTTTCGGTTAGCGCCATTTTAGGGTAAATGATTTCGAAGATGCTGTCAAACTTTAAAATTTAAGATGGCGGATAGAGTTGCCACCTAGATTTTTTTTATTTTTGCGAATTCTTGTAATTTTGAAATTCTGACAACGGATTTGATTTCGATTATAATGTCACAGTTTTAAAATTTAAGATGGAGGTTAGGGTTGCCACATAAATTTTTACCACAGTATTGCCACCTAATAATATGTATTTTTAAGAGTTTTAAACATCATTTATCAGTGCTAAGGGGTCGCTGATTTTGAATCTAAAGTCCGAATTTTAAAATTCAAGATGGTGGATAGGGTTGCCACCTTAATTTTTTTTAGTTTTATAAATTCGGGGCCGGCAAAAAAAATGATATACCAAATATGGGTCGCTAAAATCCGAATCCGTTGTCAGAATTTCAAAATTATAAAATTTTGAAATAATAGGGTTGCCACCTAATTATATGACTTTTCAGTAGTTTTAAACGTCATTTATCAGTGTTAAGGGGTTGCTGATTCCGAATTTAAGGTCAGAATTTTAAACTTCAAGATGGTGGATAGGGTTGCCACCTTAATTTTTTTAGTTTTATAAATTCGGGGCTGGCAAAGTTTAAAATTCTGACTTTATAAATGACACTAATAAATGTCGTTTAAAACTCGTGAAAATATATATTATTAGGTGGCAACCCTATTATTACAAAATTTTCTAATTTTGAAATTCTGACAACGGATTCGGATTCAGCGACCCATATTTGGTGTATCATTTTTTTTTGCCGGCCCCGAATTCATAAAACTAAAAAAAATTAAGGTGGCAACCCTATCCACCATCTTGAATTTTAAAATTCGGACTTTAGATTCAAAATTAGCGACCCCTTAACACTGATAAATGATGTTTAAAACTCTTAAAAATACATATTATTAGGTGGCAATACTGTGGTAAAAATTTAGGTGGCAGCCCTAACCTCCATCTTAAATTTTAAAACTGTGACATTATATTCGAAATCAAATCCGTTGTCAGAATTTCAAAATTACAAGAATTCGCAAAAATAAAAAAATCTAGGTGGCAACTCTATCCGTCATCTTAAATTTTAAACTTTGACAGCATCTTCGAAATCATTTACCCTAAAATGGCGCTAACCGAAACCACAACTTGCCGTTAACTTAATCAGCACTTAACTGACAGTTCAACCTTAACCGAACATTGAGAAAGGGCTTTTTTTCTAAGTGCTGGTTAAAGTTCTGATTAGTGCTTAACCGGACATTGAGAAAGCGGCCCTTAAAAAACTTTGCCAGCAGTGAAAAAAAAAAAATGAAAACAAAATTTTTTTTGTAGGCAACAACTGACACAAAATGCCAACATGTTGGCATTTCAATTTTTCTTGTCATACAACGATATTTTGATTGACTAGCAAAATTCTATCTGTTTTCACTTGTTTCTGATTTTATATGACAATCAGTGGTCATATATGACAAGAAATGTAAATGACAATACGTTTCCATTAGATTGACAACATTTGTCATTGAAAACTGACCTAGTGAAAACCAGGCTTAAGAAACGAAGACGAAGCAACCAACTAACGAACTGAGTGCTTAAACTCATTGGCCCATTATCATAGTCAAAATAAAAGTCGACTCTAAATTTAGTATGAGCATTTTTGACAGTTTTTCAATAAAATATGTTGTCAAAAAGCTTGCACTAAATTTAAAGTTAACATTATTTTGACTATGATAACCGGCCATTGAATTTGCCTGGCTTGCCACCGCACCATTTACAACTGAATGTTGACTCGGTAGTCATCATGCTTCGAAATCTGAACCAACCAAAACTGTGTATTGGAATGCGTTTGCTGGTGAGAAAACTTATGGGCAATGTGATTCACGCAACAATACACAAAAGAAAGTTGAAAGGTGATAATGTTTTCATTCCGAGAATTCCGATGATCCCAACTGATATGCCATTCACGTGTAGGCAAAGTATCAGCTTAGTTCGGTTTCGCACCTGACAATAAAACGAAAAATGTCGTAAGGTGCCTCAATGAAGGGAACCGACCCGAGTGCGCAAGCCATCCAACTTGAATTATATTAATTTCATTATAATAAAAGTACATTTAATTTTTGTACATTTATTAAACTTAATTAATTTTGACTCTTAATATTATTATAATAAAAAATCAACTTATCAACTAATAAGTTAAGACCAGATTTATTAGACGGTTCAAAGTTTGCCGGGTCAGCTGGTTTGCAATAAGAAACAAAACAATAATATATAACATTCAAAGTTTTTACTCAATAGTAATAAATATATCCCAAACCGAGGATTGTAATTAACAAATAATGCATTTCAAAACAATAGTTTATCCAGACGTTGCTGCTATAGTTTTAAGTGAAGTATAAAAATTTTCTTAAAAAAAACCAACTGTAGAAGAAATTTCTTCAGAATAAAAATATCCTGCTAATACCCTTATTTCTTGAAGACCCATTCTAAAAAAATTTAGTAAGTCACAGAAAGAAAAAACAATTTTAAATAAGGTTTTGGAGCAAAAAGGGAAATTTATCTGTTTGAGGAGAACATTTTTATTTCCTGATAAGGAATCTTAGCGCGAATAAATGAACAACCTCACTTAAAAACTATATTATTGTATGAGTAGTAATTTCGTGCGATTACAAGCACTACCTTTTACTATACTTAATTATGTTACTGAATTTGAACCATGTAGCTTGTTGCTAAAATACAATTTTTTTGTAAAGTGTGAAAAGTCAGAGCTAAGTTTTTCCCAAAATTGTCAGGTTCTTTAGCTCTAATGCTTAACCTGAGTGATTTGTTTTATAAAAAAATGTCAGTGTTGATTTATTATGTTTTGATTTAAGCCAGCTTTGCTAAGCACAAAATTGGAAAACATGAAAACATAATCAAAGAAATTCGAGCATTGAATTTTTTATTGTTTTCTTGTTAACTTTCAGATTGGATAAGAGGAAAGTTTTTCTTGTTTTCAGCTCATAAAAATGTGTTTTTCTGCAAAGTATTGCTTACATGTATCTTTCTATCATAGTATCAATCAAAATATTTGACAAAAATTGCTCAGCTCCCTGCAAAGGCATCAATTATTTAGCCTCAGGATGTGAAAATCTTTTTCAATCTGTTTGTATTTAAGGTTTTCTGCTGAATTGAGATGAATCGATGATTAAAACTGATTTGTTGCCGTCATGAGCCTAAACAAGAAGTCCTAAAACTTCTTCAAAGTTTTTAACTAATCTATGCCAGAAGATAATCCCTTGTTAAAAGTCACACTTTTAGGCAGAACTCACATATTTCAGAGAAAAAATCAAAATAAAAACAAGTAAATCCCTGCTTCGAAACGTTGCATTGAACTTTGTTGTGTAAGTCTTTCTTAAAAAAAAAAAAAATTGTCACTTAAAAAGTGAATGAAAAATATGTTTTTTTTTCAGTTTTGATCTACAAAACTTTGCACTTTTATTTGCAAAAAATTTTTTATCTAAATAACATATCTAATCCTGCCACGTTGTATTAAAACAAACAAAAGTTGAAGAAAAAAATCAAAGTGATTCATGCTTGCGAAAAGTTTTTGGAATTTTTTCTTTCTTTTTAGTTTTAGTTTGTTTTTGTTTTGTATGCTGTGACAGCCGCAAACTTTTAGCGCGCACTTTTGATGTGTACAAGAAGTGGCAGCAGGATGTAGTTGTATTCTGCTTGTGTGGGTGTTCGCTGAATTTTAAGGTACTCAGTGATAATTTACGACTTTTAGATTAACGTTATAGAAACAAAGATTATTGTTAATTTATTTTTCTTGTTTAAAAAACTATACAGCCTGAAAATACTGCAAAAAACTTAAGTTTATTGCATTCGTTTTTGAAATATCTGGCACAGGTTGTACAGAGGAGTTGATCGTAAGTTTAACATATATTAAATATTAGTTCAGTATCCTCAAATCGATATAAAATATCAGAATTTGACACTAAAACAGTAACCGGAACTAAATTTTTAACATGCTAAATAAAGAAATCAATTAAAACGATATAGAATAAAAATACTAAGCACCAAAAATAACCGCTAGTCATACTTTAGAAGGCCATTTTTCAGGAAGAGAAAAGTGTTCATATGTTATGCATAAAAGGCTATCGTTTTCTGTTTTTATGTTTAAGTACTAGAGTGGACCTTAAATTTAAAAGAACACAAACAGTCTTAAACGACTAAAAAAGACCTATAATATTTTTTCATTTTATGCATATAAACTATAGCATACTGTGGCTAAAGTTAGAACAAGTGAGTATGGGCAAATCCTAGCGTTCGGATGTCACATTCGCATAATGATTCGCAAATTTTATTAACAGTTTTTCAATTAAGATTTATCTGGTTAAATAGCTCTTCATGAGTTTAATTTATAATAATTACTTATAACATCCCGCATCTTACCTCAGTTTAAATAAAATTTGTTATTTTTTTTTTGTGTATTTGGACATTACTTAAAAAGTAAGTTCTTTTGAGACTAACTTAGAATATTTCTGCGAAATGGTCGATCGCACCTCGAAAGTTTACAGGAAAAAGGAAAAAAAATGCAAAATGCAATGGAAATTCAGACACAGGATTTTAGCCCAATATATTCGACTTCTGACCCCAACATACAACTTGAATGCATTAATAATATCATCTTAGATTCATTTAACACACATGTGCCATTAAAAGTGTTTCGGCAGAGATGTCAAAATGACTGGATGCGCTGTGATGAAATTATGATAGCAACAGTAAAGAGGGATTTAGCAATGCGTGCGTTTACAGAATGCCAAAATGAGACAAACTGGAAAATTTTTTGTGTATACCGTAACAAATTAAAGTCGACTATTAGGAAAAGTCGAGTTAAAGCATCGGTGAGTTTTTTTTCAGACTGTACATCTATTCAAATGTGGAATAAACTAAGAAGTGTGGGAGTGATTGCTGCTGACCAAAATCAAGCCAATTTGGATATTGAGGGGCTAAACCATAATTTCGTGTTGCCACCTTTAACATACTCTCCCAATGTTATCCATCTTGGTACAGATTTCCAAGAAGCTTTCTCCTTTAGATCAATAAACGAGCTGGAGTTATGGAAAGCTATAATATCAATAAAATCCAATGCAGTAGGAGTAGATGGAATTTCTGTAAAGTTCTTAAAAATAATATATCCTTTCATATCTCAACAACTCTTGCTCATGTATAATTCAATACTTACAACATCAGTTTTTCCAGATAAATGGAAAGTGGCGAGAGTTATTCCAGTTCCAAAGAAAAAAAACCCAGTAACGTTCTTAGACTACCGTCCCATTAGTGTTTTGTCAGTATGTTCCAAAATTTTAGAAAAAATTATCAACAATCAAGTGCTTGATCATTTATATTCAAATAGACTTATTTCTAAATTTCAATCTGGCTTTAGAGAGAAGCATAACATTACAACTCTGGTATTAGATCTAGTCGAAAAATTGAGATCGAATGTTGACAACAAATTATTTTCAGTGCTTATTTTTCTTGACTTTCGGAAGGCATTTGACTCAATTGATCATGCGATTCTTCAGGCCAAGCTCTTGACCCAATTTTTATTTACCTCTAATGCATGTGAGCTTATTCGATCATTTTTGAAGGATAGACTACAGTTTGTTGATTGTGGAGATTCAATTTCTTCCACCCTAAAAATTCATAGAGGTGTTCCGCAAGGATCAATTCTAGGTCCGCTGCTCTTTATGATGTACATAAATGACATATTTAACTGTCTTACCTTTTGTAGTGCTCACGTATATGCTGATGATGTACAGTTGATAGCATCGACAAGGAATGAAGATATGAATAACTTTACTAATGAAATAAACAATGACTTGAATAACATATTTAACTGGTCAACGCTAAACTGCATTAGTTTAAATCCATCAAAAACAAAAGCAATGTTATTTGCTCCTAATGTGTCTGAATATCCTAGTATATATATAAATAATGAATATATTGAATTTGTCTCCCATTACCGGTCACTTGGTTTTTATCTTGACAATCGCCTTGCTTTTGATTTCCACATTAACTTTTTGATTTCTAAAGTTTCCTTTGCGCTGCAAAAATTGTATAACATAGGTTACTATTTACCAGTTAGCATAAGAAGGAAAATTGGACATGCTATTTTTATGCCAATATTCCTATATGGAATGGAACTCTATACTGGGACCTCTCAGGGAAATATTGATAAATTGAAACGTCTATTTCATCGCGTAATTCGCTTCGTGTTTCAACTCCATATACGTGATTCAATATCAGCTTATGTTTTACAATTTTTGGGACACAGTTTTGAAGATAACATTAAAATTCATTAAACTTCTTTTCTACAAAACTATAAAATTTAATTCACCAATTTACTTAGCTGAACTTTTTACGTTTTCCAACTCATCCAGAACACATGCTTTAGTGTGTCCCAGATTTAACTCATTAGTGATGCAAAGATCGTATCTAGTACGAGTTTCACGTCTTTGGAACACCTTGTTGACATATAATGAACGTGGATTTTCAAATAGCCTACAGGTTTTTAAACTGATTGTTGAAAGCCACATCTAAATTTGTTATAAACTTTTTAATTTTATTGCTAGCCATTGCATTATTTAATTTTTCGCAATTAAGCTCTTACTTTAGTATTTCCTCAAATTCGTGCAGGGCGGGTAGTTTAAGCATTGATGTAGTATCATTAAAAAGTATTATTATTATCACAAAAAAGTGATTTTAGTTATAGCATTTTAAAGCTTATATTGAGTTTTTAAGTTTATTTAATTTTAGGCACTGTCATTATCTTTATGCCATTGAAACAAATAATAAATTTCTTGTAATCGTTTTGGCCTTTATTGGCTTGCAGATTATAAATAAATAAAAAAAAAAATAAATAAAATAAAATAAAATAAGTAGGTTTAAAAAATAAGCCAGCATCATCTCAAATATAGTATTTTTATAGTCACAGTTAACAATTTTATTTTTTTCGGACTTCAGACATTTTTCCATTGTAGTTTAATTGTGTAATCAAGTAATTAGTTATGATGTAATTTAGTAATTTAGTAAAAACATATTTAATATATTGTTCTTTCCTTGCCTCAACCATTCTTTCATTATCTTTAGCCAACGCCTTACATTTTTTAATAAAACAAAAAAGTTTACGAAACTTTTACTAAACATTTACGAAAAAGAGAAACTACATTTGTGAAACAGTGCAGACGATTTGATCATCATGGTAAATAAATTTATGCATAAGTTGCTTGAACTAATAAAATAAAAATATTTCTCTCATTTAATATCATAAAATAATACTTCTTTAATAAGTTTAAATTTTTTGGTCACGGTAGACTTTTCTGTGGATTTGCCCATATTTATAAAGTCATGTTTCAGGCTAACAAAACAACTGTTATATTTTTACAAGAATGCTGGGACATGCGACTTGCATCTATTTAAAGAAGAAATACACAAAAATTTACATACCTTTTTGCTTTATTTCTATAAAAAATTAGTTTTTTTAAGCTAACAAAAGATACGCGGATTTCTACGGCTGACAGAATGCCCAGTAACAATGTTTCAAATATAATCAACATTTTAATCCCTAGCAACTCTTTTTGAAACAAAAGTTTCCATATAGAAACAAGTATTATATATGAAATTTTTTCAAATCTTTTTCATGGATTAATAAAGTATATAGGATTAATAAATAAACTTTAGCTTTTTACCAAATAAAAAAATAATTAATGGAAAATCAAAATTTATCTCATTTTTCTCTTTTACGTGGAATGCCCTATACACACCTGATCAAATTAATAGATACACCTTGAAGATTTCACGTTTATTCACCATAAATTCACATTTAAGTAAGTTTTTGTATACAGCGGTTATTTTAATTTAAAATATGCAAACTGGTAACGCCTTTGATCAAAGAATTTAGAGTGTGCATCCCTGGTTTTATTTTTATTTTTCTAAGCTTTTGTGTAAAGTGCGAAAATTTGCTTGATCAAAATAATAGATACAACAAAAGTATAATTGGTATTTTGAGCTGGTATTACATATTTTGTTAAACTTTTTTAAGGAAACGGTAAGTGTTCTCAATAAAGAATTTAAGTTTTATAAAATATCGAAAAACATTTAATGTATATGGGTCGAAATAAGCATTGCACCGCTGAAGAGAAGATCTTGGCATCGAATCTTAGAAAAGATGGAAAATCTCTGCGAGACATTGGCAGATTATTAAATCAATCATTGCGTTTCGTACAAAACATTTTTAAAAACAAGCCATCCAAAGAAACGCGTGGTAGACCGTTAAAAACAAGCCTGGCAGATGATCGCCACATAGTAATGCTCTCAAAAAAAGGACCCATTCAAGTCTTCAAAAAATATTGCAGCCGAAATGGGCAACATAATAAGCGCTCCAACGGTTAGACGTCGTTTACAACAAGCAAAACTGCCAGGACAAATTGCTAGAAAGGTACCTTTGCTGCGAAAATAAAATGTGGGCATGAGGTTAAATTTTGCAAAAGATCACGCCAGCTGGGTAGGACCCGACGGTAAGAAGAAGTGCCAAAATATACTATGGAGTGATAAAACCAAAATTAATTTGTTTGGAAATGATGCACAAAGGAATGTAAGACGACCTAAAGGCAAGGAATTTCACGTCCGTTTTACTAAGAAAACTGTTAACATGGCGGAAATATTATGGTGTGGGGATGCTTTTCCTGGCATGGTTTAGGTCCGATTTACCAAACGTCGCATAAAATGATAGCAGCCGAATATAAGAGCATCTTGGAAGACGTTATGCTTCCATATGCCGAGGAGAACATGCCTCTTCGTTGGGTCTTCCAGGATGATAACGACCCAAAGCACACCTCAAAGCTGGTAAAAAAGTTCATTGCGGATAGCAAAATAAATGTGCTCACCTGGCCAAGTCAGTCCCCGGATCTAAATCCGATTGAAAACTTATGGAGTGACTTAACCCTAGAATGGTAAACATATTTTTTAGCACTTAATGGTAAACATCGCCTGTGAGGCGACTTTTATAAAAAACGCACATTTCACCTTCGAAAAAACAAAAATGTATTAAAACAAAAACAAAAACATGTTAATTATATTATTTGGTTACAAAAATAAACAAAAACAATTCATTTTTAAATAACTTAAACATTTTATAGGCATATTTGTAGATCACATATTTTTTTAGATTATTTGAAAAGATCTTTTACAAAAAAAAAAAAAAAAAAATTAAAAAAAAATACAGCTTGAAATAAAAAAAAACTTCTGGGTCTTTTAGACCTGAGATCTAATTAACGTATAAAAAACTAATTCACAGCTTAAAACTTAAAAATAATTGTTGAGACTAAAATAAAATTTGTGGTTTTTTTACCTAATTTTTTTTGTCGCATTTCCAACAATTTGGTGATCTGTGCTCTAAGCAGTATGTTTTCTTGCATTTTGCGCAGAAATATATGCTCATACGCTTCAATTTCGGAGGACAGAAATCACATATCGATCTTTTGCCCTTTTTGATACCGGGTTCATCTGAATAATTGTCAGAATTCCGATCAAGCACATCATTTATTGCGGAACGAACTCTTTTTTGCATACGTGGCTTTTTTTCCAAACGCATGGCGCACCAGTCGCTGCATAGGTTCTTGCTTAATATCTTGAAGATTTCTAGAGGATTTCTTGTGCATTTTAAAAAAAAATGCACAAGCAAATATGTTCAAAAAATTACCGTTATTGGTAAACTTCGCCTCACAGGCGACACACGTGTCTATATCTCAGCAACGCAACTGAGAAAATAAAAACACGTCTGTGCCCAAGCTCGTACAACACTCAACTGAGTTGGCACGAGAGCACGCTTTGATACGAGTGAGCGATCAAGAAATATCGCAAAAAAAAATAAATTGCCTCGCCTCACAGGCGATGTTTACCATTCTAGGGTTAAAGAAAAAATTGGCAGCAAAAACTTTCGCTAATAAGAAGCAACTGTGGGAATTTGTCCAAAAAACTTGGTACGAAACTCCGATAAAGACCTGTCAGGACCTTATTAACAGCATGCCCAATAGAATGGCAAAAACAATTCAAACAGAGGTGGATACACAGGATATTAATTAAATAATGAAATTATTATAAAAAAGTATAACTTCTTTAAGTTTTTTTTTTAAGTTTTATACAGCGTGGTAAAGTGTATCTATTATTTTGAGCAGTAAAAATTTGAGCATAAGTTTTGTAATTGTTCTTTTATCTACTCATTTAAACATTGTCATTGAAATTCTTTGTTTTTTGATTTACCTTCTATAATAGAATAAATGTGTTTGTAAGTTTTTTTAATTACTTCAATAAAAACGTATTTCTGTTTTGTTTCATAAAAAACTCTTAAGTGTATCTATTAATTTGATCAGGTGTGTATATATTACTGATCAGCATCACCTCCTGAGTCCATTTAGCTATGTCCGTATGTCTTTCTATAGTCGTGGTCAGTGGCGTAGCTAGGGTTGCTGTCACCCGGTGCGGAAAATACATTTTGTTATCCTTATTCATATCTAAAATATCTATACAAAAAATAAATTGTAAATACATACACATACTGGGTTGGAATCGGATAAGGTGATAGTTGATAGTTAATAATCAAAATTATTACTACTGCTCTTCGTGATTTCCAGGTGATTATCAAATTGACAATCGCTCTGACCTATCGATTTTTTGCGACAGCTTTTTTTGTATAGTTTTAATGTTTTACTCAAAATAAAATAACCGAAAAAAAATAAAACCGAAAACAATAATTAAAGTGAAATGTTTACTTCATTGGGACTGTTGTAAGAAAGTAACGCTGAAAATAATTATTTAAAAAATACAACTCGTTAAAAGAAATAAACGGAATATTTTGGATTTCTGTGAATGAAAGTAAAATTATGAAAAAATATATGATGGTTGAAGAAAGTGCCAAAGGCAAAAATTTTCTAAGTTTCTATTAAGAGCTCATATGGCATAACAAACTAAGGTAGAATAGTCTGATTGTGCGGATACATGTTTTTAACAATAAAAAACCACTTCATTTTCATAAAATGGAGCTGGTATTTGAAGTTTTCGTGAAATTTATATCCTAAACCAATTAAGAGCGACAAATTTTTGCATTTTTTTGCTTAGAAGGCAAGGGCCATTTTTTCTATATAAAAATAAGAAATAAATATTCGGGTCCAGCCCCTAACTAAAATTTTGCTAAAATATCATTTAATTTTCCACAGAATCAAAAGTGGTAAAAAAAGTAATTAAGTTATTTTATGAAAGCTCTACACAGAGCAAAAAAGAGGTAATAAACAACAAATGCTATTAAAAGTGACAATCAATCCCTCCATGTAAGATAATTGCTTTTGAAGAACACCATTTAAAACTTAAAAATAATTAATTTTTGAAGCTGCAAAATGGCCTTTTTAACAATATTTCAACAAAAATATTTTTTAAGGAAGGTTTAAAAACAAGTTTTTAAAATTTAATTTTTTTTAAACTGATTATTTTTGTACGGAAACTATGTAAAAAAAAATTCGAATCAATCCCACTTATAATACAGATTCTAAAGCGCTTCAAACCCGGTGCGAAAGAGTAACTTTAAACGCGTTGTTCTCGAGACATCCTGATTTAAAACGAACAACATTTCTGCAAACAAACTAATCGACCGATTTCAATATTTTTTTTTTTAATTATTTTTAATGTAATTCTAGGCTCTGTGAAATAAGGCCCCACGAAATAAGGCCCCAAAACAAAAACGAAATAAGTCCTAAATATGGGGTCTTATTTCATTATAAAATAACACCCTACGAAATAAAGGCCCAATTCGACGAAATAAAGCTCCAACCTAAAATGAAATAAGGCCCTAAAATTGGGGCTTTATTTTATTATAGAACATGTTCTTATGAAATAAAGCCCAATATTAAATGGGCCCCAAAGTTAAATATGCCACTTTTTTTAAAAGGCTCCGCGAAAATGCATCCCAAAATAAAAGGCCTCAAATCTTAAAACGGAATCAGACCCCAAAATTGTTATTATTTTTATTTGTAAACGTGAATGATATAATATCTTAAAGAATTCAGTAATCTTATCAAGATTTTGAAAAATAATACCTGTACGAAATATTTTATAAATTTGTAATCCAAATCATTTGAGCTTAGATGATATAATTATTACTTTGCAAATCTATCTTAATTTGCAAATATGTATTTATTCAGAAAACTTTGTTAGTTCTCTTATAACTCGCAATTAAATTTTAATGTCAATAGAGTCCAATTTAAGTTCAAAGAGTTGTTTTCCAACTCGTAAGAAATCTTGTGAAGTTCGAACGTCGTAAAATTTTCCTTTCGGCAAAAGGTTAACACTCATGCTTTACAGGCTTCTTGCTGACATTCATATTCTGTTATAGTTTTATAAGTGGATTTTTTTCTATATATCATTTTTTGATCGAATACGTAGAGAAATTTTACCTTGTAATTTTTTACAATTCATTTTATTTGTAATTTTTTATTATGTCCTCTCACTACGCGTCAAAAATATCAAAACTTAACATATTTTTTAAAATTTTTTCAATTGCGAAATTCAATTGATCTTAAATGACAAAATAACCTCGTAACAAAACAACATGTTATAACAACCGTATAACAACCGACCCTCAAGGAGTGTTGAAATATTTGGTGGGCTATTTTACACTGAAATAAAGCCCTAATTTAAAAATGAAATAAGGCCACAAAATCGAAATTGCACCCCAAATATTCATGCTTTTATTTCCTAACTAGCTGAAACCCGGCGCGTTGCTGCCACTCTCCCTATTCAAACGCCCATAAAATGTTATCAGTTAAACAGCATATCTAAATTGAGGTAGAATACTGAATTGCGAGACTGTGCGACCTATATCCACAAAGCCATTCGATATAACAAATTAGGGTTGTATAGGAAGTGCCACGCCCTCTTGATCACCGCTCATAGAATGTAATCAATTAAACTGCATGTGTACATGGAGGTTGAATACCAAATTCCAAAACTGTGCGACATATATCTCCAGAACTATTCGGTAGCACAAATTTAGGTTGTATGGGAGGTGCCACTGCCCTTTTCCTTACGCCCATAAAATTTAACCAATGAAACTGCATGTGTAAATTGAGGTCGAATACTGAATTTCGAGGCTGAGTTACCTATAACTCCAAAGCTATTCGATATCGCAAATTTGGGTTAAGTTGGAGGTGCCACGCCCCCCGACAAACTCTAAAAAATTTTATCAGTAAATCTGCATGCGTAAATTTTGGTCAAATACTGAATTCCGATGCTGTGCGACCTATAACTCCAAAGCTATTTGATAGCACAAAGTTGGGTTGTATGGGAAGTGTCACTCCCCTTTTCCCTACGCCCATAAAATGTAAGAAATGAAAGTGCATGTATAAATTTAGGTCGAATACCGATTTCTTACGCTGTCAACCTATAACTTCAAAAAAATTCGATATCGCAAATTTGGGTTGTAAGGGAGATTGTCACGCATCCCTGTCCAACGCCCATAAAAAAAAATCATTGAAACTGCATGTGTAAATTGAGGCCAAAAACTAATTTCCAAAGCTGAATTCCTATAACTTCAAAGATATTTGATAACACAAATTTTGTTGTATGGGAGGTCCAACTCTCCCTTGACCAACTCCCATAAAATTTCATCACTGAAATGGTACGTCTAAATTGTGGTCGAATACCGAATTTCTAAGCTGTGCGACCCATAACTATAAAGCTATTCGATAACACAAATTTTTTATTTAATTGTGGGACGTAAAAGGAGGTGTGGCATTTCTTCTTAAAACATCTCGTACTCAAAGCAAAGCCACTTACAAAATTTCAGCTCAATCGGACCAATAGTTTCGAAGTTTTTGATATTTTCTTAAAAGAAGGCGTAGAATAAGAGTAACTACGCCCATTTTTATTAATGTTAATGACAGTTATTATACGAACTTACTTACTAAATTTTAATTTAATACGACCAAAACCGTCTTAAATATACCATTTTTATTGATTTGTGGGTGATAAAAGGGGTGTGGCATTATTATTTCGTAAACCTTTGCGTAGCAGTTACGAACAAACCCGTAGAAGGAAGTATCTAATTTGGTCCAGTCATTTTCAAGTATTTAGCATCCGAACAAATCACGATTCATTTTTATATGGACAGATATTGATTTGTAGGCGGTAAAAGCGGGCGTGAAAACATTTATGTATCGTGATTGCCTCTTGGAGCACCTACACAGAAAGTTTAACTATAAATATGTGTAGAACTCTGGAATTGCCATGATTTCGAAAAAGTGGGCGTATATATATTGCGACCACGCCCATTTTTTGTACAGTTACTGACAGTAACCATCTGAACAAAATTATTAAATCTTAGTTTTTACGATTGAACCCGTCTGGTATATATCTCTTATTTGGTTTGTGGTCGATAGCGGAAATTTGGCTTGTATGGGAGGTACCACGCCCCCTCGTCGAAACGTTACCAAACCTCACAGGAACACTCACTCTTCTCGGCAGACGTTGTTCTGCCACAGACTGCCTTACTGCCATATACGAACATGTCAAGAAATGCCAAATATATTCAACATTTTCAGTATAGCTGCCGAAAGTAGCCATGCACTAAATAACCAAATTTAGTCTATACGATCAAAACCATGCGAAATATAAGCCTATTTTTGGTACACTTGCCGAAAGTAACCATATGTACTGATTTACAAAATTTTTGTCTAATACTACCCAAACCGTTGAAATAAAACGTTTTCATTGGTTTGTGGGCGGTAAAAGGGGGGCGTGGAAACCAATTTTTAGTACAGTTGCTGACAGTAACCGTACAAACTAATCCAACATTTTAGCTCAATCGACCCAGTAGTCAATTTTCATGTTTTCTCAAAAAGTGGGTGTGGCTATATAGCGATGACGCCCTTTTTTAGTACAGTTGCCGAATGTATCACATGTTAGTCTCATACGGTCAAAACTGCTTGAAATATAGCATTTTCACTGATTTGTGGGCGCAAAAGGGGGGTGTGGACGCCCCCATTTTCACTGATTTGTGGGCGCAAATTTTTCGTACAGTTACTGTCAGTATTTACACAAACCAAAGTACCAAATTTAAGTCTTATACGACCACAACCGTCTGAAATAAACTATTTTCATTTTGTGGGCGGTAAAAGGGGGCGTGAAAACATTTATAAATTGTGTTCGTCTCTTGGAGCACCTAAAGAGCAAGTTTCACTGTAAAAATGTGCAGAACTCCGGAATTGCCATGATTTCGAAAAAATGGGCGTATTTATATAACGACCACGCCCATTTTTTGTACAGTTACCGACAGTAACCATCTGAACAAAATCCCCAAATCTTAGTTTTTTACGATTGAAACCGTGAGATATTTTTCTTTTTTTTTTGTTTGTGATCGATGGAGCAAATTTGGCTTGTATGGGAGGTACCACGCTCCCTTCTCCAATCGTTACGAAACCTCACAGGAACACTCTCAAGATGTGGCTTTATTTTCCCTGAAAATTTCATAAAGATCGGTTCAGCGGTTTTGGAGTCTATACGTGATATAGCCACATACCCGCCCACATACCCACCCACATACCCACCCACATACCCACATACCCACATACATACATCCATTTTTATATATATAGATTTAATTTTTGGGGCCTTATTTCATAACGAAATAATGCCCCATTTTCCAAATTTTTCATTAGTAGTTTGGGGCCCTATTTCCTGGGGCCTTATTTCATAGAGCCGCAATTTTACACCCATTTACCCAAATAAGCGTCTTTGAAAAATTTGTCTATTTCTTACACGCAACAATATGGTCAAAAATAACGTACATTTTTTGATTTTTTCTTTCACACTTCCTAATTTTCTTAATTTCCATTTCCACTTCCATTATATCTTGGTAAATGCAATATATTCCAGGGTCTACTTTCGAATGAATGTTTTTTTTCTTCAGACGATCTGGAGCCGAGTTATGATGTGTCCCGATTTTCACCGTTTTTTAAGCACACCAACTTCAGCTCCATCTTTATTTATAAAAATTATAAGTTATATACATCTTTAACTTATGTATTGAACTATTTGAAAAAACCGACTAGGAATTTAATTTCTATTGCTTTTTGCGAAAAAATTTCAATTGATAATTCTTTCGACATCTCTGAGCTACGAAGCCTTTTAGTACCCATCAATGAAGCTAGCAAAACAGTGGTATATGTGGTGGTGGTGTGTTGGCTAAGTAGTTCCGACGAATGTTCATAGTCCAAAATTTTTATTTCAGAGTCCTGTTACCCTTTAAAACATTATCGCGAAACAATAAAAAAATAAGGATATCTCAAAAGAAAAAGTTTTAAGCAAAAGAACTGGGACAAATCGGATCAATTAAAAAAATTATAGTCAATCGAACTCTGGGGTGTTGCACGTCTGTAGTAACCAAAAGCTTCTAAAATATCTCGAGATGAAGTTGATATATTGGTTCTTACCCACCCTACTTGACCGTTATTTAAATTGTTGCTAACGATCCCTTTTCATCTTAACTGTTAGTTTGCCTTACCACAAAGAAAATTCAAATTTTAATTATTCATTTTTTTATGTAATTTTACTATCTCACGTAAAATACAGCAACAAGACAAGCAACATGATGCTTGAGTTATTTTTTATCAAAAATTTATGAATATAAAAAAAATATATAAATGTTAAAAAGAAAAAAATAATTTATGAAAGAATATTCAATTAACTTTTACAACGCTTATCACTTAAACATCGGTACTATTGAATTTAATATTGATATCAAGGATGTATTAAGTATGCATTCTTAAGTAGTCTTTATATATTAAACCATAAGTAATTAAAACACAATGTTAAGTAAAAAGAGGAGAACAAATTTATTTAATTACGAAAAATTTATATCCAGGCTTTACTGTAATATTTTTTAATTTATATGATCAAGTGTATTTTGTTTTGTTTTGTATTCCTTTATGTTTTTTTTTTAATTTTACCACTTGCTAAAAAAGCAAACCAAAAGAATTAATTTTTAAAAAAATGCTGCTCGGCTCTTATAAACAAGCAAAACAAAAATCAATGATTTGGACACATTCCCCATAACAAACAAAAACAACTAAAAGTCTCCAAATTTTAAGTTCCGTAAAACTTTGTTGGTATTTTTTTTTTTTATTATATTTTATTATATTTTATTTATTTTCTTTGTTAACGTTTGTGTAATTGTTTTAATAGGTTTTTATGTTTCGTTTGTTACGTTGGTGTAATTGTTATAATTTAGTTTCTTAATGCATTAAACCAAAAACAAACTTTTTTGAATGTAATTTAGTAGTAATACAAATAGATAATATAAATATATGTAAAAAAATTTTTAAACTCGGTATTAGTTGGAGCGATGAAAGGCCTTCCAATGCAGCTGCTTTGGTTGTGTAACTGCTAGGTTTAAAAAGTTTAAAATTAGGGGTTCATTTAATTAAGAAGTATTAAGTTATCCCCATTTTTAAGAAGCAAATAAAAATAAAAAAATTACAACACAAGCTCCTTAGAGATTTTACTTTCTCTTTCCTTTATTCACTTGTCACTATTAGATTGGAGAAAAATTTGTTTTTTTAATTAATTTAACATTATTTTTGTATACGTTAAGGTTCTTTTTCTGATCTTTTCTTTTTCTTTAGTTTCTAGTTATGTTTTTCTTTCTTGTGAATATTTCTTTCTTTTTGTTCTTATTTTTTTGTATGATAACTTTACTTTTATAAGAAATCTATATATTTTTTTTTGGTTTTTTTTAAAATTATGATAATGAATCAATATTACTTTTCTTTTATGTCTTTAAAATTTAGTTTTACCGAATAGAAAGACTTTATTTTATTTATTTACGATCAATTCGCAATTAGTTTTTTTTTCTTTTTTGTCTTCATCGCGTTATGTTATGCATTTGGCATTCACGAGGTATAACTTTTAACTAAACTGGTTGTTAGAGCTTTGTGTTTTTTTCTGCTGATATTTTGGTTCTTTCTTGACTATTTTCTTATATCCCTCCTGTCTATTTACTCCTCTCGCTCTATATTATGCTGAGCGAATAATTACAGGTGATCTTCGATGGAATTTCTGATGCAGCCAGGAATCACACTGGGAGGATGGGCATTTCTTTTTTAAGGATTTTTGTAGGACCCAAACGTTGGGTATGTTTAGTTCGGTATCTCAGCCTAATTACCGGATTCTGTCTCACGCAAGTTGAGAGAGCTAAAGTTACATGAGCACATGTCAATTTGTAAATAGACACAATCTCGTTTTTGTCGAGAAAGACAAATTTATGAAAGACAAGATTTTTTTGATTTTATTTATATATATTTACCTGTTGATATTAGTTTTCTTAGTAAGAATGAGCTTTTAATCTTTTACTTTAGATAAACTTTTAAATATTTATCTTTTAAACTATATTTAATAGGTGTTGGCTACAAGAGAGTTGAATAGAAAAGGAAAGTAAAATATTTTTCCGGAAATCCATAAGCGTTTAGGTAAATGTCAAACAAAATATGGGTTGGTTCAAAAAGTTTGACAACCGAGTTGTTCTTTCCATTAAACCACTGTAAATATGAAAGTATAATACCGATGTTGTACTACGTACATTTTTAAGTTGCTTAAGCCAATATTTTTCTTTAGTTCATAATAATGCTTATGGTTAGTACAATCATAATTAAAACTAATAATGCATATGCCTATGTAATCAATTGTAGAAATAAAGCTACAACAATTTGTATTTTGTACAAAATTTTCAATTTGGTTTTACCAAATTTCTTAACTTAAAATTTTTTAAGTTAACTTAAAATATTTTTTCTTTATTAGAAAAAAAATCGAACGTGTTCTTTTTTGTGAATTGTTGGCGTGTGTAAAAATAACTGTAAACAAAGGTACAATTTGGCTTAGCAGGTTTCTGATAAAATTTAACATCCGCATGTCGAACGTTACACTTAGTTCTAACTGTTGATATTGAATTAACATGCAAATGTAATTTTGTGTTTTTTTAATAAACTTTTTTAGAAAACATCTTCTAAAATATGCCTTAATTTCAATCGCTTTTGCCTAAAACTTAATTTCAATTTTGGTTTAGATGTTTCAATGTTCATATCTCATGAACCCATTGTGTCCCATCATGGCAGAATAAGAAGGTAGTTTCGATAGGGAGAGACTTTAAAAAGTGCCCCTTATATTCTGTGTTTGTTTTGATTCTCTTTTGACAATACCCACAATTTTGTCAAAATCATGTCAAACGAAAAAAGTTGAGCTAACTCCCTTAGATGCTAGAAGTAGTACTATTAAAAATGTACTTTAGTACTTGAGTATCCATACTACAATACTACTATTTCGTATCATATAGTTGCAAGAAATCAATAGGCACGATTACCGGGGCGCCAAGATCTGAAAATGCAGTTTTGAAGTCCTCATTGAGAAAATCAGATTAACGAAAGGAATTATCCATGTATCTGTATCTGTTCAAAAAACATTTATATCTTTGCCAATAACCAATAGATCTTAAAAATTGACACGCTATTTGAAAGCTAATTAAATTATCTGTCAGAAAAAACACAAAACGTATATATCTATATTGTAGCAATATATTGAATTTTATTAAAGATTTCATATTATATTTACTTTTTATTACTTATAAACCCATTATTTTCTCCTAAAATCGCGTTATTAACATGCAAAAAATGTCTTATTCAAAAATACTAGTTAAAATTAAACTTTTCAGGTGATGTGTAAATGTACAGAGGCGGACAAAATTATTCACATATATTACATATTAAAATTTCCCACTTTATATCTTCCAAAAAGATTTGTTGTTTCATTACATATCTAAATACAATAATAAATTTATAAGAAAATGTTCACGTACAAGAAAATTAAACAAAAAGTAAAACAAGTCATATCTCAGTAGGGACAAAATTATTCACACAAAGTATGTTTTTCAAAACTTTGAAATTAATTTTCCTTGTAACAAAGCAACTTATACTTTCGGAAAAGTACCGTTCACTTATTTATTGATCAATTGAGCATTCAAGATTTAACTGATTTAGTCATTTTACATTTTTGGCTTTGGAGTGTGCGTTGTTAAAAATTGATCTCGTGTTTAAAAGGGCCGGAAATAAAAGAAACAAGTACAGAAATCGGCACAAAAGAAAATTGAAGCCGTTTTACTATTTACAGTATAATAAAGCGTTTTGAAGGAGAGGAAACTCCTTAAAGCCAACCTCATACCGGTAGACCATGCAAACTCATACCGGTAGACCTTTGATGAGTAAAAAATAATAAGAAAAATTTAAAAAAAAACCAAAAACTACTTCAACACAGGTAACTGAAACGTTAGGTAGGCAATCAAAATACTGCACGACACCCTGATCTTGATTTTGGGAAACAGCTGATTGTGACAAGTATTTTAATTCACAATGAGAAAAAGATTAAGAATTCAAATTTTGAGAGCGTCTCTTCTATCGAGCCTGCCTCGTAAATATGCCTTAAGTCCCCACCATAATTTTTATATTTTTGAAAAGGTTATTTTACTAGCTTTAATTTTTTTTCATTTTAAAATAGTCTTATTTTAATTTTTTTTAAATGTGTTGGAACCTAAATATTTGCGTTTAGATGTTGAAATGGTCATATTTCATTAACCCATCGAGTGCCCTCCATAATTGTTTTAAAGGTTTAAAGGCATGCGTCTTATACAAATAAGGTTTGGTATTTGACCTGAAAGGAAAGGAATAGATTTATCTAGAGGAATTGATTGAAACCATACGTGAATTATTGATTAGGCGAAACAACCGTGAAAGACAATTTGAATTGCTTTTAACCGAGGCTAGTGTTATGCCTTAACCTCGGCAAGCATTTCCAGCCCTTAGTTGTTACTGTCAATTAATTCCACAGTTTCCACAATTTAGCTATGGATTTTTTGTTTTCCGTAATTTTTAAATGTGAAGGAAAAAACACAGAAAGTGAAAGAACCATGCCCGAACCTGGTTTCGAATCAGGGACCTCTAGGTTGTTAGTCTATGTCACTCTCCATTGGACTACAAAGGCCGATTCTGCCAGCTTCAAGAATAAAGTTATTTAAATTTTTTAAATTTTGTTCCTCGAACCCCTACATTGAAATTCGTTACCTTACCGCAAGGGATGGAACCACCAAAATTCCCCAAAACTATTTTTGTATTAAAGTCCTATTAATTTCCTTCCCAACGGTAATTAAAACTTAACATTCGGTTTGAGATATAAATTTTAGTAAAAATCTATTTTCGACGTTTTTGCCAATATTTATTAATTTTGATCTCCCAAAAAATCACGCCAAACTTTTTTCCTTCAAATGAAGTTTCTTATATCCATCAGTAATACTCCATGCTTAATTTCACCCGAATCGGAGATGGTCATGCCGTAAATTCCTGTACGTTCAAAATGGATTTGCTGAATTATTGCAAGGTTTTAGTAATTTTAAAAAAATCTTGAATACTAAATACTAAAAACTTTTAAGTTAAAACAAAAAACTAGAAACTGGAAACTAAAAACTAAAAAATAAAAACTAAAAACTAAAAACTAGAAACTAGAAACTAAAAACAAAAAACTATAAACTTAAAACTAACAAATAAAAAAGACTAAATACTTTTCTGTTCCATTTTCTTTATTTCTTTATTATTAACCCATTGCTTTTTCTTTATTAACCCATTGCTGCCTGCACATATTTTCCGCCGGCCGATTTTGTCTTAATTCACATGTAATAGCAAGAGATAGTTTAGTTTAGTTTAGTTTAGTTTAGTTTAGTTTAGTTTAGTTATTTTCGTTTCCTAATACAAAAGATATAATAATCTTAATATAGTTTTAGTAATATTTTGGTTTAAGATCAGTTGAAATAATATAGTATTAATTAATTAATTCACAAAAATTAACTTAGAACAAGTATATGTTAACTTAGAACATGTATAAAAAAATGAAAAAGCTCATGTCATGTCCGGCAAGCCGAATCTGATTTTGATTATTAAACAAGTATTTAAGAATCTATAAGTGATAAAAAATATTAAAGATATTACAACGAAGAGAAATTATTATTAAGTTTAGCTTAAGAGTTTTAATATACTCTTAATATAAGTAAGTACAAAATATATAAGACAGTTCCACAGACGAATAGAATTAATATAGAATTGTCGCTCTGAAATCAGATGAGTATGCCTTAATTGAATTAATTGAGTAGATCTATTAGATCTGGAAAAGCGTAGTCGGCCATGTTAATATTTAGGTTCTTTGTAAACAATTATTTTCTGTAAAAACACAAGTGTTTTGAATTTTAATAAATTGTCGAAAGTCATACTGAAAATTTGTCTAGAAAACATGGAAATGTGATTGCCTAGTTCCGAAAATATAACGTGCGATGTTATTATTAATAACGTTAAGTTTATGTCTGCTTAATGAGTCATAATTAGCGAATAATTCACAACCATAGAGTAAAGTAAGAATTAAGTATGTTTTTGCTAAGAGAACTCTAATTCTGTGAGGAGTGAAATATTGTGTAACCCAAAGTGTACGGAGCATGCCGTAAATTTTACCAATGGTGCAGTTTATGTGATTGTTTTAAGACAAGTGTCTATTGAAAATAATTCCAAGGTTTTTCGCGGTTTCGACAAAACCAATATTCGATCCATTTAGAGTCAGTGAAGGTATAAGAGTTTGATTAATTTTCTTTTTGCATTTCGATTTTTTTGGATTTAAAATCCGTTTTTAAGAGCCCAGTCGTTTATTTTGCCGAGGTCAGCATTGATGTTTTTGACACAGTTATCCATAGAGTCTAAGCCGCAGCTTGCATATAGTTGAACGTCGTCATCTTTGGGCAGGTCGTTAACATAAATAGAAAACAATAATGGTCCTAACAGAGAGCCTTCCGGGACACCTCTAGTAACTGAGACAAAATTAGACGTAACATTATTCACAAATACCGCTTGAGACCGATCTCGTAAATATGATGAAACTAAATTAGACGCAGGCATCGAACAATTGTACATATTTACTAACTTAGAAGATAAGATATCGTGGTCAACTGTGTCGAAAGCTTTCGAGTGGTCAAAAAGGGTTAAAAAAGTTACTTTTCCGGCATCAAAATGCACTTTTATGTCTTCGGTTACATCTATCAGTGCCGTTATACAACTTCGTTTCGGCCTGTAGCCGGATTGTCGGTCGGTTAAAAGACCGTTATCGCAGAAATGCTTGATAAATTGCTTGCACATCAAGTCTTCGAAAACTTTAGAAATAAACGGTAAAATTACAATTGGCCTATATTCGTTAACCGTTTTCACAATTGGAATTATTTTAGCTTTTTTCCAGGAAGATGGGTAGATCGATTTTGTTAATATTGAATTGAAAATAAAAGTAAATATTGGTAAGAGTCTTGGTAGAAAAGCTTTTATTAAAATTGAATGAATTCAAGCATTGCTGAATTTGTTTTCATAAAATTTGGTTTTAGCAGTTTTAATAGCCCAAGTAACTTTGTTTCTTTTTTGCTTAAATTGATTATGGAGTTCAGAAGTTTTGAACCGCTTCCATTGATTGTAAGCAGAGTTTCGTTGTTCAATTAGTAGTTTTATAGTACCGTTAAACCAAGGGCGATCACTTGGTTTAACTTTCTTAGTTTTAATTGGCACAAATTTATCGTACAAGCAACTTAAACAACTGTTCAGTATCGCAACTTGCTCGTCGATAGAAAAGGTATAATATATTATATTCCAATCAATTAAATTAACTTCAGATTCTAGTTGTGTATAATTAATATTTTTTATGTCCCTAAAGCTAAAACTAGTCGGTTTATTGCACAATTGAAAGTCATATGTTAAGAAAATTATGTCATGTTTAGAAAATATTGCACAAGAAAGCTGATTATAAAATAAAAGTTTTGATATGTCGATTAATATAAAAAGGTCAAGTAGAGTATTTGCAGTACTTGAAAAATGTGTAGGTTCAGTCATATTAGTAGAGTATAAGCCTAAGGAAATCATCTCATTAATAAAATTATCTTCAGACAAAAGGTTACTATTGAAGTCACTAGCTATTAAAATATTCGTATAAGACAAGGACAAACACTGAACAGATTCCATAAATGAGGACATGTCGATATAACGATTGGGCCTATAAACGGAACCAACAAGTAATTTTTCAGTGCCAGACATAACATCAACAAACAAATATTCAATAGAACTGCCTATTTCGGATTTACAATTTAATTTACATTTAATATCGCTTCTCACATAAATAGCAGCACCCCCAGCATGGCTTAGGCGATCAGCTCGGAATATTTTATAACCGTTAACTTTAAACAATTCATTCAGCATATCTGGCACGAACCACGTTTCCGAGACACATATAATGTGAACATCAGAGTTTTCAAAAATATATCTAAATTCATCAATTTTCTTTGCAAAACTTTGTGCATTAATGTGACAGACATTTAAACCTTTTTTTTGTTTACATAACACACGAATTATATCACCCCGTGCAATTTTTATAAGGTTATTTTTTATAATACATAAACAATTTAAATAGAAATGTGAGATATACTCGTACATACAAGTTAATACAAAAATATTTAAAACAATAAACAGAAAAAGACAAAAATTAAACATTTTAAAAAAACCTATACTTATGGTCAGCCTGAAGCATATGGTCAGCCTAATATACACCGTATGCTTAGATTGTATGCAAAAACCGTAGGCACCGTATGCACCGTATGCAAAAAACTCTAAACATTCGTCAAGTCGTGTGGACGTGTTTTTGCAGTGCGCTCTTTGTGACGCGATAAATCGGATAAATAAACAAATAGAAAACAATCAAAAAAGTTAATCTTGAAAACTGGATTCAACTGTGCACACTGCTATTGCTATGACATTTATTGTTAACGAAATTGTTAAACAAAAACTAAGTTTACTTTTAATTTGTTTATAACTCTAAAAACTGTGTCTCTGCACAAGTAAGATTTGTTGTTTCTTTTACACATTTCTGAAACTGTGTTCGTGTACAAAATAGAACTGTCGGCGGCACATAATCAGAATAACTAATAACATTCGTAAAAATATAAAAACAATATAGAGAAAACCAAATTTATCATATATATATGTAAATAACACCTGGCATCTCGCTCTCACAATATCGGTGTTAGTGCTGTGCTAATCAATCTGTCGGCAACAACACTTCTTGCATAATCGTAGTCTAGTGCAATCTTTGATCTTTTTGCTTCGCACTTTTTCGTTGTCTCTTTGGCTGTCTCTTTGGTATTTCATCGTTTCTGCATCGTGTGTACCTACTTTATGTCTCCGTCACCTATGCTGACCCGTCAACAGCGTGAGCAGCTCGCTCCCCGTGCCCTAGGCAAAAGTGAAGGTACGCCAAAATTGAGTTGCAGTAGCACCGCCTCGTTTGGAGTGCAACTCACTGCTCTGGAATCGCGGCTCAAAGCAAGTGCTAAAGAAGATCTAAACAATTTAGAAGAGCGTCTTCGGCAACATACAGACAACCTCTTCAATCGTCTATCTGCTGACATTGAGAGCAAGTTTGGGAGCTTAGAGAGTGAAGTGACGGCTATTAAGAGTGCATTGAGTGCTAAATTTGCTCATTACGATAGCATAATTAACTCATTAGAAGCACAGCTCAGTGCCCTCTCGTCGCGCTGTGACGATCTTGCTGAACAAATATTGAGTATTAACAACAACAACAACAACTTGAACAACAATAGCGGCAATAACATCAATAGTAGCAACAACAATAGCGTAGATTATTCATCAGATGGATGATGGAGTGCCGTTCACCTCAGGGGACAACTTGAAAAGTACTTTCAACCTCATTTGTCGATCTATTGAATTTTTGTCACCCCAGCTAAGAGATATTTTTAGAGTCAAGCCTACATTGAACGCAAATCCTATAGTAATAGTTAAGTTCTACACGCCCTTTGATCGCAATCGTGCTTTGAAGGCTTTTGGCGACTATCGGAGGCGAGTTAAAAAAGCTATTAACCTCAGAGATGCTGGTCTTGACTCTGATAATAATGTTTACCTGCACGAGAGCCTCCCTATCGATAAAAGAAAATTACTTCAAGCGGCAATCGCATGTAAGCGTAAAAAAGCAATTTTTAATGCGTTCGCTCGTCGAGGGAGTGTGTACATCAGGCGATCTAAAAACGGCGACTGTATCAAAATTAACAACGAAGCTGAACTACCCGCAACATCATCTGTTTCTGATGACACCAATGCAAATTAATAGTGTTGCTGCTTTTTATATGTTGAAGTTATTATTATTAATATTAATATTAATATTATTACTATTATTATTGCTTTTATTTACTAAATCTTCTCTTTTCACCTCTTTCAACTTTAACTTTAACCTTTTGCTATTATTATTTATATTGCTTTTATTGTCTAAATCATCTCCTTTCATTTCTTTCAACTTAAACTTTTCACTTTTACTTAGCATCTCTTTCGTACTCGCTAAATGCTTGCAGGATTGCTCTAACTTAATCTTATGCCAGATATAGGTACATCTGATTCTGTCGCTTATGAAAATCATAAAACTGTTGTGGAAATTTTATGCAAACAGCGTTCAGGCTTAAAAGTCGTGCATTTTAATGCGCGAAGCCTGAATGGCTTTAAAATGGATTATGTAAAGCACGTATTTGAAGACTCCTCTGTTGACGTAATATGCGTAACTGAAACCTGGTTTAATGAGGAAGTAAGTAGTTCCTACTATAATGTTAAAAATTATCAACTGTTACGTCATGATAGACTTGATAAAAGAGGCGGTGGGATTGCTATCTACTGCAAAAATTATCTAAAAACCAAAATTCTTAGCATGTCGTGTCAATCTGGTGTTGAGTTTTTAAACGTTGAGTTGTCAGGTAGTAACCAAAGTAAAGTTCTAATGTCCTGTGTGTATAATCCTAGTCGTAATTGTAGTCTTGAGCGCTTGTTTGCAACATTGTCTTACTGTATTATCGACTATGAACATTTTGTTTTATGTGGTGATTTTAATATAAATCTGCTGCACAACGATAGCGTGTCAAGAAAATTTCTTGACAACTTATCTGAATTCGGTCTCAATTTAGTAAATAGCTCGATGCCAACTCGTTTTGCAAACAATGCTCAACCCAGTCTATTAGACATCTTTGTCGTGTCAAATCCATCGTCTGTTTTACTCTTTGATCAGATATCTTTCGTATCTGATCACGATCTCATCTTTTGTTCATTAAATGTCGGTATCGCACCTCTTGTCCCTGAAACTAGTGAAATGTACCTTTCTTATCGTGACTTTAAGTCCATAGACTATGCTCTATTGAATACTGATCTAACTCTAACAAACTGGACGGATTGTTGGTATTTAAATACGGTTGATGAAAAACTGAGCTTTTTTATCAATAGGATTAATACTCTTTTTGATACGCATGTACCCGTTCGAACGCGTCGGATCATAAATACCTCTTGTCCTTGGTTCACACCATCTGTAAAACAAGCCATAAAAACCCGTTTTAAAGCTTACAACAAATGGAAGCGAAATCCCACTACTTTAAATTGGGAAGCATACAAAACAGCAAGAAACGAGGCTACCTCTGCTGTAAGATTATCTAAATCTACGTTTTTTATGTCAAAGCTTAATCCCTCACTGCCCTCAAGACAGCTGTGGAACAATTTGAAAGGTATCGGAGTATGCAAAAAACAATCTGAAAGCTGCAAGATTGACCCAAATATAATGAATGAATATTTTATTGCTAACTCCTCATGTGATAACTCAAACATACTCAATGTTGTTGATAGTAGCATTACTGTATCTGTAAATAATGATTATAATGAATTTTATTTTAATGCAGTAAATGAGCTAGATGTAGCGCGCTGCCTGAAAAAAATCAAATCAAATTCCTCTGGGGTGGATGGTATTTCAATTAAATTTATTAAACTCTTGTTGCCTTTCGTTATTGGTCCGCTCACCCATATAATAAATTATTGCTTCACTTCTTCATGCTACCCTGAAGTTTGGAAAGTAGCAATTATAATTCCCATTGCAAAAAAATCATTCGCTTGCCAACCATGTGACTTTCGACCAATAAGTCTGCTATCTTGCTTGTCTAAAGTTTGTGAGTCGCTCATGGCCGAGCAGATTTCTAATCATGTGCGCACTTCTGGACTAATGTCTAATCTTCAGTCTGGTTTTAGGCCTCGTCACAGCTGTTCGACTGCAATGGTCAAAATACTTGATGATATCAGAGTTCCGTATGATATGGGTCACATTACATTACTTTGTTTGCTAGACTTTACAAAAGCTTTTGATACAGTCAATCATTCAATACTATGTAGAAAACTTTTGCAAAATTTTAGCTTTTCTGCAGCTGCTGTTCGTCTAATACATAACTATCTGGTTGGTAGATCACAAAAGGTTAAATCTGGGTCAAATTTTTCAGAACTTAAAACTATAGATAGCGGAGTGCCGCAAGGCTCAGTTCTTGGCCCATTGTTATTTTCAATGTTTTCCAATGACATCTTCACCAGGTGTCAGCACGTTAAAATGCACGCTTACGCTGATGACCTCCAGTTGTATATGTCCAGGCCAATCGGTCTGATAGAGGATCTTTGTGTCAGAGTTAATGAGGACTTAAACATGATAGCTGAATGGGCAAAGAATAATCTGCTCATGTTAAACCCTTTAAAATCACATGTTTTACCAATAATGAAAAATATGTTTTTTGTTCAAGATTTGCCTCCAATTCTTCTCAATAACGTGAAGCTCAATTTGGTTAGCAAAGTAACTAACCTCGGTTTTATAATAAATTCAACTCTGTCATGTGAGGATCATATTAACTCTTGTGTTAAAAAAGTGTATTTTGGCCTACGAAGCATGCGAATAACTGAAAATTTTGTAAACGTAGAAATTAGACGAAAATTGGTATTGCAGCTCTTGTTACCTTTAATTACTTATTCGGAAGCAGTATATTGCAAGCTTGATTCGCGGTCGGCGCATAAGCTTTTAGTTGCCTTTAACAATGCTGCTCGCTACGTTTATGGCCTGAGGAAATATGACCATGTAACTATGTTTTCGAAACAATTACTTGGAAGAGGCCTATTAAATCATCTCGAAGCAAGAAGCTGTGTGTTCCTGCATAGAATAATTATCACACAGAGCCCTAGCTACTTGTTCGAAAAACTATCTTTTTGTAGATCTAGCAGAGGCATGAACATTTTAATTCCCAGATATAATTTCATCAACTCCAGTAGATTGTTTTTTGTAAGCGCAATCAGGTCGTGGAATTCTTTACCCACACATATTAAAAATATAACTAATAGAAATACCTTTAAGCATTTAGTTTTCGAACATTTTTCTTAAAAACCTAATATTTCTTTCTATGTTTCTCTCCTTTAACTTCTATTCTTTTGCTTTATTCTCTTGATTAACTTTGAAGTGCTTTACATTATGTTATACAGTTTTAATTGTCATCAATTCTTAAATACTATATTGTCTTTTTAACATGTACAACATAAGTTTTGATGTTAGTTTAAGTTAGTTTTAGTTAGTTTTTAATATAAGTATAATGTTGTTATTTCCATCATCTATGTGGCATTCAAAAGATTTAATCTTATTTGTCAACAATATATATAACTCAAATACAAATACAAATACAAATTGTGGAGAGAGCTAACGTGAGTTATTGTGCCCCCCCAGCAGAACGAAAAAACAAGTACCATTTGAGTCCATGTTGTTGTTGTTGTTGTTGTTGTTGTTATGCTCAGCTGTCGCTTGATACGTGATGATCTCTTGCAATTCAGCCATGCAATCAATGCGTCTTGCAGCTTCTGATTCAGTGAGCTTCACATAAACAAGACCACGGAGAGTAAAAGCTGCCGTTAGTTGTTGTCTCTTCTTTAGCCTTACAGCCGCCTGAAGTAAATCATAATTAGCTTTAGTAAGACTCTCGTTCACATAGATTGGAACATCTGAATTCATCCCAGCGTGATGCAAACGCAGAGAACATCGATTAGCTTTTTTAAATTTGGCCACAGATCTCAAAACAAAATTTTTATCATATGGAGTCGCAAGTTTAACTATTATGATGCCATCAGTAGTATTTATGTTAGCACGTACGCGAAAAATACTTTTTATGTTGGGTGGTGTGATGGAAATAGAGTTACATATAATATGAAAAACAGACATTTAATTTTCTCCGTCAACATAAGGAATACCATGCAATCTCAGATCACAAGAAACAGTTAAATAATCCTGTTTAGCAAGTTGCGCTTTCAAAGTGCTCAGTTCAGTCCTAATGGTTTCCATATCCGAGAGACCAGTCTCGATTTTTGATGCACAGTCGGTCATTTGGCTGAAAGTCTTATTCTGAATATCTTTAATTTCAGACTGAATTACTTTAAATTCCCCACTCACATTCTCAAGGCTTTAAGGTTCATAATTTCTGCTGTTGCCTCACCTTATTTCTCCATAACTCGGTCCCCAGAGGTTTTCAATGCCGACCGAAGCTCAGCAATTATGCACTGCTTCTGTTTCTCCAATTCACGCTGCGACCTAGAATAAAAAAAATTTAGGTGCTAAGCTTAACTTATGCTATGTTCACACTCAGAGCTAAATGCGCATTTAGAGTATTTACTATGTATATATGTCCCTGTAACTGGATTGTGTAAATGCGCATTTAGCTCTCAGTGTGAACATAGTATTTACTTAACCCTTTCGACCCGGCTTTCGAATAGCAATGCTGAATTAAATTTTTTGATAGAATTAGATTATTTAAGTAATATATAAATGATCGGTGAAGGAAAAATCTGAAAAACAATAATAGGGTGGCTCGGGGGGTGGTGGTAAACCATTGTACCACTCGGGATGTTTGGTGGTACACATACGTACCAACCGTCCAGTAAAACAAGCTATACTCTTCAGTCAAACAAGCAATATAGAAATTGTAAATCATATTTTATTTATTTTTTATTTTATTGTAAAACAAAATGAATGTTATAATGAACAAATATTTTTACATATGATATGGTGCAAAGCACATTTTGCAAAGTGGCACTTGGCACTCCTTGCAGATTGTTTTTGTTCGTGTCTGTTTTTTTTTAGCGCTGCAGTTGGCACAACGACGTCGGGTTGATTCTTCAACAGGAAGATGAAGTGCCTTGCGATTAGCAGTTTGTGGGGCGCGGCCTGGTTTCATTGATCGACGAACGGCTGTGGTTTGTAAGCCTTCCTTTATCAATGCCTCAGCTAAGGAAACTAAAGAGGATTTAAATGGCATCTTGTTTCGGTTGAGGTCGTTATAAATAATCCATGCATTCACGGCTGCCATCATTATCAATCGGTAAAAAGTTTTCTTCCACCACTTATCCGATTTGCGATCGTATTCGTAAAGGCCAGACATTTGATCAGCCAAGTCGACGCCTCCCATGACCTCGCGATAAAATTTTATTTGACTAGGACACGAGACTTGAATTTTTTCGCCTGTTTTCAAAGTTTTTGTGACAGTCGTAACTGTTGCTTCGTGGCAATTACTTAGTACCAAGACTTCTTTGGTGTCTTGCCATTTTGCACATAGAAGTCCAGATGAGGTGCACTTGAACTCGGATTCGCCTCTTGTCAGTTTGTTACCAGAAAATTTAGGCATATTTTTTCTGTTTGCCATAACGGTGCCAACGGCTGGGAAAGAAATAGTGTCCAATAAATGCACAGATGTAAAAAAGCGATCGAAGCATAACACGACATCTTTTTCTGCGATTGAACTGGCTAATTTTGTCACAACTCGCTCTCCCAGCGTTCCAGAAGGTTGTTCTATTTCTTTTCCATGGTATATGTTGGTTGAAGTCGTATGTGTAGCCGGAAAGAGCATCGCATCGAAGCCACATTTTGATGCCACGTTTGACAGGCTTGAGAGGCATATATTGCTTCAATGTGGAACGACCCTTGAACTTTGTCATTGATTCATCAATGCTTTGGTACACACTATCCTGTCTGCATTTCCGAAATGTGTTCTTCAAACATTCAACTAAATCATCAACATAGTAAGTTTTTCTACTATTCTGTGGCTTTTGTGGCTGAGCAAAATACATTTTCGACGTAATGAAAGTGAATCGATCTTGTGTGATTGCTTCCTTCACAGACTGATTTCCAAGTGACTTATGGCACGACCAATAATCTTTTAGAGATGTAACTCGATTGTAGCACATCACAAACATGCACCCAACAATTGTTTTAATTTCACCAGCATTGGTTTCAGTTATTTTTACCTTATTTATCGGTTGTTCGTTTTCGTAAATTTTGATACGTTCATTCGTACATTGGGCTATGTACATATAAACTGAACTTGGTAATAGTTTACTGAAAATTTCAATTATAGACGCATGGCGAGGTATGTGGTCTGCTATTGTGCAGTCTCGACGATTTTCAACAGTTGTTTTAGGTAAGAAACCCTCGTCAGGAGTACTCCAAACGAAGTTATTGCTAGCTGGCTCATTACAGACAAGTACTTCCTCGGCAGCCTCATTCACTTCTTCCTCTATGTCGTCTGCTGAATCTTCGTTGTCGCTGGAGCTAGAGACACGACTTGGTACAAACTCTTCAGAACTTCCTATAGAAAAATCGTCTAAGTCGCTAGGACTATCAGCTTCATCTTCCAAAATTTTACGAATATCTTCAGGATTCATTTGCTAGGAAAATAACAAGTTTTCTTCAAAACGTGGAATCACATGGATCACTGGTACATATGTGTACCACCATACCGGACGAACGGTACATATATGTACCACATACAAAAATAAGCACAAAACACATTTTTTTTACATATTACTTACCTTGCACAATTGTAGAAAGTAATAAGAACTTCAATCTCTTTTATTCTCAATATTTTCAGAACTTTTATCACTCTATATCATATAAAAACTTTGCAAAAACTACCCACGTGCTTCACTTTGGCTGCGTCCCAACTCACTAAAAACAGATTTGTAAACACAAACAGGGGAAAAACATAACGGAACTTTTTGGAATGCATACAGAAAACCATGAAATATGATAAACGTACACATCATAACCCAGAAACATTGATTTAAAACTTTTACAGATGTTTAAACTTCAAGTGATACACATATGTACCATCCGGGGCGAAAGGGTTAAAATAAGATTAAGTTAAGCTACTAACACGTAGAATACTAAAAAAATTATGAGTGGACAAATATTATTTTTTTGACTCTGATATTTATTTTTTATATTCTACGTCGTTCTTGAGATATAATATTTCAAAAGTATGTAAATACTCTAACTTAACTCTTTAAAGATGGAACTAATTTTTCAAACATGGGGGCTAATTCTAACCTTATTTTGGTTTTGACTAATTTTTAAGTTATACAATTAGTTTTGTGACGTTAGACTTACTGTGAAACCTGAACAAGAGCGTTGAGCGGCGCGTTGCCAGCCGCTTTGCGTTAACGCTTAATTTTCATTCCTAAATAAGATCGGCGGCCTTATGTCAGATGTTGTCAAAAAGTGTTTGAAATATAGGCCGCATTCAGCGGAGTCAACAGTTGTGAACTGTTATAGTAGCGACACCTTAGTTAGCGATTTTTTTATCTGAATGTATTGTTTCTCTAAAAAACAGAAAAGTAAATAAATACAAATAATGTAATAGTAAAAGTTAAGTATCAATAAATAATTTAATTGAAAATTGTACCATTCAGCGTATTATAACACAACAGTTGCCAGCTGTTGACTCCACTTAATGTGGCCAATAGTAACTAATGACAAATTTTTCACAGAAATTACAATTTCATCGTGTTTTTGCAGCCAACTTTACTTCCTAACGCTCTGTCAAAGTTGGATTTTCCAACCGCTCAGCATTGGCGTCGTGTTATTATGCTTGGCTTCATACAATTTATACTGTCATGAGAATTTGTTGACAGATAAACAACGCTGTCGCTCTTGTTAAGGTTCCACAGTTAGTGATGCCATATGGCATTATCGTCCTTATTGGGTTAACGGACTCGATAGAGTTAACTCTAATTATTCATTTCTAAAAATTAAAGCAGCACAGAACAACAATTTAATGCTACATTCAAGATAAATTTAAGTTGTAAAAAATTTGGAAAATAAAAATCCTTACTCTTGATAAGGTTTTAGCACTAACAATTTTTTGTAATTGTAAAAACAAAACACATCCCTCGGAAAAACCTGATAACAGGTCCGTATCATACATGTATCAAGCAATGCAAAATAAAAATGTGTGTGCAGCAAATAAAACCAGTCATAAACAAACTGAACTCTTGCATTACCCATGCGCCCGAAATTATGCAATAATTAAAAATTGATTTTATTTACTTCCTCTCTTCTTGCTTTTTTTATAACTTCAGCTTGAATAACCTGTCTGTACCTTGTGTTTAGCTCAATCAATTGTGCCCCAAGCGTTTATAACGAATTCTCGGAACACTCTTTCTATTGTGTGTGCTATGTTTTGTTGTTGTGTTTTATTTAAAATTCGTTGATTTTAGCAGCAGCAGCAGTAGCTCTTTGTCTTTTTCCCCAATGCATACTGTTAATTTGATTGCTTATTATTTCCTGTCTACTTATTTGTGCTTCTATGAATCTACATATTTTTTGTTTTGTTGTTTTTTTTTCCGCTCACTTAAAAAAAAACCAGTAAAATTATAAATGAGCAAGTTTTCACCGGAGTTTTGAAGTAAGGAGCAAAAGGATATTTTGGGTGTCTCGATGATTGGTTTGGGTTTGGTGCCAACGCGCTGGGGATAGTAATGTTGATGGGGATGAGCACAAAGCAACGTAAAATGCGGTTGAAGTAAAGTAGTTTCGAGCTTTGTTTATGGTCGACAAAGTGCTAGTTTTTGCTGTTGTTGTCTTTATAATTTTTCTGTTTCTTTCGACTATGCTTAAATTTTAACCACTCTAGAGAGTTCGCTCATTTGTCTGGCTTGCAACTTAAGTGCGTTTCTTTTTTTTTACTGCTACGCTTTTGCTCTTGCTTTAGCTAGAAAATTAATTGAAATATTTTTAGCAAAAAACAGCAAGTTTTGGGCAAAGACAAAGTTTGTGGCGCAATCTAGAATTTTGTGGCTAAAAGTTGTTCTAAAATGTAATTAATAAATGTTGGTAAGCGTCTACTGAGCTCACCCAGCTTAGCATCTAAAACATTTATGTTTAAAACACAAATAAGTTTCAATAACAAAAAAAAAAAACAAAAACATTAATTCAATACAGTAACTTAATTGCTTTTAGCCTCAGCCGCATGTTTTAATCGGCTTAAATTGCTCACACAGGAAATTGGGTCACACAAGCTATAGTGTAGGTTAAGGTTAAGACAAAAGAATCACAAAAAAAAAATCTCTGTTGCACAAAAACGAAAATTTTTATGTAAAAGATTTACAACAAAGTGTGTAGTTAATTTAAAATTGATGCTCTAGGAAATTATTTATAGCATGTTGAAGACAAAATAAAAAAAATATAAGAAAAAACAAAAATTGAGCAAAAAAGTTTTGCACATTATTTTCATCTACTTAGTTGGAACACAACAGAAACTTTTTAAGGCACGCAACAAAGTTTACTGTTACAACCAAACTTGAAGCTACCGAGTTACAATACCAAAGCACGCACTTTCACACAAGCAGATACTCTGATACACAAACTCGCACGCTCCCATTCGCACCCATCAAACATAGAGCTGCCACCGCGCTCTACGTTCTATGCTGCTGTCTGAAAGTTTCCATTTTATGCTTATGAAGATACGTGCCAACATGTAAATTTTCCAATTTGTTTCGATTCGATTTTCTTTAGCAATAAATTCATGCTTGCATGAAAATGTTAGAAAAAAAAAAATAAAAAAAATATGTGCAAACATCAACTAGAAAAAAAGAACAAAAAATGTTGCCCCATTTTTCCTTGCTTGCTTTTGTTAAGCTTATCTTAACGCGATCCCGCCTCACACATACAAATTAACACTTAAGCAATTTGAGCAATAAATGAGCTGCACGCTGCTTCTGCTTTCGTTGCGTATCCGTGTCGATCCATGAGCGCCCTAATTTATTATTTATTGATGTACGCCCAGTTTATGTGGGCGTAATCGTGTGCTGCCTGCGGGTGTGGCGCTATGCTTTTCTTTTTTGAAAATCTTAACTGAGCGTGTTTGCATGCTTGATGTTCATGACGTCGTTTTTCTTTCTTATAAATACATCCTGCGTAAGTCTTAGCAGGATTCGGGAGCTCATGTTTAGCGCTCATAAAAGCGATGAGCAGCGATATATAGTAGTATATGAGTATGTGTTTGTGCAAATTAGCGAATTATTTGGGGCATTATTGGAAAAAATTTACACATGGCGCTAACGAAAAAAAAAAAATTAAACGGTTTTGTGTAAACTCGTACAATCTAGAGTTCTTTCCACGTTACAATGTTTGTAAGTAGCTAAGGGTGGGCTTTACTTTCATTTGTTCAAGACTCATTGTTTTTCGAATTCTACTTATTATTTTAAAGAATTTTAACTAATGCTTAGTAAAATTTCCCCTGACATATGAGTATCATTCAATTCAAATCAAACATTTAAGGGGTCCTCTTCTTTGATTCGAATATCTAAAAACAAAACTCAGTTTCCAAATTTCTGTTTTTTTTCAACAATTGACTTTAATTAAAAAATAACTTTTGTTCATCAAACTAAGATATATATAAGGATTTTTTTTTGTTTTTGTCCTTATATGTACACTTGTAAGCATTTCGCAGGTGCCAACGATTTCTCAAAACAAAATAAAAAATATTAATCTAATAAAATAAAAAACCAAATAAAAAAATATTAAAATAAAAAAAAATCAAAAATATTATTATCCCAGTGGGCATTTTAGCTAGCGATACGCAAAAGAAAGCATGGTAGGAACATGGCTTTTATTGGCGTCAATATACCTTCCATGCTTGCTGTATTGATGAGTGCTTCTGTAAGGCCTACCTTTTGAAGGTTTGGAGTATTTTCATGTTATGAAAACATTTTGTATGTTTTATTTTATATGAAAAAATTTTTAAAAAAATTTTGAAAAAATTATAAATGATTAGACCAATTAAAAAAAAAATCAAATCTTAAAGAAAAAACAAAAAAAATTTTGTTTTTTGTCTGATTTG
Source organism: Dichetophora obliterata (assembly GCA_963920525.1). Lineage (NCBI taxonomy): Eukaryota > Metazoa > Arthropoda > Insecta > Diptera > Sciomyzidae > Dichetophora > Dichetophora obliterata. Next base: position 55,926,764 of record OY986437.1, read on the forward strand.
GGTCGCGAACCCAGGTCTCCGAAATCTAACACATTACATATAACATTATATGAAAACTTTTATATGGAAAAATTCTAAGTCTTCTTTTATTTTTGTATGAAGAAATTTTACAAAAAAATTCAAAAAATTTTTTTTAAATGAACATGAAATAAAAAGCAGATTTTAAAAAAAATACATACAAAACTTTTTTTTTTTGGTCCGAGCTGGGCTTCGAACCCGCGTTCCCGCAAGCTTACTTTCATTTGTAATGATGCAAAATAAGCTGAGGTTCGTTAAAAACTGCGGTAGACGAGTGGATAAAATACCGGACTGCCACATGAGAGGACGTTGGTTTAAATCTGGAAATTGTCAAAAGTTTTTTATTTCAAGTTGCTTTAACTTTTATATTACTTTTCATTCTAATGTACATTCTCAAAAAGGACTTCTAGCAGGCTTTTTTACAGGAGCGAGAGAGGAAGGCCTTGAAAATTTTCTCGTTATAAACAAAAAAGTTAATAAGCTCGGAAATGAGTACGGAAGGCTAAAAAAATCCATATGATGGCCTGCTAGAAGCGCTTCAAAGCCCTGCTTTTGCCCACTGGGATGTTAAAATGCTACATACATGTATAGTTAACAGATGTTTATATATAGAGGGAAAGGGCTGGGTTGTGAACCAGGTATTGTTTTTGAGCTCAACTTTTGTGTTCATGCAGATTAGCGTTTGATTAAAACTGAACTCTCTGTGCTTAATTATTGAGGAACGAAATTTTTGGCTCTTCCAAAAAAGTGGTTGGGTAGTTATCCATCTGGCATATTAAAAAAAATAGTCGAAAAATAGAACACCTTCATTAGATTTTATTTATTCTTATAAGCTTAGATTTTATTTATTCAGAAGTCCTCAAGAGGCAAAACAAGTCATAATAACGCCACTTATGCTAAAAAACATAATGAATGGAAGTGTTCAATCATAATTTTTTCATCTTCATCCAAATTGGTGTCTCAATATTTGCATGTGAAATACAAACGCGTTTTCTATTAGTGAATTAAAAGTCAGCCACATGTGTTGTATTCGGTGAAGTTTTTGGGGGTCAGTTCTTTAGGCAAAAATCTCAATGTCTTTATCAGATTATTTTGCCTGGGAACGTTTAAGTGGGGCTGGTTGTGCCTTCTTTGGTGCTGCTTTTGCTGTTAGTTTTTACTTTACTGCTGTTGTTTCTGCTTCAGATCATCAATTTTGTCTAGAGAAGTCAGCCCGCAGCTCTGCATTGTCTTTCGGCCACGCTTTGGTGGTTTCTTTGGGCTGGCTGCTTGTAATAGCTTAATTTTACCCAGAAGTGACAAAACACTGGTACTTTCTGACGCTATTCGACAGTTCTAGTACAAATCTAGTATGAAAAACGGATGGATCATAGCCCAGCCATGACACTATTTTGGAAACGTCAAAAACGATGATACTTCCAATCATATTTAGCTAGATTGAGCTACGTTGTCTCAAAATAAAACCTTTTTTGACGTTCGCATAGCTGTGGGTCTGCGAAAAAAAAAATCTTAAAATTTCAACCTTTGGATTTGGTTTCTTAAACGATAATTAAATCTAAGAACAAACTTTGAGCCAAATTGGAGTTGGTTAGTGACACTTATGTTATATTTCAATGTAAAATGGGAGATTAAATTAAACTTTGTGATTTGGTTGCAAACACTATTTGCCTTGAAAAATTATATAAAAAAAAATTAAAATATATCTACTTGCAGATTTTATTTCAAATAATATTATTATATATTATTTCTTTATTTTTATTATTATTATAATTAAAAAATACATTTTTGAATAAAAAACAGTACATATACACTTAAGACTAAAAAAAAATAAAAAATTTAAAAATTAAAAATTGATAATAACATCTGCATTCTGATGTTCAAAATGAACAAGTGGCGAAATGTAGAAAACATATTTAAATATTTAAAAGCAAAAATCACAAGCATGAAACGCAAATATTTATGAGCATCAAAAATCAAGTGATGGAATAAAATTACATAAGAATTAAACAATTGACACAAAATTACAGCTGCACAGAGAATAGAGTATTAACAATATCAAAGTCGAATTTAAGCAGCCATGTTTTTACCTCTTTAAGGAACAAAATTATATTACGAATACAACTAATATTATTATTATTTTATTATTTATTTAGACAAATTGTTGACTTAATTTAAGACTTAAATCTTTTACATGCCGCATATAAAAATAGATAACAACTAATTAATTAAACTATAATAAACTAATACTGCTAAAGTAATTATAAAAATATTAATTTAAAAATTTTTTATATTATTTTACTGAGTCATCATATAAAACTGAATACAATTCAATTATTCGAGGATAAAATTACAAAAGAAAACTGTTTCAAATATGTATAAAAATCATTAAGATACTAATGCCAAAAATATATAATTTAAACGAAAAATTTTTAAGAAAGTAATTAAAAATCAATTTAAGTTTTAGTAAAGGATAACAAGATCAGAAACAGAAGAGATAGAATCAAGAGAAATAGGTGAAGATTAAATGCTTAAAGTGCTTAGGGTTGGAAATTGTTTTAATGTTTCTTGGAAGTGAATTTCATATCTTATGGCACTAACGAAAAACGATCGGATAGATTTTAGGTAGTTATGCCTCGGAATAACAAGGTTCATGCTTCTGTTTGACCTACAAAACGTTATTTTCAAATAGATATCTTGGACAACGAGAGTAAATGCAATTTCTTGCTTCAAGATAGCTGAGCAAGTTACGGCCTAGTTACTGTTTATTAAAAAATGTTACATTCTCATACCTCCAAAGACCATAAACATAGCGTGGAGAGTTGTTAAATGCAACTTGAAATTTATTTATTTATTTATTTATTTATTTATTGGCCAACCAAGGCAATTTACTTATTCTAACAGGTTTTTACAAATTTATTTACTTATTCTAACAGGTATTTATTTTTTATTTTTTATTTATTTATTTTTTTTTCCTTTTCTCCCCCTTCCTTGTTTTGGTGATCAAAGATGTGCAATTCGAAGTGGGCGTAATCCGCCCACCTAATTGACATTATTTCACGAATACGCCAAAAAGGAAAGGAAAGAGGAGAAGAAAAAAAAAGAGAATTCAGAGGTTGGGTTGATTAGGCAGAGAAAGAGACTTGTATAGAGAACGCTTGAATAAGAATTTGGACATGGAAGGTGAGTAGTGGTCGGATATATTATTAAATTTTCTACAGCAACGGTTGATGGGTTCATTACTGGCATATGCAGTATGATGCCGATATTCAGTTAACAGCCGAGTATGCCTTGTACGTCTTAAAGGGTCATTGAGGGTAATCTTGTTAGAGATATATTCGCAGTTAGTTACACCGCTCAGAACATCGAAAGTAAAGCATGTATCCAGTACCGTTCTTCTTGTTGATAGCGGTGTCAAATTTAATAGGGTGAGTCTGTGTTCATATGGTGGAAGGCTTCCATAATCGCGGGGGTTATAAGTTTCTCTCAAAGCGAATAGTAAGAACTGTTTTTGAATGGATTCGATTCTATCACAATGGGATCCAAAAACTGGATTCCAAATTATGCAGCTATATTCGAGTATTGGGCGCACTATTGCACAGTACAGGGATGTAGTGACCCATACATTCTTGAATTCGTATGCTCGTCTTTTAATAAAACCGAGCAGTTTACTGGCCCTGGATACAATCTTATCATAGTGTAAATTAAATTTACAACTTGGTTTCTACGGGAAAAACTTATCACGCTACACTTTTTTACATTGAGGTAGAGTTTATTTTGGGTACACCAGGTCTCAAGAGATGAGAGTTTTAACTGTAAGAAAGTTACATCTTCCTGCGATTCAATTACGTGGTACAATTTTAAGTCGTCCGCATACATAAGATGTGGAATATCCTTCAACACCATGGACAAGTCGGATATGAAGATATTGAAGAGAAGAGGACCAAGGTGACTACCTTGCGGTACTCCAGAGGAGACTTCAATTTTCTTCGAAACAATTCCTTGAAATTTAACATATTGGGATCTACCATGGAGATAAGTTGATAGCCAACTAAGTAAAGATCCAGAGAAACCAAATTTTTCTAATTTATGTATTAAGATGCCGTGATCAACACGATCAAAAGCTTTACTGAAATCAGTGTAAATAGCGTCTATTAGGTATCCTTTCTCCATCTTGCATAAAACGTCAGAAACCATTATCATGAGGTTAGTGGTTGTGGACCTTCCTTTTCGAAACCCGTGCTGCTGCTCGTTTAGTCTCTGGTTGATAAGGTACGTTAGCTTTTCGCAAATAATTTTTTCAAATAGCTTTGGGACGGCCGACAAAATTGCTATGCCTCTATAGTTTTCAACTGAACTTTTTTGACCGTTTTTGTATATTGGTATTAGGTAGGAAGTTTTCCAATAAGTGGGAAACACTCCAAGAGACAGTGATTTGTTAAATATAATATATAACGGCACAAGTAGTTGGTCTAAGCATCGCACCAATAACTTTGGGGGAATTAGGTCAGGTCCAGGTCCCTTGGTTGCATCTAAACCCTTTATTGCATTCGATATGTCTTCTATTGACAAGCTAAAGTTTTCAACCATATGTTGTGAATTCGGAGTGGGGGGAAAAACATCCGACTGAGTAGTTGGTGGACAAAATACATCCTTAAAATGATCCGCAAAGAGGTTACATATTTCTTGAGGATGAAGGGTAACCGGCTGATTTTCGTTTCAGATTGACAAAGTCGAAAAATGTTTTGGGGTCTTGGACAATTTTCTCTCCAATTAAGTTTGTGTAAAACTTGTAAGCTTCTTCAGATTTGAAAGAGAACTCTTTTGATAGCTCATCGTATCTGAGCCTCATTTCTTCGGTAACATTTGCGGTAGTTTTGATGAGTTTGTAAATTCGGTTTCTCTGGTTTCTCAGGTATCTGAGATTTGAATTTAGCCAAGGTTCTGAAAGTTTGTTTTTTTTCTTTATTTTAGGCACATATCTTTCGATAACTGTATAAATATAATTATAAAAACTCGAAACAGCGCTATCTAAGTCTAAGTTCGATAGAGCACAACTCCAGTTAATACCATCTAGAAGAGATGTTATGCTTTCGTAATCAGCATTAAGAAAATCGTACACAATGGAGTTATTGAAGGACTGGGTAAAAGAGATATTTATATCAGATAACATTACTGTTAGGGCTGTATGGTGAACACTGTTAGCAAACAAATTTTCTGCTTCGATGGTTGGAACAACCCTCACTTCGTCGTACGAGTTAGTAAAGATTAAAACCACCTACTATTTTGGTTTTGTGTTGCAGAGACTTGCTGTAGATCATTGCTATAAAACGTACTTATTAATGTAAAGTCTATAGAACTAGAGAGGTTTACAGGAAGAAGATAGTTGTCATTTTCATCAATGACAAATGATATATTTGGACGGTTGAAGTCACCAAAAATAACAATCCTATCGTCTTCAATTAAGGTTTCCGTAAATGTAGTGATTGTTTCACATAGCTCATTGTATGATGCTTCGCTAGAGCTTGGGGGGATGTAAATGACACCAATGTACATAGAGAATTTTTTTCCTATATAGACTCTTACTATACGGTGTTCAAAGAGTTTGTGAGTAGGGGTTTTTATATGCTCACTTGAAAGAGAATTGTGGGTAGCAATTAGTACGCCGCCACCTCGTGAGAAACCTGTTGAGGAATAGTCGCGGTCATTTCGGTAGATAGTCCAATTGCAGTCCAGAATTTCTTCATTTTTAAAAGTTTCGTTTAACCAAGTTTCTGTAATTACCAGAATCTTGAAGTGACAAGATTTAGCGTCGATAAAAAGTTTATTTAGTTTACCTCTCATACCACCACAGTTGTGATAAAAAATTTTAAGAGAATTTATTGAGTCGGCAGGTAGGCATGGATCCTTGGACATTACTTGAGGAACGTTGTTAGGTGACTTTGACTGGTTTTTAGCAATAGGGGTAGTGTTAGGGTCAAAGTTAGGGGCAATAATACTGTTGGTGCTCCTTACGGGACTTTTGCAGAAAAGAGACATGTTTAGACCTAACGTGAGTGCCATAGGTGTCAAGGTCCGCATTGACTTGACTTATTGACACTCCAAGTTGCTCGTGAAAGCAATTAAACATATGACGCAAATCGTTCACATCGGTCGGCTGCCCTTCTTGTTGTATTAAAACTTTTAAATTAGTTTTGGTCTTACCCTCTATGCATGTAGAATCAGGGGCTTTATGCATATAGGCGAGATACAGACGGACGTTGTTATAGACGCTGTTCTCTCTAAGACGAGAAAGGGAATATCTGCTTTCAGTGTCTGCACAGGAGTTCAATGTTAATTTCACTCTTGGAGGTATTAGAGGGTCTAAAAAGGTTTCAGGGTTACCAGGTTGATTGGAAGGGATGTTATGGAAAGGAGATGGGTCAGAAGTGCGGGGATGGATGGTTGGTGGGTTAGTTGATGATTTAGTGTCTACGGAGGGGGATGGAGACGGGTTGAGAGTATGGGAGTGAATGAAATTCGGATAGTTGGTAGATGTGTTTGTTGGGTTTTCTCTTGAGTCGGAGACGGGTGAAAGGTTGAAAGATACACGGCGACGTTGTGTGATAGGTTGTGTGGGAGCTGACTTTTGATATAAGTTTGCAGGAATTAGCTTACCGTTGTGCTTGTTGTTGCTGTAGTGAGTTGTGGTATTTTTAAAAGAATTGTCATTGTTGACCGATCTGGGCTTATGACTGATCTGTGGAGAGAAGGTGGGAAAAATAATGGTTTTAAGTTCCCAGTTGGGGACAGAACTGCGATGGGGCTTACGAGAATTAGGGTTGGAATTTAAGCTGGAATTTGGAATACCATTAGAAATAATATTATTTGATTTTGTTTTAGGCTTATAATTATTGCTTATCTTATGATTAGATTTAGTGTTTATGCTGGGATTAGAAATAACATTAGAAATATTTGAATTAGACTTAGGTGCATAACTTAGAGATACGTTTGCCTTAGATATATTTCTCGGTTGCCAGGTTCTGCCAGGTTTGTCCGTCCACCTAGATATTTGTACATTTCCGTGTTCTTGCATACCACCGGAAGGACTCAGGACCATCCAAGCGTATTTAGATGGTAAGCTAAGTTTAAAACTGCTTAACTTGGCACGAGTTGGAGATGTTTTTTGGCAATCGGATATGGTGATGCGGAATTTTTTTAAAAAGTATGTGCATAGATCTCGAGTCAAGTTTGCTATAAACCGACTTTCGCATAAGAAAATATTGGCAATAACAGCTGTAAGACAAGCTTCTTTCTAGTTTCAACAGGTACGAACGCAGAAGTCATCCGAAGATTTCTGAGAACATAATAAATTTTACTAACGCAGGAGCTTACACGATCTTCACAGGACAACGACGAGCTTATTTGGTAAGCGAGATTTGTAGCCTTTCTTTGTCCCATGTTACGGTGGCGGTCATGGGCTCATCATGGTCATGCATTGTTGTTGTTTCAATGTAAATTAAAAATTTGAGAGCGAGAGCAAGAGAGTAAATTTGCACCACCACGGTCACTAAATGATTCGACAAAAATATGAAATCATGGGATTAAAACAGCATTGCGTTGTGGAATTATTCACAACATTTGTGTTTAGGCACGAAAATAGTACACTTTTAGTACGAAATGTACGAAAGCGTTAATGAAACCTGCTTAATAACAACACTCATCGGTTGAAAAAATACTAAAAGTAGCAAAAAATGTACTAGTGCTTAGGCATCATATGACCGCCAGCATAACATACTAGCGTCACACAGCTCATCATACGAAAAAAGAGAGTAAAAAGTGACAGGGATCATATGACGAGCACTGTAACAACGCCCTTACAAGTTTTAGCTCAACGCCATTTAGGAAAATAGGGGGATCATCGAGATTCATACAAGGTGTTTGTGAAATCGGTAACACATACGATTTAAGAGGGTTCAATTCCAGCATATTAGCTTTGTCCCAATTTGCCAAAAAATTTAAATTTTCGTTTACTCTTGCACATAAGTCTTCAGAGAGACAAATGGGTCTGGACAAATACAACTACAGGTCATCAGCATAAGCATGCATGGTTACATGATTGCATGTACTAAAAATATCATTTATGAACATGGTAAACAGAATTGGGCCAAGAACTGAGCCTTAAGGAACTCCACTTGTGGTAACTTCACTCTAAAAACTGATTGAAAAATCTCTACTGGGGTTTTTGTAAAAAAACCACGCTATTCGGTGAGTTTTTTCAATTTTGTCTGAAAATCAGCGTCTTTTTCCAAAATATGTATATTTACTCTACTATTCATGCTATTTGAGTGTGTTTTCGCTCAGAGAGTCTTAAAATATGTATATTAGGGCGTAAACTTTTTGTTTTAGAAATTTAGGGGGGCTGAAGCGGAATCCAGAAATTCGTCACGAAAAACAATTTTGAGAATTTTTTCAGATTTGTTGAAAAAGGTTTAGAAATCATTTTCCGACAAAAATAGTTTTTCAAAATAACACTTGTTATTTTAACCCAGAAAGGGAGCCTAACTGAAAAATATGATGTTTCAAAGATCTTATTTGGAAAAAAATGTTAAAATTTTACTTTCGTGAGCTTGAAAGAGGAGTTTCGACTTTTTTTCTGGACAGTACAGTCACAAAAGGGATTTTTTTTAATTCCACCTTAAATTTCTCAAAATTTTCGCTTACAATAAAAAATCCTAGTATGCAGTTCTAAACAACACTTAATTTTAAGTAATTTAAAGAAAATAAATCAATAATTTATCTATCCTTTTACTTAAGTAATGCGCATTTAAGGTTTGGAAAAAAATTAATTTTTAAGTAAATTTATTAGTGTGAGCAAAGGTTTTACAAATAACAGTTATAAGGGCTTTGGTATGAGGGTTACCATGTATCACGAGGTAACAAATTAAAGTTTAGCCAAAAACCATTTAGAATTGATAATTTTTTTAGAAATTTTTGTTCTGTTTTAAATATTTTTTTGCGGCCGTTCTCAACCACTTGGAGCAAATTTTGAAAGCTCTACTCAGATTTGGTAAGATGTCGGTAAGCATTTGCAGCAGGAACACCACGTAATAATGTCTAATTTTTACAACAGCTGCATTTATTCGTAACATAATAAAACCGTAATTTAACTTATTTGCAACAAAACGAATGATTTGTTACTAATTACTTATTTGAAATTTTAATACAACTCATTTGTGACTAAATTTGTTTAAAAAACTGGAATACCACCGAATTATAACATATTTTTGTTACAAGTCGAAATCTGTGCTAGCTGGGATTATAGGCGACTTTCTTGAGAAAAACATCTGAAAAAATATGATCAGAACATGAATTAGAAGTTTTGAGAGACGTTATTACTTTGGAAAGCTCATAAGAAGAAATGGGCTCAAAATATGGGCCGAAAAGTTTAAATTTTTGTACACGATTTCTAACCGTGCATATAGCGCAATCAATTTTCTGCAATTAAAAAGAAAACTGGCTTGAAAAACCTTAAACGGTTCAAAAGTTAAAGATTTTATATCAAAGAAAGTGCGCTGTGCGGCGCTTACAGTTTTGGAAAAGATAAGAACGCTCGGAAGACATGGCAGCATTTGAAGCTCTTTTATAATACTTAATGTTCGAATTTCCCATTGAAACTTGAACAAAAAAAAATAGATTTTTTTAAAGTCTTTCACAGTTTATTCCCCTAAATGCATTTATAATTCCATTATAATTTTTCCCAATCCCAGTTGATGTCTCTCAAACTTGAATTTTCTCAAATAAATTATTTCGATGTTATTTAATATGTAAATGAACTAAACTTACACAATGTTTTGTTTTGCCTGTGCTAAAACTTTTGAAATGTGTCCTTATATGAATATTTAATTTTGTGTGACTAATTTTTTCTTATAATGTAAAACTCTTTTCCATATTTTATTTTATTTAATATTACGTTTTCTTTACTTGATTTTTTTTGTTTTGTTTTTTATTTATTTTTGGTTTGCTTACAGCATTTTATCGCTATCAGCACCAACTCGTGCCTCATAACTTATTTAGTTTGTGATTTAACTCTTTTTTTTTCTTTCTTTCAAAATCCAACTCATTGAAGTCTGCTGCCATTTAAATTGCTTATCCTTTGGCTGGCATGATTGCGTGATGACTTCGACAACGCATAATCCCTTGCTTTGGAAAGATAAAGAAACCCATACTTATTTCAATTATGCCTTCATATTTCATTACTTTGCAAATAAATCCCTTGCAAGCAGCTAACAGATACACGCACCACAGTGTATTGTGTGTTCATATCGCAACTTAAGTACTAAAGGGGCACAACTCTAAGTTTTAACATTTTCAGAAGAAGAAAAAAATATCGTTTTTCAAGGCACTTTTTTGTGTAAAAGCAAAATGCAGATGTGAAAAATTTTGATAGTCTATCCAGATGGTCGATACAAATTGTTCTACATAAGAAAGTGAAGTTTAAGTTGTCCCTCTTTTGTAGCTAAGGTGCGATATGTCTCAATTTAAAAATGCCCCTGTTGTCGTAACCCATCTTTTTTAGCCCCCTACAACAATAACAATTCCATTTCAATCCTAAATCTGATGCTTCTTGTTTGTGTTTTATTGTAAAAAAGCAACAACAGCCAACCAGAAATTCTTTATAAGAGAAATGCGGACCTAAAAATGAAGGCAAATAGAAATAGAAATAAAATAACTTATGAAATATAGGCTTAGTGTTTTTCTTTTTTTGAAAAATGTCGTTTGGCTTTATGCTGAGGCTATTAAAAAAGGATTTTATTTTGTGTTTTGCATATCCGCAAAATATCCAATGGTAAAAATGGCAAATGCCAAAGAAACGGTTAACATTTTTTTATAGCTCCTTAAATTTTTAAATGACCTTATAAAACTTTTTTAACTGTTTCTTTTAGCAGCATTTAATTGCTACCGTTAGTGTGTTTTATATGAATTTTTCATGTTTTCGTCACACGTTTTTCACACATATTTAACATTTTTGTAACTCATTCTCTGTTTCTTTTTGTGTTTTTTTGCAGAATCGCTGAGCACGTATTCCACAACGACCACAATAACAACAGTGTCGCCAGCGAATGTCCTGCCATATTTTGACTTTGATGTGCCACGCAATCTAACTGTAACCGTGGGCCAGACGGGTTTTCTGCACTGTCGCGTTGAACGACTGGGTGACAAGGATGTAAGTCGTTAAACTTTGTTTGTGTCTTTTTTTGTTTTTCTTGCTTTATTATATATTCTATTGTTGCGCGCTCGACGCCTAAAAGGCTGCCATGAATATTCAATATATTTGCATAATAAAATGCTTCAAATGCTCCGCAAAGTAGGCGATAAAAATATTCTTTCGAGCTAAATACATAAATGTAGGGCAGCAGCAGCATCATCATTGACTACGCATTAATTAGGCAGTAAAATAAAAACAAATAAGTTAAATTCATGCTTTATATTATTTTACAGAAACGTGGTAAAATTAACGAATTTTGCGCGAAAATGGCTTAACACAAGACGCGCTTAAGTGCACCAATTCCGCTATTTCTAAATGGCAGGCTTGGTGCCAACTCAAAAGTAATGTAAAATTAAGATATTTTTGCCGTTGCGCAGTTATTCACATGGGCATATCCAAACTGGTGTTACGTATGATTTGCACGAAGAAATATTAAAAATAAATTATGAAAATGTATAATTTTTAAAAAGGCTTTTTTTATATTTGCGTAAAAATTAAGTAAAAACAATGACAACAATCGACTCTAAGGATTTAAAAATATATGCAAAAATATATGCTGGCATGACGTTACAAAAAACGGAAATGACTTTTTTTAGATGGGTTTAAAATAACAAAATTTTTTTTTCAAGTGATCAAATTTAAAAATTTTTTTTTTTGTTTTTTTATTAGAATTTTTAACTGAAAATTTTGGTTCAATTGGGTAATTAAGTAATTAGGTAGTATAATAATTATGTAGATAAGTGATTAAAAAACAAATTTAATATATTGTCAACCATTTTTTCATTATCCTTAGCCAATGCCTTTAATTTTTACTTAAACAAAAAAGTTTACGAAATATTTACTAAACATTTACGAAAAAAAACCTACAATTGTGTTACAGTGCAGACGACTTGATCATCTTAAGTAACGAATTTATAAATAAATTGCTTAGATTACAGAATACATTAAGTTCTTAATAAGTTATAATTTTTTTGTTACGGTTGACTTTTCTGTAAGAATGCTCACATGTCAATTTTCGACAGTTATAAAATATAGTAAAATGCAGGTCGTATCTTTAACACTGGAAGGACATGCTTATTTTTTATACATAAAAGTCATGCTTCGTCGAATCGACTACGCCATTTTTCAAAATGGTCCTACGGACTACCTTTATGTCATAATGTTTCAAAATCACTTGTTTTTGATTATTAAGCTTATATAGAATAAATAAAAACAACAGTTTATTTAATATATAATACTTCTTAATAAAAATGATAATTTTTCACAGATTGAGTTAATTTGGATTGTTTTACTAAGGGCCATTTTGTTCACAAAGGGCACAAATATGATTTAATTCGGGGATAACTATCTCTAGGTTAATTTTATACCAAGCGTATAAATCGGGAGATAAAAAAGTGGGTTTGTTCACATTTTATCCCAGCTTTATGCTTAGAGCATAAATTCGCTCTCAGTTTATATCGATTTCCATTGGAATGTTAGAGTGTTGCTCATTAATTAAAAAATGTGTGGGATTTTTGGTTTATTTTTGCGAATTTGGGGGATGGAGTGAACACTAGGTAAAAATGGATCGCTGATTTTGAATCTGATGTCAGAATTTCAAAATTCTAAAATTTTTCTGCGCAGGGCTGCCAACTAAACATTTTTTTAAGAATTTTAAACATGAAGAAAAAGTATTGGGGGGTTACTTCTTTCGAATCTGGTGTCAGAAATTTAAAATTCAAGATTACGGATAGAGTTGCCACCTAATTTCTTGTTATTTATGCGAATTCAACTCTGGGAGAAACACTAGGTAACATTAGGTCGCTGATTCCGAATCCGTTGTCAGAATTTCAAAACTCGAAAATTTTTCTACACTAAGGGCTGCCACCTAAAAATGTTTTATTTTAAGAATTTTAAACATGAGGAAAGAGTATTGAGGGGTCGTTGATTTCGAATCTGAAGTCAGAATTTTAAAATTCAAGATGGTGGATAGGGTTGCCACCTGAATTTTTTGTATTTTTATGAATTCGTGGCTGGCAAAAAAAATGCTGCACCAAGAATGGGTCGGTGAATACGAATCCATGGTCAGAATTTCAAAATTATAAGGTTTTGAAATAATAGGGCTGCCACCTAATAATATGTATTTTTAAGAATTTTAAACTTTATTTAACAGTGTTAGGGAGTCACTGATTTCGAATCTGAAGTCAGAATCTTAAAATTCAAAATTGAGAATAGGGCTGCCACATTAATTTTTTGTATTTTTATGAATTCGGGGCTGGCAAAGAAATGGTATGCCTAAAATGGGTCGCTGAATCCGAATCCGTGGTCATAATCTCAAAATAACAACATTTTGAAATAATAGGATTGCTTTTACTTTTGAAAATACATATTATTAGGTGGGAGCCCTATTATTATAAAATTTTATCATTTTGAAATTCTGACCACGGATTCGGATTCAGCGACCCATTTTTACCTTTCAGTTCGCACCAGCCCCGAATTCATAAAATTAAAAAAACTAAGGTGGCAACCCTATTAGCCATCTTGAATTTAAAAATTCTGACTTCAGATTCTAAATCAGTGACTCCCTAACACTGTTAAATGATGTTATTGAGTCAAATAATAAGTAAACTTTATCATTTTGAAATTCTGGCCACGGATTCGGATTCAGCGACCCATATTTGGCGTACCATTTTTTTGGCAGCCCCGAATTCGTAAAAATTTAAAAATTAAGGTGGCAACCATGTCCACCATCTTGAATTTAAAAATTGTGAGTTCACATTCAAAATCACTAGCACCCCAGTACTGTTCCCTCATGTTTAAAATTCTTAAAATAAAACATTTTTAGGTGGCAACCCTATGTGTAGAAACATTTTCGAATTTTGAAAATTCTGACAACGGATACGGATTCAGAGACACATTTTTACCCTTTATTTCGCGCCAGCGCGAATTCGTAAAAATAAAAAAATAAGGTGGCAACCTTATCCAACATCTTGAATTTTAAAATTCTGACACTAGATTCGAAATCAGTAACCCCCAATACTGTTTCCCTATGTTTAAAAATCTGTATTTTAAATATTTTGACACCAAGTAAATAAAAAATATTAAAATGAGAGTGATGAGAGCGAATTAAAAATCTTAACTCACCAATTTTCACGAGTTATATATTTCTGGGGTTAAGCTATCTCGCCACCATTTTTATCTCCAGCTTGAAGAGTTAAATGCTTGACTCACTGTGAACAAATGAAAAACTGGAAAAATCATGGAATTAACTCGGGGATAAATTTATCTCTCTGTAAACAAAATGGCCCTAAAAGTACATTTAAAAAAACAAAATAATTATAATTAGAGGCACAATTTTAACATGGAATTTGTTGTTATTTAAGAAATAACGTACTAAATTTTAATGAGATCATATTTTTAAAGGGTTGAGAATATATTATAGGCCAAAGGCACAAAGCTCCATTTCATGCTCCTTATACATGCTATATGGCATTTTGAGCACTATGACTTGCTCATGCGACGGTTGGAGGGGGGACAAAGAACACTTTTTTTCCTCTTCTTCCCAGAATTTAATTCTGAACGGTTTCGATCATTCTTCAGCCATGAATATTGATGCTGTTTCGCACCGCTGTCGGCAAAATTGGAATCCGTATCATATTATATAATTAAACTTTAATAAGTGAAAAGTGTGGCGGCCGTAGCCTAGTGGGTAGAGTGCGTGGACTCTAAGCTAAAGAACCGCAGTATCCCGGGTTCAATTCCAGCTCAGACAGGAATTTTTTCATTTGAATTAAATGTTCTGTTCGGTCGTCACCTCTCTGCAGACAATGGCAAACCTCAGAGAGTAAAAATTGCCATGTAAAGCTCCTTGAGAACATAGGCCGTTCGGAGTCGGCATAAAACACGTAGGTCCAGTTCTCAGTAATTTGTGATCAAACAATTTAATAACAAGCACAACACACTTGATCAATAGAAGCTAGGTCAAAGTCCTTTCAAGGGCTAAAATGGCCAGTTTATTTTATTTTTTTATAAGTGAAAAGTGTTAATTTTCATTAAACTGGCACGATTGATGGTCTTTTGATTTGATTGGAACATGTTGTTCGTATAGATAATAAAGCATTATATTAGGCCGAAAACGGAGTACAATTCGCACATTTGGGCAGGGGCTTCAAGATCTTATTTGGAGCTTCTGGACCGAATTCAACGTCGTGCGATATATTTGATAGGAGATGAAAGTATTTCATCCTCTCTCAACTCTCTTGAGCATCGACGTAATGTAGGTTGCCTAAGCCTTCTGTATAGGTATTACCATGGGAAGTGGTCAAAGGAGATACATGGCCTGACGCCACCAGCTCGTGTGTTTCCCAGGTCCACTCGGACAGCTGTCCAAGCCCACCCCTTTACCATTGCATCGATGCCTAATAGAACCTCGCATTACCGCGATAATTCGTTCTTTAGTCGCGCGGTTAAGTTGTGGAATAGTCTCCCTGCGAGCGTGTTTCCCGGCAGTTTTGAGCTGTGCAAATTCAAAACAAATCTTCACCGACACTACTCCATCTATCCACCCTCCAACTAACTATCACCCATCTTCCGAATCAACACAATGCTTACGCATTTAAAGGGGGCATCCCCTGAGCGTTGGTTCAGTCTAAAAAAAAAAAAAAAAAAAAAAAGCATGAATGAAAGCCATTTATTATTTATTATAGAGAAAATGATTAAAAATAAGAACTATGTTCTTTAACAGTATAATGACTGCTTAATAATAAACAAAATTGGGTAAACATAAAAACAACCTAAATTAGCGCAAGGCTTTGTGATGCTTATGTACTAAGAAAAATATTTAATTTTATAGAATGCAAAACAGACTTACTGACTTATAGCTAACATTAAGACAAATAAATTTATTTTCAACACATTGTTGCGCATATATAAATTAACTTAGAATTTAAATTTTAAGATAGAGATGAAGAACATAAAAAAAGGAAAGAAAACAAAAAATAAGTAGCAGAAAAATGAGAAAGAACAGATTGCCTGAAAGTTTCTACCCTAGTTATTTCCTTTAAACCACGCGGCAAAGCATTCCACAGTCTTACAGCATTAATGAAAAAAAGATTTGAACTATTAAGAGAGCTGTGTCTAGAGATAATAAGTAAGTTACATCTTCTGGCTATACTAAACTGTAATTTTTCAAAATAAATATAATAAGTAGTTTTAGTGTGAATAATTTTATGGAGGTAGATGCAGTTTCTGGCATTCAAATACTCTATCAAGCTACAACTAAGTATTGCATTTCTAAAGCCGTAAAGATTATCGAACTTGTTCAACCCATATACAAAACGCGTGGCATAGTTAAAAGTAATATTTAGTTTCAGCTAAGAGGAAGAATCAAGTTTACTGTACACTATCGCAGAGTAAGTTATAACGGGCATGATCAATTGCTTGACTAGCAATTTTTTAAAATTAAAAATGGATATCTGAAAACCTCCACGCGGTTAAAGCTGGGTAAATCACAATATATTCTGACTAGCAATAAACTAGAACATTTACAGTGTACATATACATAAGTTCGCTATCGCGGACTCTGCCAGCACTCTGGTTTATTTATTTATTTATTTCAGTCTACGGATTTTTTACAATCTTACAGACTATAAGGATGTTTAATTTTAAAACTAATTAGAAATAGTGAATAGTATAAGTCTAAATTGGTGCTCAGACACATTAAATTTTAACATATTAGAAAGACAATGCAGTTAATTTTACCAGAAAATATGTTATACACAAATAAAAGAGAAAAAACCGATCTTCTGTCTTTAAGGGATTGCAATCCAAGGAATTTACGACGAGCCTCATATGTGGGAAGACCATCAGGCCAGTAAAGCTTTTTAAGCGCATATTTACTCATTAGTTTTTGAACTCTCTCTGGTAATATTGGTAAATTTTTTGTTGTTGTTGTTTTTGCATTCATCAAATAATTTTCGTGGGCATCGCTGCTATATACAATTCTCCCTTAAAAAAATTGAAAATTACTCAACTCGAAAAGAACGGTGTTCAAATAGATTGCAAGAAAAATGGACCAGAATATACAGAATGATAAATAAAAAACCTGTATAATCTGTTAACCCCAAACAATTCTAGCCTTAGTTTTGACAGCACTGCTATCAGCTTTAATTTTGATATTTCGAAATGTTTGCCATATTTTCAAAGCTGCCAGCCTGCCAATTTTCTGATTTTTTTACTGTCTATTTTATGCCTTCCCCACTCATCAATTGGCTAGCCACCAACAAGAGGAATGCGCGCAAAAAAAAACAACAGCTGAATGATGTCCTGTTCAGAGCGCTGCGCGCCGTCATGTATGCCACGTCAATGTCAGTATTTATGGCTACACTAATATGTCAACATCACTAACACGTTACCAATACTCACACACTTAAGTGGACATATATTCCCAGTGTGCCAAACGGATCCGTTACGAATCCGTAACGAACTCACTTCTTCGTACATTTTGTCCGAAACGAATTGCGTTTCGCATCCGGAACGGATCCTTTTTCGTATGAAATTCCTCTCTCCGTTACGGACTTCAGTTACGAATCCGTTTCGGACTTCAGATACGAATCCGTTTCGGACTGCAGATACGAATCCGTTTCGGACTTCAGATACGAATCCATTTCGGACTTCACATACGAATCCGTTTCAGACTCTTTTTTTAAATAATGCGAACTCACAACGGACTCGTTTTTTAAAAATAGTTCTTATTCAAAAAGGGACAATAATGTTTATGTATGTTCAACAATTTTTTTATTTTTTGGCTAATTCAGTTCTTATATTCTACATATTACATTTTAAAGAAGGAAATTTAAAACTATATCAATGTATAATAAAAATAAAAATAACAATAAAAATGAGTACACAATTGTATTTCGTATCCCTAATCTACTGAAAATAAAATAAGAAATTGTAAAACAAATTTAAGACTGTCTTTTATGTTAACGTTGTGGAAATTTTTTTGAAGGATTCGTAACGGGTTCGCCGAAACATAAGATTCCTCTCAAAAATACGAATTGCTTTTTTCATTTTTTCGGATCCGCCTCGGACTCAGAACGGACTTTAGGAACGAATCCGTTTCGGACTTCAGGAACGAATCCGTTTTGGACTTCATATACGAATGCGTTTCAGACTCTTTTGGCGGATTCGTAACGGGTTCGTAACGGGTCCGTCAAAACATAAGAAAGCGCCGTGCGTACTGACGGACTCGTAACGGGTTCGTAACGGATCCGCATCCGTTTTTGTGCACATTGGGTTGTCTCAAAATTATTCACACACACAAACACACTAAGAAATATATATAGCACTAAAAATAATGCGAGAAACGATCAACTAGCAACAAAACAAAAACCAAACATTGTTGCTCGAAATCAAAAACAAAAAAAAAAAATCGATAACATTGATGTTTTGCCTGCTAGTACTTATGGTCCCATGCAGCTCCAAATGACTAATTTATGAGCCATCCATCACGTGACGCATGTTATTTACTACATAATATACATATATGGCTACTGGTATTTACGGAAGAGGCGGCACCATGGAGCACCATTTTCAGATCAGCCAAAATATGGATTCTTTCAATTTATCAGTGCGTTTTTTTAACTGAAATCTTTTTTTGTTTTAGCCAAAATGATGCATGTTTGCGTGTGTGTGTGTTTGTCTTCATGTATTGCACATAGAGCAAGAGGTTGAATTTGCATGGAATATCATGCTGGAAATAATGTGATTAACGACGGCAGGGGCAGGAAAATGCAAAAATAGTGTTCGTTACAGATAACGGTAAACTTAACTGAACTTTAGCAAAATGCCTGTGTGTGTGGCAGGAAAGATGTGGTGGTTGGTAAATTGCTGGTTGCCTGTTTCCATGGCAAACGCATCAACGTGATTGAATAGAAAAAAGAAATCATCAATGAAACATTATTTTAGGCTTTAGAAAATATTTGATTTAACTAAATTAAATATTAGATAAATTTATTTTATGCAAATATTTTCTAAAGCATAAAAACTATGTTCTGTTGATGAATTTTTTTCTAAAAAAACGATTTGCTGAAAACCCGAAAATTCTAAGAAGTCTTAAGAAGAACATTCAACAGAAGAATCCTGCGATAGTGAATAAGCGCGAAATTGTCGTAGCTTAGCCATAGTTTTCAGTTGAGTTTATAAAATAAAATATGTTGACCCATGTGCTTACAAGTCAGCTTAAAACGTGAAAACGCTGATCCAACGTATGACACACCGTTGTAGTTTTAACATTGCGTGTCAGGAAAAAAGCACTCCAACTTAGCTTACTTTGAATTGCTTTAAAAGGCCTCTCTTGGAAAGCTTTGGGTCAGCAGTTCGTTTTTGTTTTCAAGCTTTTTGAACTGTTCGCATGAACAACAACAATAAAGTACGTTTTGCTCCTGGAGGAAGCTGCTGACATGTCGGCCAGTTGGGGAGAAACTAAACGATAAAATTCAATCTATATATCTGTGGTCACAAGGAAGAATGACTAAACTCAAAATATCGTAAAAAAGCGATATGAAATTTACTATATTGCCAATTTTAGAAAGTATGCAGATATCCATTTTTTTCCCCAGAATTGATCATCACTTATGTGTGCACATATTTTGTTTGTAACGGTTCATATATTTAAAAAAATGGGTCGTAGTTCGTGCAATTAAAATATAGTTTTTTTACGATACTTTGAGTTTAGTCGTTATTCCTTGTGACCACAGATTTATAAAAATGGATGTATGTATGTGGGTATGTGGCTACATCATGTATAGACTCCAAAACCAATGAACCGATCTTTATCTCAGGGAAACTGAAGCCACATCTTGAGAGTGTTCCTGTCAGGTTTTGGCAACGATTGGACAAGGGGGCGTGGTATTTTCCATACAAGTCAAATTTGCTCTATCGACCACAAACCAAAAAAGGATGTATATCAGACGGTTTTGATCGTAAAAAAACTAAGATTTAATAATTTTGTTCAGATGGTTACTGTCGGTAACCATACAAAAAATGGGCGTGATCGCAATAAATATACGTCCACTTTTTCGAAATCATGGCATTTCCGGAGTTCTACACATTTTTATAGTGAAACTTGCTGTGTAGGTGCTCCAAGAGGCGGTCACTATTTATAACTGTTTTCATGCCCACTTTTACCGCCCAGAAATCAATATATATATATATATATATATATATATAAAAAGCAAACGGATGTGTGTCTGTGTGTGTGATGCCTATAGACTCCGAAACTACTGGACCGATTGACCTGAAATTTTGGCAGTCAATTCGTTTCAAGTACGAGATGGTTGAGGGGAAAAAAGTTGCCACACCCCCATTTTACCGCCCCCAAATCAATAAAAATGCTACGTTTCAGTCGGTTTGGGTCGCAAAGGGCTAAAATGTAGTTATTTAGTTGGTACGGTTATTGTCGACATCTGTACTAAAAATTGGTTTCCCTGCCCGCTCTTACCGCCTACAAATCAATGAAAATACTTTATTTCAGACGGTTTTGGTCGTATAAGACTTAAATTTGGTTTGTGTGATTACTGTCAAATCCGCCACAAATCAGTTAAAATGCTATATTCAAGCAGTTTTGGCCGTATAAGACTTAAGATTGTTTGGTTACTTTCAGAAACTGTACTAAAAAACCACACCCACTTTTTGAAAAGCCATTTGCATAGACTTCTGGGTCGATTGAGCTAAAATTTTACCTTGGTTTGTATGGTTACTGTCATCAACTGTACCAAAAATTTCCACGCCCCCTTTTACCGTCCACAAACCAATAAAAATGTTTTATTTCAACGGCTTGGGTCGTATTAGACAAAAATGTTGTAATTTAGTTCATATGGTTACTCTCGGCAAGTGCACCAAAAATGGGCCTGTCCCACTTTAGTTAAACCCACTTTTCGGGGGGTCAGCGAGCAAAGTGCGCCAGGCTTAAGGTAAATTGATCTGAAATTTTGGCAGTCGATTTGTTTCGATTACCAGATGTTTTAAGGGAAATACCTTTTTTACCGCTTACAAAACAACAAAAATGCTATATTTCGCACGGTTTTGATCGTATTAGACTAAAATTTGGTAGCTTAGTTCATATGGTTACTTTCGACAGCTATACTAAAAAGGCAGTAAGGTGGCCTGTGTGGAATATAAGATGCGTTACTGATTTTCGGTCCTCTTTAAAAATCTGAATACTTCGACTAAGGATTTAAAAACGAATTGCTATCATTAAAAAGTTGAAAATTGAGACTTATCTCTCCAAAATTTAAATTTTGAGGAAATTTTTTACTGTAAAAAAGCCTTGTTTTTTCTAAATTGTTTGATTTTTAATTTGGTCATGATGTTTTTTATTACAATAAATTGTTTATGGGTTTCTTAGTATGCTCAATCAATACGTGAAGTAAAAATTGCCAAATTTTTATCAAAAATGTTGACATTTAATTTTTTTTATCAAAAACACAAAAAAGAACATAATATTTTTCCAAAAATTTTGACTTTAAACTACTTTTTGTACATTTTTACACAGCCAAAAGAAAAAATTAAAAGTTTGGGTTACAGCAAGATGTATTTATGAAGGTGGAAGAAGTAGGTGACGTCTATCAAATCGGCACCGTAGCAATGTCAAAATTTTTGTGCAAGTGATGCCACTTTCTATTATTTTCTTTTTTGTGGGACAAACACTTTGAGTGGGACTTTTGAAGTCGGGAGAGAAGATTAAGTTACGGAACATCACAAGCAGCTAAATTTTATATGTTTTTTTAGTAATAAAGGTAAGCAATGTAGATTGGTGGCCTTTTATTTTTAGTATACATATATTAATATTTTAATTCCAAAAACATATGTTTTCCTTGCTCCAAAGGCATATTTTCCTTGCAGAAAGCACGGCATATTTTTTATATTTTTCCATCACAATATTTGCACACTTCACAAAAATATTACAAAATAAAAATAACACGCGTTTTTTTTTCCTCAAACCAATAGGATAAAGTAACAAAACATAGGATTTTTCACTGGATTTTCGTTCAAAATATGGCAACATTGATTTTTTTTTAAATTTTGACATTGCTACGGTGCCGATTTGATAGACGTCACCTACTTCTGCCACCTTCATAAATACATCTGGGGTTTTGTTATTAAAATAAGTTTTTCTCATTCGGAATATCAGAAAAAATAGGCTGCCTTATTTTGGCATTTCATTTGAAATTTTTTATTTCAAACCCTTTCAATTGTCAAAATAAGGCAGAAACAGAAAAATATTAAAAATTTCATGGAATGAGAACACCTTATAATTCTTACACCATGCGTTGGAATAAGAGATTTTTTTACCTTTCAAGCACAAAAATATTGTCATTTTTAAAAATATTGTCATTTCGAAGTTAAAAATAAAACAAGAATTCGATGCACTCATGTCATTCTTATAATAAATTTTTGTGCTCAAAATATTTATTTTTGTTTTTAAAAAAATAACTCTTGAATTGAAAACCATATTTTAGAAAACCTTAATTTGCTAGAAACGCTTTATGTGTGACTTAGTGAACGCTTTATGCTGAGCTGAGAGGCTTAGCTAAAAAACGATTTATGTATAATGATATGAAAAAAGCTCAAAGTATTCACAGTGCAAGCTGACTCAGAGCATTAAGCTACTTTTTAAATGCTTTTCAGCGCTTGTCTCCGTCTCACTTGCTGAAACTATAAACTATAAACACCAATAAGCTCAAGAAGTTACTTTGAGCAGCATTGAATGAGCGTTCACTATGATCAAAAAAGCTCAAAAAAGTAGTCTTATGAATCGGCTTCAGCCAAAGCGTCCACTATGAACGCGGCCTTAGGTGACTTTAAAAAATATTGACTCAAATCATGATGGAAGTAATGCCCAGAGATGCCTGAATCTTACGGAATCGCGCACAGCATCAATTTTTTGTGGCACAACAACAGATTTTGTATGCGAATCGAGAGACAGATTAGAATTTTGAAATTCGTTAGTGAGCTTGAATTCTGAGTATCACCGATTTACAGAGGTTTTTATTAGTGCTTCATCACCCAAAGTCGAATTGAGTTCATCGTTGCACTCTTGTTAAGATAATTCACGTCTAAAGTTGAATCACATCGCACGAAAATGTCACAGACACGAGTTTATTAAATTTTTTGCTGAAACCGTTTTTTGTTGTTTTAAAAGCACTGTTAACAACACAATAAGCGTACGTACACTGGGTGTATTTCTTTATTCATTCCGCATAAAAAAACGGAACATATAGAATAGATTGTTGTTTTATCCAGAACAGAATGAATAAAGAAACAAAATTAGAACAGAAAGAACATATTTGTTTTGTTATAAGCACAAATATATATTTTTCGTATATTAATTAATTAAATAAAAAGAATACACCAAATAACAAATCACAAATGAAAATTCAATAATGCAATTTAAAACCTTTATACTTCAAAAATTTTTCCATTGTCATTTAGCGCAATATTACTTCAAACAATCGAATATAACCTCAAAAACAAGGAATATTCTTTTTATTCTACTTCAGCTGATGGCATAAAAAGAACGCGTTCGGAATATTCCTGAAGAATAAAAATATACGAAAAGAATATTCCAAATGACCAAAACTGAAAAGAAACAAAAACAGTCGTTCCGAACGAATGGAAAGAATTAAAAAAAAAACCACCACCAAAACGTTGTCAGAACCATGGTTTAATTACTATAGGCTGTCCATTCGTTTGACGTTTTCTCACAAGCAGGATGCTATACAGCCGTAAAATTGAAGAGGAGAGCAAAAGAGTAATTTTTTAATGACAAAATATAGCTCAGTTGCCTAAATATCATATTTTTTCGTAGTACTGAATAACCAAAGATACTGCTTTTTCTACTACGTTTTCCACCACTTGTTTATTTTGATTGAGTTTTTAAAAAGGTAATGACAATTTTTTTTGTGTATCTCAATATTGAAATAATAAAAGATATACCCAGCGGTAAGCAATTGCAATGCCTGATGAAATCTAGTGTGAAATAAGATCTATTTTGTTTTGAAAATTGAGGAATGATATAATTACTGATTTTAGAATAAGCATTTGCTTTCAAGCTTTCAGGAAATTTCCCTGAAATTATCCAATCTGTGAAAAATTTCGTTTGTTTCAATCACAGACCGGATGATGCCCCTGAGTTTAGAAGCGAAGTTGTAATGCAGCCAAACGTTTATGAGTGCTTTCAGTTAGCCCGAGACTGAACTTGCTTCGTATTCGCACCTGAGCGACGGTTGAGATTAGAAGCGAAGTCGTAATGCAAACAAGTAACTTTGGGAAATTTAAATAAAAATCTAACAATGCGAAGTAGTCGACACGTAATTTTCCATTCTGAAAAATGAGAACGTTGAAAAAGTTATTTGCAATATTTTAATGAAAAATTTATAAATGAAAAAAATATTATATACATATATATATATATTATATTACATTATATTATATAAATACAAAAATATACATTATATTATGCTATAATATATATATTTCCTGCTTTTTTATTTTAATATTAACTGCAGAGTATTCAATACCTAATAAAAGACCTGAGAGATTAGCGTTCCCTGAGGCCTGAATTTTCGGAGGAATATTCTTGGGGATATTCAGGCCTGAGTGTACGCTATACGATAGCACGTATTACGTAAGTACGATATATTAATGAAAAAAAAGGAAATCAAGTGGTGTGTTGGATACTCAAGCCTTACCATTACCACTCAGGCCTGATAGAATGTATTGTTTCAGGCCTATTTGAACCGCTGGGTATACCCCGGCACACACAACAAAAACAATTTTTAAATTTTATGAATATTTGTATTATTTTTTGACTTTGAAGTTACAATTCGTAAAAGAAGAGTCAATTTAGAGATAATTTTATATATAATCCATACATAAATTTAAATAAATGTAAATTGAATATTTTCGTAGCATTTTGCTTATAAAAGTTAGTATGTGAGGTTAATTCCCTCAAAAGTGCCCTTTTTTCTTTTGAAAAATGGATAAACGTAAAATAAAACTGAAGCTACAATATATAAGACTAAAGAGTGCAAGCTTTTTAGCGACGCCAGAATATATATAAGTATACATAGCTGAAAAAGCTCTTAGCTCGAGAGCAAGTTTTGAGCATCGCTGCACTAAAGTAAGTTAAAATATCTTCAGGTCACACGGTATTATGTCATGAAATTGATTTGTAGGCATTTGTAGGCATTTTGTTAGTGGTTACAGGAATGACATAAAATGTCAGGAATGACAAAATCGTCTTTATTTGGAGATCACAGGTATCAGAGATTACTAAAACACTTTTTTGCACGTTTTAATCATATATTTAAAAACTACTTTAATGTTTCATACTAAATTTCATTTTAGTTTATCACTAACTGAATACACAGTTGGTTACAGAAATGACAACTTTATCTTAGTTTACACTCATCAAGACTTGACAGTCATGTTTTGCATATTCCCCTTTAAACTTGGCGCTTCAATTTACACAAGGGAAAAAATTTGAAAATTATAGCTGATCAGTTTTGCTCAACAGCTTCCATTTTATTAAACTAAATATTTGATCATCGAAACAAATATTTTTAAATTAGAGTTAATTCAAAAAACTTATATGGATTTCTTTATATAAGATAAAACTGTAAGCTTCAAATATTAAATAAATTTTAGACACCTTATTGCTGACAATTTTTTAAAAAAATAACGGTTTTATCACTAAAAAAAAGCATAAGTAATATTAAACTGCTCACAAAATAAAGTTATTGCTTGAATTTATTTTATTTGTATATTTTTGAAATAGACAATTTATTTGTCTTTCACATGTCAATATTTAATATCTTTTAGATAATGGTAAGGATATATATTTTTTATTGAATAGATATTGTACCAAAAAAATTTTAAAAATTGATAACTCTATAACTACACGCTCAGAAATCTTGGAATTAATTTTAATCCAATCGTTGGAATCATGCATTTTTTAATACTTTTTCTATTAAAATTAAAACTCTTCAAAATACTAGACATTTTTTAATAGAACCTGGAATACTTTTTAATACAGTTTGGATTAGTCCTTAAAAACAGCGTTCGGCTTGGTTCGGCTCTTATGCATGTTTATCATTTATTTATACATGTGGCTTCATAGAGCAGTTGGTAGAGCCAATAACTTATAACCTAAACGTACTGGGTTCGAATCCCACATGTTTCGTTAATTTTTTTTTGTCAAAAATATTTTAATACAAGCATGTATTAAAATTAAGTCCCATGAGAGAATAAAAATCAATTGTAATATATGTAGTATATTAGATTGTAATACAATTCTGGTGTGGTCATATATACAATAGAGTTTGTATTAGAATTTAATCCAAGATTTCTGAGCGTGTAGTTGAGGTATTGATTTCTTGTTCAACCAAACATATTTTTTTTTTGTTCTGAACAAAAAACACTTTTTAAATCGTGGCGCCCCAGTTGTAATCGTATTGTAATCGTGCCCTCATTTTTTTCTGACAACAGCAATATATAAAATAACTCCTTTTTTTAAAAATACGCAACGAAACACTGAAACATAACTTTTTTCAGAGAAGACCGCAAAACCCTGGTTGTCATTTATATTTGAGAGAGAATATATTTTTGTTAACATATTTACTGGTGTTTTCAAACGAATGGACAACCCATGGCAGAGTTATCCAGGTAGAGTTGACAACTGCTGATTTTCTCTTCAAAAGGAAAACACACGCTCAGAAATCTTGGATTAAATTCTAATACAAACTGTATTGTATATATGACCACACCAGAATTGTATTACAATCTAATACACTACATATATTACAATTGATTTTTATTCTCTCATGGGACTTAATTTTAATACATGCTTGTATTAAAATATTTTTGACAAAAAAAAAAATTAACGAAACATGTGGGATTCGAACCCAGTACGTTTAGGTTATAAGTTCTTGGCTCTACCAATTGCTCTATGAAGCCACATGTATAAAGAAATGATAAACATGCATAAGAGCCGAACCAAGCCGAACGCTGTTTTTAAAGACTAATCCAAACTGTATTAAAAAGTATTTCAGGTTTTATTAAAAAATGTCTAGTATTTTGAAGAGTTTTAATTCTAATAGAAAAAGTATTAAAAAATGCATGATTGCAACGATTGGATTACAATTAATTCCAAGATTTCTGAGCGTGCATAATCTGTCAAAAACAGCTGTTAGTGAAAGAAAGCGAAAAAGAAAGCAAGCGTCGAAAACTAAAATCATAAAAATCAAATAAGAATTTTTGTGCGTTTAAATAAACAAATAAAAATTTAAAATCTCTAAAGTTGTAAAAAAATCGTGTGTGATTTGTGCGAAAAGCTTTTCAGTTCGTGATGTTAAATTCTATTCAGTGCCTCAAAAGGAAGCTCGTTGCCAGAGGTGGATTGATGCCTGCGGCTATTGGTTGTTTTCACTTATTGACAATGGCCGATTGAAAGCGCTCTCTTTTTGAGTACATTTTTTGACAGCTTATGTTTTCCATAAAAACTGCCAACACTACCTGGGTAATTCTGCTATGGGACAACCTATAATAATTAAATCATGGTCAGAACGTGTTAGCTTAAAAATGTCAAACTTTCCAATGAAAAAGTCAGTTTGACTGGAATGACATTAGCGTTGCCAGATCCCAAAATACATGTAGCAGCCTACGCATAATCTTAAAAAGATCTAGCAACACATTTTTATCGCAGCTGTAAACTGAAATATTAGTTTTAGTTTTTTAATTTCAAATCTAAGAAATTTTTAAAAACTGCCTTGAATTAAACTTAATTTTAAAGTATAATTTTAAATACTTGTTTCTGTCTGCAAGAAATAAATTTTTTTTTAAAAAGTCTCCTGCGAAGTATTTTACTTTTTGGACCCAATTGAGAAAAATTAAGACCAAAGTCTTCTCCTTGACTCCTCTTAACTCTGATTTAAATTCTAATTAAGTGTACTTTACCAGCCTTTCCAGCTTAAGCAGTCACAGAATTTTTCGAGAAACGAAAACTCTATTGAAATATACACCTAAAATAAAGAGAACGTTTTTTTTATGACAACGACAACTAATTTTTATTTAATCCACAAAAAGATATTTGCTAAAGGATTTTATTGCTTCCGATTATTTTTGTAACTTTTCTGTCTTGTCAATTAACATCGACAAATAGACGTATCTTGAATTTTGCTAAATATTCATAAACATATATTATTTTATTTTTAAATATTTTTACCACTAAATAATTATTAAGATTTTAATCTTTAAAAAATCTCTTTAAATGAGCTTTCACTAAATAAAGAGTTTCATCGAAAATCAAAGCATAAGATAAAACAGAAATAAAAAACAACGTTATTGCATTATCAGCCGAATGTTATCCTGTCTCATTTCCGCTCACAGCCAAACGTGCGCATTTTTGCACAAACACAAATAAACAAGCTCACAAACACACTGACTGTACCACTTCCTGTTGCCGGTTGCTTAAGTTGACGTTGACGTTGATGGCTTTGCTGCTTTGCTGCCGCTGCTACTTTACTTCTTTTTGGCTACAAAGCTGTTGCCAATTCATAGACAACCGCATCCAAAGGAATCTTAACCGCAACAGCAACACCGGTGACAGCTGCGGTTGCTGCATTCGCCATCTCAACACTGGCAACAGTGGGTGGTGCTGCAAAGTCATCGTAGTGTTTGTTGTTGAAATTGTGTTTGCTGTTATTATTGTAATTGCTGCTGATGATGGTGTTGTTGTTGTTGTTATCATCGTAGTCATCAAACTCAGCGATTGCAGCCGTTGCAGCAAGTGCCAGTGCCACATTGCGATTGAACTGCAAGTGCAGCGATATCGGTTCCGAAAACTGTGGCGATAGCATTGTTGTGGTGGCATCGGGTGTTGGTGGTCCCGGCACTATTGCCGCACTTTGAAAGGCACACGGCTGTTGTTGTTGTTGATTTTGCTGCTGGAAAGGTTGCTGTAGTGGCTGTTGTTGTTGTTGTTGTTGCAGTTGTGCTGGTGAAAAAACTGACAAAGCTGACGAGGATGTTGCTTCTGTCAGTTGGTGGTTTTGCAATCTTCTGGTTGGACGGAATCGAAATGGTTTTCGATTTTCTAAAATTAATTTTATATCCCGCGCCGACTGCCACCAACTGAAATGAGAAAAAAAAAACAAAAGAATACAGATAAAAGAAAGTAATTATTAGAGATGAAAAGGATTTAATATTGAAATAAAATAAGCAAGGAATGAATAAATATGCAGTGGTCAAACATTGCGAGTGACCAACCTGTGTGTGACAACTATTTATTTAAAGTATGATCGGAATAAAGGAGTCCTTTCAACTTTAGCTCTGTGACGTCAAGGGAAAAAAATTTGATATGGCTGCAACGAACATTTATAGGAAGAAGCTACTCCTGGTATTAAGAATCATTTTAATTAGACTAAGCATTGGAGTGACATAAAATTAAATCGAATTCTTGACTTTTCAAGAAAAATATTCGTTAATAGTCTTCAGTATTTTTGAAAAAGAGTTGCGGGAAATCTTATTAAAAACTATATATGTTTAGTGGTCGTGCTAGCTCCCATTTTTAATTTTCCACAAACATTTTCTTACTAAAAATTTAAAGTGGAATATAAACGATGAAACACGATAAAAAGACACAATGCGTCTACTGCAATGTAAAAGACGGCGGTTCTTATGTCAAAACCCTTGCAGATTTTTGCATTATAAGAGTGCATAGTTTTTTTATGAATGTCATTTTTTTAATTGATCAAAGAATCAAGTCATGCGCTTTATACAAACAAGGTTTGGCCTTTGACCTGAAAGGAAAGGGACAGATTATTAAGAGGAATTGATTGGAATCATACGTGAAGTATTGATTAGGCGAAACTAACGAAAGGCAATATGAATTGCTTTTAACTGAGGCTAGTGTGATGCCTTAACCTCGGAAAGCATTTCCAGCCCTTAGTTGTTCCTGTCCTTTAATTTCACATTTTCCACTATTTAGTTGTGGATTTTTAGTTTTCCTTAATTCTCAAATGTATGAAAGAATAAAGAAAATGGAAAAAATCATGCCCAAACCCGGATTCGAACCAGGGACCTCTGGGTTGATAGTCTAGCGCATTCTCCACTTGACTACAAAGGCCGACATTTTATAGCAAGTCAGAAAGTCAAGAATGCCATAGTTTGACTTTCAATCGAATTTTATCTCCCGTGGTTTACCCATATAAACTAGGAAAAAAAACATTGTTAAAACAATAGGATAGAATAACTGAAATAAAATTCTTGGAGTTATACTTGAGAGTAAACTTAGGTTCTCAGAGAATATAGACTACATAGTAGCAAAAGCCAATGCTATGTTAGGGTTTATAAACCGAAATTCTAAAGACCTTTGTGATCCTTTTTCACTTAAAACTTTATATTTTGCCCTTGTAAGGTCCATTTTAGAATACTGCTGCATAATCTGGGACCCCTTTTATACTTGCGCTTCAAATAGAATCGAAAGAATGCAGAGACGTTTTACGAGAATCGCAATTAGTCGCTTAAGATTTAAATTTCTGAATATAATGTAAGAAGGCTTCTTCTTGGTATGCAATCCTTGGAAAATCACCGTAAATATTTTGCCAGCATGTTCGTAAGAGATTTAATTTGCTTTGAAATAAGCTGTTCTTTTTTGCTTCTTCAAATATGCTTTCACGTTCCATCACGTGATCTTAGATCTCAAAGATTTTTGTTTGAGCCCTTTCATAGAGTAAACTACAATCTGAATGAACCAATCACTCGTTGTTTAAGACTTCCAAATTCAGTATGTCAAGATGTAGACTTTAATTTAGGCTTAAATAGAAAAGTTTTCAAAAACTTTCTGCTTTTATATATTAATATTTTATTTAATAATTAAAGTAATTTGACTTACAGCCCTATTCTGGTAAATTAACAAATTGCTAACCAGTACTTTGAATATTTCTATGTGTTTGTTGTTTTCAATACAAAATTTAAAGCTCAAAAAACAAAATTTTTTAATGAAATTGTCAATAACTAAAAACAGTTGACAATTTTTATCAACTTTTTTTATTTTTGAAGCATGGCAGAATAACCAGGTAGATGCAATTCGGAGAGCAAAAAAAACATTGGCGTAGCTATAATGTCACTATTGACAATTTATTTTTATTCGTTCAGCCATATGGATGTATAATTTACTCGTAACCGTATAAATAAAGCGAGTACCCAGATTTTTTGTGTGAAAATATAAGAAATATTATTAAAATCATTACAAATTTAATAAAATGAGCTGTGTTTATAGTTTTAATACAGAATTAATTGTATTTTGGCTGTAAACAAAGCAAATAAAAATTAACTTTTAATAAAATTTTCATTTGACTACTAGTTAGAATGTTCAGTAACCAATTTGTTTGTGTCGCTATGTACGGCTGCTTTGAATTGACAAAATATATTTTGACATTATAGCTACGCATTTGTTATTGTTTTATTTGTCGTAGAGAGCATGTTTCCAGTGAGCCTACCTGGTTATTCTGCCATGTTTTGAAGTTCAAATTTTGTTTTGAAATAAAAAAATTACAACAATCACATAGAAATATTCAAAGTACTGCCAGAATAGGATAGTTAATATGCACCTAATGGTTAAATATATTTTATAAGTTATTTCTTAAAGTAGTCAGTAAGAGAATAAAAGCTTTGCTTGATAAATAAATAATAAATAAATAATCAATAACTAAATATATGTATTAGGGCAGGAGAGCATACGAGTAAAAGAAACAGCCGACGAGCTTGCTCAGAAATGATACCTCAGTGACATCAGTGGTTCAGAACGCATCAAGCATTTCAACTGTCAAACTTCAGCTCAAAGATTACACCATATCTAAAGGAACTTAAGATGGATGGGCTGCACTTTATACCTGCAGATCCACAAGGCTTATCTGTAAGACTCTGAAGTTTAAGCGATCGAGTCCTTATCTCGCAGGAAAAACTGACGTAGCCACGTTAATGGCCATTACCACAGCGCTATTAACACAGGGTCATAAGCACAGGGCCGTTGCCACAGGGATAGTGCCTATAGACTGCAGACTGAGAGAAATCGCAAATAACTTCTGCAGAAGCTTCAGTGATAAGAAGGAGGAAGAAATCATCTCCCACTTTCTATGTTTCTGTCCTGCGCTCGCAAGAAGAAGGCACAAATATCTGGAGTAGTTCTTTTTTCCAGAGCTTGACGACCTGTAAAGTACAAGCGTCATATGTAAATTTCAGTTTCATCAAAAGCTCAAGCCGTTTCCATTCGGACTGAAGGTCAAGAGTGCATCGGTATCACATGAACCTTATTGGTATTAGTGTGCGTTATGTTCTCTGTCACTTACAACGGCTGCCGCCTCAACCTAACCTAATCTTCGTATGTGCAAGGCCTTTTAAGGTTTTTTTGTTTTAAAAAGAGTGGGTATTCCTCGCTTTCGTTGCTTTCGCCATCAGAACCTAAGTCTGTGTTGGCTTTTAATTAGCTTTATATCTCGTTATAATCGAAACAATTTTGAAAGAGATTAAAACAGAGGAAACTTAAGGCAGATATCCTTTCAGAGTTTTGAATTCAATTTGTTATATGCTAAGCTTAACCAACACTTGAATTTTCTTGTTTTTCGCTCAGATTTTATAATTAAAAACCGCTTTAACCAAAGTTTTTTTTTATACTTTTCTAAAACTGTACAATGATTCTTTTTCTCTATTTTTGATATCCTGCTTACGCTAACAACAACTTAAGACAGAAACATAAGCTTTGCCGGAAGTAATGAAAAAGAATAACAAAAACAGCAAGTGGAAAATAACTATCAGCCGTATAACACAGGATAGGGAAGTCATTTCTATTTCAGAACTAATTGACTTTGCATACAAATGGAGTGAAGCGAAATAGAAACGAAATGTAATGCAGCGAAGCAGCTTTGCAGCGCAAATGGCATTTTATCCTTGATAGCATTTTGTTCCTTGTTGCTTTAATTGTTTTTCTTGTTGTATAACAACAAAAACAACAACAACAACAACAATCATAATGGATGAGTTGACTTGTGCCTGACAAGCTTTGCTGTCAATTTTCTGGCTAAGACTTTTAGGTAAGGGCTAACGTTGTATATGTTGCTGTTGCTTTTCTTGTAGTCAGGCAATCGGCTGGTAACATGAGCTGCAAACAAACAAAAATTTCGAACGTTACACTCGTGTAACGTGTTTAAGCCAAGTTTTATGCCATTACAGGTCTTTACATAAAGCCTGTCTGCAGGACATCAACAAAAAATTCTTTTGATAATTCGACAGAGATAAGGTTTCAATTTCGACAAAAAATATATGAACAAATTTTCTGTCTAAATACTTTAGAAATGCTACGAGTCGTTTTGCTTATTCAAACTACAATACTTGAATGTCTGAGGATGCATAGTTGATTATGTTGGTAAGCCTTAAAAATTCTCTTTTAACCTCTGTTCATGTTGTGGGCAGTTCAGAATACAGATTTCTGTATAATTGATAGTTTTGTTTGTTTATTCCAAACACAATTCGGAAGGCTCACTATTTTTGAGCACAATTATATAGCTTTGATATACTTTGTATTTTGTAGTTTAGAATTCAATTGAAGTGATTTTTGTAGAAACGTGAAATGTCACATACAAAAGAAATATTCGACTATACAACTATTTGAAGAACATTATTAAACAATTTGTAATAAAAACAAATTGAAATTTTTCGAATAAACTAAGGTACAGTTAGAGCCGGTATTATTGGACAAATTTGAGAACGAGAAAAAAAAACTATGATTCATTCATATGAAAAAGAAAATTGATTCATTTTTCTGAATAACGAAAATGAATGATAAATCAATTTTTTAATATTTAATGTGAACTTAAAATTTTATTTATACATCAATTTTTCATTCATTTAGAATCAAATTAAATGCATTCACTTACAGCTGAGATTACAATTGAAGCACAAGCAAGTTTTTAATAGCAAGAATATACGAAACAAAGAATTGCATGGAGGTGTGTGAGTAAATATCTGTATGTTAAAATGAAACTAAAATATACACAACTCACCGATACCAAGGTGCCAGTTGTGAACGCACAATCATGTAAATATTGATAAAATAGACGGTCATCTAAAAAATGAATAGTAAAAATAGAATTTCTAAAAAACAAATAGAGCGACAATATGTATTTAGTTATTTTATAAACTTACGGTGGAAAAGAGGAAGAACACCAGCCAGCCCTTGGTCCATAGGCGACCCAGGCCCCAAGAGCGTCCCTGCAGATAATAATACTGAATTCCCACCAATAAAGTTCCGATAATGCCAAAAGCCACTAGAGTAAGTAGTGAAAACATCTGGCAGTCTTCCTGAAAAATATAACAAATCAAACTTTCTTGAAATGTCTTCAAAACGAGGTTCTAAATTTTAATTCGAATAAATAAAATTTTGGTAAATATTAGGTGATCCAATACTAGCTTCCTACTTTGCTTTCTAAATAAAATACATAAAAATCAACGTACTGATGCCAATCTTTATTTGGAATGATAGTTCGGTTCCAACAGCTTTATGTTTAAAAATTATTTCGAGATCGGCGCCGAATTAATTGTTCACGGCTTTCACGAACACTCTCTGCTACTGCAGCAATATTCTCAAAATTACGGGCTCTATGCACTCTGGTTGAATGATGAATGTCCAGTAGTGTAAAATTGGTTCTTAATTTGGTGATGGCTTGGTTTCATGGATTGGACGCTCATAACGACCAAAATTATGTTGAAGAACTCTATAACATTCTTTAACTGATGACTGATTTTGGTAGTAAGTTTCCAAAATTAATAAACGTTGTTAAGGAGTAAGTCTATTCACTTACTGCAGAATAGTTACACGCTACTTGATCAACTTTGCGTTACAATAAATGATCCGAATGGGGCTATTTACATTTGTGCCTCATATATTTCTCCAAATAGCTCATATGACTTATATACTGCTCATGTTGATAATGTCGTCAATTCACAATCATCACTCAAGAATGCTAATAATCACCTTTGTTTTCTTGGTGATTTCAACCTAAGTAAAATCGTTTGGAGTTTTGTTGCTGATGTGCTGATTCCGTCTAATATTAATAGCTCGTATAAAATTTATTTTATTAATAGTTTGTTAAGCATTGACTTAATTAAAATTAATACTTTTTTAACTCTCTTAATAAAATTTTAGATTTAATTTTTGTTTCAAAAAATTTTATGACTCGGTAAGGGGTCGTCCATAAACTACGTTACTGATTTTCTGGATTTTTTTACCCCCCCTTCCCCCTGCGTTACTTTTCGTAGTGCTTTTCAAAACCCCTCCCCCCCATAAAGTAACGTGACATATGAAATTAATTCATTCGAATGATTATATATTTTGACTAGCTCTGACAATTTTCACTAGTCTTAGTAACTAGTATGACTTGATACATTAAAGGAACAATTGGAAAAAAATCAATAATTAATATCATCTGTAAAAGCTATTCCATCTGCGATCCAAGATTTGATGCTCTCAATCACTGGGATAGAAGAAGCTGGTAGCTTTGTTGAGGATTCTTCAAAATAGAATTTTTCATCGGATTCTACGTCGACCCATTCAGGTGAATCCTCATTTCTAACGCAAAGAAGTTCACCTGGTCTTTGACAGAGTACCAGTGCAAATGCTTTCTGAAAACTGATTTATTTAAATAGTATTTTTTATTCCGATTTATTGTAAACGATATAATACAAACTTATGACAATACATAGAAGTTTTAAAAATGAAATACAAGCCGCAGGTAGGACACGACCTTGAACTGATTTCTTCTTTCTGAGAAGGACAGTAAATGTCATACGGTATCTCCTTTAATCAAGAGCATTCAGGCCTTAACGTCAAAGCCTGTCGCAAAAGCAAAGACCAAAATTTTTCAGACGTGTGCTGAGATGGTGAAGGAATACCAAAAGGTTTCTGTGTCGAGGGAAAAGGTGGTGGAAGAAATCGTTGAAACAAAAGTTCACCATCAATTTAGACGATTAAACATAGACATGTAAGGTTAAAATTTTTTGAAATGATTGTGTTATTAATTAGTGGTTTTTCGTCGATTTTTTTAATTTTTGGTAACGTTGCAATATCTAAACACCTCCCCCCCTACCGTTACTTATCGTAGTGCATTTCAAAACCCCTCCCCCCTAAATTGGTAACGTAGTTTATGGACGACCCCTTATCAGGTTTGATTAACTGTGAAACCTAAATAAGAGCGTTAAGCGGTGCGTTGCCAGCCGCTTTCCGCTAACGCTGAATTTTCATCCCTAAATAAGAGCGGCGGCCTTACGTCAGATGTTGTCAAAAAGTGTTTGGCATACAAGCTGCATTCAGCGGAGTCAACACTTGTGAGCTGTTATGGTGGCGATACCTTAGTGAGCGATGTTTTTTTCTTAATATGTTGTTACTCTTAGGGCCGCTTTCTCAATGTCCGGTTAAGCACTAATCAGAACTTTAACCAGCAGTTAGCAAAAAAGCCCTTTCTCAATGTTCGGTTAAGGTTGAACTGTCAGTTAAGTGCTGATTAAGTTAACGGCAAGTTGTGGTTTCGGTTAGCGCCATTTTAGGGTAAATGATTTCGAAGATGCTGTCAAACTTTAGAATTTAAGATGGCGGATAGAGTTGCCACCTATATTTTTTTTATTTTTGCGAATTCTTGTAATTTTGAAATTCTGACAACGGATTTAATTTCGAATATAATGTCACAGTTTTAAAATTTAAGATGGAGGTTGGGGCTGCCACCTAAATTTTTAACACAGTATTGCCACCTAATAATATGCCTTTTTAAGAGTTTTAAACGTCATTCATCAGTGTGAAAGGGTCGCTGATTTCAAATCTAAAGTCAGAATTTTAAAATTCAAGATGGTGGATATGGTTGCCACCTTAATTTTTTGTAGTTTTAAGAATTCGGTACTGGCAAAAAAAAATGATACACCAAAAATGGGTCGCTGAATCCGAATCCGTTGTCAGAAATTCAAAATTATAAAATTTTGAAATAATAGGGCTGCCACCTAATTATATGTCTTTTCAATAGTTTTAAACGTCATTTATCAGTGTTAAGGGGTCGCTTATTTCGAATCTAAGGTCAGAATTTTAAAATTAAAGATGGTGGATAGGGTTGCCACCTTAATTTTTTTAGTTTTATAAATTCGGGGCTGGCAAATTTTAAAATTCTGACTTTAGATTCGAAATCAGCAACCCCTTAACACTAATAAATGACGTTTAAAACTCGTGAAAATATATATTATTAGGTGGCAACCCTATTATTTCAAAATTTTATAATTTTGATATTCTGACAACGGATTCGGATTCAACGACCCATTTTTGGTGTATCATTTTTTTTTGCCAGCACCGAATTCGTAAAACTACAAAAAATTAAGGTGGCAACCATATCCACCATCTTGAATTTTAATATTCTGACCTTAGATTCGAAATCAGCGACCCCTTAACACTGATAAATGACGTTTAAAACTATTGAAAAGACATATAATTAGGTGGCAACCCTACTATTTCAAAATTTTATAATTTTGAAATTCTGACAACGGATTCGGATTCAGCGACCGATTTTTGGTGTATCATTTTTTTTTGCCAGCCCCGAATTTATAAAACTAAAAAAAATTAAGGTGGCAACCCTATCCACCATCTTGAATTTTAAAATTCTGACTTTAGGTTCGAAATCAGCGACCCTTTAACACTGATGAATGACGTTTAAAACTCTTAAAAAGGCATATTATTAGGTGGCAATACCGTGGTAAAAATTTAGGTGGCAACCCTAACCTCCATCTTAAATTTTAAAACTGACACAACATGCCGTTAA
Source organism: Dichetophora obliterata (assembly GCA_963920525.1). Classification (NCBI taxonomy): domain Eukaryota; kingdom Metazoa; phylum Arthropoda; class Insecta; order Diptera; family Sciomyzidae; genus Dichetophora; species Dichetophora obliterata. Next base: position 55,964,918 of record OY986437.1, read on the forward strand.
CTTAATCAGCACTTAACTGACAGTTCAACCTTAACCGAGCATTGAGAAAGGGCTTTTTTGCTAACTGCTGGTTAAAGTTCTGATTAGTGTTTAACCGGACATTGAGAAAGCGGCCCTCAGTAAATTTTAACACAACAGTTGTCAGCTGTTGACTCCGCTGAATGCGGGCATAGTGATGAATGACAAATTTTTCGCAGAAATTAAAATTTCATCGTTTTCTGCAGCCAACTTTACTTTCTAACGCTCTGTCAAAATTGGATTTTCTAACCGCTGAGCGTTGCCGCCGCGTTATTATGGTTTGCTTCATATAAATCGTATGGGCATGAGAAATTTTTGACAGATAAAAAACGCTTCCGCTCTGATTTAGGTTTGACTGTAACTGGTTTACACCATGTACCTCTTGCTTTATATTTTGAGTTCTATGAATTTGTGCAATCCACGCCGCAAAGTAATTACTTTAATTTTAAATTATGCAACTTTGATCTCTTAAATAATATATTTGTCAATGCTAACTGGAATAATTTGTTTATAAATCAAAATGTTGCTTATTGTTTTTATTTGTTTACTTCCAAATTGTCTGCTATTTGCAATGAGCATATCCCACATTTTCCGCCTAAGGTTTGTTTATAGAATACCTTGGTACACAAAAGGGTTAAAGAATCTGAAAAACTTGCGTAATAAAAATATAAAATTATTTAAATCAACTAATGATAACCGTTATCATGCTATATACATAAATTCATTGTGCGACAGAATTAAATTTTTTTAATAAATTTTTTACAAACAATATATCTTACGTTGTGAGAATAACATAAAAAGTAATCCTAAGCCATTTTGGCATTTAATTCAATCCAAGCTCGATGTTTCTTGCATTCCCACATCGACTTACAACAATGGGCCACAATCTTTTGCACTTGAAGATACAGTGAATTTATTTGCTGATTACTTTAAGTCCAACTACGTAAGTGCTAATCTGTGGTTTGATGTGTCAATTTTAAATAATCTTGACTCTTTTTTAAACCTAGGCTCCCTTGTTTTGACGGATGAAGAAATTTTCAATGCGATGTCTAATTTGAAAATTTCGGTTAAAGCTGATAGTGATGGTATTTCATCTATTTTGCTCAATAAGTGTGCTTTCTTGCTCTCTAAGCCATTATGTATAATTTTCAACAAATCTTTAAGGACTGGGACTTTTATTGATTGTCGGAAAATGGCCTCTATGACACCGGTTTTCAAAGCAGGCAGTAAGAATGATGTAGCAAATTTTAGACCCATTTCTAAATTGTCAAACGTTTCCAAACTCTTTGAAAGTGTCATTAAGAATCGATTCTTCCTAACTAAGCGACACATTTGCTCTAAACAGCATGATTTTTTTGCTGGGCGATCAACAGTCTCTAATTTAGCTGTTTTCTCCAAATTTTCCATTTCATCATTTGAACTTGGATATCAAGTTAATGTTGTTTATTGTACTTAAAACAATGGAAAAGGTAATAGATAACTATATAAGAACTGAGATTCTGGAGAAGGCACCAATGCACCCATGTCAACACGCGTATAGGGCGGGTAGGTCTACAGAATCTGCTCTATACCAGTTGGCTAGTAACATCCAGTCAGCTTTCAAAAACAAAGAAACCGTACTCTGTGCCTTTCTAGGCATAGAGGGAGCCTTTGATAATACTTCTCACGAGGCTGTGAAGAAGCCTTTACACAAAAAAGGAGTAAATGATATGCTCAGCAGATGGATATGCCAAATGCTTAGCACTAGAACTGCAGAAACAAAAGTGAGCAACACCACTATAAGTATCAAAACAACAAAAGGCTGCCCACAAGGCGGAGTCCTCTCTCCACTACTGTGGAGTCTTGTTGTAGACGAATTATTATCGATACTAACCGAGAATGGCATAAAATGTCAGGGTTACGCAGAAGACATCACGTTAATAGCGAGAGGGAAGTTCGAGGATACACTCTTTAACCTGATACAGAGAGGACTGTCAGTAACAAAGGAGTGGTGCAACACAGTGGGATTAAGTATCAACCCAGCGAAAACCACCATAGTACCTTTTACTAACAAAAGAAGCCTGCCAAACCTTCGAACAATGAGAATGGATGGCACTGAAATTCCCTTCAAAGGAGAAGTCAAGTACCTGGGACTTACACTAGATTCAAAGCTTCTCTGGAGAAGACATGCAGAGGTAACTATAAACAAAGCAACGCGCACGCTCATGGTATGTAGGAGCCTGGCGGGGAAAAGCTGGGGTTTTAACCCAACAATTCTCCGCTGGATGTATACCATGATGGTGAGACCCATCCTCACCTATAGTGCAATAGCATGGGCTGAGAGAACCAAGCTAACCACAAGAGACGATATAGTAAAAAGGTATAACTTCGAAAAACACTTCAGAATTAAGCTTAGTACCAAGAAAGAGTGGGACAGCGAGATGATATCGCAAGTTAAGAAACCACACAGTATAGCATGGTATACAGATGGGTCCAAGACATTGGAAGGTATAGGCGCAGGGGTGTACGGGCCAAGAACCAAGCACTTGGAACCTATGGGGACAACACCCAGTATCTTCCAAGCGGAAATCCTAGCAATACAGCTGTGTGCACAATTCAATCTGGACTGTAAATACAAAGGTCAGGATATAGTTGTGATGTCAGACAGCCAAGCAGCAATCAAAGCATTAGTTTCCTGTGAGATATCATCGAGAATAACATGGGAATGCCTAACAAAACTCAACGAACTAGGCAAGAATAACACTGTTACTATACTTTGGGTCCCAGGACACAAAAGAATACAGGGTAACGAAGAAGCCGATGGTCTAGCGCGACAGGGTGCAGCCACAAAATGTATAGGACCAGAACCATTCTGCGGACTGGACACACATTCTATAAAAGAACTAAGAAGGGAGAAGAGGCATACACTTTAAAACCTTTGGAAAAGGCTCCCAAAGCTAAGACAATCCAAATTGCTCCTCAGAGATTTTAACACTCGAAGAGCAAAATTGTGCATAAGCTTAGGCAAACCGAATCTCAGGATTCTAACGGGGTTCCTTACAGGACACTATAAACTCAAATACCACCTGATGAAATTGGGCATAGAGACCGATAGTAACTGCTGTTTCTGTGAAGAAGCAGAGGAGACTCCAATACACCTACTTACAAACCGAGACGCCGTGGCTCGCAGACGTAAAATAGGACTGGGGAACTATGAGCTGAGTCTAGAGCAGGTTTCATCCCTTGAACCTAAGAATATTCTCAAATTCATTAGAGAAATAGGGCTGGATGAAATTCTGTAATCCGCAAACTCAGCGGAGCTTTGAGAAGGAGGTACAATAGATCTCATTTAGGTCGCAGTACGCATCTCCACCACACAACATTAACATTGATGTTGTTTATACAGATTTTTTTAAGGCTTCCACATAATGTTTTACTAGCCAAACTTGCTAAAATGGGTTTCCATTCACTTTTTTGGATTGGATTCAGTCTTACCTTCAAAATAGAGTGTCTTGTGTGGAGATAGAGGGAGTTAAATCCTATAAATTTATAGCTTCATCTGGAGTGCCTCAACGGAGTATTCTAGGACCATTGCTCTTTTCATTGTTTATAAATGATGTTAGTAAATGTATTCAATCGGTAAAATTTCTAATATACGCTGATAACTTAAAGCTATTCAGTTATATTTCTGATTTAAATGATGCTGCTCTGTTACAGAGTGATTTTAGTAATCTACTTGGAGCTTGTTAAATTTTTTACCCTTAAATTCTAATAAGTGCTTTTCAATAACGTACTCTAAGTGTAATAATTTTTAAAATTTTTCGTATTCGATCGAGGGTACTCCCCTAGAGAGAGTCAATACTATCATAAGTCAAGGACTTAGGTATAATTTTTGACACTAAGTTCACTTTTGTTAGTTACATAAATTATGTTGTTCCAAAATCATATTCTTTATTTGCTTTTATGCATAGAAATTGCTCAGAATTTTCTGACCCTCATACTATAATTAGTCTCTCTAACTCATTTGTAAGATCAAAGTTAGAGTATGCTGCCTTCATATGGAGTCCTTTCTACATAATTCATTGTGCTCGCCTAGAGAAAATCCAGAAATCATTTTCTCGCGCTACGTTCCATAAATTTTGCAGAACATCTGCCATCATATGATGCTCGTATTTTGCTTTTGGGATTAAAAATACTGAAAACTAGAAGGAAAATTCAGTCATTGACATTTATTCACGTTCTTTTTTCGGGGCATATCGACTGTGAACAGCAATTGCAATTTTTAAATTTTAATATTCCGGCTAGAACGTACGTAATTATTCGCTATTTCATTCCGAAATTCATAGAACTCTTTATGCTCTTAATGAGTCTATTATTCGGGCCTTATCTTTGTATAATGAATTGTCTATTGAAAATAATTTAGATCTCTCTGTCTCGAAATTATCTTTGAAGAATAAACTTAACACTATCTTTCGTATCTAATTTCTATTCTCTTTATGTTTATCTTTATTTCTTAGTCTTCATATATCAGTGAATGCATACTGCAAATTTTTTTCTTCCTTTTAAATTTATTTTTATATTAGTATTTAAGTTAATTTAATTTTAAGTAGTCTATAAGGATGTGTAATCCAAAGACTTAATAAATAAATAAATAAAATAAAATGAATAAATGATTTAGTCGTATTGAATACTGATCACTAACGTCATATGGGCAAGCCATTTGACACATAATAAATAGCTGTCAAAACAACCCAGTTGAAAAAATTACCTCGTATTGGATCACCCTTTATATAAGCTTGAAAAAAAGAGTTCACTTTAATTTTGCAAGATTTTTTTTAATGAAATTGTAATAAAAATATGCTCATAAAAGCATTTATTGTGCTTTTTTTTTGTTTTGTTGTGGGCTCCTTAGCAGCTTACCTGTAAGGCTCGGCGACTCATCGATCTTGAGTACCACATCCGTAGCGACTGCAAACATGTGTATCTGCAAGATAAACAGATTGTTATACGAATATTAAAAAAAGCAGCGGGAGTTCTGTGTGTCTGGGATTGTACATGTGTTTGTGTGTGTTTTTGTGTAGGTACATTTATTTTTAAAGCGTCGACTGAAAGGACATTTTAATTTGATTGTTCTTTTTATGTAAAAACAATAAAAGAAAATTTTCAACAATAAATATTCAACTCCATATTCAGTGAAACGCAAATTTCGTTCAGTAGTGCGTTTATTAAAAAGTTGTTGCAGTTAAAAAAAAAGAAAAATGGAAAAATAAGAAATAAATCAACATAGAATATGATGCTCAAAAATTTACTATACAATTTTCTGAGTTACATATTTTTTTTTTTTATAAAAAAAGGTCCAACATTTTTGAGTTGGTTTTTTCTTAATTATTTAATTTTTGCATTTTCAGCTAAATAAACTTAATAAAGATTTATTTAAATACTAATTGAAATTTTGTACTTTATTTCATATTTTGATTAATTATCTTTATAAATATATTGTGTGCTATTTAAAATCGATTTGATCGTTCTTTATTTTATTTTATTTAGGTTTTGCTTCATTAAAATTTCTTGGCGTTTTTTTAGCCTAAGAAGTTATTGGCATTATTTTAATTTTATTTTGGGAATTGTTTCTTTAGGAGTTATTCACTGAGGTATAGGCGAATGACCGATTTCGGGGAACTTTGAACCAGCATATCTTTTATAGCGTACATGGTATCACAGGGACCTCTGGACAAGTTATTGATTATGCTTATTTATTTATTTATTTATTTATTTATTGAGACTTCAAAATTTTGTTAAAGTTACATTGCATCGTGTTTAACAAGTTGAATTATAGACTATAATGTATTATCTAAGTGAGTTGGCAATAATATATAGAAGCAACGTGCTTAGGATAGAATGTTGATAACAACCGAAATCTTATAAGGAGTTTTATAATTGAGACAATTAGAGTGACCAAGTTTTGCTCATAACTTGCATGTTGATTTTGAGGAATTATTCTCATAATCAACTGTATACAACTTAAAACTAATATAAAAATACAAAAGATTAAAATACTATACATTTATAATGTTTGTATTTAAACATGAAGAGTTAAAGCACATGTGAATTAATGATAAGTTTACAGTAAAGTAATCAGTGAGAATTATTAAAGATAATAAAAATTAGCCTCTATGCATGTTAGGTAGTTTAATTCTATAAAATTCTGGTAAAGCGGTTGGGGAGTTGGAATTAGATAATGTCTCATTCAAGATACCAATCGGAGAAAGGTAGCAAGAATTAGACCAATTAAATTCCTTTTCTCGATTATAAATTTCATTAATAAGGTAATTATCGTGAAATTCGAGTCTGTCAACAAATCTTTTTTGAAGATCAAAAGCATAGCTACAAAGAGGAGTTACAAGAGCTTTATTATATATGTAATTATTAGAAAATCTTTTAGTAGGCGATTCAAAGTTCTTGTTAACGCAGGATCTTAGGATTTTTCTTTCGATGATTTGTAATTCCTTAGCTACTGATGGAGATATTGTAAACCAGATAGGGAAACCATATAAAATTGCAGAGCGAATACTAACCTTATAAATAAGTAATTTTGTTTTTTGACTTAGTGATTTGCAGTAAAATAATCTGGAAAACATTGCTTTAATTTTATTAATTTTTTTATAGTTAATCTAGCATGTTCATTAAACTTGAAAAGTTTGTTAAATGTGATTCCAAGGTATTTTATACTGTCTTGAAAAGGAATATCAGCACCATTTAAACTCAATTTGAGACTTTTGCTTTCTGGAACTACTTTTCTGTTGCATTTACCTGAAGCATTTCTCATACATATAGCTTGTGATTTCGCGGCATTTATAGTAATGCCCCAAGATTTATAATAGTCATTTATTACTCTAAGATGAGTTCTTACTAGCCGGAGAGCATCAGCAGGAGAATTATCATGAGCGTAAATAAGAGAATCATCCGCATAAAGGATGCTTTTGGATCTATTTATTTCGTGAGGGAAATCATGAATTAATATATTATAAAGATGGGGAGCCAAAACAGAACCTTGTGGTACTCCACTTTTAATAGAACCAAAATTTGAATTTAGATTATTTATTTGAATATAAAAAATTCTATCACTAAGAAAACTCGAAAACAATTTTATAATGAAGGGATCAAATCCAATATGAATCAATTTGTAAATAAGTCCTTTGTGAAAAGCTCTATCGAATGCTTTCTCTATATCAAGTGATACTGCAACTGTACATGATTTTTCCCTCAAATTACTTATTACGTCATCATGTAATTTTAGTAAAGCGTGAAGAGTTGAGTGACCAGGTTTGAAACCAAACTGATGATCAGGAATAAAGCTAAAGTTCATATTAGAATCCATCTTTGATTTAATAACTCTTTCGAGCAGTTTACCTAAATTAGACAGTAAAGAAATCGGTCTGAAATTGTTTAATGCAAAAGAATCGTGTTTTTTTCTAATAGGAATGATTTTAGCAATTTTCCATTTTAGCGGAAAATAGCCATTATTTATACAATTGTTAAAAATAATGGATAGAAAACTAAATGCTGAATTTGAAAATTTTTTAATAATAAAATTTGAAATCAAATCTGGCCCCGCTGATTTTTTTGCATTTAAATTCTTTGCTAAATTTTGTAAGTTATCAGGATTTGTAAAATGAGTGTCTGAAATATTTTGAATAGAATTAAAATTATTATCAAAAATATAAACTGGATTGGAACAACCTGACAAAACCTCATCAATTGATGTATCAATTATATTAAAATTTGCTTCAATAGGAATATTTTCCTGATAAATGTCCGTAAAATGATTTTTGAAAGCCTCTCCTATTTCATAACTGTCATAAATAAAACCATCATTCCTCTCGATCTTATTACAAAATTTTGAGTTATTCCTGTTAATGAATCTGTGTAATTCTTTATATGCAAAAGGACCAGGTTTTATATTTGATAATTTCTCATTGAGCACAAAAGATTGATGAGATTTTATTTGATTTCTAATCATTATGTTAAGTAATTTAATCTGTGCTGATAATAGTTGATATTCGGAGTTTTTTCTGTTATAATTTCGATGATAAATATTTTTTAAATGTTTTTGCCATTGATATTTTAATTTATAAAGAATTTTTATGTTTTCTGGAACTATAATTTTTCTATTTTTAAGCTCAATAGTTTCTGAATGTGAGTTTATCGTGGAGACAACTGCTGTTGTGAATAAATCAATTGAGTGATCTATGTCAGAATTTGAGAGATTATAATTTGAAGGAGGAGTTATTTCTCCAAGAGCTCCATCTAGATCAGAACGAAAATCAGACCATGATGTGTTTTTATAAGAAATAAAAAACTGTGGAGTATTAACAATAAAATCAAAATCAGGTAATCTGATTTTAATTTTTAAAGGATAATGATCCGAAAAAGAAGGCAGACTTGAAATTGAAAAATTACCATTTATAATGTCGATTATATTAGTGCTTATTAGAAAATGATCAAGAAAAGAAGAACCATTTGGATACGAAGGATTTATGTCTGAGAGCCTATGAAAGTCAAGAGAGTAAGACAGAAGCCAGTTATTTAATGATTTACCATTTAAATTTTCAAGAGAGTCACCCCAATTAGGACTTTTTGCATTTAAATCACCACCTAGTATAGTACTGTCAAAATTTTGAGAAAAATTCCGAATTTTGGTAAGAGAATCGGCCATTAGCGAAGGAGAAGCGTTACTCGGAAAATATAAACTTCCTAAAAGAATTTTTTTACTGTCTGCATTCATATTTAAACTAATGATAATAAAACAATTCGGAAATAAGAGATTAGGAATGGACGTCGTTGTATATTTAAGATTTTTTTTAAGAGCTATACCAACTCCTAAAGATGAATTGTCACGAATGAAGTTATAATTATCCAAAAAGATTTTATATTTTAAAGAAATATGAGTTTCTTGTAAAAATGCAATATCAATATTATTTCGATTTAGGATTGTTGATAAATCAACTTGTCTGCTCTTATCAATTAAAGATCTAACGTTAAATGTAAGTAAATTAAGCAAATTATGGCCCATAATTAATCAGAACTTCTTTGAGTAAACACATGTACTCATTTTTGGCTTGGTCTCTAGGAAGAGATTTATAACATAAAAGAAAATTTTTAATTTTATTTTCTATGGAAGATAACGAGGGATCTTTAAAATAACTAGATAAATTTAGAAACTCATCTATGAGTGATGATCTTTTATTGTTTAAAGTGGGATTTGGAATATGATTTGCGTTTGGAAAGTTGCTAGCGTAAGACTTCCCTGGGATCACAGAACTAGATCTATGAATTGCTGAGAAAACGTTATTTTCAATAGTAGATTTCTTTTCTTTTGCTTCTCTTAGTATTGATTTTTTCCTTTGAAGATATTCTTTAAACGCTGGACAGCCACGATAATTCGGTGGATGTCCTTCTTGCTTGCAATTTATACAAAAAGGATGTGAAGAATTTTTATCTTTACGTTCGCAGTTACCTGGATCATGATTTTTGTTACATTTAACGCAGGCGTATTTTTTATTGCAATTTTTTGCGATGTGTCCCCAGTTTTGGCAGCGTTTACACTGAATTTCTTTAAAATTTGATTTGGGTGTTTCCCAAGAAACAACCTGATTTAATATATATTTTATTTTTCTCAAGTTTCCAATCTCCCCACCAGGAAACAAGGTTATAGAAAAAAGACCAGTATCTACGTTATTAATTATTGAATTTCGTGTTTGGAGCTTAGAAACTTTATCTATTACACCAGGGGCTTGCAACTCAATTTCTGATTTTAAATCATCTAAATTAGTACCATGATAAAGACCTCGAAGAATAATATTAGGTTGTCTAAGTTCCCGAGGTGTAAAGGAATAAGATTCTATACCCTGATTTCTTAATAAGTTCATCATTTCACTATGAACTTTTAAATCTTCAAAAAATATTTTACTTTTGAATTTACTTTTGTTAATTATCTTATATTCAATTTTAGGTGATTTTGAGTTTAAGCGATCTACAAGTTTTTTGATGTCAACATTAAATAAGAAGATTGGTGGACAAAACTTTTTACCCTTTTTTAAAACAGATGGCAACCCCCCACCGCTTACTGAATTTTTTACATTGGGAATAATTTTGTTAATTGAATTTTTATCGGTATTATTATCGATTGCATGCCTATGCGTACCGCCCCAGTCTGAATTGATTATGCTTTTATTAAGAGGTTTGCGTCAAAAAAATTGGGTTCTATCATTTCGATTTCGTATTAAAAAAATCACTTTAGCAATAAAATACAAAAACCCTTGCTTCCATGCATTTCGATCCACTCTAATATACAATAAGTAGGTAAATTACACATAAGGAAGAGTGCCGGCATCTACATATTTCAAAATTCTGAGATAAAAGACTTACAGTAATTTATCAAAAATTCACTGATTAGGGTTTTGATGGTCATAAATATTTGGTTCCAGTTTGCTTCCAATATAAATGATTTTTTTTTCGATTTTGTTAAAAGTGCCAAAATTGTGGAAAAACACTGAAGTTGTTTCTTTCTTTATTGTTTTTTCTATAAATTTAAATAAGTGCAAAAAGTCGTATCTGCATAAAATGTACGTTTTATTTAGTAAAAACTTTTTTTTATATATTTATGATATTCAAATATTTATTTAAAACCATCATATCTTGCACAAGGATATTTAATAAAAAATCAAGATGCTATGTTAAAAAAATCAATATTTAAAAGACTTTTTTGTCACAAAAATAAAGAAGTAAAACCATTTTACAAAGAATTTACTACAAATACAAAGGGAAAACGCAGTATCTTTCAGTAGATACCGCTTTTTTATCTCTTTTTAAGTAGACACTGCGTTTTTTGTTTGCATGATTGCTTTAATTTGTGTAGATTTGTCATGTGATATTAAAATATTAAGCAGTTGAGCAAAAAATTCGATATTTTTATTTTTGTTTCTTAAAGATGAAAGAAAGATGATTAAGAAAAGACAATAAAACTGATTTTGATTTTCATGCTAGATGCCGCAGTCTTCCTAATGACGGCAGTGAAATCAACAGAGAACCAATTCAAGTGAACTAATTTTATTAACTAGTAAATCCGTGTGGCGTTAAAAGGCCATCAAACATACCTAGATCTTATTTTAAGCTATTGAATAAATTTTCAACTGAACAAAATTGAAATGAAATTAATTTTGGCCTTTTTGCAATATCCGCGGTATTGCACTCGCAACGATGATATAATCTTAGCTTATTTAATTTCATACCCAAATTTATTTTAAATATACAGGAGTAAGAATATTTGTTGTTTTCCCAGTTGAAATATGCTAGAACAAAAATGTTTCATTTCCAGTTTCCAAATTCTTATTAAATATTAGTGTAAATTTCTAAAAATTAAAAAATTTTCCGACCAACAGTTTAGAAATCTTTTTTCAACTGTCAAAAATCATTCCAGTATCACTTTGATAATGAATACATAAATTCATAGTTTTAACCAGAGATAAAGAGATGGAAATTCTGTTGGAGATGGATAGCACTATGTTCGGATTTACATTAAATTGGCTCCAATACTAATACAAAACATTTATAACTGGTCGTAAAATTAACGGAAAACAACCCTGGCTTATGGTAGCTTGAAGAATTTCACCAGTTACGTTTGAGGTCCGATGACTGTAAAATTGCATATTATTGGATACTTTTTCAGCCTCATATATGAACATATGTTTTTATTTGCAAAAATATAAAGTAGGCATTTTTTAAAGTTTGACAAAAACTTTAAGAAAAATTATGATATTGTTACATTTTTGGACAGTACTTTTTTATCAAAAAATGCACTAACGCAACCTCTTTACAAAGAACTTTACAATTTTGTGATAAATATATTAAGTTTGCCTCGTAGCACAGCTGCTGCTGAATGATTTTTTTCTAATTTAAAGCCTACTATAAACGATAAGACCAGTAGACTTTTTTTGGAATAGGTAGAAGTAAATTGTTTTGCAAAATACTTGAAAAGAAATAATTTTTAATGTTATATAAATAAAGGGCAATATCTTTAATATAATTTAATTTATATTACACTAAACTGAATAAGCTATTAAATCAATGTTTCTGTATTTAAAATATATTATTTTGTATCATAGCTTTAAAATAATTATTACTAATCATATTCATTAGCAATTCGATCAGTTTTTTTTAAAAATGTAAAATAATTGATTAAGTACTTTTGTACAATTCTTTTCTGTTTGTAATCGTAATATAATAATAACAATCACAAAATAATAACGATTACTTCAGATGACGAAAAAAATCAAAAATAATTAAAAGCAATCAAGAAAAATAATCCGACTACTTTTAGAAACTATGTTTGATTCTTTCTGATTATTAACAAAATTTCAATCTAAAATACTAAAAATGTTGTTAAATTTTTTTAAAAACAAATAAAGGTTGTTAAATTAATAAACAAAGATTGTCAAAAAATAAGAACAAAAAAATGCATTACAACATTTGCTCTGTTAATTTTGTCAAGCACTTTATTTCTTCTTTCTTGTTTTTTGAAAAATTTTTTTTTATATATATATATATGTGATATATATATGATATATGATCATTACAAAAAAAAAATTTTTCAAAAAACAAGAAAGAAGAAATAAATATATTATATATATATATATATATATATATATATATATATATATATATATATATATATATATATATATATATATATATATGTGATATATATATGATATATGATCATTACAAAAAAAAATTTTTCAAAAAACAAGAAAGTAGAAATAAAGTGCTTGACAAAATTAACAGAGCAAATGTTGTAATGCATTTTTTTGTTCTTATTTTTTGACAATCTTTGTTTATTAATTTAACAACCTTTATTTGTTTTTAAAAAAATTTAACAACATTTTTAGTATTTTAGATTGAAATTTTGTTAATAATCAGAAAGAATCAAACATAGTTTCTAAAAGTAGTCGGATTATTTTTCTTGATTGCTTTTAATTATTTTTGATTTTTTTCGATATATATATATATATATATATAATTTTATTCATAAATAAACATATATATATATATATATATATATGTGATATATATATGAATTATGATATATCACATATATATATATATATATATATATGTTTATTTATGAATAAAATTTTACAAAATATTCCGTACTTTAAAATAAAATTCTTAAAATAATCAAACAGAATCAAAGTAGTAGTAGTACTTTATTGAGTCTTTAATTAATCGATATAGCATAAGCATTAGCACCGGCAACAAAAAAGGAACCATGAACCCAAAGTTTATACTTTAGCTCCCGTCACTTTTGTTAATAAAACTTATTAAGTTTTCGTATAGCTCTGTTAACTGAAAAAGCCGTATCAGCGTTTGGGCGATTTCAGTTATAAATGACTGGTTGCACTTTACAACCTCACCGTTGAAACGATGCAAGTCGACCTCAAACAGCATCAAAAATAATTTCTAAACGTAGTCGGAATATTTTTTCTTAATTAATTTTTATTCTTTTTGATTTTTTTCGTAATTCCAAGCAGTCGTAATTATTTTTTGATTATTTGTAATCGTTATCAATTACTTATCAAAAACTTCTCCTTCAAGGATTATATAATGATTACAATTATTTTTAAAACATAATAATACAATCTAATTGTTTATTAATCGTAATCGCAATTTAACAGCTATGTTTTGTATTTTGTTTTTTGTATAAATATCAAACCTTTAAAATTAATAAATATTAAGCAAAGTAAATATAAAATCTTTCAAATCTTCTTTATCTTTCAAAAGTATAGTTTTTGAGAATTTACTGTTAAATTATTGTAAGGATACTGACGTTATCTCCGCTTCTACAGCCTTTTTAGCAGGTATCGAGCGCAGAGCACAAATAGCATACTTGCTCTATTTACACTCATTTACCTCAAAACTACTTTTTTCGGCAATGTATTGTAGCGAAAACAAAAGCTATTCAGCCAAATCATCTGAAATTTTAATATGTTATTCACATCAGTGACTTTCGCTATCAAAATTTCAAAAAATCGTACATTTTACACTGAATAACCAGTAAAAAACCCTGTTTTGGGACTTAAATTTAAAAAGCGCGTCATAATCAAAAAAATTTTATTGCAATATATCTTTAAAGTTTAAACATCATTGTTCATTATTTTAAGTTTTAAAAAAATAAATCCTAAAAATATTTAAAATATTCAAGCACTAGGTCTTAATATTATTATTTATTATTTTATATTGTACATGCTTTGTTTCTTACTATTACATTTTAACAAAGCTAATTGCTTGTCTTCAAATTAAATAAATAGAATTGTTATGAAAGCTTAAAAAATTGGGTTTCAGTACTGTAATATGTGAATACTTTTTTTCGGAAGTGGATACATTTGTGACTTTTTCATGGATACTTTTTTTAGAATCGTCGCGGCAACGCTAATCTGAGGTGAATTCACGTACACAATAAATGAGTTTCACCAAATCACATAAAAATGGAAAAAACATATGTTTTGGCGTCACAAAATTTAAGTTTCCTATCTCTTTATCTCTGGTTTTAACAGTGAAATTATAAGAGATTAATCGTCAGTATAACAGTTTCATAGCTATTAGCCGATAGGTGGCGCCAAATACCTCACATATTTTAAGGCATATGCTGAAATTATACAACAGTTATATGCAAACCTTAACTCGCTATAACTTAAAAATATGAATTTTTTAGAAACAAAAAGTCCAGTTTGCACATCTACTGGTCCAAACTTACCAAACCATACTTTATTTATTAAGATTGGACTAGTAAAATTGGACTACCTAAAAAGCCTTACGCAAGGCAAAATTTGCGTTTGCGTAATATATATTTAAGAAGAGAAGATATCCTAATTCAACATCGTTTTGACAACAACAAACTTTTGTTTGAATTAAGTTTTCAGCAAGTTGAGTGAATCTTAGCTATAAACTTGTTTCTATTTGAAATTTGTTTGAATCTCATTTATTAACAATTTAATTTAACCAAACAATATCTTTGCATTTCACAAAGCATTTTATCCACTCGAGATAGTGGTTTGGTGACTATAACAAAATGAACTTAAGTAGAAGAATCAGATATATAATTTAGTTTCAATAACCAAATATTTATTTCGCCATAAGCAAGTATACCGTTTTTTAGCTATAACCAAATCTTGGTTGAGAGAAAGAAACTCTTTTCTCAGTAAACAAAATTTGTATGGAATTGATTTTGAAGCACAGGACATCAAACCCAAATTGTGCAAATTTTATTTTTAATTAGGCCATTTTTTAAAAAATGATAATAATATAAGATATACTTACAGCCCTGTTTTGGCAAATTAACAATTGTAAACCAGTATTTTTTATATATTTGTTGTTTGCAAAACAAAATTTGAAGCTCAAAAAACAAAATTTTTTAATAAAATTCCCTATAGGAACAAACTATCTTGCTTTTAAAAACAACTAATTAAAAAACTAATTTAAAATAAACTAGTTTATGAACAACTTTGAATTATATTAAGGCGGCATCCACTTCAATTTTGAATAGTTTTTATTACATTATATATGAACTAATTGAGAAACTACTTAAAAACAAGTGGTTTAAAAACTACTTTGAATTATATTATGGCGGCAACTACTCTGATTTTGGCATGTTTTTATAAACAATTTTTATTAGATTAGAAGTATATATATATTTATCCATGCTATTTCATTTAATATTATTAACTTTAGGCTTTCACTAATATGAATTTATGTATATATTTTCCAAAGCAATAAAATAAATTATCTCTTTGATGCATAGAAATTTAAAATTTTAATGCTTTTAAATTCATCTTCAGTAAGTGGAATAATAACTAGTTTTCAATTGACTTATTTTAAAGTAATTAAAAAAATAGTTTAAATTTAACTAATTTAACAAGTGGTGTAAAATATATGCAATTTTCAATTGATTTATTTTAAAGTAGTTAAACAATAATTTAAATTCAACTAATTTAACAAGTAGTTGAAATCATATGCAGACGAAAGTCAATTGACTTATTTAGCGGACATCACCATACAAAATATGTTAGTTCGTTCTATGGAAAAAAGTCAGAATTTCAACTAGTTGTGATTGACAAAAAACTACTTTTTCAACTACTTTTAAGTTAGTTGATTTTCCTACAGGGTTGTCAATAAATAAAAGGCAGTTACAATGTTATCAAAATTTATTAATTTTCAGCATCAAATTTTGTTTTGAAATCAAAAAATTACAACAAACTCGTAGAAATATTCAAATTCATGGTTAACAATTTGGAATTTGCCAGAATAGGGCTGTAAATAACATGTACCTAATTATAAAGGCCAAATTTAGAGCTTTCCGTAATCGATTGGTGTTTAAAATTTGAATAAGTTTTAAGAGAGTTACATAACAGTTTGATCATGAACTCACCTCTTTTGGTTTTTTGACCACAATACATAAAACACATTTCGCGAATTTGGGTTTTTGTTTCAAAATCAATGTATGCAATTATACTGAATTCTTACCAGCTTCTTCTTTTTAGCAGTTAAAAATTCTCAAATTTCTTTTATTTTGTATAATCATGTTTTTTTCATGCTTTAAAAAATTCTCAAATTTGCTTTATTTTGTAGAAGCACCATGTTTTTGTAAGACAAATTTTGCCGCGTTTTTGACCTATCCCCATTAGACCGTCCCACTTTTTCAAAGTTTTTCGAAAAGTTCCCGGGACACGTTTATTCCTGATTTTACTCTTAAAAACTTGAATTTTAGTATACAAAATTTTAATTTTAACTAACTGTCAATGGCCGCGCAAAGGGCTTAACCCTATATCGCGCAGTAACGTCAATTTCAATTTTTTACCTAAAAATTTCTCAAACTGTCTTAAAAATAAAGAAAAACAACTTTTGTTTTAAAATTTATACTTTATTTATACAAATATTTGGAAAATTGTTTTTTACAGTTTAAAAGATTAACATATTTCAGGCAATATACATTGCTTTTAATATAGTAATTCATGATTAGTGTAGTTTAATAACTCACCAAAGAGCTCTTTAACTTTTATTATAATTATTTACACTTTTTTTAACAGTTTTAGTCATTTAAAAATTTATTAAAAATATTGCAAAACACAAACTGCTGCAAATTCAAAATCACGCTGTTTCAACTAAATAACAAAACAAAAAATAACTGTTGATTGATTTACTCTCAAAATGAAAAGCTAGAGTTATTAAGAATGTTTATGAGTCATTTATAAGAATTCCGACCTAATTTTTCTCTTTTAGCTATTTTTCTAGAGCAATTCCTAAATGTTGCAGATCTGCAACACGGCGCGATATAGGGTTAAAGAGTTTTTGGCTAAAAATTCACTATTTCGAAAAACAAGAAATTTCTTCTTCGCTATTTTGCATATTACTAAGAAACTAATGAAACAATTTTCATCAATTTATATTTGTTTGAATGCTAAAAAAATTCACCTCAAATTACCAAAAATTCAACTAAATTTATAAGAAATGCTTTACATTATTTGGTAAATTTTTTTTAAAAACTCTTCAAAGTGAAATTTTTATGAAAATTATTACAAAAATTTGATAACTTCAACTCTCATTACCTCGTGTTGCAAGAGCAAGAGTAAGAATTTTTGTATTATATAAATTTTGTATTTGAAAAAATTTTGAAAAATTTTGATGAATAATTTGAAGATTAAAGAAACAGTATTTTTTTTCCAAAAAGCCACACAACTTTTCTGTGAATTTTTCCAAAAAATATTAAATTTATTTTTATTAAACGTAGCTACATAGGTAGATATGTAAATAACCACAAGAAACAGATTTATACGATATAAGATTAAATTGCGGAGTATTCTACGTTTTCTGTTGTTTGGATAAATTTTTTTGTAATGTGTAACTACTTGAATGACATAATTTTTCTCTTCTGGATACATTGTCAACGTATTATTAACCTCATTTAGAAGCCCTACGGCTCGTTCTGCTGGGTCATTTAAATAAGTTTAAATAATTATAAAAAATGTTGTAATACCAAAAAAATTTTTATTCGTACTCCACAATGAAGGATGTATTTCAATAAATTCCTAGCAAGATAATATTTTGAAAAACTGTATAGTAAAGTAAAGCCAGCGAAGCCAACGTACTTGCCGTAAAAGCAAAATTTTTTAGAATCTTGAAATTAGTCAAAGAGTTGAATATTTGCAAACACTCCAATATCAAAAGTCAACTCATAGCAACAAAACAAACAACAAAAAATAGCAGTAGAATGTATAGCAATGCATAGCAATGCAGAGAACACACAATCCGGTTTTCAATTTATCTTGTATCATAGCATTTGCAAAATTGCAGTGTATATATTTACTCTACACTAACAAAATAAACAGGAGTGCAATAGTAAATTAACACTGCAATACTAAATCGCAAATTGACAGCTAATTATGAAAAAAAGTAAAGACGAAAAAAAAAACTGATTTAGAAAACAATCAAATAAAAATCGAATTAAAAGTGTCTTAAATCTTTTTTCGATTGAGTTAAGCAAAATTTCCAGTAGAAAATAGTTTTGCTTTTTATCAATAAGCTGTGAATTTCCTGTTTTGTAGCGATTATATCAAAGTAAACCAAAAAGACCGTTCACAATTAATAAAAAATTATTAAAATTTTTGAATATGAACAAATTTAAAAAATACACGAGATTGTGAACTGCTCTACTACACTTACAAGAGATCAATAGCATAAAATCGTGATCATAAGGAATAATGACTAAACTCATATCGTAAAAAAAGCGATACGGCATTTTTTTATTGCTAATCTTTGGAAAGATGCTGTAAAACACTTTTTACACAAAATGGATTACGACTTACGTCTACACGTATCTCTTTTGTAACGGTTCATATATTTCAGGAAAAAGGTTGGAGTTAGTGCAATAAAAATATCGCTTCTTACGATACTTTGAGTTTAGCCATTATTCCTTGAAATAGTTATTTAAATAATTGCACATTGCAAAAACATATATATTAAACCTGTCCTTATTTTTCAAATCACGTTTTCTGCAAAATCACGCTCAGATTATGGTTATACATTGTGTCAGACATACCAGTGTGAAATTTTAGCCCGATCAGACCACTTTTAGTGGGCGCGGAAACCAATTGAATGTGCCATATCCTCATTTTGGAAAAAAATGGGATTGATTTAGTTTTTTTTTAAATTAGATCACTTAAAATATATTTTATTAAAGACGTTTTAATTTATAATATTTCTTAATTAAATAACTTTTAAAACGGTATGATCATAAATGAAAACTGTTGAAAATGCAACAAGTTCTAACAATGTTTTTGCTTACACTAAAATCGATTTATTGTAAGATGGATATTTTTGAGATATGATTCAACGATCTGCAGCATAAATTGTTTCTGTTCTTCATTATTGGTCAAAATTCCATTGTAATCTTTCATGAACTTGACGCCTCTTTAGCTTCGTCACTGAAAATAATTAAGTCACGGCAAAAATCATGAATTTCTTGATAATCAATGTT
This sequence comes from Dichetophora obliterata, assembly GCA_963920525.1. Classification (NCBI taxonomy): domain Eukaryota; kingdom Metazoa; phylum Arthropoda; class Insecta; order Diptera; family Sciomyzidae; genus Dichetophora; species Dichetophora obliterata. The sequence goes on from OY986437.1 coordinate 55,984,503, forward strand.
TTTTTTCCCATGTTGATGGGTTAAGTTGTAAGAAATCTAGAGATAAACGAAAGCGAACAAAATACCTTTGGTTTTTTTTGATACGAAATAATGCAGACTATTTCTCAAAAAATTTTCTGGCTTCTCGATAGTTCGAGAATTTTCGTTTCTTGATGAGGAACCATTCAAGGTTCTTCCATATTTATAAAGAGACGTCGGAATCGAAAAATGCCAGAGCTATTAACTCTTCGGATAGATACCATAAATGGTATCGCATTTTGTTTAAAATTGCTACGCTACTGGATCAATTTTCGCATATTCGATAGAATCTTTTATGAAATTATAGCGTTAATTTGCATATACTGCTCTCGTGCAATTTTTAAAAAATAGCAATTGCCAGCTTTACGTCAGAACTGCTTGAAGTTGTATCGAAACCCATGCAATTTACATGTCCGAGATTATTGCATTGCAGCAACGTTTCAAGTCGCAGATGCTATTTTCGGAGCACTAATCAATTTTGATGTTCCATTATGACTTAGGCCTTTTTCACATGGAACAATTGAAAAGTAATGCAACTATAACGCAACAGCTTAAAAAGTTTCAAAACACTTCAATTTTAAACTGAACTGCAACCTACGCTTTCAGATGAGCAAGTCACGTACCAACGCAACATTGAAAAATTCACAACAACACAAACACTTATTTAATGGAAGCTTTGTTAAATAGATATAAAAAATAAATTAAAGACAAAAAAGGATATTTCTCCACTTCCTGCACTTATTTCATATTTATTAACTGATTAATTATTTTCATACCACACAACACAAATCGTAAACGTAACAAATCGCCGATTCAAATTGCAGCACGCCGTGTTGCATGAAAATGGTTGCGAATGCGTTAAAAACTTGTTGAGTACAAGTTGTTTCATGTGAAGGTTTCGGTATAAATACATTGGTTAGCAACTTTTGTTGCAGTTGCATTAGTTTTCAATTGCTCCAGGTAGAAAAGGCCTTACAATAATCGCAATTCTTTCATCTTTGCTTTTATGAACGAGATCTAAAACAATAAACCGTCCCAGTGAACCACTAACGAATGTGCACAACTTAACTAGGTATAAAGAAATAACAAAAAGCATAAGAAAAGAAAAAAATTATGATTGAATAACTTAAAAAATATGCATTAAACGATCTATGGTTGTACAGTTGATGACAAGTTCATCAACACGATGGCCGAAAGCTGCAGCAGCCGCTACTTAAACGGGGTACACATTAGCGATCATGAGTGACACTCATGCTCAAATTCTCTATTTTTCGCAAGTTCGCGTGTGTGTACCTTCGTCATTCAACAGCCAACCACAGAAATTTTTGTGGTTAAATTTTTGAGTGTCACTCAGGAGTGTTAATGTGTACCCCGCTTAAGATATGTGCGGCCATACCATCAGTTTCCTTTGCATTTTCGAGTGCAGAGACAAAGCGCTGCTAGATAAAATATTTGCTGCGTCCTTTTGACATGATATTGCGGTGCGGTGACATATGCAAGAATTTTTCATCATTTCTTAATGTTTTCCTTTGTGCGTTTGCTCTCTTTTCTTTCGCTATAATGATCTTTCATCTTTGCAAATAAGAAAATTTCAGTACCTGCTATATGGCCCACGAAGTCTATTTTATATAACGATTCGTCCGTTTTTCAAGTTGTAATTTTCGGTGCTGGTGTAGAAATTTATGCGGTTGGTAAATCCGACATTTATATATATAAAAATAAGTCCGTATATGTACGTCGCCGAACTACTCATAAACGCGTCGTGCGATTTCAACCAAATTTACACACTAGGTAGGTAGTGGCCCAAATATGGTTTATATGAAGTTTGGTTGAAATCCGATAACGCATGTGTGTGCGGTGCGTATGTGAAGTGAGTGTGTTTTTGCCGCAGGCATTTAAGATCACGACTATAAGATCACAGAGCAATTTAGCATTGGCACTTGCATCGTCTGGAATAGCTGGGACGTTATTAGATGGTGGTCGGACAGCCCATTCTGCACTTAAATTACCACTGAATATGAATGTAAATGAAAATTCCACCTGTAATGTTTCCAAAAATTCGGGAATGGGCAAAGTCTTGCAACAATGCAAATTAATAGTGTGGGATGAATGTACAATGGCCCATAAGAAATCAGTGGAAGCGTTAGACAGGACATTGCAAGACTTGCGTAGTAATGATCAACAGATATTTGGTGGCGCTTTGATTCTGTTGGCTGGTGATTTTCGTCAGACATTGCCTGTGATTCCCCGTTCAACACCAGCAGATGAATTAAAAGCATGTTTAAAGTCATCTCATTTATGGAGACATGTACAAATACTCAATTTGACTACAAATGTGCGATTACAAATTCAAAACGATACATCGGCCGACACATTTTCAAGGCAACTGTTGGCAATAGGCAATGGTCAACTTGCTGTTGATCGTGAAACTGGCTTAATCACTTTACCAGATAACTTTTGTAATATTGCACCGACAAAAGAAGAATTGGTGTCAAGTGTTTTTCCAAATATTGCAGAAAATTATCGCAATCATAATTGGTTAGCTGAAAGAGCTATACTGGCCGCTAAAAATAAAGACGTTGGTCAAATGAATGCAAACATTTTAACTCATGTTCCTGGCGAGGTTGTAACATATCAATCAGTTAACACGGTTACGAATCAAGACGACGCTGTTAATTATCCGACAGAATTTTTGAATTCATTGGATTTACCCGGATTTCCACCTCATCGTTTACAATTGGAAGTGGGTGCTCCCATTATTATGCTTCGAAATATAAATCAACCACGATTATGCAATGGGACAAGATTAGCGGTTAAAAAAGTCATGAACAATTTGATCGAAGCAACAATTTTAAAGGGGAAGTTTAAAGGTGAAGATGTATTGATTCCACGAATTCCAATGATTCCATCAGATTTACCTTTTGAATTCAAAAGTCTAAAGTTTCAATACGTCTTGCATTTGCTATTACAATAAATAAAGCGCAAGGGCAATCGTTGGAATTGTGTGGAATTGATTTAGAATATCCTTGCTTTTCACACGGCCAGTTATATGTTTCGTGCTCACGTATTGGCAAGCCTTTAGTTCTCTTTATCTACACAACAACTCATGGCAAAACCATGATAGTTTAAGTGATACATAGTCTAAGATTGTAAGAAACTAGAATTAAAAGTTGAATAATAAGGAACAAAACCAACTTTATTAAAAACAAGTGTGTTTCTTTTCTTATTTTGTTTTGCCATGCGAAGCAGGCACCGGGCTTGCTAGTTACGATATAATTTGTATTACTTTTCAAATGAGAAAAACTGTAATGATCGAATTTAAAGGACACAATAAGAGACAGAAGCTTAACACTAGAAAAAAAAAATAAAAAAATCTGTCAAATCAATCTATCAAACCAATCTATCTCCTATACACGAGAAGTTTACTCATTTTTTAAGATCATGTAAAATAATCACTTAAAATGTGGCAAAGAGTTTTGATCTGATTTAGTTTATTTGCATACCGTCGTAAAAGTACTTTTATATAAAAACAGTATAAGTTAAAATGTCTTTAATAAAATTAATTTTAAGTGACTTAATTTTGAAAAATATTTAAAAAAGTGATTTTTAAAAAAATTAGGATATGGGATACTCGATTGGTTTCCACGCCCATTAGCAGTACTCTGATTGGGCCCGAATTTCACAGTGGTAATTTTTACATAATGTGTAACCATAATTCGAGCAAAAATTTTTTACATCAAAATTTTTGCTGTAAAATTTCTCAAAATAAAAAATTTATATAATACTAAAATTCTGACTCATGTTCTTGTCACACGGGGTAGTGTGAGTCGAAGTTATTAAATTTTCGTAATAATTTTATAAAAATTTCACTTTGTAGAGTTTTTAAAAAACAAAACGATATGAAACATTTCTTAAAGTTGAATACGGCAAATATTATGAGCATTCAAACTAATATAAATTGATGAAAATTGTTTCATTAGTTTCTAAGTAAAATGCAAAATACCAAAGAAGAAATTTCTTGTTTTTCGAAATAATGAATTTTTAGACGAAAAACGCTTTAAGCCCTTTGCGCGACCATTGACCGTTAGTTAAAATTAAAGTGCTATATACCAAAATTCAAGTATTTAAGAGTAAAATCAGCAATCAAAGCGTCCCGGCAACTTTTCGAAAAATGTTGAAAAAGTTTGAAAAAGTTTGAAAAAGTGGGACGGTCTAGTCCCCATTTTAAAAATACTCTTTTCGAATGTTACATGAAGTACATTAAAAGTTCGTTCAGGCACGCTGTGACTTATTTTTGTTCAAATATCAGTCCAAAAAAATAAACTGTCTATCGTCTACAGCGATGTTTTAATTAAATGAAAAATATTACATATTAACAGCCGCTTATTGACGCTGTTTTTGTTGAAAATATAAAAAAAAATTTTATATTAATTAATTTTTGTGTTAAAAAAACAAAGTTATAATTTTTTCTATTAAGAAAATACTGCATACTTTTGTGCACCTGGTATTTATAGCTTCTTTAAACTCAATTCGATTTTATGCTTGAAAAATCATTACAGACTGATATAGCTTTCGGTCGTGTTAAAAAAATTTCAACAATATTTAAAATTTCTTGCTGTTGAAAATATTTTTTTCCAGCCACTTCACTAAAGCTTTCAGCTCTCATTTTAGCTGTGAGTCTTATAATCAGTGTCACATGTTTTTTGCCTCTACTTTGGTACCGCAGACCGATGTCAACTGAGGGTTAATAAACCTAATCGCTTCGGAGTTGTAAGACTTAGCTCAGTAATACTACAAAAACAAAACCAAGCAATATAAGCATCAATTTGTAGGCCCCACAGGGGTGGAAAAGTAAATACGCTAAAAACACGAAAAGCATTCACGAAGAACCAGGTTTTTATTCTGGAAAAAGTTTTTAATTCTAAGCGAACGGAAATGTTAACATGTTTCACCGCAAAGGATTTGCTTTTGTGTGCGTGCTGTTGACACATACTAGTATATGTAACCGGATGTACACAAACACATAGCATGGTATATTGGCTAATCCCTGACGCGTGACTTTGTTTATTTCCTTCGGTGTGTGTGTGTGTATTTTTGTTTTTTATTCTGCCACCACCATCAACCACAACTTTTGCTATGGCCATTTGGTGCCATTTTGTAAAATGTTTGTTTTATTAAGGCGTTTGTGGAAAGAGGTCGCAACGCCAAAATTGGAAAATTTATTTCAATTCGTGAAATCCACCTCAATAATTGAAGCATCGCACTGTGGTCTAGATGAGGATGCTAGCGCGAATTAATGATAAAAACCGACAAAACTTGCGACGCTTCAAATTGATTTTTGCGAAATCCAAATAATTTGGTTGAGGATTTCAAAATTTATTTTTAAGCCGTCACATTTAATATTTCAAGTAACTTTATATTAGTTCATTTATTGTTTTCTCTACAACTCAATTCACTCAATCCAATTTCCTTACTTACCGCAGAGTTTGCTCTGTATTATATTGAAACTGGCAGAGTTCGCAGGTGGTGTTCCGTGACGTGCTTATCCAGCGTTCCAGGCACTGAATATGCACATAAGTTAGCGATCCTTTGCACAAACACGGCGATACCAGTCTGCAAATAAACAAAACAATTAAAATGCCTGTATTTGTACAATAAAAAAACATAAAAAAAACCAAAAAAAAAAAAAGTAGTAAAATATACAAAAACAAAACAGCAAATTTTAATTGCATGCAAATAAGCTGTAGTAAAAAAAAACTTATATTAATGCTAAAATCCACACATATCAAACATTATAAATAAATGAAAATCCGTTGTAATTTAAGCCAAAACGTATAACGATTGGCTTTTGAAACATATAAATTACGCATTTATGGCAAACTAATTAAACAACATTGCAATTTTCAGCATAAATACTGTTAAAAGCATTTAAGCCAATTAGCTTATTTGTCCTTTACTAACCTCACTTTATTTATTTGCTTATTTTTTCATGCAACTGTAAGCATTTTTTTTTAATCAAATTGTTTTCTTTGATTACTGCGCGTAAAAAAAATTTTGTTGCTAGTTCAAGCTTTTTGCTGTCTTATAATATAACCTAAGCTGCTCATTTGAACATTTTTCTTCATATTTTGTGAAAATATGTTTTGAAAGCATTACTTTAATAATCAATAAAACTGGAGAAGAGAGAGCGAGAGATAAAAATCGAGCGAAAACGTGTTGGATGTTCTTGTATTCTGAAAAATATAAAAAAAAACATCTAGTTTATATCAACGATTAATGTTGAAATTTAACATTGAATCAAAGAGATCACCAAGAACGCAAAAATACTGATAAAAAAGTATGTTTCAGATGAATCCTCAATAAAAACTTCAAGTTTTAACAATGATATCAATTACAAATAAATATTCGCAGACATACACATAAATACCAATAGTGTGATAGAAATTTCAAACAGAAATACAGAAATACTTAAATCTCGAAATAAATTAAACAAATTAACAGCGGCACCCAAACACTTCGTTCGATTTTTTTTTTTAAATTTCATGTGCTTTCTTATATTGATCACAGGAACTACCACACCAAATTTCAACTTTGTATCTTTCACCGTAGTCGAGATATCAGTTGGGTATAAATATACCCAACCCATCGTTAATATACTCTAATGGGTACAAATTTCTTCTGCAACGACAGCACAGTTTTATATCAGGAATTTTCTATCAATAGCAGGTATAGTTGGTTAGTTTGCTAAGGGCCATTTTGTTCACAGAGAGATAAATTTATCCCCGAGTTAATTCCATGATTTTTCCAGTTTTTCATTTGTTCACAGTGAGTTAAGCATTTAACTCTTCAAGCTGGAGATTAAAATGGTGGTGAGATAGCTTAACCCCAGAAATATTTAACTCGTGAAAATTGGTGAGTTAAGATTTTTAATTCGCTCTCAGCACTCTCATTTTAATATTTTTGCTTTACTTGGTGTCAAAATATTGAAAATACAGATTTTTAAACATAGGGAAACAGTATTGGGGGTTACTGATTTCGAATCTAGTGTCAGAATTTTAAAATTCAAGATGTTGGATAAGGTTGCCACCTTTTTTTTTTATTTTTACGAATTCGGGGCTGGCGCGAACTAAAGGGTAAAAATGTGTCGCTGAATCCGAATCCGTTGTCAGAAATTTCAAAATTCGAAAATGTTTCTACACATAGGGTTGCCACCTAAAAATGTTTTGCTTAAAGAATTTTAAACATGAGGGAAGAATATTGGGGGGTTACTGTTTTCGAATCTGCACTCAAAATTTTTAAATTCAAGATGGTGGATATGGTTGCCACCTTAATTTTTTCGAGTTCGGGGCTGCCAAAAAAAATGGTATGCCAAAAATGGGTCGAATTCATAGAAATACAAAAATTAAGGTGTCAACCCTATCCACCATTTTGAATTTTAAAATTCTGACATCAGATTCGAAATCAGTGACTACCTAACACTGTTAAATAATGTTTAAAATTCTTAAAAATACATATTACTAGGTGGCAACCCTATTATTTCCAAACTTTATAATTTTGAAATTCTGACCATGGATTCGTATTCAGCGACCCATTTTTGGTGTAGCATTTTTTTTGCCACAATACTCTTTCCTCATGTTTAAAATTCTTAAAATAAAACATTTTTAGGTGGCAGCCCTATGTGTAGAAAAATTTTCTAGTTTTGAAATTCTGACAACGGATTCGGAATCAGCGACCCAATTTTACCTAGTGTTTCTCCCAGAGTTGAATTCACATAAATAAACAAGAAATTAGGTGGCAACTCTATCCGCCATCTTGAATTTTAAAATTCTGACACCAGATTCGAAAGAAGTAACCCCCAATACTGTTTCTTCATGTTTATAATTCTTAAAAAAATGTTTAGTTGGTAGCCCTGTGTAGAAAAATTTTAGAATTTTGAAATTCTGACATCAGATGCTAAATCAGCGAACCATTTTATCTAGTGTTCACTCCAACCCCCAACTTCGCAAAAATAAACCAAAAATCCCACACATTTTTTAATTAATGAGCAACACTCTAGCATTCCAATGGAAATCGATATAAACTGAGAGCGAATTTATGCTCTTAGCATAAAGCTGGGGTAAAATGTGAAGAAAACCACTTTTTTATCTCCCGATTTATACGCTTGGTATAAAATTTACCTAGAGATAGTTATCCCCGAATTAAATCATATATATGCCCTTTGTGAACAAAATAGCCCTAAGAGAGCTTTTACAATTTGATAATATATACATTTTTTTACAAATGATAAAAACACAAATTTTCTGATTTTTAAACTTAATCACATTTGACTTTGAAAATGTAGAAGTTAACGTAAAAATTTCGTGACACAGTCAAAAAAAAAAAAACACTTTATAGCGCTACGTTTTTTAAAATCAAAAAACAAAAAATTTAACACTTAGCTGTTACCAATCCTGAGATGTGGTCACCTTTGCAGAAGCATTTTCATGGGTAAAAAATACTCTAACGTGGTTAATGGGTTAAGTCATACGTTTGCTTTAAAGTGAAAACAAATAAACTTAAATTTTATTGAATTTTTATAAAGTTTTTTACCAAAAAATTATTGATTTCAAAAATTAGAACTAAAAATGCTTAAAAATAATACTAGCTTACAGTCGGAAAATGACCAGGACTTCTTTATGAAATTCCTATTCCTTATGCTTCCTAAAGCTTTAAAAAATAAATAAAAAAATTATCTATGGATAGGTTTCTGAGATATCGACCAAAGAATTTTTTTTTGCTTTTTTCGAAAAAGGTGACCTGTCATTATTCGTAATAAATTCTGTTTGAATTGACGGATTTGATCAAAACTACAATTTTTGTAAAGAAACAATTAAATTCGCAATAACTTTTCTATACATATTGACCTCATCTGAAGAAGAGTTATGGAGCTATGAATTATTATTTACAAAATTTATTTTTTTTTTCGTGAAAATCTGTTGTCGGAAACTTATTTATCACCTGAAAAGTAAAGAATTTGACAACTGATCACAACATTTTTTTTGTACAGCATAAACTTTTGCAAAACTTTTAAGCCTAAAATAAAGAAAATCTATCAACTAGTAAAAAAGTTACAGACATTAAAGTGAGATCACCCATTTTGAATTTTTTTTCAATTTTTTCATTTTATCTACTTCTTATGATAATTTTTGCAACCCTTTAATAAAAAATTTGTTTTAAACCTCTAAACATTGCAAAACTGCATTTTATCATCTTTATTTTTAAAAATGGCTTAGAGTTTTACTATATTCCTTTTTGTTATCCTTCTGAAATTCTCTTACAAGAAACCAGTTGCAGTCTCCCATCATTGCTTCATCCCAATATCCTTGGTATCTTTTTTCAATATATATATATATTTTTTTTTTATGAAATCTTTCACCATGTTCATCATTTACATGTCCAAGGCTTGCTGGAAAGACGTCTTTGTGCGAAAGTACAAAGACGATTGGGAAAACATTGATTTGGACACTTTGCACGCATACTTTGGATTGTTGCTACTTTCTGGTGTGTATCGGTCATACGGTGAATGTGTCACTAAACTGTGGAATGACGAAACTGGTCAGCCAATATTTAGAGCAACAATGTCTTTGAAAATGTTCAAGCTTATCCATGGTTGCATTCGATTTGATGACCGCGTCAAAATTTGGGTGCTATGCGACTCAAAAAGCTGGTATGCAACACACAAATTTATGTTGGTCGGAATCGTAATGCCACTCCTGAACGTAATCCCGGACGGCGTGTTGTTTTGGATTTGGTGGAAGGACTTTCTGACATAAATGGAACTTGTGGCAACTTTTTCACTTCGTATGAATTGGCAGAAGGTTTACATAAGAATCGCATGACTATTTTGGGAACAATAAGGAAAAATAGGACTGAAATTCCTTCAGTTCTACTCGACATGCGTCAAAAGCCAATTTATCATACAGAAGTTGTATATGAACATAAAGTGCAAGCAGTTATGTTGTCATATGTTCCTCGCCAGTAACGATTTGTGACATTGCTCAGTACCTACCACAATGTTGTCAGCATAAATGAGAATAGTGAAAAGAAGAAACCTAACATCATTGAAGACTACAACAAAACCAAGAGTGGAGTTGATACTATGGATCAAATGGTGGCTACATACACATGCAAACGAAAAGTCAATCGTTGGCCAATGGCAGTATTTTGTAACATGCTTGATGTTAGTGCGTTGAATACATTCGTGACGTTCATTGCATTGTTACCGAATTGGAAAAATTCTAAAACGAACCATAATATTCGTCGTCGCCTTTTTATCGAGTAGCTTGGATTGAATCTCGTTGAAAAACATATCACTAAACGTAAAAAACAAATTCAAAGTAATGATGCTTCCAGTGTTATTCAAATAATTCGGGAGATTCGCCATTTACCAAGTACATCAAAACGAGGTCGATGCTACAACTGCACATATAAAAATGCCAAAAATCGTTTTGCTACACGCTGTGAAAAATGTAGAAATTTCATTTGTGCTGAACATAATTTCAATTTATGCGAAAAATATACAAATAATTGACAAAAGTTAAAAATTCAATCTTTTTTTCTAATATATGTACTATTCTAATTAATTTCATTCTAAATCTACCTTTATGAAGTTCAAATGTATTAATATGATAGATAGTAAACAATGTAATAAACATAAAAAAATCACAAAACATAAATGGTTGTTAATTTTTTTTAGCTTTTTTACAATTAAAAATATATGTGTGTGCGCGCGCATACAATGGGACCGATTTGATGTTTTTCTCAAGGGACCGAGGAGGGTTAAATTGGAAATCTTATTATAACATTTTTTCTCTATTTTGTATTATTATCATAAATATATTAATTTCTCCATGAATATAAAACCTTTAAAGTCGTCGCTTATATAATCAGACTTTCATAAAATAAACGCTCCGGATTTAAAGGTTTTATATTCATAAAGAAATTGATATATTTATGATAATAATACAAAAAAGAAAAAAATTTTAATAATAAAATTTCCAATTTAATAATTTATATAAATAAAGTATCAAATTTGACCAAGAATTAATGGGACAAGTAATTTAAAATTATTTTTTACATTGTAGTGGTTTTGAAGTTTTTTTTTTTTTTTGTTAGAGTTTTTTGTTAGAGTGTAGCTGCTTATAAAAAAAAAATCATTTATGAAAACAGTGAATATACATACTTTTTTCAATGGAAAGTGTACATTTATTGAAGTGATTTTTCTTGTGCTTTCGAATATTCAATATTTTTCGACTTTAACAAACAATACAGATGGTTCACCCATTCGTGAGCATACAACATAAAGCTGGCCGTGTATAAAGCTTTGAATTTCCAGATTTAACCCGCAAACTTCCCACGATTGATCATGCACCTTATAAATAGTGATGGCAAAAGCAAGACGTACTGGAAAGTGCTGCCTTTTAAAGTCAAAAGGCATATAGTATGGCATTTTTTGAATACGTGGAATTATAACATCTTCGTCTTTGAATTTACCTTTGAAGATGGTTGCTTCAATTAAATTATTCATGAGTCTCTTAACTGCAAGCTGGGTAGCATTGCATAGTTTCGCTTGATTGATGTTGCGAAGCATAAGAGCCCGAACAGAACCAAAGCGGATGTCGGATGGAGGGCCTCTCTCGGCGAAATCCGCTGAGAACACGTCCATAATAGGAGCGGTTGTCGGATCACGGTTGCATTTCATATTGGGCATGATACAAATTATTTTGTATTATGCTTGGAACTAATATTAATGCAACACAGGAACAAAAACAGAATGTCAGATCATAGTATAAACTAAGAAAATAACACTGAACGTACCCAATCTTTAGCAAAAATATGGCAACATTTAAGTCACCCAGAGTGAGATCAGCCAGCCGTCATAGAAAAATTAGAATAGATTCTATTCTGGCATTTTCCCGTCACGCATTTCTACGGCGATTTAATTTTTGGCGGCTGCATATATTTTCATGTATTTTGTAGCACGGCGAATCCGACAACCGACATCCGCTTTGGTTCTGTTCGGGCTCTAATTGGTGCTTCAACTTTTAACTAAGGAATGTGCGGTGGACTCCGGGAAAATCAAGCGAATTCAGAAACTGTGGGGTAATTCATCACATTTCGTGGATTTGTTACAGTAACCACAGACTTATATGTAACTTATTCACCCCTTATTTCTCGTTGGATGTCCGCATTAAGCTCAATGACTTCGTAGTTTTTCAGTGCTAATATCGCCCGTTCGCTCAACCAATCATCGTCTCGGTGCCGTTGTGAAATGTTAGGGAATACACTGCGATTGAGCTCTTCTTTAGATTTAATAATAGTGAAGAAATTATCTGGCAATAAAATAAGGCTGGTCACATTGTCAATTGGTATGCTTCCATTTAATATTTGTATTTTATATTTGTAAGAAAAGTAATTTTTATTTACAAAATAATGAAAAACTGATCTTTATATATTTTATATGAGAAATCGTATGGCCGAAAAGGGATCCACTATTTTTCCAATATCTCATCAATAAATCATCATCATCGGAGAACCGCTTATCTGATAGATAGCTTTAACCCGGGGCATCCTACAGCCATCAGTCAAAGGGCACTTGTAAATTGTGGTCGAATACCGAATTCCGAGGCTGTAAAACCAATAATTCCAAAGCTATTCGATATCACAACCCATAAAAACTAACAGTCAAAGGGCACTTGAAAATTGTGGTCGAATACCGAATCCCGAGGCTATGCGACATATAGTTCCGAAGCTAGAGCGATTTTATATAAGAAATCGTATGAGCGAAAGGAGATCTACTATTTGCAATATCTCGAGAACCGTTTATCCAATGTTGTACAATAAATTTTAAAACCCGTACATATCCTAAAAATTTAAACAAAACCATTGGAACGGTTCAGAAGTGATGGACTAACATACGGACACCATTAGATTTTTATATAAATATTGAAGATAAAGCATATTTTAAAAATCGAAACAACATATCGTCTTTAGCCCTTTCATTGGATTTGCCCATTATGTTGAACACATCAGAAATTATCTTTTATTTTTGCAACTTTTTTTTAAAGCAAATCGCTTGGGCCTATAAAATAATATCATAGCAACATGATTTACATATATTTGACGTTTAACTCAGGTGTATTTTTTATTTTGTGCCGAACAGAAGCAGAAACATTTTTTGTTTTGGGTCGTAATAAGTTTTGCTATAAGAAGTGTTTTTAGTGGTTGGTGTAAAAACCCTAACTTTTTGTTTTTTCTTACCGCACTACCTTTATATACTAATTTTCAGATAAATCTGGTTTGTCAAACATATTTTACTACACTCCTGTACATTGTAATACAACTATGGAGTAGTTTTATCCATATATTGGACAACCAGACAAAAGGTAAGCAGCGCAGGTAAAAATCAAAGGAATGGTTTTTCATATTTTTAGGACCTCAATGATAGGAATATTACCTCAAAAAAATTATTTTGTTCCTAATTTGGCTTAGTCATAGAAAGGGTTTATATACATACATGCAGTGCTGTGCTCCAAAACAAAACAAAGCAAAACAAAACAAACAAAAGAAGAAATTAATTTATGTTTCGTTTAACATGTTTAGTCTTAAGTAGATTAGTAAATAAAAAATTTCAGTGGCGAAGCCACTTACCACTGTGGCCTTCTAGTCGAATATATACAAGTATATACACTAGGGCGGGTCGATTTATTTTTTGACAATTTCCCTATGATTTCCGTGTTCTATGGGTTATTCCATGAAAATTTGCCAAAGGAACCATACCTCTATCGTTAAAATCGAGTCCCCTACTTTTTGTTGGTAGATTTTTTCCCAAATTGACGTTCGTATGAAATATTACCTACACGTTCACATCCATAACTCAAAAACTATAGATTGGGTTTAATGGAAAGGTGAGCTCATTTTGATCAATTTACAAAAAAATCTCCAACATTGGTCCAACGGTTCAAAAGTTACGGGCATTTTTGTCCAAATTTTGGAGCATTTTTCCATTTTTTTCATGATTTTGTCCAAGAATATTATTTTCATGGCCATTTTTTTGGCTCAATTTTTTTACTTACGAAGCTTACGAACCTTACGTTACGACTGGACTGATTTGCGCTTTACATCATTGGCATATTTTTTCACAGGGTGCACACCCTGTGTTATGTTTGTTTATTTCTTTTTGTTTTTAGTTTCTTTATAGACTTTTTTATTTTTGTTTGTTTATAATATTTCAGTGTATGCTAGTTTTGTAAAGTAAGGTTCGTAAGCTTCGTAAGTCAAAAAATTGAGCCAAAAAAAAAATGGCCATGAAAGTAATATTCTCGAAATTGATCAAAATGAGCTCACCTTTCCAACGCGCCTACTGGCGATTAAACCCAATCGATACTTTTTGAGTTATAGATGTGAACGTGTAGGTAATATTTTATACGAACGTCAATTTGGAAAAAATCTACCAACAAAAAGTAGGGGACTCAATTTTAACGATAGGGGTATGGTTCCTTCGGCAAATTTTCATGGAATAACCCGTAGAATACGGAAATCATAGGGAAATTGGTGAATTTTTTCACTCCCTACAAATCGACCCGCCCTAATATACACATATAAATTTTTAGCACTAACTTACCTCTCTGGATTCTCTGCATTGTGACAGATGCGACAAACAAAAGAACCAATCGATCGAATCGATGCTGTTGGTGTTGACTCATTATCAATTTCACCCAATTCGGGCGCCTCACCACAACATGCTGCATCAGTATTAGCGACGCTGCCTTCCCTAACATTCCGTTTAGGCAAATCTAGCTTTTCATTGTTATTTGTTGAACTTTTGGAAGCACCTGCCATAGAAACAACTCCACGAGCATCAATTTCACCAACACTACCTCCACCACCACCGGGATTGACATCAGATTCATTTAAACCACTCATGTGTGTTGACAGCATAGCGCATGCCGTGGTACTCGTTTGTTCCAGGTGAGCTTTTATAATTTCGTCAATGGTGCGTTGTCGAAATGATAACTCTTTCATTTCCTCAGCTTTGACGTCAGCGTCTTCAGTTAGTAACTGCTGTGTGCTGCTCTCAAACTCTGATCGAGGTGATGTGGAGTCAGAGCTGGTGGTGTTGTCATCTTTATCGGAGTAGCTGGTCAGAGTTTTAACCAAGGCAGCATCATCGGAAGTATTATTATCAGTGTTGAGATTAGCAGCAACAGCTAGGTTTGTGCAACTTTTAGATGTTGCTAGAAAAGTTGCAGATGTTGTTGGTATTGAGGCTGCTGCAGCTGTTGGTGTAGCTGGAACGGCGTGAGTGTTGAATGTTGGATTTTCTGTTTGGTAAAAGAGAAGTCATTAATTTTGTTAAAACTGTTGCGACGTTTGTTGTCAAAACTCTCATTTATTAAACGAGCTCTGCTGGGCAGCACCACGTTTGACATTGTTTGACATTCAACACACCATCATTTTCTTTTTCCATTTGGTAATTGGTTTTGAGATATAAATGTATATTTTTCGAACTACGTTTTCAAATTTTACCAAACTTTTTAATTCAACTAAAAATTTTGTTTTTAAATTTGACACATTTTGTTGTACATTTAAAAAGTGACAGTATTTTAATTCATTTGTTTTTAAATAAATGTTTTTTTTTTGCTCAAGATGTCTACTAGTTGTTGTAGTGTTCAAAGTGTATTGAATGTGAACTGGCAGAGACGATGGCGCGGTGGTGCTTGTCAAGTTGTTAACGCTACAACACGTATGAGTAATTATTCGAGTGTGTGTAAACAAGAAGTAGCAGCAGCAGCAGCAGCAGCAACAGTAGCTCCTTGTCCAGAGTTAACAACTTTGCTATGCTTCGTCGCGTTTTGCTATTCTACTTAAGATCACCTTGTTTCTGCTTCTATGCCATCTTCTTATTCGTCTCGCCTTTGCTGCTTGGCGCCCATTAACTAAGAGTGACAGTTTGAAAACACGTGGTGTGAATGGCTCTTTCGAGCTTCAGCTCCAACTGCTCTTTACACTTTGTGGTGACTCTGCTAAAAGTCAACCAGCATAGCTAGATGGCCTAAAGTAGCATTGAAAGCCATCCGAGCGACAGCAAGTCATTTTGGATAACCCAATTCCTTGGTTTTCCTTGGAAAGGCAAACAAGCAGCAGTTGTATATTTTTTGTTGTTCATGGTTTTCTTGTGCTAAGCCGGAAGTTTTCAGGTTGTTTGTTTGTTTGTTTGTTTAAACTTTGTACACTTCCTGCTCAGTGTTTTTGTTGGGCTTTGTGTTTACTCGTTTACTTTGTATTAACTTTGAAACTGGGCTGTGCGTCGTCTTTTCAGGTGTGATGAATTACTGCTGTGCGTTATTTTAAGCATGTGATATTGCCCAACAATCAGCACTTAATACCTTTTCCTTCCAATGCATAAGAAATACTTTTGTTGACACAAAGTGCTAAGTAAGTCTCCCAGTTTCTTTAAAAGATGAAAATGAATCCGTTTCGAATTAAATTTAAACACAATCATTAGCACATTTGAGCAAACACATTTGGATCATAGCCAGTGAACCATATAGCCTATTTATATCACTAAACGTACTGCTAAAGGGTATATAAACTTTGTCCCAACGTTTGTAACGCCCACGAGGAAGAGTCGCATACATTAACATTAAAAAATAACTAAATGATCAACATCACCAACTTGATTCAATTTAGTCATTTCCATTTGTTTGTCTGTGATCACGATTGCAGTCATACCCAGATGAAAAACTAAGCAGGCCTGTCGATGAGAGGAATGTGGCAGGTTATAATTTTAATGCTAAGTCAAGAAGACTATTTATTAAATTTAAATAACTCTCTCTTTAAGCATAGTACTATGTTTGTTTGCTTGAAATTTCGCTGAAAAAAATTCATTTATTTGCTGCGTGAAATTTCTGACATATATTTTGTTGCGAATAGTTCCATTTGCGACGTTTCTCAGAGTCTCACGTCTCTGAGAGTGAGTTGGGAAATTTCATATGATCTCTCTCTTTTCACTTTAAAACAGCGCTGGGTGCAGTGTGACCATAAGATTTTTAAAAAAATATGCTTTTTGTAAAAAAAATATGCTAAATATTCCACTTTCAATTTTTATATTCCACAAAAATATTCCACTTTCAATTTCAAAGATATATATCCAAATAAGACTAAATATGCATATAAAAGAAACACAGAAGCAAGCTTAAAAACATTAATTTGATTACTATCACACTTAAATTTATAAAACATAAGTTAATATTAAATATATTATATTAATAAGACGTAAACAACGATTTGTACTTTACAAAAGTCTTTTCGATAATTATATTCTCTTAAACAAAGTCAAATTCTTTTCTCACAGAGAAAACATCATTTTTAAGTCAGAAACATATAGGTGTATTTCATATTATCACCTTAAATATAAAAACCCCAACAACATTTTTAATTTTTTGTAGGAGAAGCCAAAAACGTTTTTAAATGGGACATTTTTTAGATTTCAAAGCCGTTTTTTGAACAAATACCTAACAATAACTACTTAATAAACGAAATTATGAAGAAATTATCACTTTACAATCTACTATATGTGCTATTTTGAAACGTTTTTGGCTTCTCCTATAAAAAGTTATGAACGTTGTTATGGTTTTTTGAATATTAAGTAACGATATACAATATACAAAATTAAAATTCAGGCACATCTTCGAGATCAATACTTAAATTGTTGCTTGTATTATTATCATAGAAGTTCGCATTTCAAAATTTTTTTATTAAGCTATCTGGTATTAAATAGGTATTACAACACTTTTTTAAACATTAGCCATGTTTTTACATTCAACAAATTATTTAAGGGTTTTTCTTGCATTCTATTTCGAATTTTCGTCTTAATAAGATTCATTTAACTAAAAATTTTCTCAACCTCAGCATTGCTAAATGGTAAACTATGCGAAGAAAGCACAAATTTTGATAAATGTTCTTTAGATTCCCAACTTTGATCAATTACTTTTTTCTGCCTTGTTGCTTTGAATCCACTTTTAAAAATAGTTAAAAGAAATAAATATTGTTTGCAATAATAGGGATATTTACGATGTGGTGCATTTGTGATAAATTTTTGCAAAATTTACAATACTTACAACTTTGTGAACGAACCTTCAGTAAAGTACATATTGTATTTTTAAAATCAGCTGATTTTGGTATGAACTTCTGTTTGGAAATTTTAATTTAAATCATAATTTAACTAAAGGAAATCATACAAAAATTGAATTGAAAGAATAAATTATAATAATTTTTATTATATTAACTCACGGCGTAGCCGGTAGCTTGCTATATGCTGATTAGAAATGCTTGTACAATCATCTGATCTAATACGCAACGAAATGTACACAGAATACAATAGTGTTCCATCGTTGCATTTTTTTCCACAGGGTTGTATTTTGAAAACTGTGCATTTTGTTTTTGTTATATTACAAAATTTACTACAAATATCAAATTTATCAAAAATACACAATACAAGGGGAAATACAACACATCGTGAATACCCCTTATCATAAGTATATTACTTACTGCTGTAACATAATCCATAAAAAATCCAACCAAACAAACATATAAGCAAATTTACTTCACTTTTTAAGCTGCGTGAAGTTATTAAATGAATTGCAATAAAATTGACAATGAAGAAGTTAACCACAAAACGAATTCCTTATATTGCGTTTCAGAAGGTGGTTCAGAGATGAAAAAATATAAAATGTCGATAGCCAAAAATAACCACTTAGTATTCAAAGACATTTTTTATTGCAATTTTTGTTAATTTTAAAAAATATAGGAATACGCAAAATATTCCACTTTTTATGCTGCATATTTTTATAAAAAAAATATACTTCCCGAAGGTAAAATATGCCAAAGTGGAATATAATATTCCACTCTGGTCACACTGGCTGGGTGCCCTATAGCAAAGAGAATATATGTAAAGAGTTACAGAAACAGAGAAATTGCTCTTTAAAATATTTTCAAGCATGTGATAGCCGATACACATTGCCTGCATTCAGCGGAAAGAACTGTTCCACAACTTTCGGGCTGAATGGTATGCTCTCACAGAACATGTTCCTTGAGATGTCACAATTTATATAGCGAAAAAATTTTATGCTACTTCGCTACTTGAGCACTTTTTCGGCTAGAATGCGGCCATTGACTGCGACTAGCGACGAACGCCAATTGTCAAAAAATAGAACGCATGTTTTCTTATGAAGATGTATTTTTTGAAGACGGCACGACAAAGAGAGAACACGACCACAATTGTTGCTGAAGCAGACTTCAATCTATTTCTAATTTGATAGACGACAAGAGCGAACATAGCAGAGTTTGTTTATGTTTTGTATGAATTATAGATTGTCTCTGTTGCGTTCTTTATAATCAAGTCGTCGAGTATACTGCGATATTTCTCTCTGACGGCAAGTTTTCGTTTTGTCGGTAGACGACTGTTGCAGTCAATGTTTATCGGCTATAAGAATTGGGTTCTGCCGGCACGCTGCTACTGTTATGCTGCCAACTTTTAGCCGATACACATTGACTGCAACAGTCTTCCACCGACAATACGAAAACTTGCCGTCAGAGAGAAATGTCGCAGTATTGTCGACGACTTGATTAAAATGAACGCAACAGCGACAATCTGTATTTCGTACAAAACGTAAACAAACTCTGCTATGTTCGCTCTTGTCGTCTATCAGATTAGAAATAGATTGAAGCATGGCAGAATTAGAGAAGGTATATGCATTTCAGACTGAGCTCTCTTTCTCATAGCCAGAATTGTCAAACTCAAGCATTTTGCTATTCTTGCCTATTTTCGCTTTCTTATCGCATTCTCATCGTTTTCAGATTTTGTATGAGCTGTCAACTTCGTTTTGACAGTTGCGGCAGTCTCCCTCTCCAAAATGCATATACCTTCTCTAATTCTGCCATGGATTGAAGTCTGCGGCAGCAACAATTGCGGTCGTGTTCTCTCTTTGTAGTGCCGTCTTCAAAAAATACATCTTCATAAGAAAACATGCGTTCTATTTTTTGACAATTGGCGTTCGTCGCTAGTCGCAGTCAATGTGTATCGGCTATTTCTTGAGGTCTATTTTGGGCAGAGCTGTTGTTAAATTTATGTGTGCACAAGTGAGCTGGGAACATGTTTGTTTTTTTTACCTTTTTCTTCCTATAAGAATTGCGATCATTTGGTATATTTAAGGACTTATGAATGAAATGAAGCAAAGCAACATTTAATTGAATTTACCAATTTGCAGATATTCTAATGTTCTGTTTTGATTCTCAACTTTTTTTGGCTGAGTTTTATTTACATTTTTTTTGCTACATTTCTAGCAAGGAAGATTTTTCATCCAATTGAAATTATAATTCATGAATATATTTTAATTATATTTAATTTTAGAATTTTATCTTTTCTATAACCGATCATTTGGTAGATTCAAAGAAATATTTATGAAATAAAGCAAAACGGCTTTCTTTCAATTTACCAATATCGAACATATTATTGTATTTGAATTTAATTTTTACTCTCAAATTTTAATTACAAATTCCAAAAAAATATTAATATAAATTAAATATTAATTAATTTAATTAAAATTCATTTATTTCTTTAGAATTAACTTTTTATTTTTAAAAAAGTTCAAAGTTACGAACATAATTGCACAACTTTTTAAACCTGTTTAAGAAAATATTTTCACAACATTTCATTGAAATTTTTGCGATTTTTTTTTTAATACAGCTGATGTCTGATAAAGCATACGATGCTTTGAATTATCGGATGTTCGAAATGCACAATTCTAGATTATGCTAAAATAATTGTGATTTTCTTAAAAAAAATTCTGTAATTGATTTCTACAATAGAAATGCAGAAAAGTAACAATTTATTGGAAGTGTTTGTAGGAAGGTATTATAAATTAATTTATAAAAATATTTAACATTTATAAAGTACAAAATTGAA
This sequence comes from Dichetophora obliterata, assembly GCA_963920525.1. Classification (NCBI taxonomy): domain Eukaryota; kingdom Metazoa; phylum Arthropoda; class Insecta; order Diptera; family Sciomyzidae; genus Dichetophora; species Dichetophora obliterata. The sequence continues at coordinate 56,005,528 of OY986437.1, forward strand.
TGAAATGAAATATTTGCAGTAATTGAATTCAAATATTGGGAGGTTTTTTACTTAATCATTCTATTTCCGCTGAAAACCTTTTTCTTCCACCACTAAATTTAAAACTTCCAAGCAAATTAAGTATTAATAAAAATTAATACATTGCAGCAATTTTTTCATTGAATCACTTTAATACGTTATAAAAAACTTAACAAGTCATACAGTGAAGTTGCGTTTACGTGTAAAATTCTGTGTTATGAGTTGAATCGTCTAAACAACAATAGTGAAAACCGATGTATCGTTATTTATTTATTTATTTATTTAATCAATGGTATGTTAACCTTACTGACTATATGCTTAAAAAAATGTACATGCAAAGAATCTATTTCTTTGTAAAAAAGAATCTATTACACTTTAATAAATTGAGTTTAACTGATTGAAAATTATCGTCTTAGTGACTGAAAAATCAATAGAATATACATATGATAGGTTATTAAATTTTCGCAAAGTTCTCATTATTGGTGAATTACATGCATAATTTGTTCTGTGCACTCCAATATTAAATGGTGCACTATTTCTTAATATGTCAGATCATACGTGATACATTAACAATTGTCATCACTACCCTTAACATCGGCAGTTGTAGATGATGGTAGTGATGATAACAGTAAAGCCAACAAGAATGACATATATATATACTGAAAAACCTTTCTAATTCGAGAGATTTTAAAGTATACTTCAGCCACCAAATGATTTTAACTTTCGCTCGAGCGGTTCTCGAAAATTTAAATTTCACCACCCATGGTTTTGTCGCTGGAGTTTGTAGGCTTACTTTAAATATGAAAATGGATCCTATTCTAAGTTCTGCGTTTTCTTTAGCTCTGCTTATGGTAGCATTGCATCACAGTCTCTCCGTAATTTTCGGCAAAACAAAAAAGGTTTATATAATAAAATTTTCAGCCCCTTTCCTTGGGACTATTTTGTAGTCAAGAGTTTTTTCCAATAAACTTTTGAATTAAAGCTGCAAGTCTAAAACTAGTTTAATTTTTAAGAAATGTGTAAAGTTATTCATGATATTTTCAAAATAGATCTTACAATTTTGATTTTTCAAAGTTGATTTTTCAAAGTTAATTTTTCAGAATTCTGACCCGATGAAAAGTTTTTATCAATCGTTGAAGTATTTTTTTTTGGTTTTATGATTTATGAAGTTTGTGTAAAATGAAAATATTTGAGAGAAATAAAATATAGTTCTCATCTGTAAAATTTCTTAAAACATACATCCGTAATTCAATGGGCGAGAACCGTTTGAGCGGATATGCATCCCTTAAAATACACAATGATCGCACAGTAACAGATTTTATTTACAAACAGAAATCTTTGCGTTTATTTCTGTAGATTATTTTTAATAAAAATGTAATTAAATGTTCATGTTTTTTATTTATTATTTTTAATCAAAATTAAATGTTTCAATTAATAAAATTATTTTTACTAATTCTTACTAATTAAACATTTTAATTTCTGTGTATTCTTTTATAAATTTGACGTTTTGGAAAAACGGGTGTGAAGTTGTAAAATTGTTTAACCATGTGCGGTAAATTTATTTAAATAAAACCGTTTTTTTCTTATTTTAATTAGTTTATTTTGACTATGTGACTATTTGTTGCATAATGAGCATAAAAACTATAAATGCGCTTGGATAAACTATGGAAGAGGTTTTGACTATCAAAAGGGCTACAAACACCTCCTGGACTGTTTTCGTTTATCTATAATGAGTACCCTACAATGTGCATTTTTTTATTTAATATATGTTAATGTTTACTGTTTTATCTATAATGAGTACCCTACAATATGCATTTTTTATTTAATATATGTTAATGTATATTTACTTTTTTAATTTTCTTAAGGATAAGAAAGAAAAAATTTTTCTGTTTGTTCGACACCAATAAAATTCTCATACCTTGAAAAATGTCTTAATACAATGAATTTTTGTACACAACCTAAAAAGCCAAAAAAGTATTTCAAATTCAAAGTTTTGAATTTCAACGCAAATATCTTCGTTCTGTTTTAATATATTTCATTCAATCTTCTATTGCAAAAAAATACTGCAACATTTCTGTTACCTAAGGATTTTTATTTTTAATCTTTTTTAAAAAAGGTTCAAAAAATATATTTTTCTTTTTCAGAAAAATGGTACAAAAGTTGTTTTTACTGTAAAAATAATTAAAACTGAAAATTGCAATTTTATACTCTTTCATATGTCGTATCACTCTTATGCAAAAACTATTTCAGTTTGACATCAAAATTTGTTTTTCTATTTCTTTGAAGAAAAATTGAATACTTCCCCCTTTGATTTTTGTGACGAATTAAATATTTTAATATGTCGTTTTTATTACCTTAAGAGTATTTTTTTGGGCAGTCGCAAACAGAAAAAGTATCATAAATTAAATTTTAAGCAATTCAGGGCTTTGTAACTTAAACGCTGAAATTTAGTTACTCGTGGACATGTCTTTCATTATTCGGCATTTTTAGAAACATTAAAACAAGAAGTGTGCATATATTAAAATTTGAAATATATTTAACTTCTCGGTAACACCGGGTATATCAGAAGTGTATAGAATAAAATAGCGTAAATTTATTGTAAGACAACTTCAAATTGACAAATCAAAAAAATCCTTTAATTATGTCATCACATTGTATATTTCAAAAAATGAATAATTTAGGACATTTTATTATAAAATTCTGAAATAAAATATAATTGCAATTGCATTGATATTTTTTTTTAATTAATTTTTAAAATCTTCTTTTTAAAAATTTAGCAAACAAATGTAAAAAAAATTACCCACAGCAAAGTTAAACACTTTTCGGCGTTCATGAATATATAAATACAAAATAAAGATATCTAGAAATCTATATTGGTAAATTGAAAGAAAGGAGTTTTGCTTCATTCAGAAATATTTGTTTCAATATACCAAATGATAAATCTAGAAAACGTAAAATTCTGAAAATCTGAAAATCTAGAAAATAAAATGGAATTGCATCAAAAATATTCTATTTAGAAATTTTGCAAAAAAGATGCATACAAAAATCAGCCAAAACAAAGCTGACAATTTTTGGACATACTTGATAATCAAAACAGAACATAAGAATATCTGCAAATTGGTAAATTTAAGGAAATGTTGCTTTGCTTCATTTCATTCTTAACTCCTCAAATATACCAAATGATCGCAGTTCTAATAGGAAGAAGAAGGTAAAAAGAACAAACGTGTTCCTAGCTCGCTTGTGCACACATAAGACCTTGAACACATTAACGACGACAGCAACAGTGCGTCAAATGTCAAATTATTTTTACATGCTTTTCTTATGGAGGTGAAAGTGGTGAAAATGTTGCAACGACAACGAGTGATTGCAACAAAGTCGCTGTCGTCGGTTTAGAATTTTTTCTAATTTGACGTGCGACAACAGAGCAATATAAGTGTTTATGTATACGTGAATGAAACAATCTAATGATACTTCCAGATTGTTGTTTCTTTCTTCATGTTGTTTCGCACTGTTGCAGTCGTCGTCAATGTGTTCAGTACACAAATTTAACAACAGCTCTGCCCAAAATAGACCTCAAAAACGTCGGCAGCATAACAGTAGCAGCGCGCCGGCAGAACCCAATCCTTACATGCTTGAAAATATTTTAAAGAGCAATATGTCGGAAATTTTATTTACACTATTAAAAAACCAACTATTTGGTTTGCATATATTTTTTATTTTTTTTAAGGTTTAATATAAGTCATACATATTGCCTATTAAGATTCTTTGCATTATTTTTTTTTTATATTATTTGTATTCATTAATTTTTTTATACTTAATTTTTTGGGGTTTTGATTATATTTGGATGTTATTATAAATTCGGACTATTGATTATGATTTTAATGATTCGTATATATTAGGATTTAATAATATTAAAACAAAAACAAAACACCTAAAAACAATGTTTGACTCTAAATCGCAATGCGATTTCTGTTCACCTTTCTTGCGAAGCAGAATGTGTTATTTACCACTGCAAGCAAACTAATATAATTTATTTACTTAGAAGAAATTGTTGGAGCAATAATGACATAGAAGGAATAGTAAACAATACTAATGACTAAAAAGTAGCAATCGTTGGACTCCCAATCTAAAATTGTGTGCTAGTCTTTAAAATTGGTGCCTTAACTAAACACTACACTAAAAATATAAAAAAGTTGTTGCGAAGACTATAAAAAATGTGACTGAAAATTTCAGATTAAAATAAAAAGGAATTTTTCATTCAAATGCTGCAAAAAATCACTAAAAAGACAAATTCAAGATCTTTAAAATAAACAAAAACGTTTTTCTGTGCAACTTATGGTTTCAAAACTACATCTATTTGAATACATGCACTAATTGTTTTTTTTTTTTGTTTTTTTTTAATATTTTCACAGTGCAAAACTTTAAAAAAAAAAATATTAGCAAAAAACAAAAACACAGTTCAAGTTATTTTAGTAGGCACTACTAATTACGAAGTTTCAAAAAAATCGGAAACACAAAGGTCAGATTTTGCTCAAAATTAGTCGAATTGGTATGAAATCATTGCTATGTAAAGGGTGGTTAAATTTTAAGGGCCGATGTTGATTTTGAATAAAACACAAATTGTTTAGGAAATTATTGTCATTTCATTTTATTATGGTAATATTGGTATGGTTCAATTATGTTTGGAACAAAATATTGGCCAAATGGCCGCCGCAACCTCGGCGGCACACCTCCATCCGATGGTCCAAATTTTCGATGATGCTGAGGCATAATTGAGGTTCAATGCCGTTAATGTGCCGAATTATTGAATTGTTGCTGCTTTATCGACGTGCACCTTTTCTTTCAAAGAACCCCAAAGAAAGAAGTCCTACGGTGTCAAATGACATGATCTTGGCGGCCAATTGACATCGCCACTACGTGAGATAACACGGCCATTGAATTTGTCGCGCAAAAGAGCCATTGTTTCGTTAGCTGTGTGGCACCGTCCTGTTGAAACCACAAATCGTTCACATCCATATCTTCCAATTCGGGCCATAAAAAGTTCGTTATCATCTCACGATAGCGAACACCATTCACAGTAACTGCCTGACCGTCCTCATTTTGGAAAAAATACGGCCCGATGATGCCGTCAGCCCTTAAACCGCACCAAACAGTCACTCTTTGTGGGTGCATTGGTTTTCGACAATCACTTTTGGATTGCCATTCGCCCAAATACGGCAATTCTGCTTAATGACGAATCCACTGAGGTGAAAATGTGTCTCATCACTGAAGATTATTTTCTTCGAAAATTGATCATCCACTGTTGCCATTTCTTGCCACCATTCAAGAGGCTTTAGTTCTTGAGTCAATTACACCTTGTAAGCGTGTAAATGCAAGTATTTATGCATAATGTTCATTAACGACGAGCATGAGAGGTGCATTGTTGGGTACGACGACGAGTTGAGGTGGACGTCTCTTCAGCCTCACGATTTTTCCGATTGTACGAACATTTAGACGATTAAATTGACCGAAAAAATCACGAAGTGTACGATATGCATTTTGATTTGAACGTCCATACGCGTTGCTTGATTGTGTATCTTTCCATGGTTCAAATTGAATTAGTCTGAAATTGAGAAATGTCAAATGTAATGCAGAAAAAACCTGACGTTTAGGTGTGGTTCACATTCAACATCGGCCCTTAAAATTAAACCAGCCTTTATATGCTCTTTACTGCAGGAAAAATAAATAATTAAAATTTACCCATATTTATTTCCATTAATAAAACATAACTTTGAATTACATTTACTTTTAACCAACAAAACAAATGAACTTCTTGTTCAACAAATTCATTACCAAAAATATCAAATGAAAACTTTTTATAAAACAGAACAAATTTTAACATAAATTTAATTGTGAGCTTTTTAGATCAGGTAAATTTGAAGAAGGACAGCAACAACAAATTTTTTTTTTAATAATTTTTACTTAGAAGATGAAATGCTTTAAAATAGTTTTGAAAAATATAAATAAAAAAACAGAATTATTCTCTATTACTGTAAAAAAAAAGGAATTCTACGTCGAAACTCTGTTTTTTTTAATAAAAAGAAGTCATTTTTTCTTTGTTTTCTTTGCATAAAAAAAACTTACATGCATGACCGTTAATATTTACTGTTTTTTATTTATCAACATGGAAATGTCGAAACATGATAATTGCTTATCTTTTAAAAATTAACATCTCAATTTGCATAGAAACATATACCCAAAATCTTCGAAACACTAGCACTTTTCGCCAATTCTTACTTTAAGGTTCAAATTTGCATTTTTTTTTTACATTTTGCAGCTCTTAAAACAAGGCAACAACTCTTTTTATTTTCTGACTTGTGCATTTGACTATCAGTTGCAGTTAAAGTTTCAGGCTTTTATATATTTCAAGCCAAGCTTGCGGAAACATTTACTTTGGTATACAAAACCATAAAATATGCAAGAAATTTAAAATTTTACTAAAAACCAAAAGTGAAAAGTTTATCGCCACTGCTAGCACTCAACATTCGCGTCGACAACAGTGCGGAAGAAGTGCGGTCTTAAAACTTGCACAAACTTGCTGCAGCGCATTCTATTTTCGACCATCGTTTAAAAAAAAATTACCACTAACTTTTAGTCAAGTTTTACACGCTTAAACCGAACAAAGGCACAAACAGCAGCAGCAGCGTAAATCATTAAGATGCAGTTAGGAAACACTCCGTAGAGATCAAAATTCAAAAGTAAGCAAGTATTAAAGAGTAGTGGCACAGAGTAGTCCCTGAAGACTGGAGACGCTAAGAAAACAAAAACAGATTAAGAACTTCTCACCATGTTTTTCTGATTCTATCATGCGTCCGCTTTACAACAATTTCTTTTTTTTTTTATTTTATTATATGAACCATGTGGAAGGTTAAAGACTTTTAAGAAAAAATTGCATTTAAGTATTGTTTGACTTTAAATTGACCTTATCTAAAGAATTTTTGATTATTTTTAAAAAAATTTCGCTAAATCTTTCACTAGCTTATTAGCAGTCAACATAGAACTAAGAAAAAACAGTGTTCTTTTTGTGTCTAAAAGTTTTCATCTAAAAGAGACATTGGAATGAAATCTGTATTTATTTTCAAGGCAATTTTTTATGGTGCGAAAAATTCGTAAGGTTGTTCAACTCAAAAACAGTGACAAACATGGATTGTTTAAGCAAAAAAGCAAAAAGTACCAGAAAAAACTAAAAAAAAAAGTACAAGCAAGCCCTGCAACTAAAAAAATACTGAGCGCATAAAGTCTAAATCTCATAATGTGTTAATTTGATATAGCGCATTCTTTGTTCAAGCTGCTTCTGCACCTTTAAGTTTCGGAAAAAAACTACTTAACTAGTTGTTTTCGCCCACAGGTGCATACTCTACTCCTCTACTGACATATAATCATTCATTGTTTTGTGTTTTAGTAAATGTATTTAAATGCTCCCAAGTGATGTGCGTCGTAGGCATAAAATAGATCTTAGGAAAAACTTTTGAAGTCTATGAAATAGCATGAGCCATGCTGAAATAAATAGAGTTTAGGAAGACGTTGTGTAAAACTTTTGCATTTAGAGGTTAGCGTGTCGTATGAGTGATTGAGTCCTAAACTACGTATGAGCAACAATAAATTTTACGATTGGTGAATTTGTTAGTTTTTGCACGCTCCTGCTGAAATTGAGATTAACCTTGATTTGAAAAGGAAGTGTTGCAAAGAAAAATGGCATAATAACGTCTTAATTTGCGAATTTTTTCTTTTGTTTGTAATTCAATGCGTGTAATGTGTTAATCATATCCCTGTAGGAAAATCAACTAATTTAAAAGTAGTTGAAAAGGTAGTTTTTTGTCAACCACAACTTGTTGAAATTCTGACTTTTTTCCATAAAACGAACTAACCATAATCCATAATCCGCTAAATAAGTCAATTGACTTTCGTCTGCATATATTTTCAACTACTTGTTAAGTTAGTTGAATTTAATTTTTTTTTAAACTACTTTAAAATAAATCAATTGAAAATCGCATTTATTTTTAACTACTTGTTAAATTAGTTAAATTTAAATTATTTTTTTTTAATTACTTAAAAATAAATCAATTGAAAAGCGCATATATTTGCAACTACTTGTTAAATAAGTTAAACTTAAATTATTTTTTTAATTACTTAAAAACAAATCATTTGAAAACTAGTTAATATTCCACTCACTGAAGATGAATTTAAGAGCGTAAAAATTTTAAATTTCTATACATCAAAGAGATCATTAGTTTTATTGTTGTAAAAAAAAATCATATTAGTGAAAGCCTAAAGTTAATAATTTTTGATGAAATAGCATGGTTAAATATATATAAACTTGTAATCTAATAAAAATTTGCAATAAAAACATGTCAAAATCAGAGTATTTTTGCCTTAATATAATTGAAAGTAGTTTTTAAGCCACTTGTTTTGAAGTAGTTTTTTAATTAGTTCATATATAATGCAATAAAAACAATTCAAAATTGAAGTGGATGCCACCTTAATAAAATTTAAAGTAGTTCATAAACTAGTTTATTTTAAATTAGTTTTTTAATTAGTTGTTTTTAACAATAAGTTAGTTTGTTCCTATAGGGATATTTTTATGCCTCCACGTTTAAGAAACGTAAAAATTAAATTTGTCAGGTGGCAGGTAAAGAAAAGTATATATAATCTTGATCAGCATCACCTCCTGAGTCGATTAAGCCATGTCCGTCTGTCCGTCTGTGGTCACGATTACAGCCGTAATTTTTTAGCTATCGTAACGAAATTCAATATAGAACCTTTTCAATAAAAAATGGAAGTCAAGTTCGAAAATGAGCCAAATCGGATGAAAACCACGCCTACCTCCCATACAAAAAGACTTAACCAAAAAGGTAAAATCTCTTTAAAATCCGCTAATATAATGAATTAAAGTTTTGCACTGTGTCTTAAATATTTAATGTTAACTTTGAGTAAGAAATTTGTAAAAATTGGATGAAAACCACGCCTTCCTCCCATGCAAAGTGGCTTACCCAAAACGGTAAAATCTCTTTAAAATCCACAACAACTAATTAAATGACTTCAAATTTTGCAGTGTCTTTAATACAATATTTAATAAAAACTTTGAGTACGAAATTTGTAAAAATCGGAAACCACGCCTACCTCCCATACTCAGTGTCTTAACCAAAACGGTAAAATCTCTTTAAAATCTACAAAAACTAATTTAATGACTTCAAATTTTGCACAGAGCCTTTGATATTTCTTATAAACTTTGAGAATGAAATTTGTAAAAATGTTCACCATACAAAGTTCACCAAAATCGTAAAATCTCTTTCAATTCCACTAAAATTAATCTAATGACTTCAAATTTTGCACAAAAACTTTAACAATTAATACAAACTTTAGGTATGAAATTTGGAAAAATCGTCGTCCGTGGTTTCTTTTAACTTCGGCCCAGCCGAAGATAATTCCTTACTAGTTTTACTATAAATTTCTCTCAAATCTCTTTTATCATAGAGTTATCTATAAGGCAAAACACGTCAAGTGTGCATCCTAAAAGCCTTCATCGCCTCGATACATTACATTAAAAAGTATTTCAGTATTAGTTATTCGTTCAAATAAAGCCAAAGCAATCGATTCTGACACATGTAAATCAATGCTTGCCGAAGTTAAAACAATTCGTTGAGAAGTATCACAACCGTTAAAAAATAAAGGTGTAAACATAATAGGTTTGAGCTGGCTGCAGATAATGTCAAAAATCAACGAAAAGCTAGCTCAAGTTCTGCCAAACACTTAATTATACCGAAATGACTTGAGCAAGCTCGTCTTTAAGTCATTTAAAAAATTAGTCAATTTCTATATCAATTCATTTTGTTCAGTTGAGTTTTCAATAACAGGAATGAATTGCGTAAAAAAGTTAAGGTTAATTTAATTTAAATTCATTTGAGCGAAAAAAAAACAAACAGCTGACTCCTTACGGAACATTCCATTTGAATCATTTTTTCTGCAGCCAGATCAATTTAACGAAACTTGACGAAAAAGCTGGCTTGAGCAATTATGGTTTGTACGCATCATTCCTACGTATTTGTATAAAATTTGTCATTTTCCATTAAAATTTGCAGCCAGCACTGTTTGTAAGTAAACAAAACCATTATTAAAATAAATTTTTAAATCGCTTTTTATTTCTTTAAATCACGTACCTTTGAATTTGTCTAAGTACTTTTTTTATATATGTTAGAAAAAAATATGCTTGGTTTTTAGTGAACTGTTTGCAAAACAATTCCGTGTTTAAAAAATACATTGAAATCTTATAGACATTCTAATTTTTTGGCAGGATACTGTAAGTATATATTACTTGCATTAAAATTAACATTAATGCATTTTTGTAAAAAACTTTTAAGTTTTTCTAATTTTTTGGCGGACTACTGTTGTACCTATGGACTCGTACCTAATAGAAACAAGTACAATTTCCTCCGATTTTGTCCACCTTTTGGAAAAAAGAATTTTTCGCAAGTGTCTAAAATGCTAGTTCCGTGTTGGTTTTCACCTCCTTTGTCACACATACTTGTTATTATAGGTCCAAGGAAGGTATCTCCAGCGTCCAACCGATTCAACCATGTTAAGCAGATGTCTATTTAAGTATTTAACTAGTTTCCTGACCGAGTTTCATTAAGATCGATTTACTTTTGTGTGTAGCTCCCATACAAAATGTTTTGAAAAATTATTATTGGTCCAAGGGAGCTACACCTAATGTCTAACTAATTGCAATAATTTTCAGTGTAGAAGTAGTACTCAATTTGTCTTACCTTTTGATCGAGTTTCGGCCAATCTTTGTATGTAACTTTTATACAAAGTTATGAAAAAAAAAAATAATATTGTACCGAGGGAGGTGCTCCTAGGGAAGGACTGACCAATTTGAATCATTTTTGTTATTTTTTTTTTAAGTTGCTTAACCCTTTCAGTTGCTAGGCTAAACTAAGAACAAAATAATTTTTTGAGGTAATATTCCTATCACTTAGGTCCTAAAAAGATGAAAAACCAAACCTTTGATTTTGCCTGCACTACTTACGTTTTGCAAGCTTGTACAAAGAAAAAATTGTTTTGCTCCTGTTCGGCACAAATTTTTTACTTTCCTTTTTATAATATCTTGAAGGTTTTTCAATCCTTTAGATATTTGTTTTTTAAACCCTCTTAATATTCTTTTCATTAAAAAAATAAAAAAATAATAGACATAAATTCGATTTTTTTCCGATTGATTTTTTCTTATAAAATAGGCCAAAACAAATTTTTTTGCTTTGCTTCGGCAAAAAACCAAAATCGAACTGACATTAATGTCAAAAATCTCTCTAAATTTATTTTTATTATGTTGGGCCATCTTTTTTTCATAGAATCAAACGATTTGATTTAAAAAAAGTAAAAATTTTTTTTTAAAAAAAATTTGAAAAAGACGAACTAAAAAGAAAAAAATTTTTTAAGTGACATTTGTCATATATGTATATAGTAGGTATATTCTAGGTGTAGAAGAACCCCTCTCTTGGTTAGTCGTCATCATAGTATAAGCGTACGTAAATTGGTAAGGAGTGCTATATCTCCATATAAAAATATAAATGTATTTGAAAAATTCTAAATTTATCTAAGTCCTTAGAGCTGACCAATTTACGTACGCTTATACTATGATGATGAGTAACTAAGAGAGGGGTTCTTCTGCACCTAGAATATACCTACTATATGCATATATGACAAATGAAAATTAAATTTATTTTTTTCTTTTTAGTTCACGTCTTTTTTATAAGTAAAAGTTTATTTTTAAAAAAAAATTTTTAATTTTCATTTATTTTTTACTTTTTAGTCTTAAAGGATTATTATTAACATCTTTTATTTTCAAAACTTATGAAGATATAGCAATTTTGTTGATTTTTGGGCGGTAAAAGGGGGTGTGGCATAACATTTTATTAAAATATTGCATTGTCACCGGACTTACATATGTTTGTTAAATTTCAGCTTAATCGCATACCAACAAGTTTGCAAAATTGCGAAAAATGGTTTGCAAATTTTGACGGACATACATGCATGCATACAAACATTCATATATACTAACGAAGCAAGTTATAATCAGCTTATAATCAGCCCCGTACTTTTGTAAAAGGGGGTGTGGACTATTTTTTTCCTGAACCATCCTCTGCTGAAAAAAATCAACTGCCAAAATTTTAGCTGAATCAGTCCCGTAGTTTTGGAGATATAGCATTTTTATTGATTTGTGGGTGGTAATAGGGGGAGTGGCAAAAATTTTTTCATAAACCTCATGCTGAATTTGATGAAACTTTTCTGTTTAAATTTCATTGAATCAGGCCGGTAGTTTAAGAAATATACCATTTTTATGGATTTGTGGGTGGTAAAAGGGGGAGTGGCAAACATATTTCCTTAATTATCCTCTACGCGAATGAAATTTACTGCCAAAATTTCAGCTGAATTGGACCAGTAGTTTTAGAGATATAAATGTAAGCTGAATTATACAAAAATATTTATTCTTAATTTAAAAACTTATATCATACTTTATGTCAAATTTAAATTTAAAAACAATGTCATTTGTAATACTTTACTTTTAATAATATTGCTTTGTATAGTAAAATAACTTGTTCTTATTGTACTACTATGTTGAATAAATAATAATAATAATAATAATAATAATAATAATAATAATAATAATAATAATAATAATAATAATAATAATAATAATAATAATAATAATAATAATAATAATAATAATAATAATAATAATAATAAAATAATATAATAATAATAATAATAATAATAATAATAATAATAATAATAATAATAATAATAATAATAATAATAATAATAATAATAATAATAATAATAATAATAATAATAATAATAATAATAATAATAATAATAATAATAATAATAATAATAATAATAATAATAATAATAATAATAATAAATAATAATAATAATAATAATAATAATAATAATAATAATAATAATAATAATAATAATAATAATAATAATAATAATAATAATAATAATAATAATAATAATAATAATAATAATAATAATAATAATAATAATAATAATAATAATAATATAATAATAATAATAATAATAATAATAATAATAATAATAATAATAATAATAATAATAATAATAATAATAATAATAATAATAATAATAATAATAATAATAATAATAATAATAATAATAATAATAATAATAATAATAATAATAATAATAATAATAATAATAATAATAATAATAATAATAATAATAATAATAATAATAATAATAATAATAATAATAATAATAATAATAATAATAATAATAATAATAATAATAATAATAATAATAATAATAATAATAATAATAATAATAATAATAATAATAATAATAATAATAATAATAATAATAATAATAATAATAATAATAATAATAATAATAATAATAATAATAATAATAATAATAATAATAATAATAATAATAATAATAATAATAATAATAATAATAATAATAATAATAATAATAATAATAATAATAATAATAATAATAATAATAATAATAATAATAATAATAATAATAATAATAATAATAATAATAATAATAATAATAATAATAATAATAATAATAATAATAATAATAATAATAATAATAATAATAATAATAATAATAATAATAATAATAATAATAATAATAATAATAATAATAATAATAATAATAATAATAATAATAATAATAATAATAATAATAATAATAATAATAATAATAATAATAATAATAATAATAATAATAATAATAATAATAATAATAATAATAATAATAATAATAATAATAATAATAATAATAATAATAATAATAATAATAATAATAATAATAATAATAATAATAATAATAATAATAATAATAATAATAATAATAATAATAATAATAATAATAATAATAATAATAATAATAATAATAATAATAATAATAATAATAATAATAATAATAATAATAATAATAATAATAATAATAATAATAATAATAATAATAATAATAATAATAATAATAATAATAATAATAATAATAATAATAATAATAATAATAATAATAATAATAATAATAATAATAATAATAATAATAATAATAATAATAATAATAATAATAATAATAATAATAATAATAATAATAATAATAATAATAATAATAATAATAATAATAATAATAATAATAATAATAATAATAATAATAATAATAATAATAATAATAATAATAATAATAATAATAATAATAATAATAATAATAATAATAATAATAATAATAATAATAATAATAATAATAATAATAATAATAATAATAATAATAATAATAATAATAATAATAATAATAATAATAATAATAATAATAATAATAATAATAATAATAATAATAATAATAATAATAATAATAATAATAATAATAATAATAATAATAATAATAATAATAATAATAATAATAATAATAATAATAATAATAATAATAATAATAATAATAATAATAATAATAATAATAATAATAATAATAATAATAATAATAATAATAATAATAATAATAATAATAATAATAATAATAATAATAATAATAATAATAATAATAATAATAATAATAATAATAATAATAATAATAATAATAATAATAATAATAATAATAATAATAATAATAATAATAATAATAATAATAATAATAATAATAATAATAATAATAATAATAATAATAATAATAATAATAATAATAATAATAATAATAATAATAATAATAATAATAATAATAATAATAATAATAATAATAATAATAATAATAATAATAATAATAATAATAATAATAATAATAATAATAATAATAATAATAATAATAATAATAATAATAATAATAATAATAATAATAATAATAATAATAATAATAATAATAATAATAATAATAATAATAATAATAATAATAATAATAATAATAATAATAATAATAATAATAATAATAATAATAATAATAATAATAATAATAATAATAATAATAATAATAATAATAATAATAATAATAATAATAATAATAATAATAATAATAATAATAATAATAATAATAATAATAATAATAATAATAATAATAATAATAATAATAATAATAATAATAATAATAATAATAATAATAATAATAATAATAATAATAATAATAATAATAATAATAATAATAATAATAATAATAATAATAATAATAATAATAATAATAATAATAATAATAATAATAATAATAATAATAATAATAATAATAATAATAATAATAATAATAATAATAATAATAATAATAATAATAATAATAATAATAATAATAATAATAATAATAATAATAATAATAATAATAATAATAATAATAATAATAATAATAATAATAATAATAATAATAATAATAATAATAATAATAATAATAATAATAATAATAATAATAATAATAATAATAATAATAATAATAATAATAATAATAATAATAATAATAATAATAATAATAATAATAATAATAATAATAATAATAATAATAATAATAATAATAATAATAATAATAATAATAATAATAATAATAATAATAATAATAATAATAATAATAATAATAATAATAATAATAATAATAATAATAATAATAATAATAATAATAATAATAATAATAATAATAATAATAATAATAATAATAATAATAATAATAATAATAATAATAATAATAATAATAATAATAATAATAATAATAATAATAATAATAATAATAATAATAATAATAATAATAATAATAATAATAATAATAATAATAATAATAATAATAATAATAATAATAATAATATAATAATAATAATAATAATAATAATAATAATAATAATAATAATAATAATAATAATAATAATAATAATAATAATAATAATAATAATAATAATAATAATAATAATAATAATAATAATAATAATAATAATAATAATAATAATAATAATAATAATAATAATAATAATAATAATAATAATAATAATAATAATAATAATAATAATAATAATAATAATAATAATAATAATAATAATAATAATAATAATAATAATAATAATAATAATAATAATAATAATAATAATAATAATAATAATAATAATAATAATAATAATAATAATAATAATAATAATAATAATAATAATAATAATAATAATAATAATAATAATAATAATAATAATAATAATAATAATAATAATAATAATAATAATAATAATAATAATAATAATAATAATAATAATAATAATAATAATAATAATAATAATAATAATAATAATAATAATAATAATAATAATAATAATAATAATAATAATAATAATAATAATAATAATAATAATAATAATAATAATAATAATAATAATAATAATAATAATAATAATAATAATAATAATAATAATAATAATAATAATAATAATAATAATAATAATAATAATAATAATAATAATAATAATAATAATAATAATAATAATAATAATAATAATAATAATAATAATAATAATAATAATAATAATAATAATAATAATAATAATAATAATAATAATAATAATAATAATAATAATAATAATAATAATAATAATAATAATAATAATAATAATAATAATAATAATAATAATAATAATAATAATAATAATAATAATAATAATAATAATAATAATAATAATAATAATAATAATAATAATAATATTAATAATAATAATAATAATAATAATAATAATAATAATAATAATAATAATAATAATAATAATAATAATAATAATAATAATAATAATAATAATAATAATAATAATAATAATAATAATAATAATAATAATAATAATAATAATAATAATAATAATAATAATAATAATAATAATAATAATAATAATAATAATAATAATAATAATAATAATAATAATAATAATAATAATAATAATAATAATAATAATAATAATAATAATAATAATAATAATAATAATAATAATAATAATAATAATAATAATAATAATAATAATAATAATAATAATAATAATAATAATAATAATAATAATAATAATAATAATAATAATAATAATAATAATAATAATAATAATAATAATAATAATAATAATAATAATAATAATAATAATAATAATAATAATAATAATAATAATAATAATAATAATAATAATAATAATAATAATAATAATAATAATAATAATAATAATAATAATAATAATAATAATAATAATAATAATAATAATAATAATAATAATAATAATAATAATAATAATAATAATAATAATAATATTAATAATAATAATAATAATAATAATAATAATAATAATAATAATAATAATAATAATAATAATAATAATAATAATAATAATAATAATAATAATAATAATAATAATAATAATAATAATAATAATAATAATAATAATAATAATAATAATAATAATAATAATAATAATAATAATAATAATAATAATAATAATAATAATAATAATAATAATAATAATAATAATAATAATAATAATAATAATAATAATAATAATAATAATAATAATAATAATAATAATAATAATAATAATAATAATAATAATAATAATAATAATAATAATAATAATAATAATAATAATAATAATAATAATAATAATAATAATAATAATAATAATAATAATAATAATAATAATAATAATAATAATAATAATAATAATAATAATAATAATAATAATAATAATAATAATAATAATAATAATAATAATAATAATAATAATAATAATAATAATAATAATAATAATAATAATAATAATAATAATAATAATAATAATAATAATAATAATAATAATAATAATAATAATAATAATAATAATAATAATAATAATAATAATAATAATAATAATAATAATAATAATAATAATAATAATAATAATAATAATAATAATAATAATAATAATAATAATAATAATAATAATAATAATAATAATAATAATAATAATAATAATAATAATAATAATAATAATAATAATAATAATAATAATAATAATAATAATAATTATAATAATAATGATAATAATAATAATAATAATAATAATAATAATAATAATAATAATAATAATAATAATAATAATAATAATAATAATAATAATAATAATAATAATAATAATAATAATAATAATAATAATAATAATAATAATAATAATAATAATAATAATAATAATAATAATAATAATAATAATAATAATAATAATAATAATAATAATAATAATAATAATAATAATAATAATAATAATAATAATAATAATAATAATAATAATAATAATAATAATAATAATAATAATAATAATAATAATAATAATAATAATAATAATAATAATAATAATAATAATAATAATAATAATAATAATAATAATAATAATAATAATAATAATAATAATAATAATAATAATAATAATAA
This sequence comes from Dichetophora obliterata, assembly GCA_963920525.1. Lineage (NCBI taxonomy): Eukaryota > Metazoa > Arthropoda > Insecta > Diptera > Sciomyzidae > Dichetophora > Dichetophora obliterata. The sequence goes on from OY986437.1 coordinate 56,023,999, forward strand.
TAATAATAATAATAATAATAATAATAATAATAATAATAATAATAATAATAATAATAATAATAATAATAATAATAATAATAATAATAATAATAATAATAATAATAATAATAATAATAATAATAATAATAATAATAATAATAATAGTATAGCATTTTTATTGATTTGTGGCCGGTAAAAGGAGGTGTGGCAAAAAATTTTATCAAAATATTGCATTGTCACCGGACTTGTATGCTAAATTTCAGCTTAATCGGATACCAACAAGTCGTAGAAAAATGGCTTGCAAGTTTTGAAGACATACATACATACATGCATACATACGAACAAAGCAAGTTAAATAAAACCTTATAAAAAAAGCGTTGCAAAATAGATATAAAAATTAATTTCTGACGTGTCCATTATATTGGGCAAATCCACTGAAAGGGTTAAACTAGCTAAACATACAAATTTTATTATCATAGGAGCACTTCTTCTATTTTTTTCAAACTTTTGTTTGGGATCAGTGCTGTGTGCGTCGGTCGAATAGTTTATAAATATTAAACTGATGCATTATATAATGCTCCATTTTTTAATTTCAATTATAATTATGTATTTTGAAGTTCCTTAAAGTTTGATTTGGAAACACATTTAATGCCTTTTTCATATTTAATGAGACAGCTCTATGTCTCGTCTAATTATTTTAAATAAATTTTTTCACTTTTAACCAACAATCTAGTCTTCAAATTCTTAAAAATACAAATTTGCAGCTAGATATATTTCACATTATAATATTTCACTGCAACCCTCTTGAATATTTGGAAATTATTAAGAAAATTAGAAAAAGTAAACATTCTTTATAATTCCATTAAAGTTTGTAATGCGATGACAGAAAATGTTTTCCTAAAATACATAAAATCGTCCACAAAAAAGGAAAATTCTACAAACACAGGTAATAATTGAAATGTGCCAACAATCTTTACTCGTAAAAGCCAAATTTGAACGAAATGGCTCCGAAATTACAAACTTAAAGCTTAAGAATTTCCATAAAAAAAGCTTTTAAATTAGACCGAATTGAAAGCAACGCAAATATCGCAATAAAACTTCTAATGAGAAATTATTGTCGAGTGCTCATATTGAACCATAAAAACTTAAAAAATAAAATTCCAAAATAGCCAGGTTTCAAGTGGGGAAAATTCCCAAATTGTGTCTGAGTGTGTAGCTTCGCTTTATGAGAACAAACAGAAAAGCTGCTTAGAAAGACGCAGTTGTGTTGTTATTGTTGTTCTTGGAAGTGATGCTGCTGCAAGGTAACCTTATCAGGTAATTAAAATTTAAAACGCCAGAAAACTTAGACTATAAAATAAATCTTTAACAATGTGCAAAAAGTTAAAATCGAATGAATGCTATACAACAAAAAAAAAAAAAACAACACAGTAAGAATTCTTTTAATAGGACAAAGTCAAAAATACGTGGGTAAAATAAGCGGGCAGCAATAAGAAATGCCGCAACAAAAGTAGAAAGACTATGGAAATGAAAATAATATCAATGTGAATGAAAACCTCTAGTTGAAACTAATAAAAAACCAAACAACAACATAAGAAGCAAACAAAATATATACAAACTTAAAAAAAAACAAAGCGCCAAATACAACTTTGTTGAGCTTTGAAAGAAAGCTTACCCTTTGAAATCTGTTTTAGGGCTACATTTAAACTCATTAAAATCAAACAGAAGCAAGAACAACTTCAGGAAACACAGAAAGTAACAAGTCACAAGGACAATAAAAGCAACAATGAGAGCAATGAGAGCACTAACAATGACAGTAGCAGCAGCAACAACAAAAACAACTACTCTCATGGCTACAAACAATGGCAAACAACACCTTTATGTAGCCGAAAACTTTTCCCGTTGACTGCTGCTGCTAAATAATTTCTGTCGCAACTTTTTGCCAGCTAGGTGTTAGGACTGCTACCCTTTCTTTTCTAACCACCCTAAAAAGTAAAGATTTTCTTTTAATCTCTTTCTTTTTAACTTGTTGAAAAGTTTTATTTTTGTTATTTTTATTGTCGACTTTGTTTGTTATTTTTTCACAGCATTTAAGCTTGGCTGACATATTGTCTGCTGGAAAGTATTTTTTTTTAATTTGCTCAAAGCTTTAATTTTTGTTCCCCCTCAATCACTTTTGATTTTAAACAGTATTAAATGCAAATAACTAAAATTAAATCTAAAATTATAATTAAAATAATTACTTAAAATATTTAACGTTACAAAGAAGACTTTAAGGACTGTCAAAAGGAAAATCATGGCTAGTAAACATTTATAAGGCTTATTTTAAAAAGCGTGTCACAAAGATTTCTGATGAAGCCTGAAGCAGGGCCGAAATTGCAATAAAATCAGCTAGTGATGTTTTCCTTTTCATATTGAAAAGTATGTTGTTGTTGTTGTTTTTTTGGAAAAATTCGTTAGAGCAATTAAATGTTCTAACCTGACCTAAAGCTCAATAGACGATTTTAAACTATCAAACAACTAGAATTCGTATTTAAAATCAAGTATGATTTAAACTATCAAACATTTAGAATTTGTATTTAAATCATAGAAAATCAACATGAAAATTTATAGCTACGAAAATTTGTTGCCAAATAAACACACAGCTTTATTAAAAGCTTTGCAGAAGCAAGTCTTAGTCAAGTCTAATGGGTCTGGCAGTAAATGCAGATGAGACGAAACACTTGATGTCAACAAACAAACAGTCCCAGCGTCACAAAATTTAATGAAATAAAAAAATGTTTTTCTTCATTTTCAAAAATCGATTAAAATAGTAGTTATCAAAGGCCCACGACAAGATCGGTCTTAAAAATTGTGGAATAGTAGTTGTTTGCTGTAAAAAATTTTGAAGAAAATCAAATTATTTATTAATACACTTTAAATAATTTTTTTGAATTTTTTTTTCGAAAATTAAATTGAAAAACTAAACTTTTATTTTAAACGATTATTTTCATTTAAATGAGTTTTAAAAAAGTTTCGGGCACGAAAGTTTTGATCATTTGGAATGGATGATCAAAACAATCCCTAAATTTAGGAGGGAGGGTTTTTCGATGAGTACTCAAAGATATCAAAAAATGGCGGAAATCAAAAATAAAAACTTTTTAAAACTGTCCTATTTGGCGTGGAATGCCCCATATAGTTAAATTGCTAATACTTATCAATACTTGAGGTTATTATCATAGCCTCAAACCATTTTTTTCATGAGCCCGTTGCTACAGCAAAAAGATTTGATCATGAGAAGCAGCGATGCCCACGAAAATTGTTTGAAGAGTGCAAAAACAAGAACAACAAAAAGCAACAAAATTTTGAAATCTGGATGTAATTATGAATTAACAATAACACGAGTGCTGGCAGAGTCCGCGACAGCGAACTTATGTACATGTACACTGTAAAAATAATGAATCAAGTAATTCCAAACGTTTTAGTTTTTTGCTAGTCAGAATACATTCTGATTTTCCCAGCTTTAACCGCGTGGAGGTTTTCAGATATCCTTTTTTTATATTTTTTTATTTTTTTTCTTTTTTAATGTTTTTTTCTTTTTTTATGTTTTTTTTAATTTTTTATTATTTTACATTTTTTTTCATTTTTTATTCTTATAATAATTTTTGTTTGCTTTTAACTTACAGCCCTATTCTGGCAAAGTAGCAATTGTAACCCAGCATTTTTAAAGTTTCTATGTGCTTGTGCCAGTTTACATAAGCTTCACTCAACCGACTCACTTTGACGTCTACAGATGAGATGAGGAAGTGTGAATTTGAATAAAGTGAGGCAAGAGTATTAAAAATTTAAATATTTTAAAAATTTTGCAACTAAATTTGATTTGACATTCGGTGAGTCTGTTGAATGAAGCTAGTGGATAATTGTCACAAAATTACAACTGGCACTTTGTTGTAATTTTTGTTATCAAAATAAAATTTTAAGCTCAAAAAACAAATTTTTTTAATGAAATTATAACAATCTGAAAAGCAAGTGACAATTTTTATCAAATTTTTTATTTTTGAGCTTCAAATTTTGTTTTTATATCAAAAAATTACAGAAAACACATTGAAATCTAAAAAAATGGGTACAATTGTTACTTTGCCAGAATAGGGCTGTTAATTTTGTTCAATGTTTTATTATCTTACTGTTTTATTATTAACTAAACTGTTATATTATCAAGATTAAAATATTTTTAATCTTTTTAATCTATAAAAAAATAGTAAAACTGGGAGTTTTCGTCATTTTTTAAGGTTATAATAGCCCCTATAAAAATAATTTATTCTGATGCAATAAAAAAAGTACCCACCTGCAAATATTCAATAACTTTTTCACAATGTGTATTCGCGCAACGAAAAATATAAAGAATACGACGCATGCTGTTAACGTCTACAATTTGAATGCCAAAAACATGCAAACTCAGAACAGCTATCGATGGTTCGAAAGAACAAAAATAATAAAATTAAGGGCCAATTTTTCAATGCGAGCTTAAAATCTAGTCAAATTAAACTGAGGTTAACTCACCAAAATAAGATGTTTAATTTTAGTTTAGGCAAAAACAAAAACACATTATACGATAATTTAAGTCAATTTGACTTCAAAGAATGCTGAAATATCTAGTTAAACCGAGTTTAAACGTACAATTTGGGTGAATTAACCCCAGTTTTTTTTTACTATAGTTTAAGCTCGCACTAGAAAATTGGCCCTAAGAAGCGAGGCTGAAATTGCAAACTAAATTTAGCGAATTACAACAATAATGAAAACAAATAAGTTGTTGTTAAAGAGTGGAAAGAGTTAAGCGCTGGGCATCGCTGATAAGAAGCATAAAATATGTTTGGTTGCCGCAACCGAATGTGATCAACAAATACAATCAAAATATAAATGGCGTCGACTTTTTCGGTAATATTAAAAAAGTTGTACTGGCTACTGTTCACAAATGTATTACATGCCGATATGGTAAATTTCTGGAAGCTTCACTAATTGTGCGCAAAACACGTAAGTACACGGAGAAAACTGTTTGCTAACTTTACAGAGTGGCTAAGCAAAACTTGCAAAATCATGCTAGATTTCAGCAAAAACTAATTAAAATTTGCTACTCCAGTTTATAATAATTTAGCAAAACTTTGCTTGAACATAATCAATATGTAAGGTATTATAAACTGCAAAAGCAAATTTCTATTTAATTCAAGCAAACATTTGCTAAGTTAATATTAATTGAAATAGCAAATTTTGATTAGTTTTTGCTGAAATCTAGCATACTTTTTAAGTGAAATAATTATTAACATTAGATTAAATTGAAAAATTACCATTATCCGGAGACTTGAAACTCGGCCGTGTGAGTGAAAGTGCATGGGCTTTTTAGTTCGACCATCGCAGTTGTTGACTGATCGTCGCCTAATTTTTTTCATTAAGAATAAACGTTTGTTCGTGTGTTTGTAAGAAAGTCGCTTGAATTTAGTAAAAATTTGCTATTTGAATAACTCAGCAACTATTTCCTTGAGTTTAGTAAACATTTGCTATTTGAGCTTATAATAACTTAGCAAAAATTTGCTTGAGTTAAGTAAAAATGTGGTATTTGAGTTCATAATAACTTAGCAAATATTTGCTTGAGTTTAGTAAAAATTTGCAAATATTTGCTTGAGCTTAGTATGAATTTGCTATTAGCTTATAACAACTTTGGAAATATTTGCTTGATTTTAATATAATTTTGCTTTTTCCTAAATACATGAGGAGTGATTTCAATTTAGCAATCTTTTTCTAAAACCACACCGTAATTGAGCATAGTTTTGCAAATTCAAATTATTCAAGCAAAATAATTATCTCCGTATAACTACCTATAAACCCATATGAATTTTGTATTGCCGTCGTCAATGACATAATGATTGCTATAGCTAAGGCTCGTGGTGGCCATGGAAAACCACAAGTAACTGATTCTTAATCGGCTGTATGGATAGACCATGTTGACCATATTATTACGAAATCAGTAAATGCTCTCGCTGTGTTTTGTGAATTTACATTTAAAGTGCTTTAGGAACTACTATATTAATGAGCCGTGAGACCCAGGAAAGCTTTCTAAAGCTAAATAAATACCTCTGATAGTTTGTTTATATAAATGTAAATAAAACATTTGCCTTTTTCATACAAAGTTGTGATTTAAGATTTTTTAAGTTTTGGAAAAAAGTTACCACAACGGCTAGTAATGGGTAGAAGAGTACCCATATCAGTAAATTACATATTACTTGCTTATAAATAATGCAATCGAGACAAAGTTACAGTCAATTGAAAGGTAAGATACAAGACTAAATACTCCTGTGGCTCGTTCCTGTAACTCGTAGCGATCGGAGTTACCGACTCATATTACCGATTTGACGTCACTCTGACGTCATTCTCACTTGTAATGTCACTCTGACGTCATTCTCACTTGCAATGTTTCTGTACGAATCTGAATCGATTTCTGTTCGATTCGTTCATTTCAAATCGATAAGCTGTCACATGTTCCGATTTCAATGGAACCTTTTAAAAAAGTGTTTCTGTACGTAAAGTGAATCGATAAAAATGTGTCACTTTTATCATTTGCTTTGTGGCAAGTGAGAATTCTACCGATTTATCTAATAACAGTAATGTTGTGTATTATTAGGTTATAAGTATTCGAAATATACCTTTAAAAATGGTTACTTTCATATAAGTTGAACTTTTTAATGATTGAAATACTTTGTTATTCTTAAAAAAGTTTTAGTTTTAAAGGTAATACAATTTATAAATAATGCCTACTCACCAGAGAAATGCACAAGCGTACTTGAAACTCTATTTCAAGTACTTGCTTAAAATACAAGTTTGTATTGCCGCTTGAGCTAGCTTGAGCTTGATAATTTTGAATCAAGTATAGCTTGAAATTGAATATAAATAAGCCCACGACAGCTTGCGACTTGCAAGTATGCTAGCTTACAACCGAACGGCACGAAGTTTCAAGTAAAGGAAAGCTTGATGCCTTCGGCAAAAAGCTTGAAAAGCTTAAAATTGAAGGCAAGTATCCAAAAAATTCAATGAGCTTGTTTAGAGAGAGCTTAAGCGTCTGTGGACTCAGTGGTTAGAAGTTATACGGGTAACTTATTTCGAAGACGATGTCAAACTTTTAAATTTAAGATGGCGGATAGAGTTGCCACCTAGGTTTTTTATTATTTTTGCGAATTCCTGTAATTTTTAAATTCTGACAACGGATTTGATTTCGAATATAATGTCACAGTTTTAAAATTTAAGATGGCGGTTAGGGTTGCCACATAAATTTTTACCACAGTATTGCCACCTAATAATATGTATTTTTAAGAGTTTAAAACATTATTTATCAGTGTTAAGGGGTCGCTGATTTCGAATCTAAAGTCAGAATTTTAAAATTCAAGATGGTGGATAGGGTTGCCACCCAAATTTTTTGTAGTTTTATGAATTCGGGGCTGGCAAAAAAAATGATACACCAAAAATGGGTCGCTGAATTCGAATCCGTTGTCAGAATTTCCAAATTATAAAATTTTGAAATAATAGTGTTGAAACCTAATAATATGTTTTTTCAAGAGTCTTAAACGTCATTTATCAGTGTTAAGGGGTCGTTGATTTCGAATCTAAAGTCAGAATTTTAAAATTCAAGATGGTGGATTGGGTTGTCACTTTAATTTTTTGTAGTTTTATGAATTCGGGGCTGGCAAAAAAAATGGTACACAAAAAATGTTTCGCTGAATTCAAACCCGTTGTCAGAATTTCCAAATTATAAAATTTTGAAATAATAGGGTTGCCAACTAATAATATGTATTTTTAAGAGTTTTAAACGTCATTTATCAGTGTTAAGGGGTCACTGATTTCGAATCTAAAGTCAAAATTTTAAAATTCTAGATGGTGGATAGGGTTGCCACCTTGATTTTTTGTAGTTTTATGAATTCGGGGCTGGCAAAAAAAAATGGTAAACAAAAAATGGGTCGCTGAATCCGAATCCATTGTCAAAATTTCCAAATTATGATATTTTGAAATAGGATTGCCACCTAATATTATGGCAATAACAACAGAAAAAAAGTTACACGAACTCCGCATAATAAATGAAACGAACAACGAAACAAACGATCGTCAGTCGCATAGAGTCGAAACCAGAGTTGAAAAGTAGAAAACTTGACTTTTTCCACCAACTCATATGGGGTAGAAACAAAATAGAATCACGTCAGACATATGATTCGTTTTTCAGAAGCCAGTCGCGAATTGTAAGGAAAAAAATAAATCAAGTTGCTGCATATATACTCAGAGCTTGATATTTTTTCAAGTAGCTTGATTTTCAATTTACTTGTTGCAGATCTCTGCTACTTACATAAAAGTTAAAAATTTTAGCAAAAGTAGTATTTGTTTGAGCTATGAAAAAGTAACCGGTTGCATATATGTGCTAAGTTTTTGCAGCACAGCACTAAGTGTAAAATTATTTACATTATTTACAACCGCAACCATTAATACACATCATTATAACATAATTAATTTTCTTAAACTGTAAATAAACTGCAACTTTTCATTAACTAGACAAGCACCTATTTAGTTTAAGTGCAACTAAAATAATATATTCGAGTGAACAGCTGCTTGTCATTTGACTCAATTTCGCAACTTTTCTTCTCGATTTGTGTTCTTTTTCATCACGGTCCGAGTTTTTAGCGATTTAAACGTACAGAAACATTAGTTGTCACGAAATCGGTAACTAGGGAACGATAATTCGTGACGTCACACAAATCGGTAACTTGTCGATTTTGTCACAGGAACGAGCTACTGTTGTGTTTTGGTCGATTTTTCATAGTCCCGGTTTTCCAATGCCATCATATCACCTACCTGAAAACTCGTGATTTTCGTAGTCTGGTAACTCTAGTAAGATGGCAAAATTTTATGGTGATCTCCAGTATCCGAAAAAAGTTTAATCTTTTAACTTATCATCCTTATCAAAAGTATTGCGATATCTCTTTCCCAAGTATTTAAATGTTTTTTTAAAAAAAAAGGATTTTCATGGGTATTTTTCTACCTATTAAGCAGAAATTGGTTGAATATATGAACACATTTTATCTATTTGAACTCAAATCACATTATTAATAAGCTATTCTTAAGCTTCTGATAGACATTTAAAAAGCGGCATCCAGCCGTAAGAACTACAGAAACTTTCTCAGCTTCATAGCGGATATTTTTTTAATTTGACATCTTCGCTACGTCGGACAGTAATCCACGTAAAAATATTATATAACGAGTAAAATTTGTATTCTTTGAAAATAGTTATTTCCATAAAAAAAGTTTTCCCATGTAAATTAAGAAAAAAAAAAATAAAACGATAGTTCTTTTTAATTTTTTAATTAGGGTACTATTACAGTGTGTACAAAATTTAAAATACATTTTTTTCGTTAGAATATAGTTTCTTAAGCCTTGTGAAAACTTGTGATAATCTAAAATTTACTAGGCCACATACAAAACCAAAAACGAAAGTCTCAACCAAAACGCCAAAACCTTGCGAAGTTACCCATTTAACCCAGCTAAATATCGAAATATGAATTAAGGTACTATTACAGTGCGTAAAACATAAAAAATCAATTTTTCTTTTTCGTAAGAATATGGCTCTTCAAGGTCTTAAAAATTGGTGTAAAAAATTTTAGAAAAAAAAGTTATAACACATATTATATTCGTATGTCGCGTGGTATTCAAGAACCTTTAAATTTTTAATCACGTTTTTCTCGAAACAAGGTTTTTCGAATCAGCTTCTAAGATATCTGGATTTCTACTTTATCGATTTCGATGAATCTTGATTCATTGTGTATGCAAATATATATATATATAAAGACAAAAAAAATTATTTTTTATTTTCTCATCTTAATTATGTAAAAAATTTTAATCATTAAAATTAATAATACTGGTAAAAAACATTAATATATAAGTGTTTTTTATGCCTAGAAACTGTAATAGTACCTTAACCCTTTCGCTACGGATGGTACACATATGTACCACCAATTGTAAACTTTGAGAAAAGTGGTAATTATCGTGCTCTTTGCTTTCCAAATTTACCATTTCGTCTCTTCAATTATGCTCTTTGTTAACAAACGGTACTTTATCAAGTATCATTGTCAACATGTGTTCAGTTCTTGGATTTTGTTGACAGAGACGGATTAATTGATCGTTTTTTCATATTTTGCAATAAATGAACCTATATATCAAATTAAAATAACAAATTTCGTCTAAATAAAGTTCGTTTCACTTTTGGTTTTCAGCTGGTAAGAATATTTTAACCTTTATATTATTTTTTATACATTTTTTTACATGGTACATATTTGGTGCACAACAAACTTTTAATTTTGATTTATAATTTTTATTTTTTTTTTAATATATTTTTTATAACTGTTTATTTGAAAATATTTTATTCAACTGAAATTTTCAAATGAAAATTTCTGATTGATACAAATATGAATATTTATACAAATGTTTTTTTATAATAACAAGTATTTATAACAAAGTGTAAATAAATTAACATAAGAATAATATAAATGTTAAGTTGAGGTAAGTAAGATGTAAATTAATAATCAACAATAGGTAAGTACAATGTAAGTTAAGAATCAACGAGAAGGTAAGTAAAATGTAAGTTGAAAATCAATGTAACAGAAGATAAGTAAAATGGAAGTTAGGAATTCAACTAATGTGGTGATGCAACTTAAAGTTATTGAGTCACCACACATATATGTACCACCAGTCCTGACAGGTGGTACACATGTGCACCAGTAGTACCAAAAAAACGTTTACTGATTTTTCACAGGTTGAAAGAAAAATTATGAATTCAGAAGATATTCGGAAGTTGTTGGAGGATGAAGCTGAAAGTGATAGTTTGGGAAACTTTTCTGCTTCAAGCAGTGACAATTATGTGCCAAGTGATGACAATAACAGTTTAAAAAATTGCTCAGATGAGGAAACCGAAGATGAAGACGAAGCAACTGACGAAGAGCTAGTAGAAGATATATCCGCTAGCAACCAACCAGCTGATATTTACTTAATTTGGAATACTCCTGATGAAGCTTTTGTTCCCAAGAGATCTATGTCCACCCCTCGTAGTTGTGCAATATCGCCACATATTCCGCGCACATCAAGTATTAGTGAAATTTTTCACAAGCTTCTGCCAAAATCGGTTTATATGTATATAGCTCAATGCACAAATGAACGAATTGAAATACTCCGAAATGCTAAACCTAAAAAGAAAAAATTTAAAATAACTCCAACGAATAGTGGTGAAATAGAGGTAATCATTGGATGCATGTTTATTATGTCCTACAATCGTCTTCCTTGCATAAAAGATTATTGGTCCCTTCATAAATCTCTTGGTAATCAATCAATTCATGAAGCAATTGCAAGAGATCGTTTCGAGATTATTTCATCTAAGTTGTACTTCGCAAGCCCACAAAAACCACCAAATTGTAGTAAAACTTACTACATAGATGACATGGTGGAATGCCTGAAAAAAATTTTCTGAAGTGTAGACAATACAGTTGTTACCAAAGTATTGCTGAATCTATGACCAAATTCAAGGGCCGTAGCACACTGAAGCAATATATGCCTCTCAAGCCCACCAAGAGGGGTATTAAAATGTGGCTTCGATGCGATTCGGTTACTGGATATACGAACGATTTTAACATATACTGTGGAAAGGATCTGACAGCATCCCTGGGAAAACTTGGAGAGCGAGTAGTATTCAAACTCACAAGTTCAATCGTAGAAAATGATGTAACCTTAGGCTTTGATCGCTTTTTCACCTCAGTGCATTTATTAGACACGATTCCTTTTCCAGCTGTTAGTACAATTATGGCCAACAGGAAAAATGCTCCTCAATTTACAAATCGAAAACTGGAAAGAGGAGAATCAGAATTCAAAAGCACATCATCAGGCCTCTTATGTGTAAAATGGCAAGACACAAAAGAGGTTTTGGTTATTAGCAACTGCCATAAACCTGGCATAAGTAATGTACCAAAAAAATTTAAAACAGGCGATCAAATTCAGGTTCCATGTCCAAATCAAATAAAATGCTATCGCGAGATAATGGGAGGAGTCGATTTGGCAGATCAAATGACTGGCCTATATGAATTTGATCGCAAATCGGATAAATGGTGGAAAAAAGTATTTTATCGTTTGATAATGATGACAGCTGTTAATGCATGGACGATCTACAATGATCTTAATAGAAATAAGATTCCGTTCAAGCAATTTTTGGTGACTTTGGCCGAGACACTGATCGAAGAAGGTCTTAAAACTACAGCCGTTCGCAGATCACATAGACCAGGTCGTGTACCTTAGCCCGTAAAATCACTCCATCTTCCTACTGAAGGCAAAACAAGACGCCGTTGTGCTCATTGCACACAACAAAAAAAAAACAAACACGTACATATACGATTTGCACTGAGTGCCAAATACCATTATGCAAAAACTGTTTTGCAATTTTTCATTCATAAGTTTGCACTTGTCGTTAAAAACACTTTATTAAATGTTTACTTCCTTATTATACTGAGTATTAGACTGAACTAATTGTTTTCTTTTTTTGTTTTAACATTACATCTCTTAATGAATGAATTGCTTTATTTTATTTTTTATTAAAATTGTTTTTTTTTATATTTGTATTATTTGCGTTTTATGGGACGGTTGGTACACATTTGTACCACTTAAAAAGACGACTGGTACAATGGTTTACCAGCCCCCCTGAGTTTCCCCACTAGCGCAAGCACCCACTTCCCACCCAGACTAAGTCTGGGAGACACAAAACAAATATTGAGTACATAAATTACAATATAGCATTGCAATTCGAAAGCCGTAGCGAAAGGGTTAAGCTCTTTAAGCTCTTTAATGTTATTCACACACTGCCTCATTTATCTAACTTCCTGTTCGCTTTTGCTTCAGTTAAAGTTACTGACAACCAACAACTGACAACTTAGTTAAAAACAATTTCTTCTGCACACAAAATAGAAAAATAAAGAGGGTGAAAAAATAACAAATACTTGCTCTTGTCTCTTCAGTATCTCTTAGCACAAATCTTTTACAGTCATCTTAATTTATTGCCATTTAATGCGTTATATTAAAACCGTTAAACAAACAAGTACAAAATAGCTTCTTTGCTAAACCAAGAAGCAAATAAGCCATTTTTTTAGTGGTGAAAACATAACCCTATGTAACCCCTTCATGGCTGGTTATCGATAAATTTTTGTGTTCAAATATTAATGAATTCATTTAATTTGCGCCAATAAAGCAAGAAACTGAGTCACGTAATGCATAAAAATGAAAATCATTGAACTGTGTAAAACTTTTACCTATTTAGACAAATTTTTGTTTTTATTTTATCTTAAACGCATTTTTTATGTTAGTTCTGTTTGATTTTTTATTATTTTTCTAGTAATCAACGTCTCTGCAGAATGCCGTAGTCAAGCGTACCAAAGCGTTTAGTCCAGTGTTCAATGGTGCGTCTTAACTCGGTGTTGGCAATGAAACTTGATAAGTCTTTTTTTTTTTGGTCTTTCAAAGGGGTTATGTTTGGCTAACATCAACATCATTAACAACAACAACAATTTTCTGCCTTACAACGTTCGAGGCTCCGTTCGTGTCCTTTAAGCTTAAATAAATTTAAGTTCACACGTTCGGTGTTTATTTTTCGCACGCTTTTCATTAGACTTTGGGGACAAATTTTTATTAAATGTATTGTTTTGTTGTGGGTGTTGTTGTTGCTGTTTTTGTTGTGTTTGTTACCTAAGGAACTGCGAAGGCCTTTTTAATCTTTGTCGTGTTATTTTTTTAAATGTTCAACACTTTTTAAGTCTTTTTTTGGTTGACTGGGACTTTAGCTACTTTTCTGTCTCACTTTTTTGTTACTTTTGTGTATTTATGTTGTTAATTTTAAGTAAAGTCATTTTTATTAGGGTTGACTGGATGATTTTGTTTTCGGTTTTTTGTCAAAAGGTCTCCTCAAACAAATAAAAGAAATTGTTTAATTAGCCGAGAAAGAGGAAGTTTGGTGTTTATTGCATCAATTTTTCATTTCCTGACTTTTATTCGCATTAAAAAAAGCAAACCTGCTTTTAGCTTATTTTGAAATTTGCTGCTGCCTTAATATACATTAAAATTAAGGCATTATTTAACAAATATGAAATTTTAATAGAAAATCTAACTTCCGTTCAGTTAAATAATACATTACACTGACAACCAACAACTGACAACTTAGTTAAAAACAACTTCTTCTGCACACAAAATAGAAAAAAAAACTAATTTATTTTTGTGTTTGAAAATTACACAGTGCGACATTAAAAAAAAAACACTTAAATTCTCAAATGTCCCTCAGATCATACGAGTTCCCACCAAAGTATATATTTTCGTAAACTCGTATTAGAGTTTTTTTCAACAATAGTTTGTAAATATAATTTTATTCATGTGTTTTTCTTTATCTTGTAAAGGGGTTTTCTTCAAAGGCTGAGGTATGCTCAGCCGCTCAAGGATCATACAAAAGACCCTCGAATTTTCGCCAATTAAAAATACTAGGTGTTTTTTTAATACCTCGATTACAATAGTATTCCTTATTTCTAACCAAGAAGTTTTCAGTGTACAGAGTAATTAAATTTTCTATATGTATGTTTATTTCATTCTATATGTACAAGTTTTATCAGTATGTCTTTTTAGTTTAGTTTAGTTTAGTTTAGTTTATTTCATTAAGTCTTTAGATACAAGTATCCTTACAGACTACAATTCTTAATAATTAAGCAACAAAGGTATAATAGAACCAAATACAATATAAGTAGAAAAAATAATTATATAATTATGTTAAGAAAATATCATTTATTAAATGTTTAATAATATGTTTAGGACCAAAGAGATTGAATTCGTGTAAAATACATAATTTATTAAATAGAGTCAAAGCTCTCGTAATTGGTTCATTTCAAGCATAATTAGTTTTACATGTTTGTACATAAAACAATTTAGAGTTACGTAAATATCTTAACGGAATATTGCAAGAAATAAGCTCTGATAAATTATGACAGTCAATTGTTCCAGAAATTATGTCATGTATAAATAAGAACGACGATATCTTTCGTCTTGATTTCAAAGATTTAAGTCCTAATAGCAATATGCGTGTACTATAAGGTGGCAATGGATCATGAAAATTTGTAGAACGCAGAGCATTTTTGTATTTTCTCAAGTCTAAAAGTTGTTGAGGCATAAAATAGGAACCAATTAATAGGCGCATACTCAAGTCTCGACCTCACGAACGCGCTAAATGACATATTTAGGATATGTGGATCCGAAAACTCTGAACTATTTCTACGAATAAAGGCCAATAAAGATTAAGCTTTAGGAATAAGAAAATTGACATGGTCAATAAATGTAAATTTGGAATCGAAAACAACCCCAAGATCACGATATGTAGGAACTAATTGGATTTTTGAATCAAGTAAGAAATATGAGTTGCATAATGTATTCAACGTGAGTTTAGAGAGTGTTAAATGAAAACATTTTGAAAAGTTTAACGCAAGGCCATTACTTTGGCACTAGGTTACAGCTCTTGTAACGTGCGCTTGCATATCATCAATGTCAGTAGAGCAGGAAATTTTCCGAAAAAGTTTTAGGTCATCCTCATAAAATAAAAAGCGAGAGTTTATTATACACTTCGATATATCATTAGTAAAAAGAATTAAAAACAAGGACCATAGGATACTACCCTGAGGAACACCTGAGGAACTTATAAATTCAAAACGACTATGTTATTTTAACTAACAAAGCACGTTCTATCCTGCATATAAGACTTAATCCAATTTAAAAATGACGAATGAAAACCCATTTTTGATAATTTCAAGAGTAACAGTTTATGCGAAACTCTGTCTAATGCTTTTGAGAAGTCTGTGTAGATCACATCAGCTTGATGACCAAGTCCAAAATAAGAAACACAGTACTCAAAGGAAATAGTTAAATTTGACAAAGTTGACCGACCAACAACAAATCCATGTTGTTCAGCGCAAATGTACCGTTTAATTAAGAAACTAAGTTTGACTTTCATGATTTTTTCGAAAAGTTTCGAGATGTTAGATAACTTGGATATTGGTCGGTTTGCCAACTACCGAACGATTACTTTTATTAAAAAAATTGTGTTTATTGTTTATTTAATGATAATACACTCAGAAAAAAGCATACTAAAATCAAAGAAAATTTTACTTGTTTTAGCGCCAAGGAAATTTTTTTTTTGAAAGAAAGAAATAAATTTTCAAACAAAAATGAAATTATTTCTTTCAAAGAAAAATTATTTCTTCCAAAGAAAAATTTATTTGAAAAAAAAAATTTATTTGAAATAAAAAAAATTTCCTTGGCGCTAAAACAAGTAAAATTTTCTTTGATTTTAGTATGCTTTTTTCTGAGTGTAATATTGTACACTAAGACTGGGTCTTTTATAGTACATCAATTGAAATGAAGTACATTAAGAATCATAACTTAACTAGCGAGATTAAAATTACAACTAAACAAATCAGAAAAAATTTCAAAAGTAGGCAAAATTAACTAGTATTTACTAGCAAAAATATTTTGTGTGAAACATTAGGAAGGAAAATTCTTAAATAACTTAACTGACTAGCAGAAGAAAAAGGTAAAAAACAGCAAAACGAATTGAATATAGTGAAAGGATAGGTTTGTAAGAGATGTATAGAAAAAGAAAAGAAAAGAAAAGAAAACGATAGATAAAATAGATTAAAATTATTGATTAAATTGTATATCAAAATGATTATATATTGCACGTTTAAAGCTGGTTCTTCATACTATTGTTTTAAATAATTTGGTAGTGAATTCCAAAGTCGAATGGTGCTTATGAAAAAGAATCTACTACTGTTTAAAAAGTTGTACCTACGAACGATTAGATTTGAGGACCGAGAAGATTGTAAGAATAGGAGTTTCTCATATAAATATTCAGGGCTTTGACAGTAAATAAGTTTATGTAAAAATATAATGTTTCGAACGTTCAAGTAATTCATTAAACCGCAACCTAAAATGCCTCTACTTTTGACAGAAATATGATCAAATCTATTAACATCATAAACATATAAAGCAACGTTTTTAAACGCAACAAGAAGTTTATGTTGCGACTGTGAGTCAAGCTGGCTATGCATAACGTCTAAGAAAGATATATGAGGCATAATCATTTGAATCACAAGTCTGCGACGTGTTTCTAGAAGAAGTACGCAAATATCGTAATGCTCCGTATATTTTCCCAACGACACTATTAATATGATCAGTACATGCTAGTTTAGAATTTAGTACAAAGCCAAGATTTTTTACTTTGCTGACAAACTCCAACTAATCAGACCCAATGAACAATGCCGGAATATCTACAAAGCCTGAGTCAGTCCTCGCAATCGGCAAAACTTTTGGCTTTAGGGGACTTCTAAAGCCTGGTTTTCACTAGGTCAGTTTTCAATGACAAATGTTGTCAATCTAATGGAAACGTATTGTCATTTACATTTTTTGTCATATATGACCACTGATTGTCATATAAAATCACAAACAAGTGAAAACAGATAGAATTTTGCTAGTGAATCAAAATATCGTTGTATGACAAGAAAAATTTAAATGCCAACATGTTGGCATTTTGTGTCAATTGTTGCCTACAAAAAAAATTTTGTTTTCATTTTTTTTTTCACTGCTGGCAAAGTTTTTTGAGGGCCGCTTTCTCAATGTCCGGTTAAGCAATAATCAGAACTTTAACCAATGATTTCGAAGATGCTGTCAAACTTTAAAATTTAAGATGACGGATAGAGTTGCCACCTAGATTTTTTTATTTTTGCGAATTCTTGTAATTTTGAAATTCTGACAACGGATTTGATTTCGAATATAATGTCACAGTTTTAAAATTTAAGATGGAGGTTAGGGTTGCCACCTAAACTTTTACCACAGTATTGCCACCTAATAATATGTATTTTTAAGAGTTTTAAACATCATTTATCAGTGTTAAGTGGTCGCTGATTTTGAATCTAAAGTCCGAATTTTAAAATTCAAGATGTTGGATAGGGTTGCCACCTTAATTTTTTGTAGTGTTATGAATTCGGGGCTGGCAAAAAAAAATGGTACACCAAAAATACACCAAATATGGGTCGCTGAATCCGAATCCGTCGTCAGAATTTCAAAATTATAAAATTTTGTAATAATAGGGTTGCCACCTAATAATATACATTTTCACGAGTTTTAAACGACATTTATTAGTGTCATTTATAAAGTCAGAATTTTAAACTTTGCCAGCCCCGAATTTATAAAACTAAAAAAAATTAAGGTGGCAACCCTATCCACCATCTTGAATTTTAAAATTTTGACCTTAGATTCGAAATCAGCGACCACTTAACACTGATAAATGACGTTTAAAACTATTGAAAAGACATATAATTAGGTAGAAACCCTATTATGTCAAAATTTTATAATTTTGAAATTCTGACAACGGATTCGGATTCAGCGACCCCTATTTGGCGTATCATTTTTTTTTGCCGGCCCCGAATTTATAAAACTAAAAAAAATTAAGGTGGCAACCCTATCCAACATCTTGAATTTTAAAATTCGGACTTTAGATTCAAAATCAGCGACCCCTTAACACTGATAAATGATGTTTAAAACTCTTAAAAATACATATTATTAGGTGGCAATACTGTGGTAAAAATTAAGGTGGCAGCCCTAACCTCCATCTTAAATTTTAAAACTGTGACATTATATTCGAAATCAAATCCGTTGTCAGAATTTCAAAATTACAAGAATTCGCAAAAATAAAAAAATCTAGGTGGGAACTCTATCCGCCATCTTAAATTTTAAAGTTTGACAGCATCTTCGAAATCATTTACCCTAAAATGGCGCTAACCGAAACCACAACTTGCCGTTAACTTAATCAGCACTTAACTGACAGTTCAACCTTAACCGAAGATTGAGAAAGGGCTTTTTTGCTAACTGCTGGTTAAAGTTCTGATTAGTGCTTAACCGGACATTGAGAAAGCGGCCCTTAATCTAATAAAATTAACAGTATTTTATAAATTTCACCAAAAAGAAACATTTTCTAACAATCTCAAATATAAAACATCAGCTGTTGATGAAAAAAGCACAACTGAACAAACCGATGGCATTTCACAAATAGCATCGAAAGTGAAAACAGTATGGCAATAAATTGACACATAAATTCAACGTCAGTCTTTGACATTCGATTTTATGTCAGTTTTTGGGTTTCAATGAAAACGCATTTGACGTCATATGGTCAAGATGAATACTGAGATCAGTGATTGTTGTCATTGAAATTGACTTAGTGAAAACCAGGCTTAAGAAGCGAGTTTGCGCTAGCCCACCTGTTTAGCGAGAGTAAGTCCAAGTTCAATCTATAGCTCAAGTCTTCTAAATGACAAGCTGGTCGAGAAATGTAAATTTGAATGTCATCAGCGTAAGCATGTATAAAAGAATGTTTACAAATGGAGAAAACATCATTAATAAAAAAAGAAAATAGAAGGGGGCCTAAAATCGATCCCTGAGGAACTTCCGTTTTTATTGTTTTAAGGTTTGAAAATGTATCACCAACTTTTACTAGTTGCTTTCTGCCTTCTAGGTAATGAGAAACTAATTTAACTGCATTATTACTAAAGTAAAAATAATGTTGGAGCTTATTACAAAGTAAAGTATGGCAAATAGAATCAAAAGCTTTAGAAAAATCAATAAGGCACAGAAGAGTTATAAAGTTTTGATCATACACTTTCCTAATACCATCAACTTTCTTTAATACTGCCGTCGAACAGCTGTGCCTAGTTCTAAAGCCAGAATGCAATGGCGATAACAGCTTATTAACGAATAAAAATTCAGCGATTTGATCAGTCGTAATTTTTACTAGAACCTTGCCCAGGGCTGGTAATATACTTAAGAGCATGTAGTCCTTAGGATCTGATGCGGATACAGTTTTGGCTACTGGGATTACCGTTGCTACTTTCCACAACTCAGGAAATCGGAAACAGGTAAGTGAGTAGCTTACGATATGGATTAAAGGCCCTAATATATAAGGAAGGACAAGCTTAATAAACCTAAGAGGCATTCCGTCGATTCCTATTGCGTTAGAACTTAACTGCATTAAACATTTAGCCACACGATCTTCATTAACACATACAAATTCAAATGAGGGAAAGTCAAGGCTATCAGGTATTGTAGGTACTTCAATATGTCTTGCATTGGTTGTGTTTTTAGTAATCTTTCAGTAGTATAACAATAAATTCTATTGAATCCAGTTTAACAGATTACAATTTTATAATGTGTGCGCTTGACTTAAATATCAACCACAAAGAAAATGTCTTAGAGAAGAAAGTATGCTTTGATTGTAATCAATTTGCAAATATTTTAGAAAAGAACTTTTACGTTTGCAATCTTTCAAATAGCTCGTCTACTAAATGTGAGAATCTGATTTACATGCTTTCGTCAGCAGCTGAACAGTGTACAACCATAAGTACAAAAGATGTCAATATTAAACAAAAAATAAACCCTTGGATGACTACTTCTTCACTAGGTCTTATCTATATATATAAAAATGGATGTATGTATGTGGGTATGTGGGTATGTGGGTGGGTATGTGGCTATATCTCGTATAGACTCCAAAACCGCTGAACCGATCTTTATGAAATTTTCAGGGAAAATAAAGCCACATCTTGAGAGTGTTCCTGTGAGGTTTCGTAACGATTGGAGAAGGGGCGTGGTACCTCCCATACAAGCCAAATTTGCTCCATCGATCACAAACAAAAAAAAAGAAAAATATCTCACGGTTTCAATCGTAAAAAACTAAGATTTGGGGACTTTGTTCAAATGGTTACTGTCGATAACTGTACAAAAAATGGGCGTGGTCGTTATATAAATACGCCCACTTTTTCGAAATCATGGCAATTCCGGAGTTTTGCACATTTTTACAGTGAAACTTGCTCTTTAGGTGCTCCAAGAGACGAACACAATTTATAAATGTTTTCACGCCCACTTTTAACGCCCGCAAATCAATATCTATATATATATAAAGCAAAACGATGTGTGTCTGGCTGTGTGATGTCTATAGACTCTAAAACTACTGAACCGATTGACCTGAAATTTTAGCAGTCGATTTGTTTCAGGTACGAGATGGTTGAGGAAAAAAATTTCCACACCCCCCTTTTACCGCCCCCAAATCAATAAAAATGTTATATTTCAGTCGGTTTGGGTCGTATAGCTAAAATTTTGTAATTTAGTATGTACGGTTACTGTCGACAACTGTCCTAAAAATGGGTTTCCACGCCCCCTTTTACCGCCCACAAATAAATGAAAATGGTTTATTTCAGACGGTTTTGGTCGTATAAGACTTAAATTTGTTACTTTGGTTTGTGAAGTTACTGACAGTAACTGTACGAAAAATTGGTTTCCACGCCCCCTTTTGCGCCCACAAATCAGTGAAAATGCTATATTTCATGCAGTTTTGGCCGTATGAGACTAACATATGATACTTAAGTTTGTATGGTTACTTTCGGCAATTGTACTAAAAAAGGGCGTCAGCGCTATATAGCCGCACCCACTTTTTAAGAAACCATCAAAATTGACTACTGGGTCGATTGAACTAAAATGTTGGCTTAGTTTGTACGGTTACTGTTAGCAACTGTACTAAAAATTGGTCTCCACGCCCCCCTTCTACCGCCCACAAACCAATGAAAACGTTTTATTTCAACGGTTTGGGTCGTATTAGACAAAAATTTTGTAATTCAGTACATATGGTTACTCTCGGCAAGTGCACTAAAAATAGGCCTGCCCTACTTTAGTTAAACTCACTTTTCGGGGAGTTAGCGTTCAGTGAAGTAAAGTGCGCCAGGCTTAACTTAAATTGAGCTGAAATTTGGGCAGTCGATTTGTTTCGATTACGAGATGGCTCAAGGGAAACAGTTTACCGCACTCCTTTTTACCGCTTGCAAAACAACAAAAATGCTGTATTTCGCACGGTTTTGATCGTATTAGACTAAAATGTGGTTATTTAGTGCACATGGCTACTTTCGGCAGCTGTACTGAAAATGGTGAATATATTTGACATTTCTTGACATTTTTGTGTATAGCAGTAAGGCGGTCTGTGGCAGAACAACGTTTGCCGAGGAGATAGATTGTTCCTGTGAGGTTTGGTAACGTTTGGACGAGGGGGCGTGGTTCCTCCCATACAAGCCAAATTTGCGCTATCGACCACAAACCAAATAAGGGATATATATCAGACGGTTTCGATCGTAAAAACTAAGATATTATCATTTTGTTCAGATGGTAACTGTCAGTAACTGTACAAAAATAACTTTTTCGTCGCAATATATATACGCTCACTTTTTCGAAATCATGGCAATTCCGGAGTTCTACACATTTTTACACTGAAACTTGCTGTGTAGGTGCTCCAAGAGGCAGTCACGATACATAAATATTTTCACGCCCACTTTTAGCGCCCACAAATCAATATCTGTACATATAAAAATGAATCGTGATTTGTTCGGATGCTTAAAACTTGAAAACAACTAGACCAAATAGGATACTTCCTTCTACTGGTTTGTTCGTAACTGCTACGCAAAGGTTTAGGAAAAAAGTAATTCCACACCCCTTTTATCGCCCACAAATCAATAAAAATGCTATATTTAAGAAGGTTTTGGTCGTATTAAATTAAAATTTGGTAAATAAGTTCTTATGATGACTGTCACTAACTTTAATAAAAACGGGCGTTGTCACACTTCATCTACTTTTGGAAATATCACAATACTCCGAAACTATTGGTCCGATTGAGCTCAAATTTTGTAAGTGGCTTTGCTTTGAGTACGAGATGGTTTAAGAAGAAATGCCACACCTTCTTTTACCTCCCATTAATATAAAAACAATTTGTGTTATCGAATAGCGTTATGGGTTGCACAGCTTAGAAATTCGGTATTCGACCACAATTTAGACGTACCGTTTCAGTGATGAAATTTTATGGGAGTTGGACAAGAGGGAGGGGCACCTCTCATACAACCCAAATTGGTGATATCGAATAGCTTTGAATTTATAGGAATTCAGCTTTGGAATTCAGTTTTTGACCACAATTTACACATGCAGTTTCAATGATTTTTTTTTATGGGCGTTGGACAGGGAGGCCTGACATCTCCCTTACATCCCAAATTTGCAATATCGAATTGCTTTGAAGTTATAGGTTGACAGCGTAAGAAATCGGTATTCGACCTAAATTTATACATGCACTTTCATTTCTTACATTTTATGGGCGTAGGGAAAAGGGGAGTGACACTTCCCATACAACCCAACTTTGTGCTATCAAATAGCTTTGGAGTTATAGGTCGCACAGCATCAGATTTCAGTATTTGACCAAAATTTACGCATGCAGATTTACTGATAAAATTTTTTAGAGTTTGTCGGGGGGCGTGGCACCTCCAACTTAACCCAAATTTGCGATATCGAATAGCTTTGGAGTTATAGGTAACTCAGCATCGGAATTCAGTATTCGACCTCAATTCACACATGCAGTTTCATTGGTTAAATTTTATGGGCGTAAGGAAAAGGGCAGTGGCACCTCCCATACAACCTAAATTTGTGCTATCGAATAGTTTTGGAGATATATGTCACACAGTTTTGGAATTCGGTATTCAACCTCCATGTACACATGCAGTTTAATTGATTACATTCTATGAGCGGTGATCAAGAGGGCGTGGCACTTCCTATACAACCCTAATTTGTTATATCGAATGGCTTTGTGGATTAGGTCGCACAGTCTCGGAATTCAGTATTCTACCTCAATTTAGACATGCTGTTTTACTGATAACATTTTATGGGCGTTTGAATAGGGAGAGTTGCAGCAACGCGCCGGGTTTCAGCTAGTCTATATATATACTATAAAACAAGATGTGTGCATGTATGTAACGTATGGACTCCAAAACGGCTGTGCCGATTTTGATGAAATTTTCAGGAAATCTTCAGAATATTCAGGCGGGTGACACTGTGAAGTCTGATTTTTCGGTTTGTGGGCGGAGGGGCGTGGCAAAATCCCATGTTCATCTTGTACCACCAATGACATATACATTTATTTATTTTTTTTTTGCTTATTTTTATTTTATTTTATTTTTTTGAAAGCCGTTGTCATGCTCTTCAAAACGAGATATCATTCTTAAATCGGTTATGTAGTTCCGAAGATATTTACAAAAAACCTATGTTAATAATGATTCAATATCATCATTTTAAAACTTTCGAAATGTTGCATTCGAAAATCCGAGTTTTCGGTTTATTTACAAAATATTTACATCATTCGATAACACAAGATATTCCGCACTTACTAAGGTGCAATATTGGACAATAAGCGAAAAATCTATATATATAAAAATGAATGTCTGTTTGTCTGTTTGTTTGTTTGTTTGTGCTTTATAGGCGGCCAAACCCTTGGACCGATCTTCCTGAAACTTTCAAAGCATGTTACTATGACTCTGGAAGGAATAATAGGCTATATGAAGTTTTTATTGGACAAAGAGGCGTGGCACCGCCCATATAACCCAAAATTTTAAATCGCCATATTTTGGGCATTTTTTGACCTACGTCGATGATATTTGGTACACATGGTATTGGCATAGTTAGAAATACGTAACAGGAGAAAAGTGGGTGGGGCCACGCCCCTTTTTAGGAAAATTAAAAATCGTAATATAGTCTTAACTACTGGACCGATCTTCATTAAATTTTCACAATAGGATATTCTTACGAAGTAATAAATTCTTGACTATATAAAGTTTTTATTGGACAAAGGGGCGTGACCTCGCCTATATAACCCAAAATTTAAAATCGTCATATCTTGGGCCTTTTTTGACCAACGGCGGCAGTATTTGCTATATATGGTATTGGCATGAATAGAAATACGTACCAAAAGAAAAGTGGGCGGAGCACGCCCCTTTGTTTGCGATATATTAGAGGCTGGATCTGTTAACCGATTCTAAATTTTCACAGCGTGCAGCTTTGACTCAGGAATATTTATTACATGATAATATTTTTCGACCATGCACACTTCTGCAACTACTTTTTTACTACGTTTATTAACGGCTTAACCTCAAATTTAAAATATATATTAATTAAAATAGTGGGGTACCCCCCATTCTCTTTCTCTACAACTGTCTGCAAAACAGCTGATTTTGTAATATGTGTTAATTAAAATAGAGAGTGTGGTAGCCCCATTCTCATTCTCCCACAACTGACTGCGAAACAGCTGATTGTGTAATTGCTGCTTTTTGATTGGTATAAAAATAAAAAGGGTGAGCATGAAGAAAATTTCATGCAGTTCAGTGCTGAATTCTAATTGGCTTACAACAAAAAAAAGGAGAGAAGCATTGCAATAATTAAATTAAAATTAAATAAATAAATTTTTGTAAATATATAAATACTTTTAATTTTATTTTATAACGAGGGGGTAGCGAAGCACACCGGGTTAAGCTAAAAATTTATAATATTCAATTAGTTCCTTTTTGTTTTGAATGCAAAACGGCAAATGCTTGTAAACTATTTAAAAAAAAAGTTTGTTTCATACATTTTTGTTCGGTTTGAATGGCAAAGTCATATAGTAATGATATTATAAAAATGTGACTTTAATGTTTAAATGTTTTTTATCGCATTTACTTATTTTTTTAAGTGTTGTATAAGATTCAGTCTCTACCAGGCTTGGGCAGCACTCGACTACGATGATTTCGGGTAGCAAACAACTAAATTCTACGTTACTATTTACGCTCTGATAGGGCGTGAATTATCCTTCTAAATTTTATATTCGAGCGACTATATTTTATGATAATAATATTTTACGCTCTGCAGTAGCGTGAATTACCTTACTATATTTATAAGACATCTGCATGAATGCATTTATTTTATTTGCCTTAAGGAATACTTTACTTCAGTGAAACAACACTTCAAAGGAGCTTTTAAGCACGTGTGTAGTAAATTCAAATTAACCAAAAACAGAACAGAGTATTGTACAACATTCAGTTTGATCTCAATAGAGTGTGTACATAATTTGCTTTGTCGTTTACTCTCTTTGTATGCATCATACATAGCTAACTGCAGTAGATTTTCTTTGATACACGAAGTAGAAATTGTATACCACATATGCCTAGTTAATTTTACTAATTAAAACTTAAGTTAAGTTTAAAAATTCGAGGACTACATGTAACTTTAAAAAATAATTGATCCTAAATTTTTATATATGTATATCAGACAGCCAACTTTGGCATTTATTAATATTGCATTTATTTATTTTTTTGCAGGTGTCTTGGATCCGAAAGCGAGACTTACACATACTGACTGCTGGCTCCACAACGTACACATCAGATCAAAGATTTCAGGTAAGGAAAAATAAAATTAAATTACATTAATGACATTGAAAACACATATGAATAATCTGTTTGAGGATTTTGGTTTAGTATATCTTTAACTTTATGTAGAAAAATAAAAAAAAATTACCGTATTTTGTTTTAGTTCGTGGGCACGTACAAGATGAGTGCTAGTACAAGCTCCATTGCGTGTATAATATCACCTCTAATATTTCTGATAAAATATCATATTGAAATGCAACTACATTAGAAAAACTACATTAAATTTCTAAAATTTTTATCTCAGCAAAATAAAACTACATTATCTCAACAATAAAAAGAATTGCAACATTACGCAGTGGGGCTAGATCCAAAAAAGCTGGATATGACATGAAAATGTGATGGGATTTCGCTGATCAAAAATCGAGTGTCAAAAATTAAAATTATAATGACTAGGTTCTAAGTAAATTTACCAAATTTTAAAGGATTTAAAGTACTCGAATGTAAAAACATGTTTTGTTGATTTAATACAAACAACAAATTTGCTAAAGACGAAATTTTCGTACTACTTATAGTTTCGGTGACCCCAGCATATTTCCATAAGAAAAATTTATTGACCTTGAATCTAGACTTTCTCAAAGTATTTAAAAATACTTTTTATGTGGCTTATCATGTTCTTGTAAGATAAGCCCTTCAGTTTCAGCCGCTAAGCCAAAGCCGTTCTTGCAGCTTCCGCTCACGAGCCAAGAGGCAGGAGCTGTTGAAGAATTCAAAAGAAAAAAACTAAGATTTTATTAATATAAAAAGTTTTTCAAATGAAGTTGAAAACTTTTACTAAAATATTTGTTAAAATGTAAAATTAAGTGTTGAAAATTTCGCTTTGAAAGTTTAGGTTGAATTAGTTTTTATACTAGATAGAAAAAAATTTTAATTTGTTCCTTTACGTCAGTGGTTCTTAACCTTTGAAGCTATCTGTACCCCTAAAATTTTTAAATAATATTCTCACACCCCTTACCCAAAGCTATTAAGGGTTTTTATTTGAACCAGTGAGGAAAACCCAATCTCACACAAATACGTTATGGCAAATGGAACCAGATGCTGAAGTGCTATTTAAGCTAATCGTGGATATAACATTAATTGAGCACACCAAAAATTTTCCATCCTAACTCTTTCGTACTCCATTTGGTTCTTTTCATTTGTCCGTAGTCCAACAAGATCATCTTTTTATAAATTACTGTCATCCATTGAGTCATCCATATTAAAAATAAATGTATCATATATCTATTTTTCTGATACATAAATATTTCCAGTAGCAAAATATTCATCAAAAGATTCAGCTAATTTTTTCAAATGACTTTTAATCTCGGTGGCTTTAGTACTTTTTTCATCGTCCGGAAGAAGTTCTTCAAGCAAAGGAAAATTTGAAAATTTCTCATGTCAACATGGTTGTTCCCAGTTGGAAGTTTTCGAGTAAAAGCAAAACAAAAATTTAAAGAACTAACATATTCTTTACTTACAAAAATGTATTCTTAAGATAAGATTTTTTTTTTGCTAGCTTAACGTGAATTTGAAAAATTGCAACTTAGCTCCCCCAGATATTCTAGATCGCACCCCTGAGCTGGAAGCGTGCCCCACAAGTTAAGAACCACTGCTTTAGGTTAAAGTAATAAATATTTATTGGTTTAACTAAAAACATTTAAATTTTTTAACTTTTTTAGTTGGTAAAATATTGCTATATAGGAAAACAAGCTCAAACCCGGCACGTTGCTGCCACGCCCTCTTATTATGAATGAAACATGTGTAAACTGAGGTTAATTACTCAATTCCGAGGCTGTGCGACCTATTACTCAAAAGCTATTCGATATCGCAAATTTGGGCTGTACGGTAGTTACCACGCCCCGCTTGTCCAACGCCCATAAAAATGAACTGCATGCGTAAATTAAGCTCAAATACTGAATTCCAAGGCTGTGCTACCTAAACCTTAAAGACTATTTGATATCGCAAATTTGGGTTGTATTGAAGGTGCCACACCCACTTGTCCAATAAGGTGGATCGAAATTTTTTTTTTTAGTTTTTAACAATGGGGGTATTGAAAAGTTGTGTGTTAATGTTATTAAATATTTATGAAAGTTTCAGGCTAATCGGATATTATCTTCAGTTTCCTCTTTTAATTTTACAATTTTATATACTTAACTGTCGTTCGAATTATTTTTCTTTTTCAAATTTTCGCTAATCACTTTTGCTGTGATCACCCAGATTGGATCACCCCCTTGGAGGTATTTAGAATTCGAAATCCTTTGTTTTTTTCCGTTTTTTATTTTTTATTTTTTATTTTTTTAGTGTTTTTTATATTTTTTTTTTTTTTTAAATTTTTTTTTTTTGGTTTTTTAACATAAGTTTTTGATTTTTTTTTATTGTATTTTTTTAATATTTTTAAAATTTTGTTTCTAAATTTTTGTTTGGATGTATTAAGAAAGTTTTGCAAATTTATTTGATTTTATTTGAAGCTGTTTTGAAAATCTGTTTTTTTTTTTAAATTTTGGTAGAATAGCTCTAGATGCGATCCGTGCACGAATAAATCCATCTCTTGCTTGTTTAGTGACAAGTTTTACGGAACGCTCAACCGCTTGAGTATGGCATGGAAAATGTACAATATCTATAATTTCGGTATTATTTTTAATCATATTTTGGAAACTATCACAAGAAAGATGATTCAATACCGGTGGAATTGAGATACTCTCTTCTTGCCAAATAATTATATCGAAGTAATCTTCAGCAGCAAAATTTAATGTAGGTATTTTAAACTGAACTGCAAAAGGATTATTTTTAATTTTTAATATACATTTTACAGCGATTTGTCTTATGTGTCTCCTTTCATCCATAAGCATTGCCAGTAACAAATTTTCAGAATGGGCAAAGTATCCAGTACGCTGAATAACTGGGTCTATTATTTTCAATACCGTTCTTTCAAAATGTCTTGATTTCGCTATCATACTGAACAAGTGTAAGCTCCCGTACTGAATATATGGTTTAGCTTTGATTTCAAACCATACTGGAACGTAAACTTGTACGACAAATTTGGCCAAAGTATGAAAATTATTAGAAAGATTTAAGGTGGAGACATAAAGCCGAAGAATACGATTGGCAATTGCAAGCCATTTCGAATGTGATATGTTACCTGGATTTTTATTTATCAAAGAAGCAGACGTATTGCCAGTAGAAACTGCAAGAGCCATTTGGTATAGATATTTTTGATCTGTATTTAAATCAGAAAGGTTTACATCCGGTAAATTCGATGTAATAGGAAAAAATTAAACTATTGAAAGATTTTCACACCCGAAGAGTTTCTTTCCAATTGTACCTGGAAAGGCTTTTGGACCACTAGTTCCCCCATCTAGTTCGAGAAACAAGTGACGTAATGGGAGTTCATTACAATGCAGTAAGCAAATACTCCACTGTAATGGATTTCTTAGTTCCATTTCTAGTAAACGAATTATTCCTCCCTTGGTTGCAGTATTTACAGGAGTCCCGTCGCAGCCAATCACTTTCAAATTATTTATAAAAAATTTATTACCTGTCAAAAAATTAAGTAGATGGTTTTTTATTGTAATAGCAGTGCCAGAAGATGCAGTAAAATGGCCTATGTACTTTGAGCCCGGTTCTGTTAAAACAACTACATGTTCTTCAAGAATTGTTTTTCTGGCAGATTTATTACCAATTTTTACTTGGGAAATGGTGTGATCCTTATGACCATCAAACTCAAGTCCATGAAGCTCTCTATTTTCAAGTGCGTATGAGTTCTGAACATCATTTCGCAAAGATTTTCGAGCTCTTCGAATCTTATTGCGATCGACAACTATTAAAGAATCAGATGTAGAAATCATTCCTACATCTTGTAAAGCTGAGCTAACAATGAGTGCTGCTGCACGATCTGATATTCCCACTCTATCGCAAGCCATTGCTACATTATGAAACTTGATATCATTAGGAACTTTACGATCTGCTTTAGGTATATTTGGTTGCACGTCGATAACACTCATATTAGCTTCATTATCTGTTTCTGATTCAGTTTTTGAGTCTTTATATAGCACATCGCTAGATTCTGATGCAATTGCCGGCCTGGACAAGCGTTCCTGATCCGCAGTTCGCCTTTCACTTGTCCTTAACATTTTTTTTGATGCTAGGACATCTATGGTTCCGATGTGCATTTGTCTTGATCCTCTTTGGTCCAACAAAAATAGTCTTTCTAATATTGGAACTTTTGTTGGGCAATGACATTCGGAAAAATGTCTGCATTTGCAGGAGCATATGTCAAAGAGCTTATATTGATATTCTTTCCTAAATGTTTCGACTTTGGTACTGAAATTTGGTTTAGAATATTTTTTTTTAGTTCTTGCATTTTAAAGTGAAATTCTTTATATTTTCTCATAATTGTGCGAACAGTAATTATTGGTAAAGATGCCTTTTCCCAGATATTAACGATTTTATTTACCAAGATTTGACTTAGTTTGTGAATACTTTCATAGTTTCCAGACACCATGTTATTTTCTCTTATAAATGCGTAACATTTGGCGACGTCCTGGTAGGAAGGCAATAAATTATCGACAAAATCAGATGGTTGCCCGAAAATATGGCAATTTGTAAAATTGCGTGTGTGCGGCATTTTTTCAAACAATAAAATAGAATAATGAAAAATAAAAGCAGTAAAGGGAAGAATTTAAAATAATTAAAATGTTCCAGCCTTCTATGATGCTTTGCTGCTTTCTGCAATGAAAATTCAATTCGAATGATAGAAATGTATGCAATAATTTAATTCAATTTCATTTAAACAAATGTTTATTTTAAAATTTCATGGCATACCACGATACTTTTATAACATAAAAAAAGAAAG
This sequence comes from Dichetophora obliterata, assembly GCA_963920525.1. Classification (NCBI taxonomy): domain Eukaryota; kingdom Metazoa; phylum Arthropoda; class Insecta; order Diptera; family Sciomyzidae; genus Dichetophora; species Dichetophora obliterata. Next base: position 56,055,229 of record OY986437.1, read on the forward strand.
AAGCGGAAAGAAATTTTCACAGTTTCTTGGGAAAATAATTTTAAGTTCTCTACGTATATGATACATTTAGCTAGATTAAATATTTTCGAATGAAAAGCGGAATCTGAAGACGACCTCCGATCAAGACAAAACTTTCTAAATTATCTCTCTATGTGTATTCACAACTTTTCCACATCCCCCATTATTAAAATTTAGATACTAATTTATTTTGTTCGAGTCGCGATCCACCCTATTGTCCAACGCCCATAACATGTTTTCAATGAAACTGAAAGTGTAAACTGAGGTCGAATACTGAATTCCGAGGCTATGCGGCCAATAACTCCAAAGCTACTCGATATCAGAAATTTGGGTTGTATGGGAGGTTCCACGCCCCTTATCTTATCCACTACCAAACTCCATGAACACTCTCAAGATGTTGTTTAAGTTTCCCCAAAACTTTCATAAAGATCAGTTCAGCGGTTTTGGAGTCTATACGTGACATAAACACATACCCATCATACAAAAGTACTAAAATCGCGATTAAAAAAAAGGGGGGGGGATAGGAGGGTGAAAATAACTTAACGACCTATTCTCGTACCTTTTTAATACACAAAAAAAATTTTATTAAAATCGGTCGAGCCGTTTCGGAGGAGTGCGACCACAAACACCGTGACACGAGATTATTATATATTAGATTATTGATTTTAACGTTGAAAATTTCAGTAAGGTTGAAATATTATTCTATGTTCACACTGAGAGCTAAATGCGTATTTACGAAATCCTCATTTACAAATGGTTCTTTACTCGTTGTAGGAGTAACAGGGACAAATATATATACACTGAACCAAAAAGGTACATTATATTAATGAAAAGGTGCATTAATTTCAATGAATTATTCATTGGTTTTGGTCCAATGAACTGTGGTCATTGATTTCAATGAATTTTCTTCATACTTTAATGAAAAGTTCATTAAACTTAGTGATTTTCAATGAATGGTTCCTTGAATATCAATGAACACGTTCATTAAAAAAATGCCAAAATTAATGATTTTTTCATTGAATTCAATGTAAGGTTCATTGAATTCAATGTAAGGTTCATTGAATTTAATGTAAGGTTCATTGAATTCAATGTAAAGTTCATTGAATTTAATGTATAGTTCAATGAACCTTACATTGAATTCAATGTATAGTTCATTGAATTCAGTGTATTATAGATCATTGAATTCAATGTATAGTTCATTGAATTTAATGTTTATTTCATTGAATTTAATGTATGAAGTTCATTGAATTTAATGTATTTAGTTAATTGGATTCAATGTACAGTTCATTAAATTTAATGTATTCAGTTCATTGAATTCCATGTATATTTCATTAAATTTAATGTATTTAGTTCATTGTAATGAATGATCTTTATATTAAATTCAACGAATTATTTGTTAATCCCTCTCTAAACATTTTTAAAATAAGGAAATAATAACAATTTAAACAATATTTTTTTATTTTAAAGAGTCAGTTAATATATAAAGTTTAGAATATTTTGAATTGTTTTTAAATTTATAAAAATATACGCCAATAAACTCCCACACGAGAGTGCATGCCGCAGGATATTTTAATTGAAATAATTGAAAAATGTTGAAGCACGCATCTACGGCTCTAATAAAACTTGCAAATTGAAATTTTACACCATCCATGAACACATAAAATTGTTGGAATGAGGAGAAGTTCTTCTCTCCAACAGCAAGGATTAATGGTTGAATATTTTCGCCTTTATTTTTTAAAAACTCAATATGCTCCTCGACTTCCTGGATGCTGCTTCCAACAAAAACGAATGCCTCTTGGGAACAGGTAATTAATTGTATGCTTTAGGAAAGTTTTTCTTCCAAAGTTCTCCTTACTGCATACTTTTTGAGTGGGCACCAAATACCCATGAAGACTCCAAAGAAGTTTCATAGCAGTACTGTCTGGAAAGATATTAATTGAAAAAATAACTATTTATTTATTTAGCCTCGAGAAAAATTAAGCTTTCCACTGTAATTAGTGAAATCTTCAATTTCTGCCAACTTTGCCCGCACAGCTTTATCTTTTATGTGGTTTTTATCCTTTAAAAATGTAAACATTTTTTGAAAATGATGGCAGCAGTCACTTAAAATGCCAGGTATATTTCCTATTATTTACTAATACTAATAGTAATTCAACAGATTTAAATTTTCTTTTACATTCAAAGCACAACGTTTTTTTCACTTTTAATTTAATTTATTATCACCTTTTATCTAAAATTTACACACACAATTGCCACACGTCTTCACAACTTCGCGTTTCACTTCAAACAAAATTGGGAAAGGAATAAATGAGTATACATTGAATTTAATGAACTGAATGCATTGAAATTAATGAACTATGCATTGAATTTAATGAACTATACATTGAATTCAATGAACTATACATTGAATTTAATGAATTATACACTGAATTTAATGAACTATACATTGAATTTAATGAACTATACATTGAAATCAATGAACAATACATTGAATTCAATGAACTATACATTGAAATCAATGAACAATACATTGAATTCAGTGAACTATACATTGAAATCAATGAACAATACATTGAATTCAGTGAACTATACATTGAAATCAATGAACAATGCATTGAATTCAATGAACTGTTCATTAAAAATCAATGTATGGTTCGTTAAAATTTGATTTACAACTGAAATCAATGTACTTTTCATTGATATTAATGAAAAGTCCATTAAAATAATGAAGACAAATCATTGATATTTATTTAGACATTTTTAATGAATATTACTTAATTGATTTCAATGAACAGTACGTTAAAAACTATGAGCAATTCATTAAAATTCAATGAATTTTTCATTAAAATCAATGAATTAATATTAACGTATGCTGTTCATTAAATTTGTTTTTTCTGTGTAGTAAATGCTCTAAATGCACATTTAGCTCACAGTGTGAACATAGCATTAGACCAAAATGTTGAATCGGGTAGCCTCAAAAAAGGCTCTGAGATTAAATTTTTTTTTAGCTTGTGAAAAAAATAATTTTTAAAGTTCTAGCAAGGCTCTTTTATTGTGAGGAAAACCTTTCGAGTTAGGCTTGTTTTCAAAGTAACTTTGTGCAAGTGTGAAAAGGAAGAAATGAATCGATACAAAATATAACACGTTTCGTGTTGCAAACAATAAAATTTGTAAAAACAACACAAAAAGAAAGATATTTGAAATAAAAATAATTTTATATAATTGCTTTGCTCTTATATTTTTTCTTAGGTCATACGGCCCGAGAACTCTGGGAATTGGACGCTGCAAATCAAATATCCGCAGCCACGTGACTCTGGCATTTATGAGTGCCAAATTAATACCGAGCCGAAAATGTCCTTGTCATATTCGTTCAATGTTATAGGTAAGTACTGGCAAAAGTTTAAATATTAAAACTCATTTTATAGTATGACGATGCTTTAAGCTGGCAATGTTGAAGCTAATAAACACATGTATAATCAAATAAGAGCAACTCTAGTGCTTACTGCCGCAATATTTAAATTATGTTTCTTAGGCAAAGTCATGAATTTTAAGCAGAGCTGCTTAGAAGTTACTCATCTAAGAAAACGTTGTTTTCTTTTATTCTCCATGACATACCTGTTTAAGCCTCGTGTTAAGAAATTTTACAAAAGAATTTCATTTAATTTAATTCTGAAAATTTTATTTAGGGGGAAATTCTTTGGCAAATACCTTTGTTTTACCTTTGCTTGGCGAAAGAGGGTTGTGAATGATTATCGCATTTTATGACATAATAAAAAAAAGCACTCCAAGGAATGTCTGAAAAAAGGGGCGCATTTTTATAACAATCTAATGTTTGTTTTCTTATTTGCTTATTCATACATATACTTTATTTTTTTCTTTTCTTTTAAGGTTTCCTTAAGTCCTGTCTTTGATACCAGCCGGTTTTGACAAAATTAAATTAAAATATTGCATGCACTGAAGCTTTTTTAGTACGACCCTAGGTCGTCGGTTTATTGAAATTAAAGTATTTTACCCTAAACACAAGAAATCCTTTCCAAAAGTATTATTTACCAAAAGTGTCTTGTGTGTGCTTGCAAGGGGAGAGACCATGAATAAGCACCGGAAATTGAACACCAAATACTATACAACTCTTTGGCCCTACTTCAGCGCCCCTCTTTACGCTCATTCTACAAGAGTGTTTTAAAATTGCCGGAACTTTGAACAATTGTTTGAGTGTGTCCTTAAACTATGTTTCAATGTCCTTTAAAATTTATTTAACTGTCTTGTGGAACACATCAACTTGGACATCATACAAAAAGCATTTTCGTGTTGGGATTAAGAGTTTATAAAGCACACACAAAAACATAAACTTTAGTATTGCTGCTATACTATGTCCTGCGTCCCATTTAACACTTCATGCATGACTTTGATTTACCACAGAGATTCATATAAAATTCAGCTTGTTTAGAGCTTATTTCAGCTGCCACAAAAACTGACTGCTGACCAAACAAGTGATTGGCCAAGAAACTGCAGCAGCCATAGTGGCCATAGTGTTCATTCGAAGTCCTTAAGGGAAATTTTAGATAATATTTCCTGTATCTTTAGGACTCAAGTTGATGCCAAAGCAAAGCCTTTCTCATAGTAATTATAAAATATTAATACGTTTATTTGTCAAAAGCTGCAAAGATTGTTATTTGAAAAAGACTCTTACGTTGTGTGAGTGCATGTGTGTGTAGTTGAATGAATGCTCAATAGATTTGATCTAAGTATATTTGTGTGTGCCATTGCAATTACATAGCTGTAACTTATCAATGTGTAAACTTGTCAGTGCATTGATTTTCCCAGGCATTTTCCAACTTAACATATTTGTTTTAATTGCACGCAAATTTAATGTTTGCGTTAGGGAAAAGACTTAAAAGTTGAGATAGTAGGAAATTATGCAATAGTTTAAGTTAAGGTAGAGGAGTGGCTGAGTGTCAACCATCAATGATGCAATAACTTAATTAGAAATGAAAAACGTGTTGATAACAAATATTGAATTAAATTAAATGATTGAGAGCAAAAACATTCGAATTATTCTAAAATATTATCTAATAAATAAGAAGAAAGACTTAGGATTCTTGGTTTTGTGACTATAATTGCAGAAAAAGATTCTTATTTTATTGATTCTTGACTTATTTAAAACAAAGTTTTGATAATCAATGTTTGTATTTTGTACTGAAAATAATTGAATAACTCTTTTGAATAATTGAATAATTTTACACTCTTTCAGTATTGATTGCAGTTGCAGATCTAAAAACTGCTTTTGGGGAGTCTAAATTATCTTAATTAAAGTCATAAATTTATATTGAATTTAAAAAACAATGTACAAAGTGGCAAGATAAGTAAACGATACACGCTCAATTCTATATGAACATTGGGTGCAGGTTTTAAAAATGTCGTCAGTTTTTGCCCATCAGCTTGAGCTTAGAAGTTAAGGAATCTGAATAAAAACTTTTTTTCTATATAATCCATTGGATGCATTCGATTGTCTTCACAGATTTTATTTTGTTCAAAGGAATAACATTCTATAAAGAAATTTAGAAATATAAGTATCAGGTGTAGTTAAATAAATCAGGGACCTAAATAACAGTTACGGTCCTATTTTTCAACGAAAAACCACAAGTGGATGGAATATCCGAAGGACATGGTTGTACGTTTTGTTAAATGCTTGATCATAAATGATCGAGAAGTGAACCTACGAGTTTTGTATCTTTGTTTTATCTGAGTTTTGACTCCGAACGGCTTATGTTCTCAAGAAGCTTTACATGGTTGCTTTTACTCTCTGAGGCTTGCCCATGGCGAATAATAAGGTAGGGTAAGTAGCTGTGACAAGATCTATCGCTAATGTCAAAGTAGCATTTTAGAGATGCCAGTTTTCTTTATAAATGTTATTTCTGGGGTAACCACATGGAAAAGGAATTACCCTTTTATGAAGGGTAAATAAAAAAAAATCTCTTAATTCCACGTTGTCCGACAAATTGCACATCTTTTTTGCCATTTTTATAATTTTAAAAGTTGTTAAAACATATGTAACTTCTCACAAAATTGTTTATGAAAACCACAAATACACGCTTACATAAGCAAGAATAAATTTGAAGTGGAAGCTTCAAGCTGGAGTATAACATACAAAAATATTACGCAGAATAAGTCCGCTTCAAGCTTGCCTAAAACTAAAAGCCTTTACTTCCCCGTTTTGAAGTATTGTTCGTAAAGGATGTCATCAGAAACTTTAACAGCTATAATAGCTATGTTGTGGTGCAGGTCATATGATCCCCAATTACGTCCTTTTTTACACTCTTTTTTCGTTTAATGAGCTCAGTGACCAATGTGTGTTATGCTCACGGTCATATGATCCCAGAAAACTAGTAAACTTCTTGATACTTTTAGTACGTTATCAATCGATAAGTATTGCTATTAAGCAGGTTTTATTACTGTTTTCGTACATTTCGTATTAAAACTGTACTATTTTCATACTAAAACACAAATGTTGTGAATAATTTCATAACGCAACACTGCTTTGATCATGTGATCTGGTATGGACAGCCGAATCATTTAGTGACCATGGTGGCAAGGTTGCCAGTAATGTGGGAAAATCCATTTCGTGGTAATTTTTAATTGGTCTTGGGAATTTTTTCTTTTTTGGGAATACCCATGGTATTTTTTAATCCAGCTTGGTATTTTTTAATTGCATGAAAATTCTGGAATTTATTTCTTAAAAATTTGTTTCACATTTGTTGAGCAAAAATTTAATAATGGTATTCGATGAACGACGCATATATACAGAAGCGTAAAGCTATAAGTTTACGCTGTACATTTCCTCGTACTTACCCTTACTAAAAATGATTAAATTACTTATTTGTTTTAAAAACATGTTGCCATCACAAAAGCAATATTATCCTGAATTTTTTTATTTTTTTTTTGCAAGCATAACGCTTACAAATATTATTTTAGAATGCCAAAAAATACGTGAAAAATATAATTACTACAAAAACAAAAATAAAAATATTTGCAAGTTTGCTTACCGAAACTATTGGTTTTCAATTATCTTTTAAAATGAAAATGAAATCACAGTTGCCATTATGCGCATTATACGCTCTGCTTATCACCGCATTGTCGTTAGCTGCGTTTGTAAAATCGCTTACATTTTTGTTGTTGCATAAGTATGCCGTTCATTGAATACCTTTATTATTTCTTGGTGGTATTTTTTTTTAATTTTTTATTTATATGGGATTTATTGAGGTATATTTTAATGCGTATGAGATTTTTTTGGGACTTTTGGTGGTATTTTTAAAAATAGTGGTATTTTTGTGGTAATTTTTAATGGTCATGGGTTTTTTTTTTGGTATTTTTTAATTGCGGTGGAAATTTTTTTGTTTACCTTTACAATGATTTAATTTGTGTTACTGTGGGAAAAAGGTAATTTTCGAGGGAATGGTTCCGAATTTCGACTGGCAACCTTGCATGGTGGTCAAAATTTGTTCCCTCGCTCACTCTCTCAAATTTCCCATCTAGATTGAAACAAAAACAATTCATTACCGTGACGTGCCCGTGACCACCACCATATCATAGGCAATAGACAAAGTATGGGTTTTTCAATGGATTTTAATTTGTTATATGGCAGCACTATATTTTATGATTTTGAAATTAACAATAGGTCTTGTCAAAGCTACTTACCCTACCTCATTATTCTGCCATGGGCTTGCCATTGTCTGCAGAAAAGTGGCGGCCGAACAGAATTCGGCCATTAATTCAATTGAAAACACATTCTGCCTGAGCTGGGAATTGAACCCAGGCTACCGTGGTTTCTAATTTTTTTGGACTTGCAGTCCACCTAGTAGGCTACGGCCTCCACCTTAACACGTATTTTTATAAATATCAATGTAAGATATTTTTTTTTAAACAAAACTACGAACACGATTGAAACGTACACTCTGAAATCTTTTCAAAGCCAACCCTCGAAAAAGGGCAGCACTCATCTCTGTCGAAGGCCACAGGAACACACAGTAAAATTCGACAAACAATATTCTCGTTTTCATTATTTAAGATTTAAGTTATAAGCTCCTCAACCAATTTTTCAAATACTTTTAAATTTTCAAGCGCTTATTTCGGCGAAGTTAAGAGCAATTCGGCAACTTTTTCATGGCATTGATGTCTACATAGTTGCATTTATTTCCAAGTATAACTGCATATGGCAATACGTTGCGTTTGTGAACTTGAAGGGTGTTAACGTGCGTCCATCCGTTCCTTTAATTTTAATTATTAATTTATATTTTTACTAGTTAATTGTTTTTAATTGTTTGTTTAAAATGTTTCGTCGTGTGTTTATTGTTGCTGACAATGTGTCAAACGTGTTAAAACTAAGTGTTTCCGTGAACTTTAATTAAAATAAAAATAAACAAAAAAATTCAACTATAAGTGCCTAAAAGAAAGAAATATAAATACAAAGAAAAAGAAAGCAATTAAATCATAAACTTAACAACAACAACTTAGCAGCTTCAACAATACCAACAACAACATCACAGCAGCAAAACCTGATTTGCTGAGGGCCGCCAGATGCAGATCAACATCGCTGGACTGTATTAGTTTTTTTTTGCTGACCACGCGAGGGGCTTTTCTATGCTCCTCGCTGTGTAAGTTATTGTTGTTACTTTCGTGTCCGTCTTCTCCGCTATCCTCTCCCATTAGTTACGTTTGTAGGTAGGGTTGCACAGTGGGCTAAATTGTGCTGAAGTAAAGGCATAACACTTGCTTTAGTACTCTTTATATTGCTCATGTTGTGCAATTCTCAGGGCCCACTGACACCTGTTGGGCAATATGTTAAGCTATTTGCTGAATCGAACCAATTGATTCAACTAGTGAAGGAACCCACTTTTTTCCTCAAAGTGATATGCATAGCCATAACATCCTTGACCTTTTTCTGACTTCGCATCATGAAAAATATGATGTCAGTGTCAACGCACCTCTTGGTAACTCGGACCACTGTACCATCTCCGCTGTTTTTCCATATTCTAACCCCTGCACCTCTACGCCTAAAGCCCCGAAGAGGACTGCGTGGTTTTATGGAAGGGCAAATTGTACTGCGCTAAATAATTTTTATCGCAGCTTCAATTGGAAATTATGTTTCGCTGATAGAAATGTGAATGCCGCGGCTGTCATGGTGCAAGAAATTATTATATTGGGTATGCGGTCTTTCATTCCCAATAAGATGAGAAGCATTAAACCAAAAGATCACTCATGGTTTAGTGAGACTTGCAGGATTGCAGTCAGGTCCAAAGAGGAAGCCTTTCAGAATTGGCGTTCTAACAAGAATACTAATACAAAAAGACTTCGTATTGAGGCAAGGAATCGCTGTAATGCAATTTTAAAACGCGAAAAGTTTCTGCACGAAGCTCGCATTCGAGAACAGGTTCTTCTCTGCCCCAAAGCGAGCAAAAATTTTTGGTCATTTGTTAAAAGAGTGAAGAATCAGACATCATCATCGATTCCAACATTTTTAAAAGATGACCAAATCTTCACTGACTCGGCTGATAAAGCGAACCTATTGGCTAGATGTTTGCACAAAATTCCACTCTCTCGGATAGCAATCAGCCACTGCCCTTTGTTGGGGGTGGATCTTCTGCAATGCAGGAGATATACTTTCGAACGAGAGCAGTTAAAAAGGTCCTTGCAGATCTCAATGTAAACAAAGCCTTTGGTGCTGACGGCATACCGCCAATTGTGCTTAAAATGTGTGCTTCTTCGCTGGTTCGGCCTTTGCGCAACCTTTTCAACGTCTCCTATAGAACAGGAGTATTTCCATCTTGTTGGAAGGTGGCAAATGTCCAGCCGGTACCTAAAAAGGGTGATGCCACGAACCCTGCAAACTACCGACCCATTGCGATATGCTCTACGCTTTCCAAAGTTATGGAGAGCGTAATAAACTTCAACGTTGTGAACTATCTGGAGCGCAACCAACTGCTCAGTGACCGTCAATATGGTTTCCGTAGGGCTCGCTCTACTGGTGACCTTATGGCGTTCTTAACCGAAGAATGGAATAAATGCGTTCACTTTTTTAGCGAGAGCAGGGTTGTTGCTCTTGATATTTCTAAAGCGTTCGACCGAGTGTGGCATAAAGCGCTCGTGTCAAAACTTGTTGCATATGGTTTTGGTGGTAACTTTGCTCGATGGATCACGTGTTTCCTCAAGGACAGAACGATTCGAGTCGTAGTTGACGGTATTTCGTCCGAGGAGTACGCCATTAACGCAGGAGTACCGCAGGGTTCAGTTCTATCGCCAACTTTGTTTCTGGTTTTTATCAACGACCTTCTGTCGTTGACGCATAACCCAATACATTCGTTTGTGGACGACAGCAGCATTTGTCATTCATATTCATTCAAAAAACACCCAAGCTCTATGAAGATTGAGAGAAAAAGGCAAACTATGAATGACACACTCCTAAATGATCTACAAAAAATCTCCGAGTGGGGTCTTGCTAATAGAGTAGAGTTCAATGCAAGCAAGACCCAGTGCTGCCTGTTAACTTACAAGCGGATGGATTGCCCATTAGCTCCCCTCTATATGAATGGTGTGGATCTTGTGGAATCAGCCGCTCTTGACGTTCTAGGCATATCGATCCAATGTGATCTTCGTTGGAATGATCATATTTTCGATGTGTCGAAAGAAGCGGCCAAGTGCCTAGGTTTTTTAAAACGGTGCAAAAAATATTTCACTTCAGCTGATCTTCGCATGATCTACACCTCATATATTAGGCCGAAAATAGAGTACAATTCGCACATTTGGGCAGGGGCTTCAAGATCTTATTTGGAGCTTCTGGATCGAATTCAACGTCGTGCGATATATTTGATAGGGGATGAAAGTATTTCATCCACTCTCAACTCTCTTGGGCATCGACGCAATGTTGGTTGCCTAAGCCTTCTGTACAGGTACTACCATGGGAAGTATTCAAGGGAGATACATGGCCTGACTCCACCAGCTCGTGTGTTTCCCAGGTCCACTCGGGCAGCTGTTCAAGCCCACCCCTTTACCATTGCCTCGATGTCCAACAGAACCTCGCATTACCGAGAGAATTCGTTTTTTAGTCACACGGTAAGGTTGTCGAATAGTCTCCCTGCGAGCGTATTTCCCGGCAGTTTTGAGCTGTGCAAATTTAAAACAAATCTTCACCGATACTACTCCATCTATCCACCCTCCAACTAACTACTACCTATCTTTCGAATCAACACAATGCTTATGCATTTATAGGGGGCATCCCCTGAGGGTTGGTTCAGTCTAAAAAAAAAAAAACATACAATCTCTTATTTGTGTGTGAGTGTGTGTGTGTGTGTTTGTCTGTTTGTCAACGGCATGCTGACAAATATTTCTCATATGTAAATGCTGAACCTTTGTGCTTTGTGAAAACTGTCTGGTATTAAAAATGTGACGAGCTGGCTGTGCCTCAGAGCTAGCTAAAAAATCTGACAGAGCCTTTCAGCGTCAATGAGGGGCCCGGGGCATGAAATTTTTGAGGGCCCCTACCCCTTCAAATAAAAAATTATTATTTATATTATATTATTCATATTGATTACATCATTTCAAAATCGTATGCCATGGTTGGACTTATAAAGAGAAATACGCAAAACTTTAGAGACCCAAAGAGAAATACGCAAAACTTTAGAGACCCAATGACAATCAAATCACTTTATATAGCACTGGTTCGTAGCATAATTGAATACTGCTCTATCATTTGGAATCCCTTTTATGTTGAGTATTCAAATCGTATTGAACAAGTTCTGCGTAGCATAACCAGAAATGCGCTCAATAAGATGTATTGTCCTAACGGTCTTCCTTTCTGTAATTCTCGACGCAAGCTCCTTGGTTTGCAATCTTTAAATGACAGAAGAACCTCGTACTCTCTATAATTCGTATACCACTTTCTTTCTGGCAAAATAAACTGTAGTGACTTACGAGATCGTTTCGTTTTTTATGAGCCTTCAAGATCTTTCAGGACTAATAGACTATTTGAATCTAGAACTCATAGAACAAATTACACTGCAAATGAGCCTCTGAACCAATGTATTTTTCTCTGTAATAATTATGCCAACGTCCTTGATTTCAATTCAATTGAACACCGCTTTAAATCAAATCTTTTTGAATTGTTTAATTAATTGTGTATTAATTAGTTAAGATATTTAGGACAATAGTGTATGGTTCTTGAGATATTATCATCCGTAGACTGAAATAAATACGTAAATAAATTATTTTTTAATATTAAAATCATTATTAAAAAAATAGTTATTTTTATTTTATTTTTTCATTTATTTTTATTTTTATTTAAAAAACTTGTTGACATATAAGAATATTCTTTTGCATGCCGAATTAACATTGGATATAACAACATTTAAGACACAAAATGCAAATTAATGTTATATAATGCTATTAATAACAATATTACTTAAAAAGACTAAAATTTAAACTTAAAAATTTAATCAATGAATAATTATTCCTTAAAAAGTAATTAGAGTATAAGAGAAGAACAAGAAAGAGTAAGGAGAGAAATTTGAAGTTAAGAAAAGTGTTTGAAAATTAAATGCTTAAAGTTAATTTTATTAGAAACACTTTTAATACTATTAGGTAATGAATTCCACGACCTAATGACACTGACAAAAAACAATCTACTGGAGTTAAGGAAATTGTATCTAGGGATAATGAGGTTCATATTTCTACTTGACCTGCAAAACTTCATCTTATCAAAAAGATATGTAGGACTACGTGTATAGATAATTCGGTGTAGGAATATGGAATTTCTAGCTTCAAGGTAACTAGGTAAGTCACGACCAAGTAATTTTTTACAATAGGCAGAGATATGATCAAACTTTTTAAGACCGTATACATAGCGAGCTGCATTATTAAAAGCTACCAGGAGCTTATGTAGGGACCGAGAGTCAAGTTTGCAGTACACGACCTCAGAGTATGTTATGATCGGCGTAATCAACTGCAATACAAGTTTTCTTTTTGTTTCAACTGCCACAAAACCGGATGTCATTCGGAGATTACGTAGAAGATAATATACATTTTTTACGCATGAGTTGATGTGGTCATCGCAGGCAAGGAATGAATTTATTTGAAAACCAAGATTTTTGGCACATAGATCTTCAACCAGACCAATTGGTCTGGATAAGTACAATTGGAGATCATCTGCATATGCATGCGTAGTGACGTGTTGGCACTTGCTGAAAATATCATTTATGAACATTGTAAATAGTAATGGCCCAAGAACAGAGCCTTGAGGTACTCCGCTAGCAGTGCTTTTTAGCATAGAAAAATGTTGGCCCACACGCACTCTTTGAGACCTACCTACTAGATAGTTCCTTAGCAAACGGACCGCAGATTTTGAAAATTGAAAATTTTGAGCTAGTTTTTTGCAGAGAATAGAGTAACTGACGGTGTCGAATGTTTGGAGAAATCCAGCAAGCAGAGCAATGTCAAGTCAGCATTATCGAAATGTACTCTTATATCATCCAGTATTTTGACCACAGCAGTGGAACAGCTGTGCGCAGGCCGAAAACCAGACTGGTGATGCAACATGAGGTTAAAAAGATTTAAATGATGGGATATCTGTTGCGCCATGAGCGATTCACATATTTTAGACACCGAGGACAAGAGGCTTATTGGACGGAACTCGCATGGGTTGCAAGCATTGGGCTTTTTTGCTATAGGAATAATAGTCGCCACTTTCCAAATCTCAGGATAGCACGAGGTGGTAAAGCAGTGATTTATTATATGGGCGAGCGGACTAAGAACATGTGGTAAAATAAGCTTTATAAACCTAATGGAGATTCCATCTTCCCCAGATACATTCGATTTTATTTTCTTTATACAGTTAGCTATATCCAATTCACTTACAGCATTAAACCGAAATGCGTTCGAAGACTCAGGATCAAAACTATTATTATTATCACCAGTTTGTTGAGTTTCAGTTGATGAAGATTAGATCGCAAGCTACAGAGTTTTTGTTGCATATACCGATACCTTTTAAGTTTGCCCACAACTGCTTGGAGGGTAGCGTAGGATTAAGTTTGGACACATAAAATATTCTTATTTGGACCGCCTAACAGTTAAATATTAGATAAAACTTTATTTAAGTACTGCCTTTCTAGTTTTTTGTTGTGAAAAGGAATCTATTGCACCGTGCGACAGCACTTTTCTCATACGAATTAAACCATGTGAAAATAACTGTTTGCTAAATTTGTATTGTGGTTAGGAAAAACTTGCGCTTGAATCTCACCCACTTCAAAATTATGCTAGATTGAAATCAAGTACAAATCAAAATTTTCTATTCCAATTTATAATAACTTAGCAAACATTTGATTAAATTCAAGCAAAATTTTCCTAAGTTATTATAATTTGGAATCTAATCAAATTATTGAATTTAATCAAAATTTTGCTAAGTTATTACAAACTGGAATAGTAAATTTTTGTTAAGTTATTATAAGCTGAAATAGCAAATTTTTACGAAACGCCTGCAAATATTTGCTAAAATCAAATAGCAAATTTTTACTAAAATCAAGAAATTCTTAATGAAGAAAATTAGGTGACGATTGGTTAACAACTGCGATGGTCGACTGGATAAGCCCATGTCTCCAGATGGTGGTAATTTTTCAATTTAATTTAATGTTAATAATTACTTCACTTTAAAAATATGCTAGATTTCATCAAAAACTAATCAAAATTTGCTATTCCAATTTATAATACCTTTGCAAATATTTGCTTGAATTAAGAAGAAATTTGCAAATTTTGCTTATCAAAAATTGGCTTAGTTATTATAAACTGGAATACTAAATTTTGATTAGTTTTTGCTGCAATCTAGCATAATTTTGAAATGGATAAGAATCAAGTGCAAGTTTTGCTTAACTACAATACAAATTTAGCAAATAGTTTTCTCCGTGCGTGAAAACATATCCATTACACAGTGCGACAGCACTTTTCACATACGAATTAAACCATATACATGTAAAAACAAAGCAAAGGATAAAAAAATTGCGTTCTCACTTTACGTCCGGAGCGTCAGCATTTTTTGTAAAGGTCTTTTAAGTTATAAGAAGACATGTAGTGCTTAAATTTCATAATATTTCAAATAAAAAATTTGCTTATAGCAAATTGAATTTACCTTTAAACTAAAATATAAACTTTTTAAATTGACTTATGTTTTAAATTGAAAATTTAAGGAAAAATTTTTAATTTGTTTTAAGTAAAAAAAAATTCCAAATATGTACTTTTAATACGAAACCAAAAACAGATCTTCAAATAAAATTTGTATACGCAAATATATTTTATTTTGAAAAAGTTCGTTAAGAATTTTCAAGGATATTGAGTCATTAAATTTTAAATGGACTT
This sequence comes from Dichetophora obliterata, assembly GCA_963920525.1. Classification (NCBI taxonomy): domain Eukaryota; kingdom Metazoa; phylum Arthropoda; class Insecta; order Diptera; family Sciomyzidae; genus Dichetophora; species Dichetophora obliterata. The sequence continues at coordinate 56,070,640 of OY986437.1, forward strand.
CTTTAACCTGGACTGGGCCGGGTAAATACTAAAACTTTGATAAAATAGATTGTCCTCTTTTCTTTGAAACCTTTACTGTCATGTTTGAAAGTATTTAAATGCAGTTTTTTAAACAAATACATGTCTTGCAACTTAAAAAAGGGCACAGTTTCGATGGTGCCGTAAGTATAGACATAGAACTCCTTTTTATACAGCAATAGAAAAAATTTTGTTTTTTTTTTCATTTATATTTTTCAAAACCATTTTAAAGCGTTTCATTTTAGAAATAAAAATTATTTCCAAAAAATTGGTTTTGTATACGAATATATGAAATTCTTCTTCTAAGATTTTGCTATTTTGCGACTTTATTAAAGAAGTGGCAAAACCCAAAGTTAGATATTCTCTCTACTCTTTCTGATATTTTGGCTTATATTTTTTCTTTGTACAATTAATATTAGAGGCTGTAGGTATACCCCAAAGTGTCAACTCAAATCCTTAAATGTGCTTGAAAAAATTTGTGAAAATGACCCCCATACAAACCACGCTGAAAGACATAATTCTACGTAAAAACTTTTAAAATCAAAATCCGGACGTTCTACAGAAAAGGTGAGAACGCAATTTAACTATACTTTGCTTTTTGTTTCTCGTGTATTCGTATATTGTTTTTTTCGTGTGAAAATTTTTACTGATAACTGTGGCACGATGTTACAACTGATTGTTTAACTTTCTTGCTTTATTCGAATTTATGTTCTGCATGAAAAGGTAATTTAAACAATTTAGTCCCATGGTTGACAGGTGATAATTTTTTACCCTTTTAAGGAAACTAAAAGATCATTCGGCTGATGCAACTGATACTGGCAAACTGAGAAAATTCCACAACGCAATTATAGCATTTGGAAATACCTCAGAAAGCTCAAGATGGTATATTTCTTGAAATAGATTCTTTGGCTCACAAATCATCTAAAAACTCACTGGATATATTCTTTTATCTTCGCAGCTCAGTTCCTTCAATTGACTTAAAATATAGAATGAAAGAATACAAATCGCCGTTTCAGACCAGATAAAATTGAATCAATAATAACGAAAACACATTGAGTCCATAATATTTGTTCATGCCAGACTCAGTATTCGTCGCTCGGTTACAAGTAAATTTTAATGGAATTTCAATACTCTCCGCAACTAACTTAGTTTCATTTCCAATTCCATTCCATTGATTACGAACTTTTTGAATGTCGTTTACAAGACATTGGATGTTTATCTTTTTTATATCTAGTGCCGCATCACGTGCTACAATCAAGCCATTTGTCTGATGCGAAATTGCTTACAACTTTATCAATAACGATTACATTAAAAGGCATTTAATTTTTGACGTATATTTCTGAATAAAGTTATTTTCAGCTCGAGCTAGTGCATTAAGGTTAAAAAATTCCAATTCAGTTATAGCTTTTCTCATCTGACATAGATGATGTGCACACGAATTCTGAATTTGGGTGTCCCATCAGGTGCAGGGCCCTTGGTCCCCCTTTGATAGGGTCAGTAAACTGACCCAACTTCTTCCAGCGAATCCTGCAGTTGCCGCGTCTTTCATTCACATGCTGCAGCAATCAAAGAGCTAATATTCTTGGAAATGTTATGCACTGAAATATTATAAAAATTTTATTTTATAACACGGTTAAAAATCTTGGACTAAATTTTAAACGTTTTTAGATTACATATAGGACAACACCTAAAAAATATTACTTTTTAATCCAAGGAAAAGTTTAAAATTTTCTCAGTAAAAATTATTAGATTTAAGTCCGCAATAACTTAAAAAGGCAATATAAATATCAACTTAAAATAAAAAAATTACTCTGACCATTCCATTTGACTTGAACAAACGTCTTCCGATGCGCTGGTCCAACACCTAATCTACTCGTCTAACTCAGTTTTTAACAAGGTTTCGCTTATTTTGCATCATTACGAATGCAAGTAAGCAAGTGGGTTCGAGACCCAGCTAAATAAAACTAATGTTAAAATTAAATTAAAGTAGGGATTAAAAAATAGCATATTTTTGGATTAAAAATTCTCTTAAACCAAAGTTTAATCTAAAAAAGTAGTACAAAGTTTTTAACCGTGTAGTTATGCAAAATTTTAATGCAATCTTATATATCTATTACTTTTATGCTTATGCAGTTTATAAAGTTTTTTTTAACATAGTTTGTTTGAGTGTAAGAGTGCGTACGTGCAAGAAATGTGTGCGATACAAATTCGATTTATGTAGATACTTTGTGTGCGCCAAAACGTACATAGATTTTCTCTCACCTTGATTGAGCTTAAAGAATCGCAACACCTTTAAGTGAATGCCAGTAGATCGCTCTGAATCTTATTAACGTCTATTGAGCTTATAGCTTGAATGCCTGAAATTTAATACCGTACGAAGAAATGTGAACAATCACACACACTCTATCACAAAATTACATATGCATACTTGCCAAAAAAAAAAAAAAAAATAAAATAAAAGTATTCTTTGGTGCAGCGCACAGTGATGCATGTGCCAGAATCTTGTGCACACTGCTTGGCATATAATACAGGGTTCGCCAAATAACTTTTTTTTTTTGAAAGTTCGGTAAAAAAAACTACTGAATATTTTCTCAAATTTCTTTTTTTATTTGAAAGTACAATCCTTCCAGTTAGTAATGAAAAATAATTTTCGAGGCAGCCAAAAAAATGGCTGCCTCGGCTAGCCATGCATTAGCCTACACGATCGGTCCAATTTTTAAGCACATTATCGATTGTGTGCAGCTGTATTTCACCAATGGCTTGAGGGCACCCCACAAATAATAGTCCAACGGTGTCAAATCGCAGCTCCGAGGTGGCCAAACGACATCAGCTCTGCAGCTGATAATGCGATCTTCAAAAACAGGGCGCAAAACATCGAGTGTAGCTTCGGCTGTGTGGCACAAAGTGCTGTCCTGTTGAAACCAAATATTGCCAATATCCTCCTCTTCAATTTTTGTGAACAAAAATTCATTCAACATGGCCCGATATCGATCGCCATTGACTGTAACGGCCACTCCTTGCTAATTTTCGAAGAAAAATGGCCCAATTATGCTTCTGGACCAAAATCCGCACCAAACAGTGACTCGTTTTGGGTGCAGCGGCTTTTCAATGCATGCGTGCGGGTTTTCTGTGCCCCAAATGCGACAATTTTGCTTGTTTACATACCCGCCAAGATCAAAATGAGCTTCATCTGAAAAGATGATTTTTTTTGGCAAAATCGGCATCTTCTGTAAGTCGATCGCAGGCCCACTTAGCGAAGCGAAAACGCATTGGATGGTCAGTTGGCTTCAACTCCTGAACCAATTGGACTTTGTATGGCGTCATACCAAGGTCTTTATGCAAAATTCGTCTTAATGATGTCTCCGAAATGTTCAATTGTTCAGAACGACGGTGAATTGATGTTGATGGCGCTTCACGCACACTTTCTGCCACAGCAGCAATATTCTCGGGTGTACGCACTGCTTTTGGATTTTCACGCTTTGGTTTATCGATGAGGATACCAGTTTCTTTAACTTTTTTGACAAGAGAACGAACATACGGAGCTGACGGTGCTACTCTTCTTCCAATATCCGTACGCAATTTTCGCACACATTCTGCAACATTACCATGATTTTCAAAGTAATGTCGCAATATTTCCCAGCGTTGTTCAAGCGTATACACAACCATATTCGTTCAGCGGAAGGATAAAACTAATTATCAGTCAAATCAGACATGAGCTAAGTGTTACCATTCTCGAAGTAAGCACTAGTTGAAAAAAAAAACCGTTAGATGGTGGACCCTGTACCAGCCATAGTGTATCAAATACAAGTTTCTCGTAATTTTAACTAATTCTTCAAATACAAATATTAATGGCAGTCTACTAGCTAGGGAATATCGGAATTAAAAATTTGGATTCCTAAATCCCACTATTAATTTAGGATCGAGAAACTGGAAAAATAACATTCATTTATTTATTTTTTGTCTGTGTAAGCTTAATACTTTAAAAAACCCTCGGATCCCTTAATTAAAAGCCCAGTATTAGAAGGGAAAAAAAATCCTCTGGGATTCCGTGATCTCAAAATTTGTGCCCAAGTATATGTTAAATTATAAAAATACATTTGTTAGAATACACTTTTATTCACACATATATTTTATTGTTTGAAAACAAGTAGATGCACGTGTTTGAACAAATCGTAATTTAAGCCTTTTTTAAATCCATTTTTTATAAAAAGGTGAAATAAAGTGGAAAACTTTTTCTTTAATCTTAAAGTTAAAGACTCAACCTTGTGTTTAAGAAAAATAACCCATATATGTTTTGGCAAATTCTATTCAACTTTGACATTTTTTGTGTTTTACCAAAAAAAAAGATTGTGTTATTGTAAGCTCTACCAAAAATGTATAAATACACAATTTAAAAGAATTTTTGCTTAAATTGTTTTTCTATTAATACTCCTTTGATAGAGAATTTTTGAGCATTTTTCCTGTAGAAAGCCTAAAAATGCTGTTTTTATGCTGCAAAATTCTTGCTTGGATAGACCCACTTTACAAAGCTTCTGCTAGAACAAGTAATCAGTAAATCCAAAAATGTTGTTACAGTTTTTTTGTAAATCCAAAAAATGTTGTTACATTGCAAGCATTACCTTTCTAAAAATACCAAACACTTGAATACTTACGCCATCAAATTCTTGGACTTTTGCCTGTTGGGCGCATCACTGTGCAGTGTTTAGAAAATTTTGGGGTTAAAACGATGCATCTTAAGTGAGCCAAATATTGAATAAACTAATGCGTCACGTGAGCGTTATGAATTTTAATATGCAAAGTTGTTGCACGTCATCTACGAACGTGCTGGCGTGCGGGCGGTCGGGTCAGACGTTCTAGCAGCAAAATCAACATAGCTCATATCACAAGAAGTAGTATAAAAGTTGATGGTGTGTTGAAGTAGAAATTCCAAAAATATGTGCAGTGAATATGAAAGTAGTTTTTGCAATACAGCAAGCATCTATTTCATAGGAAAAAAAAATATAAAAAACTAATATTTCATATGCATTCTGAGAGAAATGCTGCCGCATAGCAATAAGTGTGAAACTTATTTTTATAGTTATTGAATTATGTATGCATCAATGATTTCTGTTGTTTTTGACGTTCGTAAATTATCAAATAACAAATTCGTAAATTATCTTAACCTTTAACAGACAGTTTTGCCGCTTGACCAATTATGTTTATATTCGAAGAATAACTTTCTTGGAATTAAAAAACTAACTGCATTATTCTGTATCACGAACAAGCACACCAACGAAGAGAAAGACACGAGAAGTAATACAATTTTGTATGGAAGAAAATATTGCTTCTAGTGTCTTTCTCATCGTTGGTGAGCATCTTCGTGATACAGAATAATGCAGTTATTATAGAGATTTCGATTGTGTCAAGCAAGTGCCGGGAATTGCCAATTAAAAAAGGCCGTTGAAAGGAGTTGTCAAAACTATTTTTGTCGCTAAGTTGCACACTGGGGCCATGTGTGCTCAAAATGCAATTTTTAAAAAATGTTTTTTTGGAAAACCAAAAACGCAGTTATATTCACCATTAAATTATGCATCTTATAGTAATTTTCATTTTTTCCGCAATTGAGAAATTCGAATGAGCAATTCAAGTTGTTACTATAATAAAACGGCTCAAGATTTAATAATTTTGTTTTTTGCATTAGTTAAAACGAATTTTTTTATTTTTTTATAGTATCTATTTTGACATTATGTTTATTTAAGTATTGGTTAAAAAAAACTAAGCTAACCTCCATTCTTATGCAATGTAACTTTCAAAGTATTTTTTTAAAGGCGCAAATGAGATTTTATTCTGACAGTATTTCAATAAAATTTGAAGCTTTTTTTATTGAAAGTCTGAGTTCAAAACCAAAATTACTGTGTGCTTTTTTTAAAAAAAAATTATTTTGAAAATATCACTTTGATTTTAAGTAAATACAAAAACATATACGTTTTGTTAAATTTGATTATGTTTCATTTCGAATTTTAATTGTTCATTCATTTACGATGAATAATGAATAAAAAAAATACATGCATTTAAAACAATTGCAAAAAGTGCATTGTTTTTTTGCGCTAACCCACTCAAGCGTTATTAAAATAAAGATATATTTAAAGAAATGCTGCTTAATGCTTTGTCTTATAACGTATCGATATAACTACAGTACACTCGCGCTCAAAAAAAGCTAAAAGTTAATAATTTGATAACTAATATTATTTTTCTTGTATTATAACACAGTAAATTATAACCATAAATAAACAAGCTCTTCCAAACTTTATAAAAATTCCTAAAGAAGAACATGTTGGGAGTCCATCGCACCTAATTTGACTTCTCAAGGTCATCACAATTTTTTGTGATTTTGTTATTTTTATTATTATTATTATTATCATCATCGCAAAATTCAAACTTTTTTGTTATTTCATAAAAAATCAAAAACGTCAAAATAGCTCTTTTTTGATATAAAGTTATAAGCACACATATGTTATGAAGAAAATAAGCCAAATTTCATTAAAATACATGGTTTCCTATGGGATTTTTTTTTGGTATTTTGGTTGTGCCTATTAATTTCAAATCCATCGACGTACAAATTATATAGATAAAAAGTAAATTCTTCAAGTTATTGAGCTTCAAGTGCTTAAATTTCTTATAAAATAAAGCAATACGAATTAATTTTTAAATGTTTAATATATTAAAGAAAATTTATGATATAAGCGAAAAATGAAATAAATAACTCATAACAATATCAATCAAAATTATCAACAATATTTCAAAATTAGTTAGGAAAAACGCCTTGTATGTGATTGTCTGTTGTATTTTTATTTAGGACAGTCCCTTTGTAAGGTCAGCAGTAGTATGCCATCATATGGCAATCCCATCGGCCTTGATATCTATTCTCCACTGTCTTGATATCCTGATGACAACATCAACATATGATGTCTGAAAAATATCCTGTATATTTATATATAACAGCATTAAATGCGATACGGCGTTCCTTAACTAATTTTAAATAAAAAGTTGATGAACCTCCGGTTTCAATGGATTTTAAAGTACAAGTGAAAATATGAATATTAAGCCCAAAACGAAAATCTTCTGCCGAGCTGCGAGCTTTTTTTTCAAATTTAAATTTTTTACGAAAGAAAGAACTTTACCTTTGAAAATTTTTACAATGTAAAGAGTTAAAATGTTTCAGTGCATTCTTTTTTTATATTGTGTACATGTAATTTTTAATAATTATGGGTCTTGACTTGACTTGAATTATGGGTCAATATGAATAAAATTACTGACTTTTTGCAATGTCAAATTAAAAATATATTACCGAACTATGATCCAAGCAACGTTTCTTTGTCAAGTGTAGTATGCAATTCATGCAAACAAAATTTATGTAGATAAAAAATAATTGATTGCATACCAGATTATACTTTACATACCCGAAGAATTACGCGATCTACACTTGATGATTTGTGTGTTTTATATGTGAAAATGCTAGATTGGCAACGATTGCGAATTTTCCAAATGAAAAATAAACTATACGTTTAATTCAAAGTCAAACAACTTCAATGAACCTTTCAAGAAAAATTTTAACAGCGATAATGATCGTTTATTTCTGGATATAATACCACATCCTGAGCTCTAAATACTCTTTATAAGAACATGCTTAATGAATTCAAATCAGATGCTTTAAACTGGGCCAAAGTAAGCGGGTCATCACCAATGGATATCATGGATTTGAAGCAAACTCTTGCAAGAAATTATTGAATAAGGTGGATTTATTAAGGAGAGGAGATTTATTCAATTGCTTGAAGTATATTGAAGTTACACAAAAATGAAATGAAGTTGTAGAAGCCTGTTTTGGTATTCTGTTGTACGATAATTATAACAAGTGAATTCAAGATTCCAAAGACAGTTATATTAATTTAAAAATTCCAGTGACACCAAAAATACACACAGTGTTTTTGCACGTACCTGATTCTTGTCAGGAAAATTAATGCATAATGAAACCTCCCTCACTCTAACCGTCCTGATAACATTTACATACAATGACTCCTGATAAGGATGCCCGGGTACCCGTGTGTAATTTGTATGGGAATAATGAAAATTATAGATAATACATCTCCTACTGTTAGGTCTAGCATGATGTGAAGACAATGATCGGCTGTGTATGTGTGTTTGTAAATGTTTCATTGTGTGAGAGCTCGTCGTTTCATCGCGTTGTCAGTTCGTGTTTAGGCTTCGGCTCGTAAAGTTGATTAACTTTGGTTTGATTTTATAAACTTTTTTCGATGTTGCGCAAACGATATACATCTTTTATCGAAATGAAAGATTCTGTTGTCAAATCTTCTAGCGCAGCGCCATCATTAATTGCTACGCAAAGTGCTACCGGGCCATCAAACCCCACTCAAGCCCCCATAACCAGAAAAAATGTACCATCATCGAGTTCTTTGGACAATTTACTATGACGAAATGGTTATCTAAATATCTCCACATAAGCTATGTTGGCCAATCAGCAACGAGTTAGAGGAATCAGACTCATCGGTACCCTATGACAAAATAATACTTACATCTAAGAGACCTACGACCACACCCCACAGACGATATATGTAGGTAAGCAATATGCACTCAAAAAAATGGAACTTTTATCTGTCGTAACCATGAAGAAGAAAAGCGTTTCTTTTTCAATTGTGAATTACTCACGAAGAGAGCCAGCAGTAAATGGAAAAAAGGATATAAATGTCTTATGCAACATATACAAAAGGTTTACGTAATGGACCAGATGCTGTCTAAATATAGCACCATACGTAAAGCAAATAGATGGTGATAAGCTATTTTTCACAACATGATCGACGTGGCTGCGTTGGGTTAATTTTTTATCTATTCTAGCATTCATCCAAATGCGAAAAAAGACGAATCTCTTGTTGAGGCTTTTTGGCATCATTTGGTTTTGAGTTGACGACGTAAAACATGAAATCCATATGAAAGGGCCACTTTAAGCTTAAATGCTTTAAGGGCTGCTTTTAAGCTTATGATATGCTGCAATTCCATCTGGTTCAACTGAGAGAAAACTGGTCGGTTGCCATTGAAGGGTCGTTTGCGTAGCTAATGATCCCAAATCATGCAATAACTGTATGTCCATTTTGAATACAATTTCCGAAAGTTACCAAACGAACTAAATTTCCCAATTTTAGTCTAATATGACCCAAACCGTCTTAAATATAGCCTTTTTATTGATTCGTGGGTGATAAAAGGTGGGTGTGGCAAAGATTTCCAAACCATCTCGCACTTGAAACAAATAGACTGCTAAAATTTCGGCTCGAACGACCTAGTAGTTTTGGAGTATATAAAAATCGCACAGACAGACGAATAGGATGACAGAGAGAGTTTTGCTTTTATATATCCAGATTATACTACAAACGTTGTATTAAAACAACTTGAATTACTTAATAATCAATAATAAAATAAAGAAACAGACTAAAAAGAAGCCCAAAATTACTTTTATATCACATTCTTTATACAAAATATGTGAAAAAATTTACAGGTATAATCCTAACCCTTATCAGGAGGGTAAGGATTATTTGATTTTGGATCGGCTCTACAACCATCCAAAAAATTCTAGAATGCTAAAAATGCAAAAAACGCTAGAAAACGACTATTTACAAGATGTCATGGAACCTCAAGTTTGTAACTTTGTGGCTTGAAAGATATTTGACTTCAAAGTCGTTTCGGGTACCCAGGTACCCGTATGAGGAGGGTAAGGGCTAATTTTTAAAATAGCGGCTTATCGCTAGAATGTATATACTAAAATTGACTACCAAATTGCATGCCGCAGAATCAGTGGTTCCCTGTGTAATTTTTCGACTTTCAATTATGTCATGCGAAATTGTACTTTTTTTAAAAACGTGAAAAAATAATAAATTAATATTTTTCCAAAATATTTATGTCTTTTTATCAAACATTTAATTTTAACCAACATAAAAATCAACAAAAAAAAAACATATTCATCACCAAAAATATCAAACAAAATAGGAATTCTACGTTTGTGCATACGATACTATTAAAATTGTGTCTTTTTTTTTTGTTAAACTTTTTTGTTAGATACCCAGCATTCGCATAACGTTTCTAATGCTGCATCAGTTTGTTGAGTGCAGTTGTTCAAAAACCCGCAAGCTATCGATTGTGCGGTTATTGGTTTCTCGCGTTTGACAATAATTGAATTGACAGCACTTCAGATAAGGTGAGTGCTCCAGACACGTCATACATTATTGATCACTAAAAACTACTATCCTTGATTGTGCCAGCCAGAATGTGCATTAATTTATACGGCAGAGTGAATAAAATTGAATCAGTGAACAGATTCAAAAAAAAAAATGTGGCAGATTTGATGTTGCACGCGCCCATTTCTAGTATTAAGTATGTGATGTGTCGGCCTTTATAGTCTAGTGGAGAGTGCACTAGACTATCAACCCATAGGTCCCTGGTTCGAATCCGGGTTCGGGCATGGTTCTTTTCACTTTCTTTGTTATTTCCTACATTTAAGAATTATGGAAAACTTAAAATCCACGTTTAAATAGTGGAAAATGTGGAATTAAAGGACAGGAACAACTGAGGGCTGGAAATGCTTTTCGAGGTTAAGGCATCACACTAGCCTCAATTAAAAGCAATTCATATTGCCTTTCATTTGTTTCGCCTAATCAATACTTACTTCACGTATGGTTGCAATCTATTCCTCTTAATTTGTCCCTTTCCTTTCAGGTCAAAGACCGAACCTTGATTGTATAAGGCGCATGACTTGATTCTTTGATCTTTAAAAAAGAAAAAATAAAAATGTGCTCGGAAGTACACGGTCAAAAATCTCGGAGTACAATTTAAACTTTTTTGCACTTTATATACGATCACACCAGCTTTGGTTTCAAATCTAGTATTTGCAAAATACTAAAAAATCGTTTTAATACAGCTTTGGTTTAAAATTTAGTACAAGCTTGGATAGAAGTATAAAAAAAATAACAAACACACTGAGATTCGAACTAGTGCCATCCAGCTTGTAAGCTCACTACGTGAACAACTGGGCTGCTGCATTATACGAAACAAAAGCATTAAACAAGCATATGTAGCTAATAGCCTAATATTGAATTTAGCATTGCAAGATTTCCGTGATATAAATTTTAGTTCAGAAAAGTTTTAATAACTGGCCAGTGTTTGTTAAAGTATAAATTTTAAACCTCAAGGTAAAAAAATATGCAGTAGTATTTAAGCTGGACTAAAATTTATTTCAAGATTTTTAACCGGGTATCTATCAAGCTTCATAAACTTTCATCTTCTGTTTTCAAAAATTTGTGTGAATAATAATACTTACTTACTTACTTACTTAGTTGGCGCTACAACCGTATGTCGGTCTTGGCCTCATCTAAGAATTTGCGCCAGCCATTTCTGTCTTTTGCTTGCTGGCGCCAGTTGGAAATTCCAAGCTTCGTCAGGTTGTCCTCTACTTGGTCTTTCCAACGAAGATGCGGTCGTCCTCTTCTGCGTTGACCGCCGCTGGGTACCGAATCGAATGTTTTCTTCACTGGAGCATCGTCTTTCATGCGCTGAACATGACCAAGCCAGCGAAGCCGCTCGATTTTAATGCGCTTGACTATGTCGATGTCAGCGTACAGCTCATACAGTTCATCATTCCACCGTATTCGGTACTCGCCATTGACGCAGATTGGTCCGTAGATCTTACGAAGAATCTTTCTCTCGAATGCTCCTAAAGTCGTTTCATCTAAACTGCTCAGCGTCCAGGTTTGTGATGCGTAAAGTAGGACGGGCATGATGAGCGATTTATAGAGCGTGATTTTCGTTCGTCGAGAGAGGGCTCTGCTTCTCAATTGCCTACTGAGCCCAAAGTAACACCTGTTGGCAAGAGTTATTCTTCGTTTGATCTCAATGCTGATGTCGTTGGTTGAATTAATGCTGGATCCCAGATAAACGAAGTTCTTCACAACCTCGAAGGAGGTATTGTCAACGGTAACGTGGGTTCCAAGACGCTGGGACTGTTTGTTTGTTGACACTAAGTATTTCGTCTTATCTGCATTCACTGACAGACCCATTCGACTTGACTCTCTTTCTAATCTGGAAAATGCTGCACTGACTTCGCGCGTATTATGGCCAATGATATCTATGTCATCAGCATACGCAAGCAGCATAACACTCTTGTAGAATATTGTGCCACTACGTCTCAGATCAGCAGCTCGGATGATCTTTTCCATCATTTGGTTGAAAAAGTCGCACGATAAGGAATCACCTTGTCTGAAACCTCGTTTGGTAATAAATGGTGGGGAGAGGTCCTTCCCGACTTTAACTGCGCTGCTGGTGTTGCTCAGTGTCATCCTGCAAAGTCGTATTAGTTTTGCAGGAATACCAAATTCAGACATGGTGGAGTACAGGTGCTTCCTTATTGGGCTGTCGAAGGCGGCTTTGTAGTCAACAAAAAGATGGTGGGTGTCGACTTGTTTTTCTTGAGTCTTCTCCAAGATTTGTCGTAGCGTGAAAATCTGGTCGATGGTGGACTTTCCAGGTCTGAAGCCACACTGATAAGGTCCGATCAGTTCGTTTACAATGGGCTTCAATCTTTCACATAAAACGCTCGACAGGACCTTATATGCGATATTAAGAAGGCTTATCCCACGGTAATTGGCACAGATAGTGGGATCGCCTCTCTTGTGGATTGGGCAGAGCACACTGAGATTCCAATCGTTCGGAATGCATTCTTCCGACCATATTCTGCATAGAAGCTCGTGAATGCATTTAAGTAGAGCTTCGCCTCCGTTCTTAAACAGCTCAGCAGGTAAGCCATCAGCTCCCGCGGCTTTGTTATTTTTAAGCCGAGCTATAGCTGTCAGAACTTCATCATAGTCGGGCAGCGAAACCTCGACGCTGTCATCCGCAATTGGGGTTTCCGGAATATCATCTCTATTGGCGGGATTGTTGTCAGCGTCGCCATTTAGAAGCTTAGAGAAGTGTTCCCTCCATAACGTCAGTGTACTCTGGACATCTGTCACTAGATTCCCGTTTTCATCCTTGCAGGAAGAGGCCCCGGTTTTAAAACCATCGGCAAGGCGTCTTATTTTTTCGAAAAATTTTCGGGCCTCATTCCTGTGAATAATAATATTGATCTATATTTTAAATGGAATAATATTCGTACGAATGCCAATTTATTTTATCCTTATTTTTTTCAACATCATAGTAAGCGATCCAAAGTTTAAGTTATTTTTTTTCCATACGAACAAGAGCATGAATGCAATGTTTGCGTTATTGATATAAACCACCAGTAAACTTTAAGTTTTATTTTAGCAATACCCAAATTAATTGAATTGTATGTAAATATTCAACTTTTACTATACATCTTTTGTATCGTATTTGTGCACTGTGCGCGCCTTTTAAATAAATTAAAAAGTCACAAAAACTTCAAAAGTAATTACTACTGCATTTCATTTATTCAAAGTATAAATTTAATCATATTCATCAAGTGTGTCAGCATCAAAATGGACAACAAAAAAAAAATACAAAATTTCATTACCAAATTTATACAATTTTTTCCGAGTAATTGCAGCCAATTTGTGTTAATATCATGCGGCACAATGAACATTTTTCGCCTGAAATTAGACTTTATTCAGCAGTCTGAATGAAAAGAAGAAGCAAGAAATAATACAAAATTATGTACAAACAAGCCAAGTTGAAATGCCATTTCCGCAAAATAATAAGTATGGAGAAAAATATCCAGCTAAACTAAACAGCTTAACGGTATTCGTTGCTGCTGCGAGGCACCCTCCGATGATGATTCTGGCACACCACCAAAGCATGAGCTCAGGCTTAGTAAGTCAAGCCAACCAAACCACTTCAACCCACTAGATCGCTGACTGAACAAGTCAGGAGCAGCCGCCCACCAGACTTGGAGTGAAGTGAAGTGAAGTGTAGTGAAATTATTAAGCATATTAAATTAAGGCGCTTCGAGCGTCACTAATAAATTTCTGTTGACACAAATAATTTTATTTTCATTTTCACTCCATTCAGGTGCAATTTAGCAAATTCTAAATTAAATTCATTCGAGTTTATTTGTATCTCTCTGTAGGAGGGTGTCCTCTGTGTGTTTGTGTGTATGCATTTGTTTTTTTACTGTTTTACAGCTCCCTCTTTGTCCGTTTGGTTGCCTGTCTGTCTGCTTGCCTCGTGGCTGCTACTCCTTAAACATCTTCAGGGGAAGTACAGCCCATGTGCAAATTTAAGTGTCAAAACAAATTTTCGCCTTCTGACTTCCAAAAAATCTGCGTATTTTTTAACTTCACTCTTCGAGGTGTTGGATAGTTTGTAAATGTCCGACAGGTAACAGAATGACAGCTTTAACTTTTTTGTCTCAATGATTTTTAAATAATAATATTCAGAAGTTTTTTAAAATTGAATCAACTTTATTTTCTTGAAAATAGTCCTATAAACTTCTCGTAGGTCAAGTTTAATAAAAAAAAAAATATTTAAAGGTGTAGTTAAATTGCTGAAAGATGACGTAAAATTGCTGTTACTTTGACGCAATGTACACTAAGAAGAAAGCAACTTGAAACGTAAACTTGCTGGTAACTGAAAAATGTTACATCATCGATTCTAATAGTAGATATAGAATTTATTTTGAAAAGTTTTTTTTTACATTTTTATTACTTACATAATTTTTTTTCTCGAAAACAATTCTAAAATTTAAAACTTTCAAGGTTAAAAATTGCACGTGAAGTGTGATAAGCTTCCGCATTAATCTTATAATGTAGTTCATAGAACTAAGTAGTAAAAACATAACATTTTGTGTGCTGAAATGATTTTTAAAAAGTGACTCACATGACCTGTCATATGTTACTCAGTAGCCATTACATACTGAAACATATACCAAATATTTTTCTATTTCTCTACTCCGACTTAGTCTTAGACTTAAAGGCACCTACATAGCATTAAACATGAAGTTTTAAGACTCATTCAAGTGTTTTTATTAGAAGACATATATTATGGGTCATATTAAAGCTAAACGGAGCAGCAAACAGTTTTGGTCATATGACAGTGATTGCAACAACATATACAATAACAACGTTCAGATCACCAAATGCCAAAATAAATAAATATAAGCTTGCCGCTATGCTTGTTCCATATTCTCTCTAATTTATGTAGCCTTATTTAAGGCGCAAGCAGTAAGATAAATTTATACATATATAAACATTCATAGAAAAACAGTGGCTCACAGCTTATTTTGAGCAGAGTCCACTTTAAAATTTGAAACGTTATATCATGGTAACTTGTACAAAAGCAATAAAGTTTTAAATGAAGTTTCAAAGTGTTTTTGCGTCTTCTGTAAACTGAAATTTTCAAAATTTTTAGTCTTTTCGTGTATTTCAAAGTCTATTTACGCGTATTTTTAAAAATGAGGCGCCGCACAACGATTTCAAAGTGTAAATTCGTGAACTATCACTTTAAACAGTAGCGGAAAATTGCTGAAAATGTCAAATTAAATGTATTAGCGGTATAAGAAATTATTGAGCATAATTTTTTCCTGAAAACTGCTTCACACATTGGCGTAGCAAGCGGGGGAAAAGGGGGCAATAGCTTCCCCCCACTTATTTAGCTAGATAAACAACTAAAAAGAAAACTTCAAAAGTTATTCAATATATCAGTTTTTTTTACAACGATAATATTTTTGTATTATATATTTTACTCTTCTTTCTCTCTTCTTCATAACCAAAAAGATAAAACAAAATGTAGAATTTCTTCTGCAATTCCAATGTGAAAAAAATTCGGATACACTGAAAAAAGGGTCAGAATTCGTGAAATCGACACGAAAAAATTTTCTATCATTATTTTTTTTTTAATATTGATTTATTAGATACATTTATTAGATATATGACCATAGTAAATTATTGGCAAGCGAAAAATTAAAAAAAAATTTTTTTTGGTAAAGTTATTGTAAAGTGAAATTTTTCGTCACTTTTTAAATAAAGTCTCGCCATTCGCAAAAAAACGAACCGATTAAAATGAAACTTAGGTATATCATAGATAATGAATTAAAGGTCAGTAACGAATTAATCAGTAATCAGTACAATAACTTTGCCAAAAAAATTTTTTTTTTAATTTTTCGTTTGCCAATAATTTATTATGGTCATAGGTATCTAATAAATGAATATTAAAAAAAAAATAATGATAGAAATTTTTTTCGTGTCGATTTCACGAATTCTGACCCAAAACTATTAAATTAAGTTGAAAAGCTTGTTGCTTTGGTTTTGAGTGTGCCTGCATCAGCAGCTTCATCTGCGCGTTCTTTTAGTGCACTAGATGACTTAAAACGTATCTTCGAGCAAATGTGACATAGAAACGACTCACTCATGCGGCACTTATATACATTCACAAAGATAAAACCGAAGAATTTAATTCGATGGAGGTGGTGAAAGAGTTTGTTTCTCGCAAGGGCAGAAAGAAACATTTCGGAATAATCTAAATTGATATAACTTTTGTACCTTATTGCATTTAAACCATGTAAAGATATACCTAGTCTTGCTTTACAAAAGCAACAATTATTTCTTATATTTTCATATTACCATATGAAAGATCCTTTAAATATAATCTCTAATATCGAAATTGGAAACAAGGTTGCCACTTTGGTACAGTTGTACCAAAATAGGTACATTTATTTTAACTTGGTACCTTGGTACATTATTTTCCGAGTTGGTACATTTTGTAAAAGATTTAAAATTTAACAACTTGTTAAAAAAAAGCGAAATTTGGTACCACCGGAGAAATGTTCAGACTTATGTTTAGTGGAACTTTCATTGCATTAAGTTCTAAAAGTTGAAAGCTTACATGCTTTTCTTATCATATATATTAAAAATCACATTTTTTGAGACTTAAGGATTTTTTGTGAGAATTTCCACTACAGCAGAAAAATATCTCCAATCAGAAAATTTGTCTCTTATTTCCAAAGATATTCTAAAACAAATTAAAGACAAGTTCGATTTAGGTAAAGAAGATCTAAATTTTTTGAATATAACAGCTTCACAAGTTATGTCAGGAAACAAAATTTCTTTATTGCCATACTTCAATTATTCATATTAAAATATCATCTCATAGAATGCTACCCTGACGTTAATGTGACTCAGAGGAATCTTGTTCAGGTTTCAAATATTAGTTTTTAAAATTGTAAGGACGTTGGGAAAAAATTTGGGTATTTTGAGAAAAAGTTTGGGTCGTGAAGAATGGATAAGAGTTGTTTTAATGATTTTATCAA
Source organism: Dichetophora obliterata (assembly GCA_963920525.1). Classification (NCBI taxonomy): domain Eukaryota; kingdom Metazoa; phylum Arthropoda; class Insecta; order Diptera; family Sciomyzidae; genus Dichetophora; species Dichetophora obliterata. The sequence continues at coordinate 56,087,951 of OY986437.1, forward strand.
TTTTGTAAATAGTCTGATGTGCCTTCCACACAGCTCAGCAGCTGCTGAACCAATATTTTTTTTATTTTAGGCTGATTAAAACTAAGCTTAGAAATAAATTGAAATATAAAACACTTAAAAACATAAAGCTCTCTAAAAAAGTGTGTTTCGAACGCAATGAATCTAATTATATTTAGCCAGCAAAAGAACTATTTTGATGTATTTATTATTTTGTTAATAGCGTATAACATTACTTAATATTTTGGTATGTTTGGTATGTTAAGAGATATACTCCAGTGATTTATTATAATAAATTCTATAAATTTATTATATTAAAAAAAAAAAAAATTATTACATTTTTTCGTACATTTTTTCGGAGAATTTGATACAACAAAAAATAAGCAACCATGATTGGAAAAACTTTTGAAAATAATGAAATTTTAATATTTTTTATTTAGTTTTATATTTTTTTTTTTTTTATTTTAAAACTAAAATAAAAATTTTTTTATTCATTTTCATGTTTCTTTTAAGAAATTTTGGTGATTTTTATTTTCACCACCATTTGTACTGCCCCCCAGATGAAATTAGCTTGTGACGCGCTTGGCTTCACATAATAAAGCAGAATTGCTTATAATAAAATTCTTATTGATACCGACTAGAGCGCTGCATGAATATAATCACTAAGCGAATAAACCCTGCTTCTCTGGTGTAGGAGTTGATGCTTTCAATCCCGATGGGTTTTGCCAAATGCCGGGATTTCGGGATTTTAAATCCGTGATCACGGGATCTTGAGATTTTTCGGGAATTTTTTTAAAATAATGGCATTTAGCTGTACTAAAAGCAGGAACCGTTTATTTACTCTTTCTCTTTATTTCTTCGTTTTGGCAAAACGAATTGGATATTTTTCTTTTTATTTATAAAATAGAAATCCGTATTTTTAAAATGGAAATTCAAAAGAAATCTTTATTCACACTTAAAATATTCAAAAACACTCAAAAATTTTTAAGACGACACCAAGACGAAATTATAATTACCAGGGCTAGGATTTCGATGTCATCTGTCACATGTCATTTTTTTTCTGCTTCTTAAACATTTCCTAGATATTTAGAACGTCCGTTTACGTTTTCTTAAATCCAAATATAAAAAGTTTTTAGGTCATTTTGTCGTCATTTTTCATCGTTTTTTAGCAGTTTTAGTTTTCAGGTCAGTCTTACTAGATTTAAGGATTTTTTTGGTAATTTTTAGTAATTTTTAAGTTATTTTATTGTCATTTATTGTTATTTTTGACATTTTTAATTTTTAGAGCATTTTTCAGTTTTTTAGGTCATTTTTGTGTCATTAAAAAAAATTTTCCTTTTTTTTCTAACTAAAAAATGTTAAAATGCAAATTTTTAAATATATTCCTTTAACAATAGAGACCCTTCAATCAAAGACATTACCTCTTAAAAACTAGTAGCTTTGTTTAAAGACCTCTATGAAAAAAAAGACCTACACGTGGCGAAGCTGACGACAGGGTATGCAGATGAAACAAGTGTAAGATAAAATCTTAGAATATGCTAGTTTTTATTACTCTATTTTTATGCTCTTTTGCTGAAATATAAGAGTTTACAAATTTTAATACTATAAAATTAGAAGGGGAACTTACATCCGATGACATACTGTCTTTAAAATATGTTCTTCTCGTCAGTGCAGAAGTAGAAAGAAGTTCTTCTGTTTACAAAAACATTTTGTCAGAAAATTGACGTTCTTTCAGTTTTAATAATTTAAAAATGTACTTTGTAATGTACTGTAATGCTATGTATAAAAATTATATAAAATTAGTAAGCAAGTGTGGCGTTAAAACGCCAAAATCAAACATACCTTGATTTTATTTTAAGCTATTGAATAGATTTTCAACTGATCAAAATTGAAATGAAATAAATTTTGACGTTTTTGCAATAAACGCGGTATTTTAAATTTTTGTATAAATTTTTAAAAATTAAAAAATTTTCCGATCAACAGTTTAGAAATTTTTTTTCAACTGTAAGAAATCATTCCAGTGTCACTTTGATATTGAATATATCAATTCATAGTTTTAGCCAGTGCTGCCAACTACACGGAAATTACGGATTTCTACGGATATTTAAGCCTTGCACAGATTAACGGACAACAGTGGCAAAATTAGGTAAATTTAAGGATTTGTAAAAATATCACACTGAATTTTCGTAGATTTAGCTTTTTTCATCAAATTTCATGCCAAAAATTTCGGAATTGTAAAAATATGTACTTATCACTAAAAAATGTATTTACAAAATTTGTTACAACTTTGCGCTTGTTATATAAACTTGCAAATAAAAAAACTGTTGTTAGGAATTTAATTTCGAAGTGAACCAGTGGGCAGCCTCATTTGAGGCGAGTGTAAAGAGCCTCAACCCATTAATGCTCACCACCAGAACTCGTTGAGTTTATTTTTAGAAATTTTCGGCATTAATTTGTATTTATGTTTGACGAAAAACTCTAAAGTTTATGAATAAATTCAAAGGATTTGGGTGTGGCGAAGTGTGTAAACGTATAAGATCATAAGTAGTCTGTAAGTTAAGAAATAAAAAAAACTTTAAAAATTAGAAAAAATTAGAAATTGGAAAATTTTCATTTTGTAGCGCAGCTGTTCAACTCTAACCTAATGCATTTCTTAAAATTATATTTTCTTTTTTCTTGATGTTTATAAAAAAAAATAACTCATCTGAATTGAATTTTTCACTTTTCTTTGAAATACTGCACTTAAAACTGGCTGGAAAACATAAACAAAAATGCTTTAAAGGTAAATTTTAGAATTTTTATGGAAAAAGCATATTTTTTGCTTTCCCACCCTGTTGGAAGCAAAAACTTTACAGTGGCTGCAAATTTTAGAGAAATGCTTTCATAACGTATGACATATCATACGTTGTCATTAATAGGTTAAAACAAACTTAAAGTGCCCGTAAAATGTATTTCAATGTTATCGTATCTATAAGGATTGCAGATTTAAAAAATCTAATGTTTCTTTAAAATAAATAAAAATTAGGTTTTATGTTATGTTCTTAAGTTTTAGTTATAGTAACATAAATAAAAGTAATAGCTGTTAACTATTTTTACTTTTAGTTATGTTTTACGTTTTTTGCAACTTTTATAAGTTTAATGCAAATATTATAAAAAAAATCAAATATACAAAAAATTTGTAAAAAAACTATTAATGACTTTAATTGAGTGATTTTATTAGCTGTTAGTTATAAATTAAAAAAAAAAAAATATATAAATTTGCTAACACTAATGATGAATTTTTTATGTCGCATTTGTGGCTTTTTCTCTCTTTGGGTTGGCATCACTGGTTTTAGCTGTGAAATTATAAAAGATTATTCGTCAGTATAACAAATTCATAGAAAGTGGCGCTAATTACTTCACATACTTTTAGGCACAGGCTGAAACTATGAAGAGAAAAACAACATAACAACAACAATTAAATGCAAATTTGACTCGCTATAACTTAAATAACATAAATTTTTAAGAAATAAAAAGTCCAGTTTGCACATTTGCAGGTCTACACCTACCAAACCATAATAAATTTATAATGATTAATCTTGTACTTAAAAAGCCTTACGCCGTACAAAATTTGCGTTTGCGTAATATATATAGAAGATAAATTTTAAGTTTAGTAATGTTTTATTTATATAGCTTTTTTTTTAATTTTTTTCTTTATATTTTTTTTGTAATTTTTTCGTTTTTTAGGTTATTTTCTTTATTTTTTAAGTAATTTTCTGCAGTTTTTAAGTAATTTTTATCATTTTTATAAGGTAATTTTTGCATTTGTTTAGGTCATCAAAATCCGAGTCCTGATAATTACTAATGCAGACAAGGGTTACAAAACAGTTGTAATATACAAAGAAAAATATAAGGAAATAAATTCAACAATAATTGGAAGATAAAGTAGAATTCTAAAATCTCACTTTGTATTTTTAGGGAAAAAACTTGTGAATTTTATGAAAGAAAAATATACATCACCTGAATAAACCAGATTGATAAAAAATGAAATTAAAAAGTAACCATTAAGGTACGATGATTTTTTAAAAATCGTTACCTTTACGGTTCTTAATGAAAGATATTTGCAAAATGTTTAAATATTCAAATTATATATTAAAAATTTCAATAAATTAAAATCTTGATTTTTATCAGCATTTATTTCAGAATGAAAAAAAATTTAAAAAGAACAAATAATATATCAATTTATTACAAACAGTAAATATAAACGTTGATAAGTTAAACTTAACAAACAACATAAATTTATTTAAAAAAAAAATTAAAAGAAAATAAAATTTCTTATTCAAATAAATTATTTAAAATAAAAATAGCCGCGATTTTTAAAGAAAATATATGATACATTTTAATTTTTTTCTACAACATTTTTAAAAAACTTTATTATTATGTTACAACAGAAATGTCATATTTAATAACACCTTGTATGAGCATTGAATTTTTTTGCATTTTGAGTCACGACTTATCCTTCGTATTTCTTAAAGTACTGAAAAAATTGCATTTGTTTATGTTTCGTTTAAAAGATCAAAACCTTATAATAAGCAAACATTTTTCTGAAATCCACATTTACATATGAAAGATGTGGACATTTTAATAAAATTTAAATGGTCACGAATTTTGTCACCTAAATAATTTGAGAGCAACCTTTTTTGAAGGCAACATCGGGTTAAAGGGCTCCAAATACACGTTTTTGAAAAAAAGCTCCGGGCTCTAAATAAAATTTATTCCATTTCATTTTTATCAGGACAACGAATCTTATCGCAAATAGCAACTCTGCAGTGGTGTTAGATATGAAATTGCCTACATTTAATAGCACCACCAGCGCAGAGTTCCTATGAAAATTACGTTAATTTTGGGAATTCGTTGTAAACGTTAGACAAAAACATAAGGAAGCATATGTTATCAAACCAAGTTAAATTTAAACTCAAACTACAATGGCAATTTTTAAAGAGTGGAACAAAATCGTGCCAGAAATCACACAAAAATTGGTGGATTCGATGCCAAATAGACTAGATACTGTGATTAAAGCCAAGAGCTACACACAAAGAACTGAAACTTAAAATATTATAAATAAAATTAAAATTTTTAGAGGAATGCGAAGTGCATAAGTGCATTGAGTTGAAATACAGCAGTATTCTTAGTTTTTTACTCTTAAGTTTTATATCAATATTTTTTTAAAAATGGAAATCCTATGATAAATTATTTATTTTTAAAATTGCATTTAATTTTTTTCTCAAAATACATCGTTACTTCGAAGTAACAACGTTATAAACTTTGGTGTGAAAATTGGTGAAAATGTGAAAGCTGTGAGCCACTGTACAAACATTGACTCTATAAAATCAGATATTAACGCGCAACATACAAAATGAAAGCAAAAGAAGAGGACGATCTTTTTGTTGTAATTGTTTTTGTTATTGTTGTTTCTCTATTTATAAAAGCGTTCGTAAGCTCAACAACGCCAAGGAATATTAAGAGCACAGACACGAGTTAAGCATAAAATAAATGTTATGTTATAAAAATTTTTTGATTCACTTGTAGGCAAGTGTTAAGAGATATAAAAATAATATAAATAAATAAATTAATTCCCCTTTCTGTAAATCTATGCGGATTTATGAAAATTTAAACAATGAGCAGCAGCACATTAAAATGATGGTACAACGTAAGACATAAAAAAACCCAGCATATTTTAAGGCTTCCTTTATAAGGAACACATCAAATTGTATATTATTGTCTGCATTTAATAGATTATGGTGTCATATAAAATACTTTTTTCAACCAGCTTTCGTGTACTCTAAGATGGTTGTTTATAGCAAAGCATTTTTTCAGGCGTTTAAAAGTTATCTGTTACAACCGCAGATAACTGTTACAATTGGGCGCAATATAATTAAATGTTTAATTTATTTATTTTCTTTGGCTGTTAACCGCATGCTTTTATAAAGGTGTGCTACTTTTGTTACATGCCAAAATTCATTCTTAATAAAAAGTTAAAGCAAAGCAAAACTGTTACAGCTCATTTAACGTCAGTATTTTTGAGTTTCGCCACTCATTTCCATTGCGCTGCATAAACCAATACAACGCTTAAAATCAAACCAACAAACAAACATGCCCATACACATACACACACATAAAACACTCACACAGCCTTAGGCAAAAGGCACATTGTGCCACGATTAAAGTTTAAAAAAAATATTTATTGCTTCTGGCCCAAAGCCAGTCGACGATGGCGGCGGCTGTAAAGTAGGAGAAATAATAAAAAAAAACACTCAACTCTACAAATTTCCGTACTGTATATATTATATATTTGATATATAGCTGTAGAAAACCTAAAATGTGCATCAGCTGGTTGAGTTACGGCCTCGAATCTAAGGCTGAAAAAATCACTGGCGCATGATTTGTTTTGCTAGGTTTTTTGTTTGTGTGTGTGTGTTTGTTTCGGGTATATTTTATTATTTTTTCTTTTTTTTTGTTGATTTTTTATTAGCATTTTGTAAAGTGGGCCAATGAACTTCACTTTAATGCGGCATATTTTTAGGCACTTGGGTGAGGCCTTGTTTGTAAAGCGTACAAGCAAGAAATAAATGTTTATGTAAAAACAATCAAAATTTATTTACCTGTAGAAATGAAATGGGATGAGTTCAAAGTTGAAAGTTGTGTTATTTCAAAAATAGCCTTCCCTAGCAATTTAAAAATTTGTTTGCTTAAAGATGTTTGTGTATTTTTGAAATAAGAAAATATCAATCAATATTATAGGTTTTTAGAGTATTAAAAATTTTTAAGGCATGATAAAATTTCTACAGGTTAGTTCATTAAAGATATGAAATATGAAAAAAGGAGTGAGTAAAGCTGCTCGTTCATTTAAGTTACCAGTTTTTATTTCTTCTAGCGATACAGGGAAAATGAACAAAAAAAAAACTATACTCAAGAAATTATTTTGGGATAAAATAATATATTGAAAGGTAATTGAAATAAAAATATCATCACAAAAAAAAATAGATATAAAGGAACGCCTAGTAGTTCCAAGTTGAAACTAGGACCTACTACTTGATAAGCGAATTCTCTTACCCCTAGTGATAGGAGCATGCCCCTCGCCACGTATTTTGCACATCCTTTTAACACATCGACGTCATTGACAGAGGCGAATTGACCCAACGTGTATTACCATGGGCCCTACAATTCTACTGTCCCATTGGGCCATACCTGTAAAGGCTTGAGAAATGGCATGTCCAAAAGGATATGCTGCCACCATTCGAACTACAGGGCAAAGAATAAAAATTTAATTTATTTGGTATTTTTGTTATTTATATTGGTGTATGTTTATATTGTTAAACCATCAAAATGACTTACTGACGAAGCAAACATTTTTAGCGAAATTGAGTAAAAGAAGCCATTATATTTCTTTAGTGTACCGCATCATATCAGAAAATATTACAACTATAAATAACAACTAACATAACGTTTAGTTTCCTATTACATTTTAAGTGAGTTGTTAGTTGCTGAAATTTTATTTTAACCCTGATTAGGGCATCTAATCCCGGGACCCCGGGATCCCGGACTTTTTTTAGTCCTGGGATTGCAAGTCCTAAAATTCCGGGTTTTCATGATCCCGGGATTGGCTCCACTGCAAAAAAATTCCAGAATATTAAAAAAAAAATCAATGATACTACTTTAGCAAACATTTATGTGATTTTAAAAATTTTTAAACAAAAGCTTTTCTAAAACTATCTGTACAAAATAACACAATGGGCCTTACCAATAATAATTTTAATGCCAACTCTTAATTTAGTGTAAGCTGTTTGTCAACAAATTCTATGGGAAATAATGTCAGAAAAACACACACTAAATTTAGAGTAGGTATTAAATCGACTATTGGTAAGGCCCAATGTGTTAAACACATGATACTTCCTTAAGCCCGTATGATACTTCACTGTTTTGTCCAATTTTAAAATTTGAAAAGAAGTGGCGCGTGAGCTAGACAGATATATATTGTTGGAAAAGGATGAAAACATGCATCGTGCCACTTTTTTACACCTCCGCAACGTGACTATTTTATCTCTCTGTTCTTCTTGGCTGCGGAAGAAAGAGCTCAAGCTTGTTTTTGACACTTAATATTTGATCGAAACTGATCGAAACTTAACGACGAACGAATTGAGAGAAACGTTAAAAACAATGCATTGAAAATGCTGTCCGTCGCACATTTTTTTTGTCCAATTCGTACTATATGCGTATATGTACACTCACACTTCTTGAATTTTAGATTAAGCTCTATTTCAACTGCTTTAGTTTCATTTTCAATGAATAAAAATTGAACAACACAATAAAGTATCATGCGGGCTTTAGAAATATTGAAATAGAATTTTAATAATACTTAAATGAAAATCTTTTTTAACTAGTTGTACAAAATATAAAATATAAAAAAATATAAACCTTTCTTGAACTAACTGTAAAAAATATTACAAAATACTTACAAAATTTAATTTGAGTTACAAAACTTTAACTTAAAAAAAAATAAAATTTGACCTAAAAAAATGAAAAAAAAAACAGCTGTACAAAATATCACAAAATTCCTACTTAGAAATACTAAAATTACTCTGTAGAGACGTCAAAAAGACACACGAAAATACCGAGAAAAGATAACTTATTTTTTGGTCGAAGAATTTAGTGGCATACTCAGTTTTTCCCAATCATATCAAAATCTCGAGATATTTACGATTGTAATTTAGTCACTTTTAGACCCATTTTAAGCTATATTCTCCTTATTTTTGAAGACCAAAAATTTTGACCATCTCCGAGTTTGCTTACACTTTCAGAATTTAGTCTACTTATGAAATAAAAACATTAATTTGAGCAAAAACATTTTTAGATTTTTTTTAAAGTTTTTGCGTTCAACATTCAAATTTGGTCCAAATGAAAGAATAAGCGAAATTGCTTAACTTTTCAAAAACCATAGATTAAACAAAACTAGTTCGATTTTCACGTTGGAGGTATTTTTGAAAAGACAATAAAAATTAATTGTTAAAAAACTATAACAATTTTTAAATGAAGGTAAAATGTAAGTCTAATATCAAAAATCCGATTATCTCGATACTTTATCTGATTTGTAAAAACTGTATATGCCAATAAATTCTACGACCGAAAATTAAGTATACGTGTTTCGGCGTTTTTTTTTTTTTGTGTATTTTCAAATGTTGGACATTTACCTTCAGTGTTATTAAACTATTCTATTTTTTTTAAATAATTTCATAAACCTTCTAAATGATGTTATTTTATTCTTTTTTTTAAAAGAATAGATCTTTGTTTTTTCAAAAACAAAATACTATCCAAACAGTTAATCTTAACTGCAATTTTTAATTTTTTATAATCTTCTGTAATGTTTTGTGTTGTAAAACACGGCATAACTACTTTAAAACTTCATATTACGTCTTCCAAAAAATTCGTTTGTCCCGGGATCCGGGGATTGTGTTCTTCAAATACCGAAATTCCGGGATTTCTGAAGCGTCCTAAAATTGGATGCCCTAACTCTGATAAAAACCCATTTAACGAAATATCTACTATCTAATTTATTTAAATGTTAAAACATAGGTAAGCATGAGTGAAAGATGTATTATCTTCCTAAAACATGGAGCTCCTCAGACGATGAACCTCTTCCACAGAAAAAATATTTTCGCTCGAGACGATCAACAAGTATTTATGTGCCCTCTGAATAGTGATGTAAAAAAAATTTTAATCGATTAATCGTTAAAAAGATTACTAGAGGGAATCTATTAAAAGTTGCAATTAAATGCAGTAAAATTAACCGATTAATCGAATACTTTTCAATTTTTTTTTATCAATTTCTTTGTCTCTTTTGTTTGTATTCACTAGCGGACCCAGCAGACGTTGTCGACACTATAATGATATATAAACGATAATATAACGATAAAATAACGTTCGTAGACCCGATCAAAACATTCAATTTCGAACATTTTAGATATAAAAAATCCCAAAAAATCCTATATACAAATATTAAATTTAAAATGTCAGAATCAAGCTAAAAATATCCACTTCTTTCGCTAAAAAAGTATAGGTTTAATTAGAAAAAAGACTAAAATTTGTCCTGAAGCTCTTTTTTATCTGATCTAAATCATTGTCTTTGTACTGTGAAAAAGTTTTTTACAATTTATTTACTTACTTGGTTGGCGCTACAACCCTATGTCGGTTTTGGCCTTATTTAAGAATTTGCTCCAGACATTTCTGTCTCTCGTTTGCTGGCGTCAGTTAGAAATTCCAAGCTTCCTCAGGTTGTCCTCTACTTGGTCTTTCCCACGAAGATGCGGTCGTCCTCTTCTGCGTTGACCGCCGCTGGGTACCGAATGGAATGTTTTCTTCACTGGAGCATCGTCTTTCATGCGCTGAACATGACCAAGCCAGCGAAGCCGCTCGATTTTAATGCGCTTGACTATGTCGATGTCAGCGTATAGCTCATACAGTTCATCATTCCACTGTATTCGGTACTCGCCATTGACGCAGATTGGACCGAAGATCTTACGAAGAATCTTTCTCTCGAATGCTCCTAAAGTCTTTTCATCTTCGTCGAGTTATTCTTCGTTTGATCTCAATGCTGATGTCGTTGGTTGAGTTAATGCTGTATCCCAGATAAACGAAGTTCTTCACAACGTCGAAGAAGGTATTGTCAACGGTAACGTGGGTTCCAAGACTCTGGGACTGTTTGTTTGTTGACACCAAGTATTTCGTCTTATCTGCATTCACTGCCAAACCCATTCGACTTGACTCTCTTTCTAATCTGGAAAATGCTACACTGACTTCGCGCTTACTATAGCCAATGATATGGATGTCATCAGCATACTCAAGCAGCATTACACTCTTGTAGAATATTGTACCACTACGTCTCAGATCAGCAGCTCGGATGATCTTTTCCATCATTAGGTTGAAAAAGTCGCACGATAAGGAATCACCTTGTCTGTAACCTCGTTTGGTAACAAATGGTGGGGAGAAGTCCTTCCCGATTTTAACCGCGCTGCTGGTGTTGCTCAGTGTCATCCTGCAAAGTCGTATTATTATTTTTGCAGGAATACCAAATTCAGATATGGTGGTGTACAGGAGCTTCCTTATTGGGCTGTCGAAGGCGGCTTTGTAGTCGACAGGGTGTCTTTGTAGGCGGCATCTTTCTCTGCAGTGGCGTCGCGGCACTCCTGGTCGTACCACTGGTTTCGGCGAGGGCGGTGGTAGCCAATCGCCTCTTCAGCAGTCGCACGCATTGAGTTAAAAATGTGTGTCCACTGCGCGTATATATTATCGATTGGAGGAGTGCTTTGAAGCAAGAGTGAGAGTCGCGTGGCGAAAGCATCGGCTGTCTGTTTCGATTGCAGCTTGTCGACGTCTAGCTTTCTATGTGTAGGGTTGCGTGTATTCTTAGCTGCGCACAGACGTGTACGGATCTTGGCTGCAACAAGATAGTGATCCGAGTCAATCCGCACCACAGATCGTGCGTACATCCAATACAATGAAAGAGTGCCTTCCGTCGATCAAAACGTTATCAATTTGATTTTTGATTTTTCGATCTGGGGACATCCAGGTGGCATTATGAATATTGAGATGATGGAATCTAGTGCTACTTACGTTCATGTTTCGTGCTGCGGCGAAGTCAATCAGCCTCATTCCGTTATCGGAGGTGTAGTCGTGGAGGCTGAACTTTCCGACTGTTGTACCAAATATATTTTCCTTGCCCATCTAAGCGTTTCAGATTAGCCGCCAAACTGATGGTTGTTAGTTTTGACGTTGCCCAGGAATCACTACGTGGAGGTTTGAGTCGACTTGAGGCGCTTTCACAAGGATTATGCTGGCCTCGCCAGGTTGAAACAGTCAGACATGTTACCCTGTAAAGGTTCACCCCTGGTTTCCTCTACAATTTATTTAGTTTTTATAAAAATAAAGATACTGTTTCAAATTTGAATTTTTGTTTTTGCTTAAAATAGTCAAATATATTTAATAATGAAAAAACTTTTTACAAGTTTTTCTTTAATTTTTTCCAAAAATTTCCTCATTCTGAAGAAAAATGTCTTTGATATGTAAAAGAATTTGTGGTAATTTTTAAAAAGTGATAAATTGTACAATATTTTGCAAAATTTTTAAAAACAATTCAATTAAATTTTCTTAATTTGATTTAAAACAAGAACGTATCATAAAAGTTATCATAAAAGTAAGCAAAATTATTTGGTTTACATATTAAATACGATTAATGCATGGAATTAGAATTTTGTGCACGCAAGTTCGAGGGCAAACAAAATTTTCAATTTAGATCTAAAAAAAAAACTTTAAAACAAAAGCTACTTAAAATTAATCAAAATGGCTCCAAAAATTTGAAAAAATCACATGTATTGTTTGATTAATTTCAAGCAGTTTTTGTTTTAATTTTTTTTTTTTGTAATTAAATTTAAAATTTTTTCAGCCTTTGAACTTGCTTGCACAAAATCCTGATTATATGCATTTATAAAAAAATATATAAAAAAAAGTAACATTATTTGTTTAAAATGGAATTTAGGAACAATAGCTTTGAAATAGTAGTTAAGCGATTCCGTCTTTCTGTAGCAGTTGCCTCAGCTTTGGAAAAAAGCCGCTCTGATGGTACAGAACTTCCAATTAAAAAGCAAGGAGGTAGGTTATAGCTAACGGTACACGGTTATTTAAGATGAGCTCTATTGCGTTAATAAGCTTAAACTAACATGTTAATTGAAAAATTGTGAAATTGCACAATTTTCAAGTGATGGTTTTCATTCGATTATTTTGTCATTTTTCAATTATTTTTTCGGTTAATCGAATGGGAAAATGCGATACATTTAAATTTCTAACCAAAAGAAAATAACCGATTAATATAACCTTTTCGGTTAGTCGTTGCATCACTACCTCTGAACCAAACTGGGAACATACATTCTTGTGAAGCTTTTGGATATAGAAGAGGGCTATTTAGTTCCTGTTTCAGATGCACTTGCTCGATATGTTGAGACCCTTTTCTTGCTGATATTTCTTGTGAAACGCAATCATCAATACCGCTTTACTCTTTGTCAGAAGTCTTGAGGACTACAGTACCTACCATTATGTACCCAGAAGATTATGAAGTTGATGGTTCCCAAAGAGAAATTGTCATAACTAGAAATAAAAACATCAACAAAAAAGCTTTAAAAAAAAATTGAAGGAAAAAATATATGACACAAACTCATAGAAAAACCGTACCAGAACGTTCTTTAGGGTTAACTTGCAATAAAGAAAACTGTAAAAAAGTAAACCGAAACTTTAAACATTTTTCTCAGCAAACTCGAAAGTAAATATTTGAAGATTTTTGGAGGTTGGGGCCATTACGAGGTCAACGGGAATATATTGCCCGGTTTGTAAAAAAGCTTAAGACAAAGCCCAAAACTGTTGGAGCGAATTCAAGAAGATTAAGTGCTTTCGATTATTATCTTCTATTCCGAGTTGCATCTGCTAAAGTTTTCCTCAAATTCTTTACAAATACATTATATGTCCGAGAATTGTTTTTCCAAGATTGGATGTCCGAGAAATTGATGAACATATCGAAAGATTTTCAAATGTTGAATCCCACTATTGCCGCCAAAATAAAACTCGCGAATACTTATTTACAAAGTTACTTACTCTGCGAAAGATGTTTACTATGATTTTAAACGAATTAAGTAATCGAAAGATATTTAACCTATTTTCTTAAGCTGATCTTTTATCCGACAAGTGAAAAGACCTATTACACTTACGCTCATATCTCCGCTTCTGTACTTGGAATTTGATCACTTTTTTTCAATAAAGTCTGAATGTTGTAGTTTCTTAAGGGTCTATTGAAAAATTATTCAAGATTTTTAAACTAAGCTGGAAAGAAAAATCATGATTTTTGGACCTTTATTGGCTGTATGAGAAAATTTTTTAGAAACATATAATGCGAATGTAATGATGACAATATACTAAAAGGACTCAAAATTTTTTTTACAATAATTAGAGGTTATTGGAGGAATGTTTTTTACCATATTTTATCACCTTTTACGCTGCTGGTCGGAAAAACGATCAATACATTTTTTCTTGTAACGGAAAAATTTTAACTTAATAAGCAATTTAAGCATTTGTAAAACTTATTTTCAGACCTTGATTGGTGATGATATTAAGGAGTTAAATTTTTTTTTTTATAATAAGGAGCCCGGTAGAAAATGGGTTAGAGCAAAAAATTAGTCATTCCATCGCCCCAAAAAAAGATCAGTGTAGTTTTTGTATGTTATATAGCGAAGGTGCAGAGGACACTAAGAATACTTTAAAAGAATATACATATTCCCAGTCAATTAACATCAATTTTCAGATTGGCAAGAATAAAAAAGCCATGTGCGACTACTTCACATGGCGACTACTTCATTCTGACTATACTAGAAATAATTCAAAAATTTTACATAAGAAAATTTCTCTACTTAACACTACCAAAGATTTCGAAAAAAGCACTCCTGTAATTAGATTATCTGAGCATAAAGCCGGTTCGATTTGTGGGGAGGCAAAAAAATCGCCCATTGCTCAGTGAAAATCGTATTCTAGGGATCAAAATAAGAAACTTTGCCCGATGAACTATACCTCTAAAACGAATTCTAATGCCCCAACTTTTGACTTTTGTCCCGTAGGGTCAAATTTTGAAAAATCCCTCTTTAACACATTTAGTCAAAGACCCATGCCTGTGGCACACCCCCTGGAATCCTCTGAGGGTTCCCCATACAAACATTTCACAAAATCACCATTTTTGGCTTTTCTTTGCTATCATCAAACAACATTGATAAGATATTTTCCGAATGCGCATAATATGAATTATCTGTAATTACTATAATTAATAATATAATATAATTAAAATATATTACAGCAATATAATTATCTGTGAATGGTGATTTTTTAAATGTTTGTAGGGGGGTTCCAGGGGGTGTGCCACTGGCATGGGTGGATCGGCCCTCCAAAGTAAGGGGGAGTCGGTCATACATTTGGACTCGATTAGTGCACTCTAAATGGGTCAAAGAGGGATTTTTCAAAATTTGAACCTACGGGACAAAAGCCACAAGTTGGGGCATTAGAATTCGTTTTAGAGGTATAGTTCCTCGGGCAAAGTTTTTTATTTTGATCCCTAGAATACGATTTTCTCTGAGCAATGGGCGATTGTTAAATCGACCCGCCTCACTGAAAATGCTACTTTTTATTGATAACTTTGACACTATTCTGTCTTATTCGTTAATTGAAGGTTAAATTATTTGATTTTTTGGTTTTTTCTTACATTTTTTGATATGACTTTAGTACTGAAGTACTATCTTTCTGTATAAAATACTGAAGTATTTGAAGTATTTGCGTATCTGCAAAAAATCATAAAAAGAAATCAACAAACTGGTGTATTTAATCTTTTAAAGAAAATATTTTATAGTACTTAATTCTTTATTTCTTACAATCATTATAAATACTAAGTATTTAAGTACACAAATACAAAAAAGTTTCTTACTTTTTAACTCAGTGTTTCCTCTTAAATCAGATAAAACACATAAGCAAAAAGTGAAAAAGTGCACTCAGAGTCGTAGCCAAGGGGGTTTTCGGGGTTCAAACCCCCCAGAGGGTCGAAATTTTAATAAACATTAATGCACTTAAATAATTATTTTGTTGAATCAATCATATACTTAAGTTAGGTTTACGTGTCACAGGTTGAATTGTGTACAAAATCATAGTGAAAACAAATGTATAGTGATTTATCGGATCAAACGTGATACATTCAAAGTTACCATCACTATTGTTTTCACTATCCTTGACATCGGCAGTTATAGATGATGGTAGTGATGATAACAGTGAAGCCAACAAGAATGACATAAACATGTATACTGAAAAAACCTTTATAATTCGAACCGCCTAGAAAGATTTTATAGTATACTTCAGGCAGAAGCTTATTTTAATTTTCCATTGAACGGTTCTCAAAATTTAAAATTTCAGCATCCATTGTTGTGTCGCTGGAGTTGGTTGTGTCACTTTAAACAAAAAGAGTTTTTAAAGAATCAACTTTCAAATTAAAGATATGAGTCTAAACCTTGTTTAATTTTTGAGAAATGTTTGATGTTATTCATGAGTTGTGAAAAGTTGAACTTTCATTTTTCAGAATTCTGACCCGAGGAAGAGCTAAAGTCAATCATTAAAGTAATGTTGTGAATTTTTAAGTTTTGAGATTTACTTTTATAGTTTATGTGAAAGTTTTTCAGTCTCTAAAATTTTATTAATTCTCATCCCTAGAATTTGTTAAAACATACAGCTGCGGTCAAAATAATAGTAGCGCCCTTATATTCATACATGTTTGGATAAATAATACTAGTATACGAATTTCGGATCCGGTAAGTCCATTTTCATTCCTATATGTACTTTCAACACTCGTTCCACTCCGTACTCAGTTTCCTCCTATATTGTTAAACTTTCAAGATACAGGGTGTTTTACGGTTTTGGTACGTGTTTAGTATTATTGATCTAGAATCTAAACTACTCACCATAAAATAAAAAATAATATTTTGTATTCTAGAAAAAATATCAGATTTTTCATAAGTATATCAATCGCTTTCGTGTCATGTGCTGTAGCGGAGAAAAAATTTTGAGATTATCCAAAAAAATATCTACAAATTTTCTATCTTTTGTTTTAGCGGAGCTGTTACTGTCCAAAGTTAGAATTTAAAAAAATACTGTTGATTAAGTGTATTTTTACATGAAAAAAAGACATTTAAAATTTGGACGATTACAGCTCCGCTTAAACAAAAGATACAAAATTTGTTGATATTTCGTTGAGTAATCACAAAATTTTAGCTCAGCTGCAGCACATGACAAGAAAGTGGTTGATATATTGATGGAAAGGTTGATATTTTTTCTAAAATAAAAAATATAACTTTTTATTTTATGGTGAGTAGTTTAGATTCTAGATCAATAATACTAAACACGTTCCAAAACCGTAAAACACCCTGTATCTTGAAAGTTTTACAATATAGGAGGAAACGAGTACGGAGTTGGAACGAGTGTTGAAAGTACATATAGGAATGAAAATGGACTTACCGGATCCGAAATTCGTATACTAGTATTATTTATCCAAACATGTGTGAATATAAGGGCGCTACTATTATTTTGACCGCAACTGTACCTCCGTATTTCAATGGGCGATCTCCATTTGAACGGATGTGCATCCCTTAGCATACACAGTCATTGCACAGCAACAGAGCAGGACGTTTTGATAGAATTTGCAAAAAAAAAACTTAATTTTTGATATTTTTTTATGTCATTTCCATACAAAAACTTTCAAAATTCAAATATCTTAATTTTTATTTCTTTTTTTTTAATATCTTACAAATTTTTTCAGAAGTTGTTTTTTTGATTATTAATATTAAAGCTTTCATATGTATAAATTTTAGGAGTTTTGGCCATGAATGCAAGCACTCAAAACCTTTCCAACGATATCTTGAAAATAATAATTGTATTAGAAATAATGAATTTATTTAAATTTTATTGAAATCAAATTTAAAAAATAAAAAATTCGAAATAGACATGAAAAACAGCATTATTTTGAATGCTATTGGAAAACCTTAACAATTTTTGAAGCAGGTTGGAAGAGCCTTTTCCGGCCTTTAATATCTGACAGTTAAGTTTTTTTACACTTATTCTAGCAGCCAAAATATTTACAAAAAACCTGATTTTTTTTGAGGTTTTCGCAAAATGTTTTTGCTCAATGGCGGCTATGGTAACAGCCAACATATTTTGGGAATCGTTTTTAAATAGACCAAGATTTATTTTTTGAGAGGTAAGAATAGAACTTAACTCTAATGGAAATCGAGGCACCTTTATGTATTTACTTACATATATAATATATAAAAAACTTAACTCGAAAATGAAATTAAACAAAAACTTGTATGATTTAATGTATTAATTTTGAGTAATTAATTAATAATTCAAAACCCCACGGGTAAATCCTGGCTTGCCTTGAGTGCACTCCTAAACAATTAGGAAAATTCAGATGCGACAGTCAGTTATACGAGCGACGATATTCGTAAATTGATAGTTCGTAAAAATAATTTTGTTTTTAATTAGCTATAATTTAATCTCTTTGATTTTAAAAGCATGAAGAATAGTTTTTGACTTTTGAATTTATTAACTTTTTGTATGTATTTTTTTATATTTTTTATTGCATTATTTTATTTTAACGTTTGGTTTGAACATTTTACTTTTATTTTATTATTTAAATATTTATTAACATTTTTAAATTTAAAATCACTGGATTTTAACAAAGACTTCGTCGCTCTCGATTCAATACGTTTTCGTTAAATCATTCTATTACACTGTGCGGCACCTAAATCTGTTTTTTTAATAATTTCTACGTTTTTCTCTTAATTTAAGTATGAGAAATGTCGTGGTCTTATTCGTTTTGCCACTTTAGAATAAATTTGTTTTTTAGATTAAAAGCTTAGAATAGAAAATTAATTAACACATATACTCATTTTTATGTTGATAGCTCTTGATCTATAAGGATATTAATTTTTGCTTCTTCAGCAAAGTTGTTCTTATGTTTCTATATGAAAAAATCGCATCCGTCGAAATCGTAATATTTCGTATTTTCAATATATATTATTTTTTAAAGCCCAATACAATTTAAGGAAACAGTACCTTTTTTGTGCCAATTTTGTAATTTTTTCTCTAACAAATCAACAAAATTTGCTTGCTTAAGAATCTACGCTTTTAAAATATTGACAAAAACCAATCAGTTTAATTTTTAAGAACTTATAATACAGTAAGTGAATTTTATAAAATGTTTCGATATAAATTCCAGTAACTTTGAAAATGAAATTTTGTGATATTAAATTATACTTAAACAAGGTAAGCTTGCCACTATTTTCTCTATTTATTTTCGTTTTGTTTTATTTTTTTTTTTTAGTTGACAAAAAGCACTTAGATTTCAAAACCATTTGAAGCTGATTTAAATGTCCTTTTTCATTTTCTGTAACGCTACTGAAATACGTTATTTAAATAAATAAAACTTTAAGCTCAACTTTTGTTATTTTCTCGTTGAATTTTGCGAGCCAATTGAGTTTGAAAATCAAAATAGCAAAACAAAAATAAACCAAATAATACCAGCTTGAAACAAGAACAATAAACTATAGGCAACAGTCTCTGCATTGAATGATAGGAAAAGTATTCTATATTTTGGTATTGTATTGTTCAAATTGAAAAGGACTCAAAATCAAGTTGAAAAATTAAACTGCTTCACCAACGATGTATGATAATTTCAAGGATTACGTTAATCACCTTAATCTCTTATTCGTATTCATGTGAATTAAGCAGTAAATAACTTGTTCAGTGGATTACGCTTTTGCAAGTATTCCACTGTTTTCGTATACCCATATTATTTCTATTTTATTTGATCTGTAAGGGCAATTCAATCTTTCTTATCATCTTAGAACATTTTTTTTATGTATTTATAGACAATTCTTTAACATGTGCAATATTTTAAATTCATGTAAAATAAATTTTCTTACAAAAAGTGCTGTACACCAAACTCTATTATGGCCACAAAAATCGACCAATATTGTGCAAGGTAAATAAATTGCCAAACAATTTACAAAAAATAAAAGTACTTTCATGAAAACTTTACTGAAAGCAAAAAACAAATTATACTTTTCAACGAGCTATAAAATCAACAACAATGAAAACAATAGCCAAAACATTGACAAAAAAACAAAAAAAAATGTGCAAACAAAAACACATAGGTACATAAATAAATATTCCCATGCTGAAATAATATTTTGAACAATTATTAAAAATAAAAAAATATCATCAAAAGCACAAATGCTTAAACGAATCGAAATTTTTTTTAAATATTTTTTGTTTAATTGCATTTTGTTGGAATTGTAATTTCATAAATGTTGAATGAAAAATGTGATGATGGTGTTTTTAGATTTGTTTGTTCGATATCAGTGTGAAATGTTTTCTTGTGACTTAAAATTTTTACGTTTAACTAAACTAAAACCAATTTTCTGCCTTGGTAAATTTATAATCCTAAGAAATAAGCTTATAAATTTCACAGCATTGTAAAGCAAACGTAAACTTAATTTAATTATTTAGTTTATTAAAAGCGGAAATATTCTTATCTCCTTTGCTTGGGGACATAAAATTAACTAGTCCGATAGATTATTAACTTTAAAAAGAGAAAAAAGAGACAACACGTTAATTTTCAGTGCTTTCCAGTATTTTATTTATCGTATTTGAATCGCTTCTGATAATCAGAGTGAGTCCAAAAACTTTATTGAAAATGTGTATAAACAGGAAAAAGATTTATTCACATCCTAACAAGAAGAGAAGTATTTATTCTAACGAAATTGTAACCGGAAGCACAATCGTAAACAATCGTTATTCATGTTTCGAAAACGGCAACCAGAAAAAACATGCCACAAATTGTTCATAAACAAGGATTTATTGATACATAGTCGAAACAAAACTCGTTATATAACCAGAGCCAAGGACCAAATACTAGCAGCTATAAACAATTTTAGGCTTAGTGGTATTAGTGGGATGTGAGAAGAATATCGTGGATGAAAACTTTAGCTCATAACTTATCATATACCAAATAACATTAAAGTTGAAACAACTTTGATTTTCCTTAATTAAGCTTATTTGGAATAGGAGCAAAATATTTCAACAACTTAAAACAAAATGTATTTTTCTGATAGAAAAATTCATTATTTCGTTGAGTTTTGAAAATTTAAAACAAATTAAAAAACCTTAGGGCAAACCTCAAGGTATTCACAAGATTTAAAAACTTAATTATATCTCGCTAAGTACAAGAGCTACTGTAAAACTTATGGTATTAATGTAAAATTTGATTGTTTGACCTTATGACAAAAATACAAACAAACTTTTGACGTCATCAAATCGTGGAGGTGCAACGTTGCCTGTGCAACGAATATGCTATATCGCTACACGGAAAAATAAAATTCATAAACTTTAAATGAAAGCTGTTCATTAAATTTTTCTAGACCATTTTATGAATAAATTCATTATTTTTAATGGGTTTTTCGTTAACTTAACAAACATTTTCATTAAAGTTTATGAACGAGGTCACAAATTTTAATGAAAGCAATTCATAAATATTTCTTCAGAGCAACTCTGAAATATGAATTTATGAATAAGATAATGAACAGTCTTCATTAAAATTGTCAAACAATCTCGTCGTCTAACGGAACATTGCTATATTGTAGCGGTGGGTAATTTCATAAATTTTTCTAATTCATTGTTGTTTGTGAAAAGTAATAAGTTAAAAGTGCTTAGAGGAAAATAAAAGATAAAAAAAAGTGTATTTTCCAGTTACGTAAAACTTTTTACGTAAAGAATAAAAAATGTTTTGTGCTTTGTGCAAAAAAGAATACAAAAATATAAATATCTTTATAGAACATATAAAAAATATGCATTTTATTTCTAAAAAGGATACGTTGCGTTATCAATTTTATGCACAATTGTTTGGTGCTGTTAATATTTATAAAAGACAATTTTAAAGAAAGCATTCTGATTTAGAGTCTTATAAAACAAAAATTATTGGCAAATGTTTGCAGCAATCAAAAACAAAAAGAAGCACTAGTGTTGCCAACGAGTGTATTACCAACGAAGCCGATCGCATTGCTAGCGCAGATGAGTCAGTCAATTTTTGCTTGAAATACTTCTTAATTTTGCGAATCATTTTTTTCAATAAATACTTTAATTATTTTCATTTTATGTAATAAAATAACACTTATTATTTGCCAGTTTAACTCAAGACTGTAAGCATATTAATAAAATAAATAAAATGTATGTAATATATACTTTTGAATATTTAAACAATACATTTTCATTTAAATTCATTAGGTTAAGTGTGTAAATATTCCACAATTTCTTTCAACAATTTCATAAATAAAAAATTAACTCATATTTCCATTCAAATTTAATAAAATTTGCATGAAATTCTTCATTAATTTTATGACCTTTTCATTAATTTTAATGAAATTGTTCATTAAATTATTTGAACTTTTTCATATGTTGAATGAAATTCTTCATTAATTTTTAACGAACATATTCATAAAGTTTAATGATTTTTTCATTTATTTTAATGATTTTATTCATTAAACTTTAATGAAATTTTTCGTGAAATTATACGTTATGTTGTTCATTAAATTTTTAAGTTCATGAATACCGTTCATTAAATTTTAACGAATGTGTGCGTTGGTTGAAAAAGAACGAATATTTTCATTTAAAAAACGCACAAAATCACTAATTTTATGCACATTTTCCGTTCCGTGTACACAAAGCCTAATATAACACGCTACACTCTTATTATAGAAGCAGCGGTAGAAATTATAATACGACAGTAAATGCCGGCCCTTCTGATAAAAATAATAAAAAAACTATATATAATAATAAGCGGCAGAAGCCACTTAACCCTGGAATACTAACCTACTTAAAATTTATCCACTCCGTATATAAAAACAATTAAATCTACGAAGTTAAATATTTTTGTGTTGTAGTTTTTTTTAATAAGAAAAGAAAGCTTATGTTTATTTGAAGTAATAAAATGAAAAAATGATTTATATTTAAAACAATACATATGTACTTCTACTTCTTTAATTTCGTGTCCGGAATTAAAGCAACAAAAGTGCGAAAATTTTGCTTGGAAACTTATCTCGGTAGCAAAAGGCATAACGGGTAATTTAACGGTGTAATTAGGTAATGGCATTGAGGTTAAGGTAAGTGTATCACAGATAAGGTTGGTAACTAGGCCTTAGGAGTAAAAAACCAAAGACTGAAACGAAAACAAAATGAAAGACAAGTACGATTAAAAAACAAAATGAGCAAATTCAAAAGCAAAAGTAAAAGCAACCGAGAAAAAATAAGCAAATACGTAAAAGTAAAAGCAAAAGCAAAGGCTAAAGTAAATGAGCAAAAGTAAAATTGAAACAGCAAAATCAAACCAGCTAAAGCAAAAGCAAATAAGCAAAATCAAAAGCAAATCAGATAAAGCAAAAGCAAAAACAATGAGCAAAACAGCAGCAAAGAGCAAAAGTAAAAATGAGATTGAAAGCAAATGCAAAACTACATGAGCAAAAGCTGAAGGAAATGAGCAAAAGCGAATGAGCAAAAAAAATGTACAAAGGCAATTGAACATAAGCAAAAGCAAAAGTGAAATCAAAAGCAAAAGCAAAAGCTTAAGGAAATCCAAAGCAAGAGCTAAAGCAAATAGTAAAATGCAAAATAAAGTCAGAAAAACCGAACGCTAATGAGCAAAAGCAAAAGTAAACGAACGAAAAATTGAAAAAAAAAAACAAATAAGTAAAAACAACAAAATCAAACCAGCTATAGCAAAAGCAAATAAGCAAAATCAAAAGCAAATCAGATAAAGCAAAAGCAAAAACAATGAGCAAAACAATAGCAAAGAGCAAAAGTAAAAATGAGATTAAAAGCAAATGCAAAACTACATGAGCAAGAGCTGAAGGAAATGAGCAAAAGCAAATGAGCAAAATAAATGTACAAAGGCAATTGAACATAAGCAAAAGCAAAAGTGAAATCAAAAGCAAAAGCTTAAGAAAATTCAAAGCAAGAGCTAAAACAAATAATAAAATGCAAAATAAAGTCAGAAAAACCAAACGCTAATAAGCAAAAGCAAAAGTAAACGAACGAAAAATTAAAAAAAAAAACAAATAAGTAAAAACTTTGAGCAAAAGCACATCAGCAAAGCAAATGAGCAAACACAAAATAAATAAGCGCAAGAGCAAACCAAATGAGAAAATGCTAAAGTTAAATAACTTATTGTTAATAACAAACTTTTCATGAACACTCCTTTATTTCCTACCGAATACTCTATTTTTCTCTCAAAATAATTCTTCTTTTTTTTTTCTTTCGTTGCCGAAGGTCTTTTATGTCATTAATTCTTTTAAATGATTAACTCGCATTAATCTTCTCCAGTAGCAAGGAACAACAATAACAGCAAACAACAACAACAACACCAAACAGCGAATACAACCATAATAAAAGGAACAAATTGCATGGAATTAATTGTCAAAATGATTTAAGCAAATTCAATTTATAAAAGTCATTTTCAATGGGAAATAATTTTTTCCACGCTTGCTCCCTGCAACCATAGCGTTGAAGTTTTTCCCGACGCTCAACCCACGAGCTATTCGGCGATTTTGCTTCAATTACTGTAATCCAAATAAATGAAACTGTCAAAAACTTGTGCACACGTTGACAGCCAACAAACAGCAAAAACATCAGTTATTTTTATTTATTGTTGGTTGTTTTTTGTTCTTTCTCATGGTTTTAATATTTTTTTTTTAAGAGTCTAGGCTTAAGTGAGCGGTTCATGGATTCGAATAATTTAAAGTTTGGTAAATTAAAATTTTATGAGATGTTAAATAGAGCGTACAATTTTAAAATTGCATTAGTGGGGCAGAGTGGGGTAGGATTCATAACACAAAACAGAATAACTCACTTGATGAAAAGAGAAAACCTAATTGAAAAAAGCATTGTAAATAATTTAGCAAATAGTATCGGAGAACTCTGGAAAATTGTCACTGCAATGAGCAAAATATACATAATTTTCCAAAAATAGATTAATCTTTAGTAATAAATTATAAAGCACAAAAGCAAAACTGTGGACTCACCTGTCCAAGAAATATTGCTACATTAAGGCACGGTTTAGTCCAAATATGAATTCATTCGGTCTCTAAAACCATTTTTTAATTATGGAAAATACATTCTTTAGTTGAATTAAAATTATAAAACTTATCCATGTAGAAGTAAAAATCAGACTAATTTTAAGAGAAAATAATATTTTCCTGCTTAAACACGTGACACTACTATTATATTGCACACAGTGAAAACGATGATTTTAAAAATTAACGGTAATTTCTATAAGACTTTAGCAAGGGACAACATTACAATTGTACTAATTTTGTAATTTTTTTCTTTCTGAAAGTGTTTCCGGCTTTCTTTTATTGAACCTTGTATTATTTTTTGATGTACTACTATTTTGTTGCACAAACCACAAAAAGTAATAAAGACTTCAAATTAAAAATGTATTTTAATAAAATAATACAGTGATGTCCATGACAACTAACCCCAAATGACATCTTTACACACAAATGCACTTTAACACCATTAGCTTTATGGTGAAATATATTCTGTAATGAATTAAATTTATTTGAAATTTTCAGAGTTTGCTATCATTCTGTCATAATAGTATATTTTGACCCATGATCGATTTATTTGTGTGAACCTGACTGCTCTCGATTGGGTTTCAATTGTGGCTGCAATAATTTAAAAATGCTCAAAAATTTAAATTCATTGCTTATCAAAAGCATTCTGAGCACGAACTCATGGCTAAAATACTTTTGCAATTTTCACTTTTTGCTGATTGGTTTGTGCTTTGATAAATGTTTGAATGTAAACAGTATAAACGAACGACAAACCAACTCACCCACCGACCAACCAACAGCAAATACACTCGAGCATACATCAAACAAACACACTTGTGAGCATATCTTCGACTTGTCTGCGTACATATTTGATGCGGTTGCGGTTATGATGAGTTACGGTTTACAAGAACATCAACATAAATTTCCATAAGTTACTTCATTCTTCATTCTTCTTTTACTTTTTTTATTGGTCTTTTTATTCAAAAATACAAAGATTTCTTAAAACACTTTTTTTGACCACATTTCTTGTTGCAGCTACAGCCAGTTACTGCTACTACGAAACTACTATTTTTTGTTTATGTACTCTTTCGCTCACGTTCCCTTTCTTTACCCCTTTCTCTATCTCCTACTCCGTTCTGCATGGTTTTCCTATAACTCGTTCTTGCCACGAACCGCAGCAACCATAAAATATAAATTATGAATGCAGAGTTCTTGCAGCTACTTCTTCACCGATTTACTGACTGAACCTACTTTTAAACTTCCATTAGTTTTTTTTTTTGTTTGCCTTTCCAATGCCATTTTCTGCTTACTCTTTTTTGTGTCTGCTTCCATATTTGGGGGATTTTCTTAATATGTTTGCAAGGATATTTTATGCAGTAAACTTTATAATGTGTGTGCTTAATTCTATATTTCCGTCTTCTATTTTTTTTTTTGTTTTCTTTCAACTTTATTTGTGCCAAAGTATCACATTACAGCAAAAAATAAAAATAAATAATAAAAAAAGAAAAAAAAAAAACATAAACCAAAGTAGGCAAACAAACATTACCGAAATGGTACATTCGTTAAAATCGTCTAGCATAAAAAACCATGCTACGAAGAATATATGTGAAAGACATAAACAAAACAGGCAGAAAATAGAAGCTAACAAAACGGAAGTAGGTTAAGCGTGCAAATAAATAACATGCAAGTGATACAAAAAAAAAAAAAGCTTTAGAACTTTTGAGAGAGAAAGATTTTAGTAGCGATAAGGATTAAATAGATGCCAAAGACAGCAGGTAGAGAAAATTGAAGGTGTTATTTTTTTGGTATTTTGTTTTTTTTTTGCGACTTGATTTTAGTTAGGGATAAATTCCGTCTTCCATCGTTTTAATGGACAGACAAGCAATTCCTTGGATACTAAGATCTGTCTTATTTTTGTTTGTTATCTTCTATTTCATCCATCAGAACTCTCTGATCTCTATTTTAATTGTAATGTTACTTGAGATAAATGAAAATAAAAAAATTTTTTTTTGTTAATAACACTGTGTTACAAAAATGAGCCTTTATTTTTTCTATGAACCAAATAAAACTTTTCGGATAGGGTGGAAAAATTAAAATACATTCTTTTTTGCCAAACAAAAGGATTGCTCCATAAATTTGTTAGAAAAAGAAGCAGTTTTTGGAATTTGATGAAACTTTATTTCTAAAAGTATAATGGAACGCTGGTTCCGAAGTTGGTATCGTTTTTTTTTAAATCGGTTTTAATTTTTTTTACCAGTTTTGGTTTGTTAAAGAACCGATTTTTTTATGAGTATTTTTGTTAATACCTAAATAGTTAATGCAGTGATTTCAGAAATGTATTTGTTTTTTTGTACCGGTTACAGCTTTAATTTATTTCACAATAGTAAAAATTCACAATAAGAGTATGACCCGTTATGAACTTAATTATGTAGGAAAAAACGGAATGTTTTAAAAACGAAAACAACTCTTTCTGTTTTTTCCAACAAATATGTGGAGCAATCCCGATGCGTGGCACCACAGAACTTAAAAAAAAAAAAAGTATAGCAGTGAGGGGACTGCCGACCGAAGCGAAAACATATATGTAAAATATTAGTATTCCCAGGAAGACTTTGTCCTGCTAATCAGAAAAAAATTTTATATTTTCACCCCCTCAACCTTTGATTATTTCTTTCAAAAATTTTTAGATATCATTTTAGATATCATTTTAGAATTTAGATATCATTTTTATTTTATAATTACACCAAACTTTATTATAACATTTAAATTGAATATTGTTGATATAAAAATAAAATACAGGGAGCACTATTGAATGAAAAATAATCCTCAAAAATGATATTTAATTTTTTCTTGTGTAGAGCTGTAGCTAAAATAAAATAAATTTACATTTTTTTATATATGATATTTTGTTTGATGGGTCTTGAAGTCTCTCTTAATGCCTGCATTTGAGATCTTGCTACAAGGAAAACAGAAAACAGAAAACAAAGCAAGCAAGTGCAATGTATTTTCTGCCCCCGATTCGGTTCATCCGTTTATCCGGTTCATCATTAATGCACATTATTTTCATCTTTTGTCACTTCATTATATTTTAAATTTTGGGTTTTAATAAAAAAAAAACAAAGTAAAACATAAACAAAAATATAAATGAAACTTATTGAAATAATTAATATACACTAAAAATACATAATAATATGTACACATATACATAAAATTTTTATTTACATACATTTCATTGAATTTCATTTACATTATTTTCACCGTTTGCGTCATTAATCATTGCATTATATTTTTAAAAAAGATACTATAGGCTTATGGTAGCTGAAATAAGAAACAAAAAATTTTGGACGATGCAGTCCCACTCATGATAAAATTATTATTAGGTAGCCATGACAGCTACTTATTTTCTCACGATCTGCGACCATCGAATTTAAAAAAAAAGAAAATAATATAAAGTGCGTGTCATTGGTAGCTACACACATTGGCAGCTTTCAGCGGAGTCAATAGTTGGCAACTTTTTTTTTTAAATTTGAGTGAGAAACCTTTGCAATTAAATTATCCATTCACAGCAGGTGACTTCTTTGAATGCGGCCAATATGTGTGACACACGTTCTCTATTTTGTTTTCTTTTGCTTGACATTCGATGGTCAAAACACGAAATGTCACTCCAACCTATTACTTATTATACCATGGTCCCAGTCAGAGAATATGCTGGCGACATTTATAAAACTACAAATGTTTTTATGTTGGTCATGAAACTCATATACACGCTCTTGGATATTGGCTACCAGGCGCTCAGCAAATGCAGCAAGCATGGCAAAATTAAACAAGGTGATGTTAGGGCGGAGAGCTGGTGACCGAAACTGTCAAAACGAAGTTGACATTTCATACAAAATCTGCAAGCAATTAGAATGCAATATGAAAGCAAGACTTTGCAAATATATCAAAATGGATGATATTGACAGTTATGGTCACTTAGAAAGAGGACACATTCAGCCCCAACTCTACCTTTTCTAATTCTACTATGGCAGCAAGCAACCATCAATAATTTTGTCTGCTGACAAATCATTCCTTCATAAAGAAATCATGAAGGATATTTACTGTTTTTCTATCAATATATATGTAGATCTGTAGCTGAACTAAAATACATTTACAACAACAATTACCAAGCAAATCTACGACAACGATGAACATAGAAGAGTAGTATCACATCGGTTGCGCAACGTTAGAGGGGATGAACCGAATTGGCGGCGGAAAATAAACAGCACTTTGCTTGCTATGTTTTTTGTTTGCCTGGTAGCAAGATCTCAAGTGGAGGCATTAAAAGAGACTTCACGACCAGTCAAACAAAAAGAAAATATCAAAAATTTAAATTTATTTTATTTTAGCCTACAGCTAGCTCTACATATACATTGAAAAAAAACAGTAACATTCAATAGCTGCATTCCCGTGGTCGTTGATCTAGAGCGCGGCTCTATTTTATTCACAAAACAAAAACAATCGATTTCTAGCTTTATTTCTGATCTTACTGTGGGTTTAGACCGCCTAAACAAACGAAAAATTTATCGCGAACAATTTATTGCAATAAATTCTTTGTTCGGATTACTGTTAAGACCGCACGAACATCAAACGCGAGCAAACATTGGCCGCCATCTTGTATGTTCAGGCGGTGTAAACAGCAATTTGTGCATTTGGCCGAACATCAATGAATGTAGGGTTGATAACTCCTTATTTTTATATTAGTACTAAAACTTATACTCCGTTTCTCAACAACAAATGGCTTGCCACTCCATAACAATATATTACTCGTTTAAGCTATTATAAAAAAGACGTGTGTTTAACTTAAGGGTTCATTTAAGTTTTTCAACGAACAAAAAATAAATGTTTTCACATTTTTCGTGTGCCAATAAATTTCGTAAATTTTAAGGCAATTAAATAAAAATTGCTTCCAAATTGTATGCACTTACACAGAGAAAACAACATTTTGAAAAGTAGCAGAAACGTGCCTCTTTGAAAAACGTTTAACCCAGATTTTGCACTTCTAACGTTTATTTAAATTTTAAGAACGAACATTTTAAAATGAAATAGTAAAACGTTGATATTCATTTAAAAAACGAAAATTTTCAACATTCTAAGATGTTCGTTTGATTTTTAGTAAAACGTTTATTTTCATTTTAAAAATAAACATTTTAAAACAAGATTCTAAAATGTTCGTTTGATTTTTAACAATAAACATTTTAAAATGGAATATTAAAACGATTTTTTTTCATTTTAAAAACGAAAATTTTCATTATTTCCCATTAATTTAAAACATTTTCAAAAATTCCCATTTTTCTAATATATAAAATTCTTCTGTCACGGGGTACGTAATCGAACTCCTCCGAAACGGCTCGACCGATTTTCATGAAATTTTGTATGTATATTTTGTAGGTATGAGAATAGGTCGTAAAGTATATTTCAACCTCCTACTAACAGTGGGCGTGGCACCTCCCATACAACCCAAATTTGCGATATCGAATATCTTTGGAGTTATAAGCCGCTTAGCCTCGGAATTCGGTATTCGACAATTTACACGTGCCGCTTCGCAGATAAAATTTTGTGAGAGTTGGACAAGGGGGCGTGGCACCTCCCATACAACCCAAATTTGCGATATCGAATAGCTTTGGAGTTATAGGCCGCACATCCTTGGAATTCGAAATTCGACCACAATTTACACGTGGCGTTTTACTGATAAAATTTTATGGGAGTTGGACAAAGGGGCGTGGCACCTCTTATACAACCCAAATTTGCGATATCGAATAGCTTTTGAGTCAATCAAACAAAGCAAACAAAGCCTCGGAATTCAGCATTCCAACTCAATTTACACATGCAGTTTTACTGATAACTTTGTATGGCGTTGGACAAGGGGGCGTGTCACCTCCCATGCAACCAAAATTTGAGAAATTCTACAGCTTTTGAGTTATAGGTCGCACAGCCGTGGAATTGAGTATTCGACCACAATTTACACATACAATTTCACTGATAACATTTTATTCGCGTTTGGCAACGGGGCCGCGGCAGCAACGCGCCGGGTTTAAGCTATCTATATATATAAAATGGAATGTGTGTTTCTTTATTTGTTTGTTTGTACCTTATAGGAGACCAAACCTCTGGACCGATCTTCCTGAAAATTTCACAGCATTTAACTGGGACTCTGGCATGATTAATAGGGTACTTTTTCGACCACGCCCACTTTTACGCCCACTTTTTTAAAATTATGTAATGGCTCCCATATAGTTTTTAACAGATTTACTTCAAATTGTATACACATTATACTCCAGGCGAGGTAGAAATAAACATTTCTTACGCCACGCCCCCTTTCACGCCCCTTTTAACGCCAAATTTAAGTTTGAAACTTTTTGTTCTCTGTACAAATTTGTTCCTTCCAACAGATTATTTTTTATTTGGTAGTATATTGCTCTTAATATTGTTAACGTCGCCATATTGCTATGAACCACGCCCACTTCACCGCCCCCTTTTTTTAATTCAGATACTTACTTATACCACTAACAATGTTTGCTATACAAAATACTTTTTTGTAATATGTATTTACCTAAAGTTTTATATACTTTTTATCTACAGGTATGGTAGCCATAGATTTTTTTATTACCAAATCCCCCTTTTTCGCCCCATTTTACTTTAATTATAATTAATCTGCTTTCAATCTATACATATAAAAATGAATGTCTGTCTGTCTGTTTGTTTGTTTGTTTGTGCTTTATAGGAGGCCAAACCCTTGTACCGATTTTCCTGAAACTTTCACAGCATTTTATTATGACTCTGGAAAGAATAATAGGCTATATGAAGTTTTTATTGGACAAAGGGGCGTGGCACTGCCCATATAACCAAAAAATTTAAATCGCCATATTTTGGCATTTTTTGACCTACGTTGATGCTATTTGGAACATATGGTATTGGCATAATTAGGAATACGTACCAGGAGAAATGTGGGTGGGACCACACCTCATTTTAGGAAAATTAAAAATCGCAATATAGTCTTAACTACTGGACCGATCGTCATTAAATTTTCACAATAGGATATTCTTACGAAATAATAAATTCTTGACTATATAAAGTTGTGAGTGGACGAAGGGGCGTGGCCTCGCCCATATAACCCAAATTTTAAAATCGTCATATCTTGGGCATTTTTTGACCAACGGCGGCAGTATTTGCTATATATGGTATTAGCATGAATAGAAATACGTACCAAAAGAAAAGTGGGCGGAGCACGCCCCTTTGTTTGCGATATATTGGAGGCTGGACCTGATAACCGATCTTAAATTTTCACAGCGTTCAGCTTTGACTCAGGAATACTTATTACATGATAATATTTTTCGACCATGCACACTTCTGCACCTACTTTTTTACTACGTTTATTAACGGCTATACCACAAATCATGTCATTAAAATCATTAAAATACATATAAATTAAAATAGTGGGGTAGCCCCATTCTCTTTCTCCCACAACTGTCTCCAAAACAGCTGATTTTGTAATATGTGTTGGTTAAAATAGAGAGTGGGGCAACCCCATTCTCATTCTCCCACAACTGACTGCGAAACAGCTGATTGTGTAATTGCTGCTTTTTGATTGGTCTAAAAATAAAAAGGGGGAGCATGAAGCAAATTACATGCGATTCAGCGCTGAATTCTAATTGGTTTACAACAAAAAAAGAGGCGAAGCATTGCAATAATTAAATTAAATAAATAAATTTTTGTAAATATATAAATACTTTTAATTTTATTTTAAACGAGGGGGTAGCGAAGCACACCGGGTTCAGCTAGTATTATATAAAAAGCATTTTATTGGTTTACCAAAATTTTAGTTTTATTTCAATTATTTTATCATCCGCAATGTCACATTTCGTTCAAATATGTTAGATGATGATACTGTATCCCAGCGTCTATAAAAAAATAGCATTTTCCAGATATTATTAATTTTATTATAAATAATTTAATATTTACTCAATACTTAATACTTAGTTTGAATGGTGAAATCGAGAATGAAAAATATTTTGACATGAATTTAATAATTGTGAGCTTTTAAGATCAAGTAAATTTGATTGTTTTATTTTCTGAACAAATATCAAATACATAAATCAAATAAACATATGTAACAAACAATTCGTTCTTAGCAAGTGTTTTTAAACAAAATATGTGAAACAAACATTTATATAATCTTTTTACTATGTCATGTTAAAACGTTCGTAGTTGCTTTAAAAACGTTTCGTTTTACTTTTCTATTTAAAAATTTGCGTTTTCAATTTTGTTTGGCGTAAAATGATTTTAAAAATATTCATTTTACCCTACTATATCATAGTAAAAGATTCGTAGTTGTTTTGAAAACGTTTCGTTTTACTTTTCCATTTAAAAATGTGTGTTTTCATTTTTGTATGGCGTAAAATGTTTTTATAATATTCATTTTACTAAACGTTTCTAAAATGTGCGTTTTTGATTTTTTGTTTTCTCAGTGTATTAAGCAAATACAATTGGTACTTTAGTCGTTTGATTTTTATTTTAGAGAAATACTTTTTATGTTTTAACTTTAAAGAATGCTTGTAGTCACAAATCGAATTTTCAACTACCATTTTGGTTAATATCCACATTTTTGTAAAATCTTCGATTAAAAACTCAAAAAGTTTCAGCAGAACCTAAAATATTTTTTTTATTTTATTTGAAAAAGCTCTGTTGCGGACTCCTGCTATATTAAATAATATTTGCTATCCATTAACTCAAAACTTTCACTAAAAGTTATAAAGTTGTTATTAAAAAGAAAATTACCTCAAATAAACAGTCGCTTTAAAATTAAACTTTAAATATAAAGTTTTTTCCGCTTAAAAAACTTAATTTGGTCCTTTACACAACACAATTATATTGCAGCGAAAATTAACAGAACACTTTAAAAAACATAAATTACTACATATTTTAGTTCGATCAGAGAGAATGAAGGAATCTTCGTTCGTTCGCCCTAATTTACTGTTTACATCGGGCAAACATCGTTCGCGATAAATTTATAACGAACACTGTTCGTTCGGGCTAACAGCTTTATTTTGTTTAACGAAAATGTACACCAATGACAGGAAAGACACGAGAAATAATACTTTTTTCTATGCAAAATTCTATTGCTTCTCGTGTCTTGCTTGTCGTTGGTGTTCATTTTCGTTATACAAAATAAAGCAGTAAGTGTTTAAACCGAGCGAACGAACGAGGTTTCTTTCGTTCGTTCAGGCGGTCTAAACGCACAGTTAGAATGCTTCCAAATTTCAAGCATTTTTTATCAAAACGAACATAGTTGGCAAATCTAACTGCTTTATTCTGTATAACGAAAATGCACACCAACGACAAGCAAGACACGAGAAGCAATAGATTTTCATATAGAAAAAAGTATTGCTTCTCGTGTCTTGCTTGTCGTTGGTGTGCTGCTTCGTGATACAGAATAATGCAGTAAATAACTATTCATTTTCCTATTTTGACGTTTTACCGCTCAATGCGCGTTTTGGTATTGTTGTTTTCTTTTGTTGTTGTTCTTAAACCAGCTGTTTCAAG
This sequence comes from Dichetophora obliterata, assembly GCA_963920525.1. Classification (NCBI taxonomy): domain Eukaryota; kingdom Metazoa; phylum Arthropoda; class Insecta; order Diptera; family Sciomyzidae; genus Dichetophora; species Dichetophora obliterata. The sequence goes on from OY986437.1 coordinate 56,122,288, forward strand.
ACTTTGATGACAAACTGATATAAAGTTAAAGTAACGTTGTTTTACTGAGATTTGATCTGATCTAGTGCCACGGGAATGCAGCTAATGTTTCGCAGCGGAGCAAAGGGAGGGGAAAGAGCGATGCGTCAGCAGAGGAACTTATTGATGGTTGCTTGCTTATGTTTTCTAAGTTTCCTATCTTGTTATCTTTGCTGTCTGTATTGATGACGAGAGTTACTCGGAAAAAGACAATGACGAAAACCAAAGATTTACCCTCTACCAAAATCGTTCAACGCGCCTAAAGAAGTTTTGCAACTAGCAAGCAACCTTATCAATTTGTGCCCAGTCAGTTTTTAGCTAGACAACTAAAACAACTGAAATTTTTAAACAAGTTACTGTTCGCTTAGCCACTAAATTAATTAACTAATTAGATTTTAAATAGTAAAACAGCTTGTATTTTGAACAAACTGCCATTCAGCTATCTATTTATTTAATTATAAACTTTTTAGCTTGTTTTAAGATGGAACTAGTTAAACCTCTAGAATTTTCGTAACCTAATCCATTTTAACTAGTAAGCTTAATATTTCATTTTATGGTTAATAAGATTTTCTGCTCCCAAGAAATAATCATTTTCTTCGTCTTAGTCTAAACTGTATTCTGCTTTACTAGAAAATTTCACCACAGGGGCTTTCTTTTTCCACAGGGAAGCAGAAAGCGAAATTACTGGCAAAAAATTGTACTTGAAACAGATTAACTTTCTGCTCTTCCGCGATACAAAATGCTGGTTAGAGATGAACGTATTTTTTAAAAGTGTAACTTTTTTGATTCAAAAAAGTATTGATACAACAAGTATATTTTGTGTATCGTTACTGTTACTGTTACACACGAACAGTGAAAAAACTTAGTACAAGCACTTCAGCACTTCCCCGAAGGTGGTGACTGGGTTGCCACCATCTATAGTATACGTTCACAATTTATTTGCATCAAATTTCTGTGCTGATATGAGCACACACAAGGGAGCTGGTGAGATTTTTTGGCCCCCACCATAAAAATCGCACACAAGGTTTCTCTCAAATGCTAGCAAGTATTTTGTTGTGGGTGTGTGCGTGTTAGTGTCAGATTGTGACTTCACAGTTCATTTCTATTTATTTATTCTTAAATTTTTTTTATTTTTGTTTTTTTGATGCTGTCTTGCTTATTTACCTACACACATTCACATTAGGGTGGCCGCCACTTGTATGGAGAAAAAAAATAATTAAGTAAAAGGCTGAATATCTATACAAGTTGTATTTAAAAATATTAACGTCACTCAAAAGCTTCGAAAATTCTAAATAAATATCGACATGATGTAGGTAAAAAATTGACAAAAATTCATTACCATGAAATCGCCAAAGTTTATTATGAGAAATGACTAACCATGTTATTAATATGTTCAGCAAATTGATTTCTTTGACAAGAAGTAATATAATTAATTTTTCTCAATATGCCTTTTTTAAAAAAAAAAAATTTTAAACTTTTTAACCGTCGAATTTTCGAAAACTTGTTGCTTATATATTTATTGTAAAGTCTAAGCGGCTTTTGTGGCCTAAATAAGAAAAAACAAAAGTCTAATATTAAAGTCGTTGCTATTACAAAATTGTCTTATTCCTCAATGTCACATATATACATACATATATATATATATATATAGAATATTCGATGCTTTTCCATTGGAAAAAAAAGCACTTCAATTCAGCCTACTTTGAATTGCTTCAAAAGGCCTCTTTTGGAAAGCTTTGGGTCAGCAGTTCGTTTTAGTTTTTTTAATTTAATTTAATTTAATTTAATTTATTTATTTATTTATAAGCGCTTGTAAGAAATAAACTTATAGTTAAGCACCGATAACATGTGTGGATATAAATCAACAAATTTTTAATATTAAACACTTAAACATAACTTGAACAGAAATTAATTAATTTAATACATTGAGATCAAAAACAGTTTTTTAAAAAAACGACTATAAGAATTTAAAACTGAAAATTAAAAAAAAAAAATAAAATAACTTTAAATTAAGAGAGAAAAATATCATTACAAAGAAATGAATTAGGTAAGAAATCGAATGAAAAGAGATAAATGAAGAAAAATAATAGAATAGCGAATCAAGTAAAAATAGATAAAAGTTTTGGTTAGAAGGAAGACAAATAATCTGATAATTTAGATTTAAATATGGCTGTATTGCAAATACGCTGTAGATACGGTGGAAATGAGTTCCAAAGACGTGTTTTGCATATACTTTTCAAGCTTTTTGAACATTTCGCTTGCACAACAAAAAAATAAGTGCTGACGGTCTTACTTCTGGATGAAGCTGCTGACATGCCGCCCCTTTTGTGTGAGCGATTTCTAAATGACAATTTTTTCGGACGAAATTGTTCACGATACATTTTGAGACAACTACGAACGTTTTCGTGACGAAAGCCCGTTAATAAATCTAAACTTAAAAATTGGCGACCATCCTAATGCATATGTTTAACATACAAAAACATACGCAAACAAGCCTGAAGGCGGCAGAAACAGAGCACAGCACTTGCACCTTCGTATTTGTATTAATTTCACACATACTATTAGAACAATATAGCAGCTCCTAAGCACACACATGCACACAAAGCTCTGGCGAACTTGTTTTCAAATGAAATCGGAATGAAATGTGCGAATGATTTGTTGCTTCTTGTCGGTTTTAATTTATGTTCAAATTACGTGTTCGTGCGACAAAATAACAAAAAAAAAAAAAAGGAAACAATTTAGGAAAAAAATAAAAGAATTTTTTTCTGTGAAACTTATTTCATATCAGTAAAATAGACAACGTGCTTTTCGTGTAGCACTGGTTTTATTAATTTCTTTTTTATGTATTTAAAACATTATTCTAGCTTGTTTTTGGATGGTTGTTTTTGGTAAAAAGTTTAAATTGAAGTCGTTTGAGGCAATTTTAAGAGTCAATTAAGCATATTTAATGACTATTTTTGATATTGTTGGCTCTGGTTTTATGTGATTCCACCATAATTTTCCTTTCAACCAATGTTCTTTCTGAGTACCACAATCACTATGGCTAGATAATAATCAGCTTAATTCTGCACACTCTGCTAAGCTAGAAAATTGATATAATTTAGAGAACGAGTGCCAAAAATTTCTGTAGCATAATTTTATTATACTTCCCCATTTAATAACCCAGTTGTAAATGGACACATGACGTACCAATTTTCAATTACATGAAAAATTAATGATGCTATTATTTAATTAAAACTTTGTGTTAATTTAATAAAAAACGGTTGCGCTAATAACTTATTTGGCATTTTGTTCAAATATAGTTCTATACGAAAACAATTAGAAAAAATTTTCTTTTGTGGCATATAAAAAATATAATTTAGTATAAAAGCAATATAGTTAAATATATATAAGTTTTTCAAATTTTATTTGGCTTACTTGCCAAATAAGTTCATTTATATTTGTTTGGACATGACCCCTAAGACACTGATGACATCTACCTTACACAATAAGTGACGATTGAAGTAGGTATGCTGCTTATGACACACAGTATAGAAGAGAATAAAAAATAAATTGAATAAAAATCCTCTCTATGCAAAAACTCTACAAAAACGAAAAAAAAATATTAGGTGCGTTTTTTCCAACATCCAAATCCGATTTCCATTCAAACAAAATCTTGCTATGGATTTAGATTTTTTGAACTTGTAGTTTGAAACACCACAGCCTAGTGGTGTATTTTTAAGTAAGTGATCGGAAAAAGCATTGTTGACATTCTCATGTTTGCATTCAACGCCATCTAGTTGTCAAATACTTTTCATCAGCCGAAAATCAAAATCCAAATCCAGATTTAGATGTTGGAAAAAACGCAGCTATTATTTTCACAAAATTTTTTACGATATAATAAACGGAGCTATTAACTTTTTCTGTAGCTATTCAGATTTTATCATCAAAAAGACATTTATTCTTTCTTAATTAAACTTTATTCTGGTTTAAACATAACATTTAATAATTTTCACAAATACATTTGATATAAAGAAATTGATGTAGCTATACGAACGAATAAAGTCTAACTTTTGCCTTAACAATAAAAAGAAACAATCAATCTTTACATCACAAATTGGATTTTACACTTCTTGCTTACAGTTCTATATTACAATATCATCACCAACAAATTTTTACCAACGGGAAGTTTGCTAAAATAGAAAAATTAACCGATTGTGATGAAATTTCGTTCTATAGTAAATTTGAGAGTCTACTGAGCTTAAAAATTACGTCGTTTTCTGACCGGACTACATGGTTTAAAATTCATATCTTACTTATTTTCTAGAAAGAATACTCTCTATTTTTAATTAACTTGGCTTAAGCACCATTTCGAGGTCATCAAATATATAAACAAACTAGGAATGTGTATTAAAGCTAAAATTTATTTTGCTCTCAATTTCAAAAGGTACTTTCTACAGTCACAAATAAATTTAAAAAAATTGTTTGAAGTTGTCCTAAAAATTTTCTGGACCGCTTTCAATGCTTCAAAACAATTAGTATTACTCATACGCCATGATCATCTAATTTCAATCTAATTTTTTCGTTGCAACTTTTCCAACTTTAAGCTAGTATTTTTGTAAGACTCGGTCTATTTGTTCAGCAAAGTTGTTGGTTTGAATAATAGGAACAACTTTACTGAATACCCAGCAGCGGATTTGCCAGTGGCTACCATAGAACTAATACAGAATAAATTACCAGGTAAGGAAGCATTACTTTTTTCAAAAAGTAATGCGTCTGCATATAGCAGAAGTAATTAACTCATACCTCATTACCTGTAATGTAGCATACAAGAAAAAGTAATGCAATGATTTTTATAACTTAATACAAGTAGTATGTTACTCCATAACTTCTAGGTAATGCTGAAGGGAGGCGATCACTTACCTCCTGTCTCATTCAATGTTAAATGTAAGGCCTTTTATGCATAGTAAGGTAATATAGTCGGAAGTAGTGGTCATTACAAGGTAAATGATGCTTCATATATTCGGAATATATTCCATCCGCTACTGGGTAACGATGAAATTATCAAATATAGGGAAAAAGTGTACTGTAGTGCGCACCGAATTAAGCAACCAACTGTACTCAAACTTATTGATTGCACTGTAATATTGAACGCAACTATGTACATTGTTTTTCACCACTCACAATGACCCGTGGTTATTAATTTATTTTACATTACGCTCTTTCGCACTAAGTTAATATTTTGTTTCGTTCACTCGCGCACTTTAATTGTTTATTATAAAGTGTTTATTTTTTTTTGCATTACGCACTTACAAATTAAGTTAATATTTTTTTTTTTCACTCACGCACTTTTAAGTTATTCAGCCCTATTCCAGAATACGTCGTAGCGTAAATTTTCATTCGGATTCGTAACGAAGTATTGTAAAATCCGAATCGAATTCGAACATTCTTACATTCGTTGCATTGCAACTACACATTCCGAACGTATCAACTTATGACAGCTGTTTTTCGGATGCCTCGACGGATTTGTTTACGACAAAAGAAAACAATTAAATTTTTATAGAATTAGGCGCCTATTACACGTTCAATATATATTGATCAATATACAGTATCGTGATATTTATTGAACGTGTAGCATGCAATATTGACGGATCGTGATCCAGATCGCAAAATATTTAAATATTTTTAAATCTAGATCGCAGATCGAAAAACTGTTAATAGATATTGAACGTGTAGCATATTTTGTGTTATCAATACGATATACGGCAGTAGGCGGTGAAATAAATATTAACGGTATTCACGGTATTCACTTGCCTGTGAATTTAAGTACTTCTGCAGTTAGGTTTTCGTGAGCACACTTAGCGAAAATTGTATGAATACTGACGCGATAAATATTGAACGTGTAGCATTCAACCGCGATCCATCAATCCATGAATTTGGATCGCGATCCAAGTATCACAATAAATATTGAACGTGAAACAGGCGCCTTAGGTCGTAAAATAAAACTTATAATTAATTTTTGGTTAATAAAGTTAAATTATTTTTATTTAAACCTGTGAATATGTTAGTTGAAATTTATTTAGTGCATTTCCTACGTTTCGTAATCCATTTCCAAAGGGTTGATGGAATCTTGCAATATTCTTCGACGAATTTTCATAGATTCTCTATGTGAGAAATATTCCTTTTATTGTGCGAAAATTGCAATTGCAATGAAATACATTAAAAATCACAGTTAAAAAATACAATTTTGATCAAAAACACTTCAGTTTTTCAATTTTTCTTTTTATTTATTTGTCTGCTGTTGAAACCAGTTGTTTTCGAACTCCCGAAAGTAAGTTCGAAAAGGGGAAGTTCCGTTCGGATTTTGGATTAGCAAATTTGTCGTATTCGTAGCGTAGCTTTACGTTCGGAAATTCATTATGACGTATTCTGGGATAGGGCTGATTATATTATTGAACACTATCTACAGTAATAAAACTCATTTCCTGTTTGTTTGTTTGTTTGTTTGTTTGGCCTTTATATAAATCTAAACGGCTCAACGGATTTTGCTCAAACTAGGTACACATATTAAGTTTATCCCAACTTAAAATGTTACATACTAAGTTTTTGCCACGCCCTCTCTGAAATTTTTCAATTAACGGTAATTTTTTTATTATAAAACTTTTTACTATCGGAGATTTTTGTATATTTAATTTTAAAAATTTTTTGTTATTTTGACATCAAAAACACTCACATATCTGTAAAATTGGAGAAATTTTCAGTACAACGACTTTTTCATAAAACATCGTTACCTAAGAATGAGAAAAAAACGACATGAAAATCAAAGTTTGGTTTTTCGATGCAAATATCTCCGCTGTCCATTAATATATTTCATTCAAATTTTTTTTGTTCAAAAGTTCAATAAAATCACTTAACAAAAATAGGTCGAACTGTACCGTTAAGTCAGTGTATATATGTTTTATGAGTATGCCAAAAAAGGTCCAAAATATTGACTTTTTACTCAAAAAATGACTCAAAAATTGTTGTTGTTGTAAAAATGAAATCAATTAAAAACAGCAAACTGACTACCTTTCATATGACATAGCATTTATTTGCAAAAATTCTTCCAGCTAAGCGCAAAAATTATTTTACTGTTTTTGTCATCAAAACAACAAGGGTACAAAACAAGTCTCAAAATCAAAATAAGTCTCAAAAATAATTTATGTGAAAAAATTACCCCAATATCTCTTTCCAATCAAAAGTAATGGCTAAAAATCTATTTTTTCATACCAGACTATTAATAAAAAAACTTAGTTTTCTCTATATAGTTTGAACGTCCCCATTTATCTCTGAGAATGCAGTTGTGTGTCTAAAGTAGTTACGATTATTTTGGATTATATAAAATCTTCTTTATAGTGATCTACTTATTTTTTGCCTCCCCACCCCTCGCCCCGCCCCCATCCTGTTAAATTTTTTTTGTTGTGATGGCTCTATTTTTTCTCACTATTGTGTCACCGTTGTCACTTAGTTCTTTATCAATGGTACTTTAAATGTTGTATATATATCATTATTTTATCGAAAAAATGACTGTGAATAAGAATGCTGTTAAAGTTAACATTTTCGTGTTATCAGTTTTAGCTATAAGGCGATATAATAAAACATATGCGCATCTGGTCAGCACAATTATTTCATTAGTTTTGATCTGTGCGTTAAATTCACAGATAGATGGCGCCACATTTGTAAGATGTGTGGGTACAGACTATACTTACACCTTGCGGTGAAAAGCTGAATACTGTTTTTTCAAAAGTTTCTTCAAATTTAACCCCACACGTTTGGGATTACAGACAGGTGGCGCTATTTTCTGCTTCTAGAAGAATATCTGATGTTATTATACAGCCAGCAGATAAGTTTTGCGAAATATTTTGCGAAAATACTATTGCTACCAAACTTTTAAAAAGTAAAATAATGCAGTACTGCCAGTTTTTTCAGTCGCAGCGACATCTAGCGTCATTAACACTTAAAAACATAGAATTGGATCAATTTAAATGTCTAGCTCACTTGCTGGACTTTTTGTTGTTTTTGCTTTGCTTGCAAATGCGATTATATGATCCTGATCTCCAATGAAAAAACACAGCTAATAGAAATTTTAGTAGGTACAATCATTTTTAGCACAACGAATTTTCATAAAACATTGATAGCTAATAATGAGAAAAAAATTATATGAAAATCAAAGTTTTTACTTTTTATGTCAATAACTCCGCTGTTTTTAATATATTTCATTAAAATTTTTTTTGTTAAAAAGTTCAATATGTTTTTTAATATTAATCTTTGTTTAGACGTTGAAATGTCCATATCTCAAGGACGCATTGAGTCCCACCATAATTTTTATTTTGTTGAAAAGGTAATTGTGCTTGCTTTAAGATAAAGTAAATATTAACTTTACTTTTAATTCTTTTTAATTTTTAAAATATGTTTTTCGTACGCCTTCTTTGAATTCAATTAGCTCACCGCAAGAGATGGAACCAACAGCAACAAAAATTTTCCTAAACTTTTTTGGATTAATGTTCGTTCAATTACCTTTCTAACGGTAGATAAATAAAATTAAATAAAATAAAATTCAAATAAAATTCAACATGTTTTTCATTATTCCCGATTTTAAAAAACATTTAATCGAGAAGTGTATGTTAAAATGTTTATATAAGTGACTCTCGAGTAACACCGGGTATATCAGCTAGTGTATTAATATAATGCACATTTTTTATATGATTTAGAAACTTAAGAATACCGTTAATTAGCTTTATAAGCACTGACTTATCGAAATAAAGATCATTATTCTTACAAGCTTAAACCAGCTGACTTCTAATTTTTGAAAGCCTAAGTGCATATTTTTATGCCGGCTGCAATTCAAAAGAAGGAGGATAATCATTAGAGCCAGTGGCGTTTTTAAGCGCCGTCAAAATAGTTGCGGCAGGTCCTATAAATAAAAATACCAAAACTACAAATTCATCACAGTACAAAAAAAGCACAGTGAAATCATTTATTTTACATAAAATATTTATATCTTTGAAAATTCCGAAGAACCACGAATGAAATTTTTCTGCCATATAGAAGAAGTATATATAAATATTCTGTACCACTGTTGGTGGCCGTAGCCTGCTGGTAGAACGCGTCTTCTGTAAGCTTAAGAACCGCGGTTCAATCCCCAGCTCAGTCAGAATGTTTTTTCATTTGAATTAATATTTCTATACAGCCGTCACCTCTCTGCGGACAGTGACAAACCTCAGAGAGTAATAACTGCCATGCAGAGTTTCTTGTGAACATAAGCCGTTCGGAGTCGACATAAAACTCGTAGGTCTAATTCTCGATCATTTGTGTTCAAACATTTAATAACGCACACAACACACTTGATCAATAGAAGCTAGGTCAAAGTCCTTCCAAAAGCTGAAATGGCTATATATTTATATTTTTTTCTGCATAAGTACTCTGAAATTTGAAAATCGAAAAGGGCTTATTACATATTTTCGGAACTAGTTTTCAAAATTTCCACAGTTTCTATTCATTACGACCTTTCGGTTACCTTGAATTTTGTCTTTGAAACCGTTTAGTTTTATAACATTTATTTATTTAATTAAATGGACGTGTTTCGACACCTAAGATGTCATCATCAGCTTAGTATTCAGAAAACTAAAAAAGTGGAAGAAGTTATTGTGCAACCAACATACAGAAATTTTTTTTTCAAAGATGGATGATGGCTTGATTCGACTGGAATGAAACGGCCGGTGCTAGTTGGTTTGCGAAAAATATCGAAATTGAGTTGGCCGTCATCGTTGCGTGATATGCATAAATTTATAAATGATAAGGATCTATTCGACTCTTCCTCTGTGGTAAATTGAATGCCTTGGCAAATGTGATTCAAAAATGTTGTTGTTTTAGATACATCCTACTTTTTACGATCACAAATACATAACAGACCCAAACATAACATTTGGGTCATTGGGTCAACATAACAGACCCAAAAACGAGGAAAAAGTGGCTCTCTTTCATTTTTTTTCCAAAAACAAAACAATTGAAAGGTATTTCAATTACCTTTAATTTTAAATACTATTTATTTAAATCAGTTCTTAAAAACGTGTTTTATTTGCAATAACAGGGTCACCTTTTTGAAATTCACTAAAAAAAAATAAACTATCGATAACTGGAAAACGGTGTTACAGAATTATTTGTTAGCCTAATATTTGGAATCAGCGTCCTTTTTTAAATACGGATTGTCTTATGTTTAATCCAGACACGAATGGTTGTCGAAAAGTGTTATTACTAACAATATTGTTTTTAGCAATTTCTTTATAAAAAAGTGTACTTTTTTCGTTTCATCTTCAAATTTTTTTTTTCCTTTAAAAATAGATATATACAAAGTAAAATAACTTATTTTTATGAAAAACTTTTGATTGGTTGATTTCACCATAAGTTGTTGACTACAAGGGGCTGGGCATTTCACAGCGCAAATTGAAGGAGTCAAGTTTGAGCAGCTGTAGCGCAGCCATTTTGTTTTTTTTATAAAAAATTTGATACATTTGATCATCAATGTCAGTATGTGATTTCATTCAATGTAATAAATAGTAGATATACAACGGATATCCGGCAAGCCGGATAGTTTCCCTAAATTTACTATTTATTTACTTATCTGTTGATTTGTTTAAATAAAATAATTTAAAGAAACTATTCGGATACCGGATAGTTACTCAATTTCTGGCTGAAACAATTATTTAAACAAATCTTTGATAAGTAAATAACAATTAAATTAGTACTAATTTTGGCGGCTTTTGTGAAAAATGTAAAAAAGTAACAAATAATTTACAAAGTATTTTCCAAAAAACTTAGATTACGTTCTGAGTATTCACTTTAGGGATAAATTCATATATAAACTAAAAACTAAGAAAAACGATCAGTTAGTAAAATGATTAAAATTTTAAACTACACTTTTAGCGTTTGAAGATTATAGGCGATTTTGCTTGTTGTCGTTAACCAAGCCAGCTTAGGAAAAGAGTCTCTCGCTATAAACGCTACTGCAAGGAGCTGAAAGGTACGTTTTGATAAGCGATATCAAATGAAGGTATTTTTTTGAGTTAACCTACCACAATTCGAACTCCCTTCAAGAAGAATTAAATCTCTTTTTAACTGCCACTTCATTAAAACAATTCCAATACTTGTCGTGAGATGCCAAAGTTACTATTTCCATTAGGCAACAATTCAATAGGAGTACATATCATTTAGATTTTAGTATTTTAGCAGTTATTTTTATTATGTAAAATGTGTTTTCAACTTTATTTGCCATAAACAAATGGCAGCACTCCATCTGTTTATTGTAGCGTGTCGAATTAGAAATATATTTAATTTGGTGACAACGAGGCAATGGACCTACCATCCGGCAGCCGGATATTCGGCCTTGCAGCTCGCCGGATATCCGGTATCCTTTGCATCTCTAACAAATTTTCTTAGTTTTTTGTAAAAGATTATTAAAAAACCTGTTGCAAGAGGACACTTCCACCCTTAAACGTTCATTCAAGCAAGCCGTAGGTAATATTTAAAAAAAAAACCGAAGACATCGATATAATAGCAATTCATACAATTATAATAGACAACTAAAGTTCAAAATGCTTATAAAAATTTATGCAAGTCTGCATTTGAAACCATTGAGCAATACTGTTATAAAAATATTGAAACAATCACTAAAGTTAGGCTAGGTCACATAGCTCATTTCTGATCCTTAGTGGTACCGGTTACATACAAATGAACCTTTGTGCTTAGTTGAAGTCTGTAAAGATTTTCGTTGAGTTTGCAAATCTTAGGAGGGATTCCAGACTTCTTTGGCTAGAGGAACTTCGATGAGTCTAGGTTTAAGTACCTAGTCTCGATCTAAGTAGGACGGAGCATGTGCTTCAGGGTTTCCACCGTGCCTAGTTCCTTGGTTATACCCAGATTCCTCGCGTGGGTTACTGTCTTGCAGTGAAAAATGGGTTACTGACTAAAATTTTGTCAGACTAAAAATAGTCTGCTTCCCCAAACTTAAAGCTGACTTAATGATATTTAACAGCGTGTCTGCCCTTTGGAAAAATTTTGTTTTTAAGTCTTTTTTTAAACTTATCTGAAGCTAAATAAATCTTTTAAATAAATTTTTTTTGAGGACAACGCGATGGTTATGTAAATGTGGTTTTGTTGCTGTTTTACTTCGTTTTTTCTTAATTTCACATAAATCTTCTTGAACATCGTGCTGCAATAGATAACATCAAAACCACGAAGTACTCGTTTAACTAAACACAAAAGAGCGACAGCGTTGACAGCAGCCTGCCGCCGACTGCACCCTCACAAAACATACATTGATGACGCACCTAACCCAAAAACATAGTTCCACGCACACATATACACGCACTCAGGCACACTCTCACTGACACATCCATGTATGTAATTGTTTTTCAGACAAACATACTTATTTTTATTAACTTCTACACTGTGAATTTATTGTATTTGCGCAACATGAGTTCGTGTTCATTGTTTATCCTTTGATCGTCATTGTTATCGTTAGCAAAGGAAAGAGGATGTGCGGTGTCTGTTGTCATTGTGTTGATGTGTGCTTGTGTGTGTGTATTTAGGTGTGTGTCGTCAAGTTCAGAGCTTTCTTTTATCTGCATAATTGCAGTGTTTTTTTTTTCTCTTCTCTCTCTCTCTTTGTTATCATATATAAATACATATATATATATTTAACAAAGTCAAATCCTGGCTTTACTCATTATAAGCACAATAGAAAGAGGTGGTAAATAAAAAATAAGGGCGTAACTCACTTCATAGGCCGCTATTTGACTTACTTTGTGCAAAACAATAGTGAGCAAAAAAAAAAACACAATTTAAATGAGATTTTTATTAATTTTGTTATGTTTGCTTTCTTCTCTTTGCAGAACTCAAGGCCAATATAGTAGGTCCTTCGGATCTGTATGTGAAGACCGGCAGTGACATTAATTTGACATGTAAAATCATGCAGGGACCCCATGAGTTGGGCAACATTTTCTGGTACAAAGGTACGTTTTTAATTAACATGGTTTATTTTGCTGGCGGTTTGTCAACGCATATCCTGTTCGTTGAGTTCTTTTTTGCATATCCTGACACTGAAACACACAGTTTTGAATCATTTAACTATAAAATGCCGAATTTAATTATGCCGGTTATGTGCTCACAGCAGTTGATGTGTTAATTAATTGTGAAATTAAAACACGACAGGATCTGTCTGTCTGTCCTTTTTACTCTTGTGTTGCATTTAAATTTTTGTGTTTTTTATTTCAGGCAATGAAATTATTGACATGACAGCGAATCAGAATGAAATCGATAGTGGGACGCGAATAAGCGTGGAGAATGATTGGACTGATGGCTTAACATCGCGGTAAGTATGGAGCGGTGGGTGTGGATGTTTTTTTTAAAGTTGTTACATTTTATTTAATTGTCTGAAATGGTAAACTTTGCGCCCATTAAAGAGATGTTATCAAATTAATTGGAGGGAATTTAAATGAACAGCGTTTAATTATCACAAAACATAAGCATTTTTTGAAAACAATATTTTTTTTCAAACTTTTTCGAAGCAAAAAAGCAAATAATTTAAAAAATTGAAAAAAAAACAAATAATAATTAATAATAATTAGAGAATTTGGACTGAAAAAAAATTGCAAGAAAGCATTAGACCAGGATGAAGTTTCAAAAACGTTATTGTGCTTTTAGAGTTTTCTACGGAAATCATTTAAAAAATAAAAAATAAAAAATCCGAACAAAAAATAATTACTTTAGAGAATTCGGAATGAAAAAAAAAAAAAAATGAAAAAACCAGGACGAAATTTCTGAAACATCGCAGTGCTTTTAGAGTTTTTCTACGAAAAAAGCTTATAGAAACTGATTTGATATTTTTTTACATTAATCCAGGGATCGTAACGGTTATGATTTTTTTGAAAAAACTAAACAAGTAATCGGTATTTTTGACCAATTTTATTTCGATCAAAAAAGTTTTAAATTTTTCTGTTATATTTTTGATCAAAAATAAAAGTTAAAATTTTAATTTTATTTTTTGGATCAAAAATAGCAGTTACAATTTGACTTTTATTTTTTTTATCAAAAATAAAAGTTAAAATTTGACCTTTATTTTTCGATAAAAATAAAGATTTAACATTTTACAATGCTGTTTCTTATTTACTACAATTTTTTATTCATTTATACCTGTATTTTTAACATTTTTGCACAGAAAAAAAACATTGCTATTAAACTTCATATCGTTGTTATGTTGCATCGGTTAGTTGTTAATCATTGCACAGTCTGTTTTCATTTATTTCGCAAACGACTGGAACAGCGACTGCAAGCAGATGATATAGAAATTAAAATAGGACTTTTGCTTTTGATTGAAAAATTAAAGTAAAATTTTTGATCGAGAAAATAAAAGTAAAATTTTAACTTTTATATATGATCACAAAAAAATTAAAGTCAAATTTTAACTTTTATTTTTGATTAAAAAAATAAAGGTAAAATTTCAACTTTTATACTTGATCAAAAAAATATGTCAAATTTTAACCTTTATTTTTGATCGAAATAAAATTGGTCAAAAAAAACTATTATTTATTGTCTTTTTTAAAAAACCAGATGAATTAAAATCATTAAAGATTATTATTCCTTAGCTAACAAGCATCACATTGCTATATTCAAATGAAGTATAATTGCGAATAACGTTGTAAACGACACTTTTTTTAGTGTTTTTTTTTGCGAATACCTGTTAGAATCACTCTCTTATATTATATACAAACAGAACTGAGTTAGCAGTTGAGCAGTTTGGGGTGTTTTTATCGCATACCCAAAAAAAATTAATAAAAAGAATATAAGTGCTTGTGAAATAAATAAAAGTGAACAATTGCAATTTTGTCGTTTACAACGTTATTCGCGAGAACGCTTCAAATATCGAATAGACTACTTCTTTCCATCTGACTTTTTGAATAGAAATTTCGAACATAACTCTTATTTTTGGTCCCTGCATTAATCAAATGAGGTTAAATGAATACAAACATATCTGCGTCGACAAACAATAACAGCTTAAGTTTGATTTCAAAGATTAGAGAAATTTTACTATAAAATTTTCCATCGCCATATAATCTAAGTAAATGAAAGAGTCTTTTGTTTTTGTATCATACTACTTTGGCTAAGGTCATGCCAGAAGCTCCAAATTTTGTGTGTTTATATTGCTTTATGCGTGGAGTGCAACTATATCAATAACTCAATTGGAGTTTACTACAAAAGATCGATTACCTTGGAATTCGAAATATACACTCACAGAACTGGCGATGCTATCAAAACTTCGCTTCTTCTAGCCGTGATATTGTTCTCAAAACATTTAATATGCGAGGATCTGACAACTTCCATAAGGGCTGTTAGATTCCTGTTTAAGAGATGCTCTGCCAGTTTTGACAACCTCACAGAAAGTTGTAAGAACTTTTAATGGTGAGAGGAATTCCGTTTTGACAGCGGAATTGTGGAGGGGTCATAACAGCGCCTTTTGCGATGGTGAGAGGAATTCGGTTTTGACAGCCGAATTGTGGAGGGGTGATAACAGCGCCTTTTGCGATGGTGAGAGGAATTCAGTTTTGACAGCGGAATTGTGGAGGGGTCATAACAGCGCTTTTTGCGATGGTGAGAGGAATTCGGTTTTGACAGCCGAATTGTGGAGGGGTCATAACAGCGCCTTTTGCGATGGTGAGAGGAATTCAGTTTTGACAGCGGAATTGTGGAGGGGTCATAGCAGCGCCTTTTGCAATGGTGAGAGGAATTCGGTCTTGACAGACGAATTGTGGAGGGGTCATAACAGCACCTTTTGGAATGGTGAGAGGAATTCGGTTTTGATAGCCATAAATCCTTATGTTGAGTTTGTCAGAATTTTTCTATTTAAGCTACTTACCTCTGCGCTTTTAAGGTTATCACCAATTTCTTAATGCCGTTTGCTTAATAAAAGTGTTATTTTAAAATATTTTTTAAATTTTTATTTCAAATCATTTGAAAAAATATTACTTTTTGATCAAATAAATATAAAATTTTAATTGTTTATTGAACTTTACAAACTATTTTTTTAACTTTTTTTTTATGGAACTTTAAAAATCCCATATTGTAAACGACAAGCCATTAGCATGCATCTGAAACATGCTTACAAATAGTTTTAGACAATGGAATTGTAAAATAGTCCATGCCTTTTTCAATATAATAGGCATAATATTTATTATCAAAGTAAAGCGCTTATCAAAGTAAATACCGATTAACTTTAAAAACAATTTTTTTAATATTCGCCAACAAGCACGCTGCAAAGCCAAAACTAAAATGGAGAAATTTGTCTTTTGTGGTTTTAAAATCTTCAGTAAAAGCGTGAAAACCGTATTGAGGCTGCAATAGCCATATTGGAGTTTCTCTACACGCAAGATTTAAAAGTTGGTTGCAGTAGCCACAATACTGAATGTATCACAACTGTAACCACAGATTTCATTTTCAAAAAACCGCTCAACATAATTTATGTATGCAGAACCTGTTTTCCTAGCGTTATCTTTTTTAGCCTATTTAGTGAGAGGAGCATATAATTATTTGCGAGACAAATCCTACTTTAAAACATACCAATGTCGCACGTTTGATGTTTGACCAAAAAGTGTCTGGAACATATGCGTATTCTTTATCCGATCTTATAAGTCCAATTGATTGGCACGATTGCGTTACTTTCTTCCACTCGGCCACTTTTATGTCTTTGGTTAGTTTGTCGGAAAATGCACCGAAAAGTATATCTTTCGATGAAAGTATTTGTCGTAAAATGGCAATTTTTTGGTCGTTTTTCGTTGCCATTTCAGAAATTTAAAGTTTTAGGTAGAATTACATAAATTAATATGCGGCACTGTATAAACTGAACAATTCAATCCAAATAATGTAATAATTGCTAAGTCACAAACAGCTGTTGCTAAATCTGTCACTTCATAAATGTGGCCAGATTGGTATTTTTAATATTGTGGGTAAAACTTGAATTTATTAGGAACATTTCAGGTATAAATGTTTTTATAAGCTTCTATTTAACTTGTTTCGTTCGTATGTATGTATGTATGTATGTATGCATGCATATATGTATGTATGCATGCATGTATGTATGTATGTATGTCCTACATTTTTATTATTTTGTTGAATTTTTTGTTTCAATGTAACAACAGTGCAAGAATATTAGAAAATACCCGCTGCTTCGCTTGCGATAAAAATATTAAATACCATGTAAAACTTTAAAATCTTAAAATTAAAGTATTTTGATGTATCTTCAAATGCAAAATCCAAAAATAGTTGTGTTTGTTTGATAATCAAAAAATGGTATAAGTATAAAAAAACTACTTTATTTAATTCGAATAACCATCTTTAAGCAGTAATTGTTATGGTGACTTTTTTTTTGTATTTTGGCTTTTTCTGTATTTTGATTTTTTAATAAATCCTGTATAACAGGATTATAAATGTAGTATTTAACTTGATTCTGAACATAAATGCATTCTTCTTAAGTTTTGAAAAATTTGCATTATTTTTTGGTTATATCTCAATAACTATCGATTTTATTTTTTTTTTGGAAATGTCGTTGATTAATAAAAAAATATTTTATACATGTATTTAATATCTAGTATATTGAAAAATTGCAGTTTGTCAAAATATGTCATAAAAATTATTTAATCACTTATGTGTTTTCATTTCCCCAGATTTTTTTTCTTTTTCCCCAGATTTTTTTTCTGAAGCAAAAAGTTGCAGAGACAAAACGTAAACAAATTTGTTCCACATTTACTACAAAAATATATATGACGAAGATGAAGAGGTAGTTGGCTTGTTTTTGGGCATCGGCTGTTTATTAGCCATGTTCTTTATTTAATAAATCTTTTAAAATATTTAATTTTATTAAGATTGCTTCTGCTTCTCTTGATCTTTTTTTATATATCTCCCTTTTAATTTTTCTCACATTGACATATTTTCAAAAACTCATATTTTATTTGTCCCCAACTCCAGAACAAAGTATGGTTGCACAAGTATCTCATTCGACTTATATATTACATTTTGTAATTTATAATTTTCTATATTCCTTTATATCAAATTTAAAATTTAAATTCCTAAATTTAAAATTGTTATGCAACGATTTTACATTAGGGGTATTCATGATTCAGTGCACTTGCCTGTGCAGTTGAGGACTTGGCGACTTGTGCAGTTAGGTTTAAGTGAACACACCGCCATCACTATTTCAAAAAGAGTAAGTCTGTACCAAGAATTTTTAATTTAATAGGAATAGAAACTTTAAGGATATTAAAGATTTTTTAATAAAAAGGACATTTTTCATATTCTTTTTCAATAAAAAGAATTTTTGTACCAGTAAAAATATAGCAAACAAGTAAAAAAAATATCAAAAGTTTTTAAAATTTTTAAACATAACAAATATTTTGTTCAACAAGCTCGTTACAAACTCAATTCCACATCACTAACAGTCAAGGCACTTTCCTTTTTTTTTTTTTTTGTTTGTGTGTGAGGTGTATTCACAGTTTGTAGTTCTGTTTTGTACATTTCCACAAGAGCTCCGCAATGAGCTCCGGATCGTGAATACCACTATTGATTGCCTTGTATATGTAAGTGACGTATCAATTAACGTCCCAATCCAAGCGTGTGAATTGCGGTACGATGCAATTCACAAAAAAACTACAAAATCACCATTTTTACGCATTATGCAATCAAAATTCTGTTCTAATAAAAGCTTAGTTCTTGTATGTAAATACAAATAAATAAAACAGTAGGGTATTAACGATTCAGTGTACTTGTCAGTTCAGTTGCGGACTTTTGCAATTTGCAAAAACAAAACACACGTACGTCAATCTGCATATTTGAGTTTCAATTATATCCTAAAACTTGAGGACTTGAGAAATTGTGCAGTTTTTTATTGAAAAATTTGATAGCTTTAAAAAAGCTTAAATAAAAATAAAGGATAAAAACTAAGTTTTTAAAAACATTGGCTTACACAAGTTTCTTTCCAAGTTAGAACGCAGCCTATTCAAGTTTCAATTTATTATTTTTTTAAAAAAATACAATCTGGCAGCTCCGTTACTTGACAGTTGCCAAAACTAAATAAGGATCTATTTTACATGTGTAGAAAAATAACAAGACTTTTGAAAATGCTTGAGAAACACGTTTTACAAGCACTTGTAGAAAATAGACTTGTAACTTGTGAGCTTGTGAACTTGTAGTTTTGAGAAACAGGCCCCTGATAGAAAAATTTCAAAATTGCAATGCATTTATTTAAGCATATAACATTGCTGTACCTTCTTTGATTTTTGAGTCACTCAATTTAGGAAAAACTGATTTAAGGTACAGAAAAGCTTCGCTGTCCTTGACCCGTCTTTTCACAAACTGCTTCATGTAACCTAACTTCAGGTGTAAAGGCGACAAAATAATATTATCAGTTTGCACCAGAAGTATGTATGTTGACAATCACGCTTTTGATACTGATTTTCTCCGTGATGAACAGGGTGAACGATATCACAAAGAAATCTTGAACATTGAATCCCGGCATCGAATCTGATGACATGACTATGTTAAAAAATTTTTTATTATTATTATTAATGGACCGCTTCAGATGCACTAATGGAGCGCTCGCTTCCCTACTGTTAACTTACCGTGATTTTTTTTTAAAATTTTGCATTTTTGGATTTTTGAGAATTTTTTTCGTAAAAGTACCCAAACTTCACATTGTGGAAAAATTGCACTTTCCTAGGTTCTTCAACTTAATCGCAAGCTCATTCTGATTGCACTAAAATTTTAACGCGTTTGATTTGGGGCACTACCACGCACTTTAAGTAAATAATCCGTTGAATTTTCGCATTTTTATTTTCTCCAGTACAATAGGCAGCCACTCTAATGTACAAACATATTTATCTGTGCTCAATAAATTAAAAAACTGATTGTTCACATTACAGGGCTTTCTAACCTTTTTCACGATTTAGAAAAGTCAATGGATTAAAAAAGGGTTCCCGTTAAGCGGTGTTCACGTAATGCAGAGTTCACGTTATCGCGAGTGCAATGTAGTAACTTTTTTAAAATTCAGCTGAAATATAGTTTTTTCTAAAAGTTCTATAGTAAATATGCAGTGTTAAATATGTACTCGTATTTATAAAAATGTAGTAGAAAAAAATTGTATTTGGAAAAACGATAATTTTAGCTTAGGAGCTATATTGCATGTTCGGCAAGCTACAGCAAAAATATAAAATGCATATTTAAAAAAAAAAATAAAACAACTTAAAAAGCTTAGGTTCCTATAAACGATTTTTCAATAAAATATTTTCCATATGTGTTCCGGTTTGGACAACACACTATTCACAATGGTTTAAGTCGTAAATAGTTCCCAAATTACCTTTAAACAATTTCCGCAATATCTAGTGGTCAAAATTTTTGGGTCCTAAGGTATTTTTGTTCTTATTAAGAATGGAATTTTCAGAAAAGGGAAGCGCACCGAAGTATTTTAATGCCCCTACCACCGTCTGCGAATCGAATGCTTCACTCGAGTAGAATCATTTGGTGAATTTATTTATTTGTGGTATCACTGTTTGCGAGCTTACTTATTCGCCTCAGATTCAGTGCTGCCAAAGCAGAAAACATAAAAATTCGAATAAAAACGTCGAAAGTCAAACCTCAAATTTCAATTAAGCCGCGATAAATTCAAATAAATAAGCAGCGTTGAGTAATTTTTGGCGAGGAAATTGTAGAAACGGAAACTTTATGCAGACTACGGTGCAGTATTTTAGACAAATATAATCCACTGGACGTTCCCGACCAGCTCTGATAATTTGCATCTTTCCTGTTTATCTTTAGTAAAATAATAAAAGTTTTCGTTTAGATATCAGTCACATTTAAGGCTAAAAAAGAAGCGTTCTTATTTGTGCTACAAAAGATGGAGGTGGATTCATTCCAATGTTTTCAAAGTTTTTCGGTACCACCAATTTTTAAACAAGCTTGTTTAACAATGTTTAACAATCGGCGCCTTGCCTATTTACTTTTCTCATAGGCGGGGTAATTTCATTGTTCACTTTCTCTTCATCCTCCTCTTCGTCAGGATCGATAGCTCGAAGCAAGACTCAAGTTAAGAAGGATTGCCCATTATTTACCTAATTCTATTATTTTCCATCTATTTATGTCAAAATAAAACAACTACATTCGCCAGCTTCTCACAAAATATTTAGAGTCGTCTGTTTTTGACATTTTAGTTAAATAACATTTGCGAAATTCGCGAACAGTGATACCACGAAGTTTTTTCATTCGACTGTTCTTGATGTTTATGTCGAATACAATTTTTTGTGATAGGCATTTAACATTTTTGTAAAGTGAACTGGTCCAATGAATCAGAGCTGTAAAATCGGAATTCATATTCAGAATTTTAAGTGCAACTGATTAACTACATCAGAATGCATTCAAAGAATGCAAAATTGATTTATAAATAAATTTGTAATTCACATTCATTTTAAAAAAATGATTAATTATTAATTTTATTTATTCATTTTCGTTATTTAGAATAATAAATATTTTTTTATTCATTTGAATGCTATTCACAAAAAATGCAATTCACAATAAATATCAGAATTTTCAATCATTCCTTTTTATTCTTTATTCATTTTTTATTTGTTTTTAATTTTTTCTTCATTATTCTTTTGTTATTCATTATTCATTTTTTATTCCTTGTTCATTTGTTATTCATTAGTCTTTTTTATTCTTTATTCATTTTTTATTCAATATTAATTTTTCATTTGTTATTCATTTATTGTTTATTATTCATTTGTTATTCTTCATTAATTTTTTATTCATTTTAGTCCCAAGCCATAAATAAAAAATTAATAACAAATGAACAAATAATATAAAATTAACAATGAATATCAAATGAATAAGGAATAATAAATTAATAATGAATAAAAAAGAATAAGAATAGCAAATGAATAATGAATAAAAAAATAATAATGAATTAAATATTAATAATGAATAAAAAATTAATAATAAATAAAAAAAATAACTGAAAATTCAGAAATTCTTTTTGAATTGCATTCTTTGTGCACAGAATTCAAATAAATAAAAAAAAAAATGATTTATTTTTTCTGAATAACGAAAATGATTAACTGAAATGAATAATTAATCATTTTGTAAAAATGAATGTGAATAAAAAATTGTATTTTTAAATTAATTTTGCATTCATTGAATGCATTCTTTTTTCATTATTCACTGATTCACTTTTTTGTGAATAAAATCAAATTGAATGCATTCTTTTACAGCTCTGCAATGAATATATATTTTGAGCACGGGACTTCATTTGTAACCATGCGATAGATTTTAATTTTAAGGAATAATTTAGGAATTCCAAAAAAATTTCAAAGCATGATAGCCAGATAATATAAAAGTAGCAATTGATCACTGACTGTACTATAGTTCAATATTGAAAACTAAAGCCTAGTAAAAAGCTTCTTAAAGAAGCAAAATTGAAATTGGATAAGGTTCGAGAGGAAGAAATATACCCATGAATGACTTTATATGAAACAGCTAAAAAAAAATAAAAAAAATTAAAATTTGTATCCAGTGACATATTATCAAAGCTTTGTATTTGAACCCATCTTTGTTGGTTAGATTTTTATTAATCTGGTTGTACTTTATGTTGTATTTTTTACAATTTTTTTATGAAATTTATCACATTTTCTGTCTACATCCACAGATTAAAAATTCGTCGTGCCATGCCCAGCGACACCGGAAACTACACGTGTGTGCCAACGATAGCAAAATCCTCCAGCGTTTATGTGCACGTGATTATCGGTGAGTACCGTTAAGCTATGGAAACCACTAAAGAAGTGTATCAACCATTTTTTTTTTGTGTGTGTTTTTTGTTAAGCTTTTATGTTCAAGCGGCACGCAAGCGGATCCATACAAACATACTGACACATATTTTTTATTCTAGCTTGACATACCAACATCATACACAGACATATAGCTATGAGTATAAATATAGATATGTATACAGCGAGCGAAAGCTTAACGCGTGACTAAAAATGGAGTCCATTAAATATTTTCATATTTACACGGTTTTGCTGCTGCTTTTATAACGTTTTCAGCACACAAACACGCTAACACACTAACACAGTGATACCAATACTAACAAGCACAAACACAAAGTTGTTGTCAGCAATAAAGCAGTTTATAGCGGATGCTGCTTGTTAGCGCCCAACATAAAGTTGTTTGAGTTTTTTAATAGTTTTTCCCACCAGCAACTCCTACGATAACTACGTTGCGCACTTATTCTACTACTTTTACTACCACACTTTTTATTTTCGTGTTGTTTTTGTCTTTTTTTAATATTATTTTTTTATATTTTAATGCTGCAAATTCACATGCAACGCTATAATCAGCACTCTTTGCTGCAGTCATAAAAGACGTAGTAGAGAAGCAGCAACTGCTGCAAAGTTTGTTGACTGTGTCTCGTGCTCTTTTCCAGACGGCACTGGAGTGATTGTGTGTATGTGTGTGTGTGTGTGGTTTTACGCCTAAAGTGTAGAAAATTTCTTTTGCATAAATTCGTCAAAATTTTAAGCGCTCATTCGTCAGTTATTGTAATGGCTTAAAAAGTGTTACGACAACAAAGCGTGCGTGGGGCGTGTTAAAATCTTGTTTTTATAAAAATTTCGGTTTCGCGCTTTAGCACAGCAAACTTTTATTTGCATCATGAATATGAAAATCGTATTCAAATGATAATATTGGGTAATAACTCGTAGTTGGAAGTAAAAGCTCCGGGTAGTAAAAACAGTTACAACATGAGGATTTTATTTAAAGGTACCTCAAAAGACGACTAATGTTATTCGGAAGTGAATTTTTTTCCGAAAATATTAGTGAAAAATTAACGAATATCTTTTATGACTTCAGATAGGATTGAGATTTATTTTTTTTTTTATGAAATGATTATTTTGTTCATGAATTTTAAGAAAAACACTTTTAAAAAATAATGTAAAAAAAAAACGAAAAGAAAATGTCTAGGTTAGGGTGTCCCAAAAAATATTTTTTTCGAATTTTATATGATTTTTTACAAACCGACCCAGAAGAATGGAAAAGCAACATACCGTTTCAGGAAGCAAAGGACATTATTCAACAATTGCAAGTTCTAAATGATGTTACAGAACGTGGTGTTGCCTTGGCAAGCAGTAACATCAGTCTCAAAACTTCTGAAACAGACTTTCAAAATCTTTTGCAAGGCATAGAGCGACATCGTAAGGAAAATATATGATTTTTTAACCAAAAGCAAAGATTTTTCTTATATTTTATTTTTGATTTTTTTGTGGATTCGGTGGTAACCTGCGGAAAGAATACGTTTTTATTTTCGACTTCCTCGACTAGCTGATTATTAGAGTAGGTTTTTGGACGCTCTTCGAAATGGTGTATTTGTCTGTTTTTATGTAAATTGAAAAATACACGTCTCATTTTTAACAAAGGCAAATTAACTGTAAAATGAAGGTCCCAAATAATGCACTATATTTTGTTGAATCAAATAAAATGCCTTGTTAAAATTCGAAAAATTTTCAGGCAACGAAAAAGTTTTAAAGGCATTTACTTTGAAATGGCTGGAGTAATATCAACAATATTTATTTTTAAATTGCTTAGAATTTTACCATTATTCAAACTGCATCTCTACATTTTTCATTTTGATGGAATTTTTAAAAGTTATAAAGCGTTTATTAAAAAATTTACGCAAATTTTACGAAAAAATGCAATATGTGACACCCAAATGACATTAAAATTTGCCAAAACTTCTAATTTATGTACATTAAAGTAAAGTTTGGACATTTGTCTTTTGAAATGACGACTCAAAGACTAAGAAAAGGTCTGTTATTGACCAACTTGTGCTTGGTGTTCGAAAAATCTCCGAAAAACCTTATTTTTAGGGAAAAAACGATTAGCGCCACCACTAAACCTCTTCCAAAAAATCTGCAAAAAATCTCAAAAATACTTGACCTCATAAGCTTTCAAAAAAAGCTTAAGCAAAAAAAAAATTATTTTTTGGGACACCCTAGTCTAGGTATATCACTTTTTTAAAATACGGATGTGTAACGAAGTCTATGGGATGAGGGACAAAAATAGAAGGAATCATCGTAGGTATATAAAACTCAGCATGTGTCATTATTTCATACAAATAAAACGCCACACAAATTTTCATTAAGATCGAACACGCTCTTCTCCCACCTCCCATACAAACTTAACAATAAAAGTGCAATATCTCGAGTTGTAGAAATTGTAAAAACCAAATTAACTAATTTTTTATTGACTGAATACACAAAATGACCATTTAAAAATTTTATTAATATTTGCCACGCCCTTCACCCACGTTCCACATAAAATGAAAAATAAAAGTGCAACGTCTCGAGTTGTAAAATCTAATAGAAAAAAAAAATTTTATTATTTTTTATTAATTTCCTTCACATAATTATAATATAACATTTTCATCTAAATCTGCCACGCCCTATGCTCACCACCCATACAAAAATTAGAATAAAAGTGCAATATCTCGAGTTGTAAAAAGTGTTGGAAAGGAAATTAACTGTTTTTTTATTAACTACATTCATTCAGTGCATAATTATCATATAAAAATCTCATCAAGATATGCCACGCCCTTTGCCCACCTCTCTTAAAAAATTAAGAATAAAAGCTCAATATCGCCAGTTGTAGAAAATATAAGACTTAATTATTACATAATTACAAACAGCAGTTCCTCAAGGTGGCCACCTTGGTCCACTTCTGTTTATTTTAGCCATAATGATGTAACCCACATCATCAAACACTCTCATCTACTTATCTATGCAGATGACATGAAAATATACAGAACAATAGATGCTAAAGACAATTCAGATCTGCTCCAGTCTGATTTGAAATCCTTTGAAAATTGGTGTTCTAAAAATAATATGTTTCTAAATCCAGATAAATGCCAAACTATGACCTTTTCGCGAAAAAGGAATAATTTAATTTTTGATTATAAGATCAAAGATGCTGCTTTAAGTCGTGTAGATGCTGTCAAAGATCTTGGTATATGCATGGATTCTAAGCTATCGTTTAACGTTCATATTGATTACATTTGTAAAAAAGCATCTTCTATGCTCGGGTTTATGAAATGCTGGGCCAAAAAATTTAATAGTATGATCACAACTACAACGCTGTATTATGCGATTGTGCGACCTCACTTAGAGTATGCAAGTCAATTTTGGTCCCCAAGTTACAATGTACATATTGAACGCATAGAGAGAATCCAAAAACGTTTTGTTCGGTTTGCTTTAAGGGGCTTAAGTGCAACTGACACTTTAAACCTTCCTTCTTATGAGGATTGTTTAAAACTATGAAAAATGCAATCTTTGAATGAGAGAAGGAAGTCTGCAGATATCGTCTATTTACACCAACTCATAACTGCTGTATTCGACTCACCAGAACTGCTAACTCTTATAAATTTTAACACTAACTGTAGAAGCAGTAGAAATGCTAACAATTTTATTCATTTAGAACAAATTATATGGCTACTGCTCCTTTGCATCGCATGAGTACCTTTGTTAACAACTGCAGCTTTTTTGCTGTTAACTTATCGAAAGGTCAACTCAAAAGTAGATTGAAAACTATTGTATGTTTAGATCTATGTAAACGCATGGTTAGTTGTTATGTCTTGTGTTGTCCCTGATCCCAACCCATATTATGGTGGGTAAATTTTTCTCACTTTAGATTGTTTTGGACCACTCTTATCGATATCATTGAGATATTCTAATGTTATTTGGGCTGGTTCTTAAGATGATCTAATGCGGAGAATGTGCAAAAAAGCTGTAGTATCTGAACTCTATTGTTATTGCATGTAAAAAAAAACAAAAAAATATTTTATTCAGATTGGCCACGTCCTTCACCTGCCTCCCACACAAAACTTAATGAAGTTTATTAATTAAGAAATATTTTTATTTCAATACATGGCTTTGTTTAAATTTTACAAAAATCTTAACAATGAAATAAAATAACAGAGAAAATTATGGACTGTCATCACAATAATTCGTTGAGTTAGTCGAAACAAAGACAGAGAAATCGAGAGTAGAAATGAAATCAATTTTGTCATCACTCGTATCATGATCTTCATTTAAAATTAATTCATTTCATTGATTTCATTTTTTTTATTTTGTTTTTTCTATATATTTTTCTAAGAAAAGATATAAAAAGATCTGATGAAAGCAGTAGCCCACGAAATAGATCTATATTGCATAGGTCTCAAAAGTTTTAGCGGGCATGACTTAAGCTAATTTTTCCAAACTCTTTATGACTAGCTTTTAAAGCAATACAATTAATATTTTTACATATTTAAGCCTTAAACCTTCACTACAATTCTTGCCCACGGGGATCTTAATGGTCGAAAATTACAGCGTAAAATTAGGGAGAGTAAATTGTAACCAAACTTAATCAGCCCTATCACTGAGTTTCATCGTAGAAATTACGAAAAAGGTATAACTGAGTTCATTCTTAGCGTCATTCGTAGATTTTTGATGTAATTTTTTACGAAGTGTTTTGGTTGTCGGGGAAAAAGTTTGAAATAAAATTCAGAAAGAATAACCACTTTCACTGTATGCATTTTTATCAAAATTTTCTCCGACAATCAAAACACGTCGTAACAAATTACTTCAAAAATCTTCGAAAAGTGCTGCGAATGAACTCAGTGATACTTTTTTCGTAGTTTCTACGATATCGTACTACGGCGGGACTAAATGATAGGGCTGCATAATTCTAGTGAGTGTTGTAATGAAAGCCCTAACAAATAATTTAATATGAATAACGATGAAATCAGATGCATATAACTCTAAATATCGCACTGGCTGAAAACGACTTTTTTTCTACACTATTTAGCAAGAAAAAGATGCATAAATATTAGAAAAAATTTAATTTTTAGGATATTGATTTTTGCTTTTTTTTCGTAAAAAAATGTCAGGAAACCTGTCTTTTTTTATTTTAAATGTGGAATTTCACCTTGTCATGTAATTTTTGGAACACAATTGATGCTCAATTTCGTGAAAAGTGGTCACAAAATCCTTATTAGAAAGAAGTCTGAGACCAAATTTTTAGAATTTTGTGAGAAACGCATATTTTGAGACATACTTAAAAATAAAAAAATACCAATTTATCGGCTTCCCAAATTTTAAAAATGTGTTTATAAAAAATTTGTTATTTTTTAACATAAATTTGCGCATTTTCGTCAAAACATGCTTAAGAAAAGTGGTCATAAAATCCTTATAGGTAATGTATTCTTAGACCAAATTTTAGAAATGTATTAACAAAGGTATGTTTTAAGACCAACTTTACAGTAAAAAAAACAAAAATATTTTTATTCTTTAACTGTATATAAAAACGTTGCTTTTTTTATTTCCAATACCTTTTTTTTATATTAACATTGTTATATTCGATTTTTAAAGATATGTCTTTTAGCAAGAACTTGTAAAGTATATTTTTGCTAAATTTTCGTATATGAATTTTACTAAAATTTTTGGTATTTTGGAAAATATTCAGTACAAAACTAAAAGCATGATATTTCGTAAAATTTTCAAGGCGGCATATAAAGACCATAACTACCACAAATGGAAATATTTCAAATAATTCTTTAAGATTCCAATAATTAAGACTCCTAACTATAAAAAATTAAGATTTTTTTTCCACACCTATTATTGTCCACCTTGTTACACTGTGTAGTATGTACACTAGGGTGGTCCTTATTTTAGAAATTGTTAAGCACCCTATTTTTTTGTTCCTTAGCGTCTAAAAATGAGTCCCTAACTTTTTTTTTTTGCAACTACAATAACACGTGCTCGGAGCTTGAAGTTTACACAGAGGCAATGCAACTAAATGAGAGTATCGATCCACAATTTTTTGAAATTCACATTCTCAGGGATCTCAACAGTTGCATAGAGTGGTCAAGATCTCTCAATAAAATTTAGGAAAAATAGGATGTTTTTCCCTCCCGCAAGGACAAAGTTGTTTTTAAGGAAACCGTAAAAAAATAACGATCTCAAAATGCTTCGCTTTTTTAAGAAAAACAACATATATCTTAAAGCAAAAGTAAATAAAGACTTTCACTAACAATATTTTGTCAAACAAGATGCCACTCTGGATTTTTATACATACCCTGCAGTGTAAGACTAGTCAGCATTAAAACATGAGTAGTATTTATACTAGTCAAAACAAACTAGTTTATATTTTGTCACGATTTACTAGTTACAAAAGTAGTTTAAACCCAACTAGTTTTTGTCAAGTCACATTAAACTAGTTGTAAAACTAGCCAAAATCAAACTATACTACATATTATCAAAATCAACCAGTTCCAAAACCAGTTGGAGCTGGGTACCCCATTGGAACAAACTAATAATAAACAAATTAAAACATATAAAAACTAATTTAAAAACATGTAGTTGATAAATTATCTTGAATTATATTAATGCGACATATACTCTCATTTTTAAATGTTTTTATTGCAACTTTGTAGTAGATTAGAACTTAGTTTATATATACCATAAACATGGTATTTCATCAAATAGCTTTAACTTTAGCCTTTAGCTGATATTTTGTTGTAAAAATATATGTTCTTTGAACCTATGAACTATTGAAAAAATATGAACCTATGAACTAGTTTTAATTCGATAATTACTGTATTGGTTAAAAACTAGTTACAACCCAACTAGAATTTTACTTTACATAAAAAATGAGTTGTTAACTAGTTAAAACCTTATCTATAGTAAGACAATTGTCTTTTCCAATGACATCACCACGTAAAAAATACCAGTCGGTTCTATGAGAATAGGACATAAATCGAACTAGTTGTTGGATATTTCCAACTAGTTGTTGACTGGTATAAATCTAGTTGATTACACTGCAGGGTAGTGTCCAGTGGGAAGGATATTCGAATCCAAAGTACACTCGAGATAGCACAGAATTTTGGATTGTTAACTGATTGTCTTAATTTTGGTGGTATTGATTATAGTGTTAACGTTTTTCTTAAATTTGGCGAAATAATAATATGCACATTTTTCGCATATGTATTTTCTTACATAAATGCAATTTTTTAACTTTTTCAAATAAATTAATGCCAAGTTTTATATCTCGGGCATCAGAAGTGGTACCGAAGATAATTTTCTCAGTTTTGATTCTGCAAGTATTTCTGCACAAAACAAAATTGTGTTTAATTACCTTTCTAACGGTGTTTGAAACTTAAAATTCGGTTAAGAAGTGATTCAGATATGAATTCTGGTAAAAATCAATTTTCGACGTTTTTTTCGATTTTTGCCAATTTTGTGAACCCTGTAACTCCACCAAAAATAACTCCAGCATTTTTTCCTTTAAATGGAGTTTTCTATTTCCTTCTGTGATGCTCCCTGCAAAATTTCACACAAATCGGAGATGTTCATTCCGTAACGCCGGTACATCCAAAATGGAATTGCTGTTTTATCTTTTTTATCATATGTAGTAGAAAATTTCTTAAATTTCTACCTAGCGGCACGTGTTAATAAAGTCCAATTTCTTTGAAACTTTTTTTATGCGTTTCTTATATAAAAGAACAAAATAAAAGGGTTCTCAAAAAAACAAACAAAATTTTTTTTTTCTCCATACAAATAAAGACCAGTCTAATGTACACCCAAAAAAAAAATGTTGTAACATTAAAAAAATGTGTATGCCTATTTAAAAAAATCTTTTATTTTAGACTCCAAAAAGATAGCTTTTTAATGTAACAAGATAAAATTATTATAGTTCTAAAATTAAAAATAATGTTGTAATTATGAAAAGACAAAATTATGTGGACAAATGTGTATTGTCTTAAATGTCTTATCTTCCTGATAACAAGATCAACAGGTTAAATGAAAATTTTTCATGTTAATATGAAAATAGTACGTATTCACATTTGAAAAAATCAATGTTGATGTAAAAATCTTTGTTGTAAATATAAAATTACTCAGTGTTACTTAATATACACTTGTGGTTAATATAACAAACATATGGTTCCGATTTAAAAACAATTTTCTTTAGAATAAAGAAATTATATACAGCAGTGTGAAAAAAAATTTCCTCTTAAATAAATCATACAAAATTTGTTGATCAGTGAGAGACAGAGTTTGTTAATTACAAGTAAGTACATTGATTTTATTTAATGACTGAAGTAACAATAATATTTGTTGAGCTACTAAACATATTTTTCCTTAAATATATGCTAATTTAGTTATTAATTCAATGGCAATTAAGGGAAATCGCTTATAATAAAAACAAAAGAATTTTTAATTTTGACAAATTCATTGTTACTTGAAATAACAAGTGCAAGGCATAAAGTAATATGACGTTTATTTTCCTATAAACTGAATTTACGAAAAAGGATCAAATTGCAAAAGAAACTGGAAAAAATAAAAAAGAAAAGAAACTAAAGTAAAACAGAAATACAACAACAAATGTGGCATTATGAAATTAAGGGAAAAAATGAGAAATTGAAGCTTCAAAATCTCATCGCCCCGATGGTGCAGTGCGTCTACGCGCTTGCACGGGCAATCACAAAGATTTCTGATGACGCGTTTAGCACGCAGAAATTGTACAATAAAATCAATTTGCTAGTGGTTTTTTTCCTTTCATATTGAAAAAACTTTGTTGTTGTTGTTGTTTCTTTAGAAAAATTCGTTAGAACAATTAATTGTTTCTAACTTTGACCTTAAGCTCGATAAACGATTTTAAACTGTCAAACAACTAGAATTTGTATTTAAAATCAAGTATGATTTAAACTATCAAACATTTAGAATTTGTATTTAAATCATATAAAGTCAACATAATAAACATAGAGGTCATTTAGGAAAAAACTTTAATCAAATGGTAGAGCTCGACCAAACGGAAACAGCTGAAAAACAAAATCAGCAAAAATTCTAAAAACAACTTCAGTAAACATGCTTTGTTAGTGCAGAATTCCAGCAGGCTGTTGGACTACATATAATATAGGCATAGAAACTAAAGTAAAACAGAAATACAACAACAAATGTGGCATTATGAAATTAAGGGAAAAAATGAGAAATTGAAGCTTCAAAATCTCATCGCCCCGATGGTGCAGTGCGTCTACGCGCTTGCACGGGCAATCACAAAGATTTCTGATGACGCGTTTAGCACGCAGAAATTGTACAATAAAATCAATTTGCTAGTGGTTTTTTTCCTTTCATATTGAAAAAACTTTGTTGTTGTTGTTGTTTCTTTAGAAAAATTCGTTAGAACAATTAATTGTTTCTAACTTTGACCTTAAGCTCGATAAACGATTTTAAACTGTCAAACAACTAGAATTTGTATTTAAAATCAAGTATGATTTAAACTATCAAACATTTAGAATTTGTATTTAAATCATATAAAGTCAACATAATAAACATAGAGGTCATTTAGGAAAAAACTTTAATCAAATGGTAGAGCTCGACCAAACGGAAACAGCTGAAAAACAAAATCAGCAAAAATTCTAAAAACAACTTCAGTAAACATGCTTTGTTAGTGCAGAATTCCAGCAGGCTGTTGGACTACATATAATATAGGCATAGAAACTAAAGTAAAACAGAAATACAACAACAAATGTGGCATTATGAAATTAAGGGAAAAAATGAGAAATTGAAGCTTCAAAATCTCATCGCCCCGATGGTGCAGTGCGTCTACGCGCTTGCACGGGCAATCACAAAGATTTCTGATGACGCGTTTAGCACGCAGAAATTGTACAATAAAATCAATTTGCTAGTGGTTTTTTTCCTTTCATATTGAAAAAACTTTGTTGTTGTTGTTGTTTCTTTAGAAAAATTCGTTAGAACAATTAATTGTTTCTAACTTTGACCTTAAGCTCGATAAACGATTTTAAACTGTCAAACAACTAGAATTTGTATTTAAAATCAAGTATGATTTAAACTATCAAACATTTAGAATTTGTATTTAAATCATATAAAGTCAACATAATAAACATAGAGGTCATTTAGGAAAAAACTTTAATAAAAAAGAAACTTATATATAGCAGAATATTTTCAGATTTTCGCGACTTCAGCACTTCCTTGTGACCCTGGGACTACACTTTGTAAATCTTAATAAAATTGGCAAAGGATAATCAAGAAGATAAAAATAGTAAATACGTATTTAATTGAAAATTAATTATATTTAGGGCTTACATTTTCCATGAACCCTAAAAAAAGATTTTTAATTATACAAATTGTATGGAAAAACTGAAATCAAAAAGCGCTACCTCTTAACTTTAACTGATTTTTTTTAAAACTCATAGAGTTGGGTCCTAAGAAAGAGTTTAAGCTGCAAAAATTAAACTAGATTCTGTAAAAAACCATCCTAATATGAATATATATATATAAATAATAACTTAACTTAATTATTAATTATATGTGTTAATAATTTAATTTTCGGATACGGTTTATCTCTTTTAGTTGTTTTAGAAAAGGATTACTTTTGAATAAACTGCCACTCAGCTTCACAGGGAATAGGATTGTTTAAATTAAAAACAAAACAGATTTTAAAGTATATGTCTACAGCTGATAATATACTGAACATTTTGTATTGAATCCTATCAAAATAAAATACAGCCTCCTGTAGATTTAACATCTCACCAATAACAATTACGAATGGTTGAATAGATTTGCCTACTACTGGCAAATGTTGGAGTCGATCATCCATAGCGCTAACGGTCGGTGTTACATATATAAAAGAATTCTGGGAGTCTTTGATTGTGAATTAAGTACTGTTTTTTTTGCACATGTTTTTTGGAAAAATTCACCAAATGTCCATGAATAGCCAGGAACAATCCTATGTATATTTTCCATCAGTTAAGAGAGAAAGAATTAAAATTAAATTGGAATTAAAGTTTTTTCTAAATGACCTTGTTATTTATTATGTCGATTTTATATGATTTAAATACAAATTCTAAATGTTTCATAGTTTAAATCATTCTTGATTTGAAATACAAATTTGAGTTGTTTGATAGTTTAAAATCGTTTATTGAGCTTTAGGTCAAGGTTAGAACAATTAATTGTTCTAACGAATCTTTCCAAAGAAACAACAACAACAACAACGTTTTCAATATGA
Source organism: Dichetophora obliterata (assembly GCA_963920525.1). Classification (NCBI taxonomy): domain Eukaryota; kingdom Metazoa; phylum Arthropoda; class Insecta; order Diptera; family Sciomyzidae; genus Dichetophora; species Dichetophora obliterata. Next base: position 56,156,464 of record OY986437.1, read on the forward strand.
AAAGAAAAACATCACTAGCTGATTGTATTGCAATTTCGGCCCTGCTAAAGGCTTCATCAGAAATCTTTCTGATACGCAGTGCAAGCTCGCATTAGCGCACTGCACTACAGAAACGATGAAATTTTAAGTGTCAATTTCTCAGTTTTTCTACTATTTCATATTTTCATGTTTGCTGTTGTATTTTAGCTTTACTTTAGTCTTTGTACTTATGTTATTATTATCTACTAACAAGGCATGGTTACTGAAGTTGTTTTTTTAGAAAAAACTTTAATTAATTTAGAAAACAGTAAAATATTGTTATAATTTTAGTAAATCTAAGTAAAAATTTTGTGATATTTTGTGCAGCTTGTTTAAGGAAGTTCTTTTTAATTTTTTAAGATCACATTTAAGTTTTTTAAGTTAGTATTTTCGAATATTTTGTAAGTTAAGTTCAAGAAAGGTTTATATTTTTATATTTTTCACTTCATATTTTGTACAGATAGTTACAAAATATTTTTATTTTTATATTATTAAAATCACATTTCAATATTTCTTAGATAGTAACATGTGTTTCTCACATTGTGTTATTTTGTACAGATATGTTGAGAAAGGTTTTAATTTAAAAATTTTTTAAATCACATTCAAGTTTTTCTTAGAAAAATAGAAATTTTTTGGAATTTTTTTTACAATGAAGGCAGTCCCGGGATCCCGAAAATCCTGGGACTGTTGGGACTAAAAAAAGTCCGGGACCCCGGTATCCAGGGATTGGATGCCCTAATTGTGATACCGCTGCACACTTGGCCTTCAGTCCGAGTAGAACCACTTTGAGCTTTTGGTAAAGCTTATAAGACGTTAGACGCTTGTCCTTGACAGGTCGTGAAGCTCGGAAAAGAAAAACGACCCCAAATATTTATGCCTTCTTCTAGCGAGCGCAGGACAGGAATATAGAATGTGGAAGATTGTATATTTCTCCTTCTCGTCACTTCAGCTTATGCAGAAGTCATTTGCGATAACTCCCTGTCTAGAAACATATCTGTCCATTAAGCAGTGCCCTGTGGTAATGGCCAAAAACGATGCTACCTCTGGTCTTCCCAACGAGAGAAGGGCTCTCGATCGCTTTTGGCCTAGCGTTGGCCAGATACGCCTTGTTTTTCTGTATTGTGAGGACTCAAATTTTTACACAATTTGGGTCTCACAAATTATATATATGAATTGTTAAGTGAATTTAAAATATGGAAAATGTAAACAACCAAAGCATGAAATGTAAATTGAACTATCTTAATTAAATTTAAAGATTTATTATATATTATGAATAAAATGTATGGAAATTATTATATTATTTTATATTTTATTAGGTAAAATATATAATATTAAGTTATAAATATTCTGTTGAAGAAATAATAATGTATTGAATAACAAATAAGTAAACAAATAATAAATACACACATACGAATATGCAAAGCCATGTACACAGTCACATATACACAGGCAGGGAAAACAAAACAAGTGGTTACGGAACAGAAAGGCAACGGGAGAATATAAAGCAGTCGCGTTTGCTTAGGACAGGAAGTCTTGTCGCAGGTGCAGTAGCATGCACATGCTTTGAGACTGAGTAGTTAGTTCAATCGTAGTTATCTTAAGCGAAGGTGTCCTCACCCTTTGAACGTTGCTTACTCTAAGTTCAAAACGTAGTTATCTTAAGCGAAGGTGTACTCACCCTTCGAACTTTGTTTACTATAAGTTCAAAACGTAGTTATCTTAAGCGAAGGTGTACTCACCCTTCGAACCTAGTTTTACTCTAAGCTCAGGCGTAGTTATCTTTAGCGAAGGTGTACTCACCCTTCGAACTTTGTTTACTATAAGTTCAAAACGTAGTTATCTTAAGCGAAGGTGTACTCACCCTTCGAACCTAGTTTTACTCTAAGCTCAGGCGTAGTTATCTTTAGCGAAGGTGTACTCACCCTTCAAATTTTGTTTAATATAATTTCAAAACGTAGTTATCTTAAGCGAAGGAGTACTCACCCTTCGAACATAGTTTACTTTAAGCTCAGGCGTAGTTATCTTAGGCGAAGGTGTCCTCACCCTTCGAACGTTGTTTACTCTAAGATCAAAATGTAGTTATCTTAAGCGAAGGTACCTCCACCCTTCGAACATAGTTTTAATCTGAGTTCTATCATAGTCACTCCCAGCGAGAGGATTCATAGCAAGTAACGGAATAAATATGAATAAGCAAGGATTAATTATATCAATTTAATTTATATAATGCTTAATAATTAATAATAATTAAGTAACGAACTCGTTAAGTAATAAATAAAACATATGAAAAATAATAAAGACTTACTCTACAGTTTAAAACTAAAACGCTGGCTTTCTTATTTAAAACAACGGAATCATTGGTAAATAAATTATTTTGTAAGAACCCCTGGTTTACTCACTGAGCCTACCTCAGCAAAAATCAGTAACGAGCAAAAAGGTTCGTTACAGTATGTTGAGAGTTCAGCCCATTTTGAGTTGGCTTTAGATGTGGTGTAGTCGTTGAGCAGCATTTTGGCAGTGTTGCTATCGGGATGCTCGGTGAGTTCCATACCATTGAAGTCACCGATGTACATTTCCTAGCAAGCTCGTCTGCTTTGTAATTTCCCCGTATGCCCTTATGCCCAGGTACCCGTATTAAGCTGCTGTCAAAAAAGTTTGACATTTCGCCCAATGCAGCAAGGCATTCTTTGGCTACTTTAGAGTTAATGGATAGTTGCTGCACTGATTTGATCGCATCTTGGCTGTTCGAGAAAATGTTTATTTCTCGTTTTGAGATGACATTTTCTGGGAGTCATATTGCAACTTTCTTAATTGCCATCTTTTCGGCTTGAAAAACACTGCAGTTATCAAGCAGCCTACGAACTACGGATACCCCTAATATTTCTAAGTAGACCCCATACCCTACCTTGTAATTTAATTTTGACCCGTCTGTATAGAAGTGTAGGTACCTTGGTTTCCACATTTATTCCAGTGTGTCCTAGGTGGAACAAGCGTGCCTTAGTTTCCGTAATCAGTACTTGGCGGAATGAAGTTGAATTTGTAGAATATGGACGTGTCCTGTTCTCAGGTTTTTACGTACTGCAGTTTTCCTTAATTTGACCGCCGAACAAACTGCTGTTTGTCTTAATTACAACCAAGTCGAGCGGTAGAAGGTGAAGGTGAAGTCTCTTAACATCCTTAACTAAGAATGAGGAAAAAAAACTACATGAAAATCTAAGTTCCTACTTTCGATACGAATGTATCCGAATATCTTTTTAAATATATTTCATTCCAAATATTCTTGTTAAAAAACTCAAAATAACGGTTTAAACTGTACTGTTAGCTAGCTCAGCGTACTATATATTTTTTATGTTTTTTTTCTAATATTTTAATATAAAATAGTCAAGCCCCAAAAATAATTTATCTGAAAACATTAACCCAATCGGCCAAGTAAAGAGTGAGTTTAACTAAAAACTCAGAAGTCCCTGGTTTGAATCCGGGTTCGGGCATGATTCCTTTCGCTTTCGTTGTTCTTTTCTACATTTAAGAATTATTGAAACAAAAAATCTACAAATAAATTGTGGGAAATGTGGAATTAAAGGAAAGGAAGAGCTGATGGCTCGAAATGCTTGCCGAGGTTAAGGCATAACACTAGCCTCGGTTATAAGCAATTCAAATTGTCTTTCACAATTGTTTTGCCTAATTGATAATTTACGTATGGTTCCAATCAATTCTTCCTCTAATAACCTATCCTTTTCCTTTCAGGTCAAAGACCAAACGTTGTTTGTATAAGGTGCATGCCTTGGGTTATTTGATCATTTCTTTAAAAATATATTAATAATATATATAAAAATGTATTAAAAATTTTTGCTTTAAAATCTATTTTCATACCAGTGGATATCTGTAAAAATAATACTCATTTTCTGTATAAAAATTTTCAATTTATCGATCTCAAATTGCATTACTTGATTTAATAACTGGATAACTTGAAGTTAGGAACTAAGTTTATTAGAACATCCACATAGGAGAGAACGGAGTTATTCGGCACTTTCTTTCTGTTGATCTTATTTTATGACTCTGACCATATATCGCATAGTGCTGATATTCAAATTTAAACTGCTTTGATTAAGCAACTTTAGATCAAAGATACTTACACTATGAGACATACCATTTACAAGTCTTAAGAGATTTTTCGAGCACCAACAATGTTTAGCTAATCGGAGCAGCAGGGTTAATTCGGTGCACCGTCATTTTCAGTGTTTTTTACAAAAATTGAAGTACCAAATAATATGTATCAACAGTAGTCATTAATGTTTTATTCGTGAGGTGCTGTAAAGCTGGCATTTTCTTAACAGTTGTTTTTCTAGCTTCAGTGGCATATTTTTTCTTCTCACGTCAATGTTTCCGCTTTGATTTAATTTTGCTGACTTCTGTGACTGTTGACCCTTGCCCGGGCTTTTGCGATGTTGTGCTCGTGAAAATGCCTTGATGACTTTAAGAATATTTTACAAGTTTGAAAGTGAAATGCAAAAACAAGCCGCGCCGAATTGCCCGAAAAAAATGCGCTGGTTTACCCCAGACCACATTTCAGCATTTCGACTAAAAAGTAATAAAACCATGTGAATCAATTCGAACAAACGAATATCACGCGTCTAAATAATGTGCTTTAATACTTATTTCACGTACCATCAATTGGCACTAATAGCAAAAACAATATTTTTCAATGAATTCCGTGAATGGGAATGACGTTTATTTAGCACCAGTGTAAACAAACACCTGAATGAGTTGAGGTTACTCAACCAAATACACTCACTACTCACTTTTTTCACAGCGTTGCCGTATCTAATGATATTTCGACTGCGCCAGGTTACCACGTGAACCAATTTACCATTTCCTGACCTGTATACGAAGATATAAAATGCCATACAGTTTGTAAATACAAAAATACAAGAATTGAATTTGAATCCAATTCTTAAGTTCCTCTATAAACACTTTCAACGTTTTCTTTCAAAATTACTGATATATATAACAGCTGCTGCTTTTGCCATTCACATGCAATTAAATCAATTTTTTACACACTACTAAGGATAATGTTCTGTTACATTTTCCAATTTAATTTCTTTCTTACAAAACGCGAAACTATACAACAAAGCAAAACTGCAACAGTTAGTGCAGCAAACAGTTTGAGGGAAATGAAAAAGCGCAATGTCGGTTTCTTGGACAAACAATAAGTCGAAAAAAAACTAAAAACTGCAGTTACAAACAAAAGCACAAAAAGACGTAATACGAGCCATTGAAATTTATTACAAACAAGCAGTTCTAATTAGCTGAAAAGCACTTGCTTCTATGGATTAAGCGGCTTTCATTGGCGTTGCATTGAACTGTAAAGAAGGCGTGTCCAAACAAATCAATGAGTGTATGCGAGTGAAATATATTGGTTAGTTGGTGTGTATTTGAGCACTTGTAAGCTTTTGATGCACACAATAATAAATTGAATTCATATTTTAAAGCTTTTTTTGGAAAACTTTAATTGTAGATAAACTTCAAGACGCAAAAATGATGTAAAAAACTTTTGTATTAAAAGGACATCAACTTTTTTCGGAAATCTGCAAAAATTTAAATAACAATCAAAGAAAAATTGTTCAAATAGGTAATTTTTTATAAAAAAATTTGTGTTCTACTGGTGATAACATTCTATGTACAGTAGGTGGTCAAGCTATTAGAAAGCATAGTAATTAAACGAAATTTTGAAGTTCGAAGTCAAATTATAGTTTTTGAAGTGAAAACTTCTTTAGGCGCGTTGAACGATTTTGGTAGAGGGTAAATCTTTGGTTTGCGTCATTGTTTTTTTCCGAGTAACTCTCGTCATCAATACAGTGAGCAAAGATAACAAGATAGGAAACTTAGAAAACATAAGCAAGCAACCATCAATAAGTTCCTTTGCTGACGCATCGTTCTTTCCCCTCCATTTGCTCCACTGCGAAACATTAGTTGCATTCCCGTGGCACTAGATCAGATCAGAGGGTGGATTCTGAAAAACTCTAAAGCTAAATCTCCACCGCTAAAGCTAAATTTATAGTTTTTAGCGATATTGCTATTCTGAAAAACTCCATAGCTTATTTTCATGCTAAAAATTTAGAGACTGAACGAGCTTTTAACGAAGAGTAAAATTAAAGCTGTCATAGCTTAATTTTAAGCGATTGCTGCGATTCTAAACTTTTTTTTAGCGATTTACAGAAACTCTAATTTTATTTTTAGCTATAATTTTAGAGTCCAATATTTTGTTGCCGCTGAGTTAAAAATTAAAAGATTTTTTAATTAAAATCGTCATTATTGATATATTTATTAAGAAAAATTAATGCTTTGTCTCTTTTGAATGTTTTCAAAGAAAAATATACCAATTTAAAGCACTTTTCCGAAAACTTGCTGTTTGTATTTATCAGTTGTATTAATGTTAGGAGTATTCACGTTTCAGTGCACTTGCCTGTGCAGTTGAGGACTTCTGCAGTTGTGCAGTTAGGTTTCGTGAACAAACCACTAACACTTTTTCCAAGCTGTCAAATTTTTCAATGCACACGTGCACAACTGCTCAAATCTTCAAGTTTTAAGCTGCAGTAGAAAAGCACTTGCGCAGATTTTTGATTTTGATATTTTGATTTTGTATAGTGCAGAAGTCCTCAACTGCACTGGCAAGTACAATGAATCGTGAATACCCCTATTGTTATCATATAACATGCTTTTAGAAAAAGGTATCATCTCTTAAAACTTTATAAAAATTTATTAAATGAATTGGTAGTTTACAAATAAGCTAAAATGTTGTGACACACTCTTATGTGATAATTCTGTATCACGAAGAAGCACACCAACGATAAGAAAGACACTTGAAGCAAAACAATTCTATATGGAAGAAAGTATTGCTTCTTGTGTCTTTCTTATCATTGGTGTGCTTCTACATTATACGGAATAATGCAGTTAGTTTGCAATTAAGTCATTAATTGACAAGAAATTTTGCACCTAATTTTTAATATGTAAAATGTACTCTGAGTGCAAAATTTTGAAGAATTGAATGAAACCTAAGCCTCTAATAAGCCACGACTGTTTTGGTATTTAAAGTTGAACCAGTCAAAATAAATCCTTACTAGTTTTATTCTATGACAACACGAGAATATTTAATGAAAAATCATAAAGTACTCATGTAAATATACTTAAAAAATTAACCACAAATTTTTAAGTATATTAACTTAAGTTTATTTAAATTTTTTTCAAATAACTGAATGTTTTTATTTTGCACTTTTTAATTAGATATTGGTGCCGTGAGTATTTTAAAAATAAGAAACAAGCTTATTTTAATTATTATATTAATTTAATTAAGGTTCGAAAGAAACTTTAAAAAGTTTTCGAAAACTTTTCACTCGGATGATGATTTTTTGAGTGTCGGAAGTAGAATTTTTGATATCAGTGAGGTGAGTGTTATTGTCAAAACTTCATGTAGCCACGGGGACTAGTAGAAATTTTGACAACCGGCACAAGAATTTTTGAGTGAAGCAAAAGGGTTGTGCTTTACCCTTACAAAATTGTTAGTTTCAGTGTTTTGCTGTGTAGTTTTTCTGAAAAAAGTAGTTTTATTTATGTTGTCGTATAAAAAGAGGATTTTGCTTTGCTTTTAATATTTAGAAAATATTTATTTTTAGGCTAAAAATGTAGGCTTGAGGAGCAATTAAAAAGCATGGAGTCACTTCAGCCGTCTTTTATTTATTTTAGTGTCAGTAAAAATTGCTACAATTCTTTTTTAAGAATTTTAAAACTAGGCCAGTCTTAGAAGCTAAAGAGTTTAAAATAAATATTTATGTTAAATTTGGAAGTTCATTACTTCTGATATACGCAATGTATTAAGTTTTTTCTTTACTGCATTCAACTTGCAAAACTAATACATTGAATATACTTTTTAAATATTTATAAATATGGCCGATAAAGAGTTAATATGTGTTCAAGGATGTTTTATGGTTAGCTGCTTGATCGACTGAGTATGAGTCAATATTTTCTTTCGTATTACAGTCGATTGAGCTCAAAATTTGGCAGTAAGTGTATTTCGGGTATGGCAACCTTTATGTATAGTGCGATTTTTATCCTCGCGTATAGTTAAGGTTAAGGATTTTTAGGTCCAGTTGACAAGAAAACTTTAACACTGACTGTTTTTACTACAGTATATTTTATAAGTGGAGTAAAATCTAAACATATAATTTTAAAACAGGTTTTAAATTTATTCCATCTCTAAGCTAATTAGATAAAATACATACAACAAAATAATCATGAATAAAAATTGTAATTTCTTACAAATTTTTAATGTTTACACAAGTTTTAGTTTTATAACTTATTTTACTTAAAACAGTTACATTCCTTGTAGCTCATAATATCATTTTGAATACAAAAATAATTTGTAGTAGTAGTAGCAGTCAAATATGTCTTAAAAACTCGTTTTTTTCGCTGAGAAGACGTCAAAACATAATTGGATAACATTATCAGGTTTCATTTGCCACAGCAAAAAATGACAATTTAAATACAACAGATAGAAATTTTTTTCAACTCAACATTTTCTTTCCTATAAAACCAATAGTGAAAAGTTTCCAAATGGCACACAGCCATAACCAAATCAGTTTTTTGACATTAGAATCGCTAAAACAACGCTTCCTGTGGCGAGTAGTAGAAGCAACATTTTTAGCTAGGCGATTTGAAACTCAGAATCGCATTTTAGCGAAATCGCTAAGGAATTGAACGAAGCATTTTTTTAGCATTTAAGCGATAGAGATTTAGCTTTAGCTAGGGAATTTTCAGAATCCGGCCACAGATCTCTGTAAAGCAATGGTAGTTCAACTTTATATCAATTTGTCATCACAGTCTTCAAACAGCTGTTTTAAGAACAATAAAAGAAAACAACAATAACAAAACGCCCACTGAGCGGTAAAACGTCAAAATAGGAAAATGCATAGCTAGAAATAGAGAAATAGATAAGAAATAGAGTTAGAAATCGAGCTGGTTTTAATTTTTGTTTTTGTTTTGTGAATAAAATAGAGCCGCGCTCTAGATCAACGACCACGGGAATGCAGCTATTGAATGTTACTGTTTTTTTGAATGTATGTGTAGAGCTAGCTGTAGGCTAAAATAAAATAAATTTAAAATTTTTGATATTTGCTTTTTGTTTGACTGGCCGTGAAGTCTCTTTTAATGCCTCCACTTGAGATCTTGCTACCAGGCAAACAAAAAACATAGCAAGCAAAGTGCTATTTATTTTCTGCCGCCAATTCGGTTCATCCCCTCTAACGTTGCGCAACCGATGTGATACTGCTCTTCTCTGTTCATCGTTGTAGTAGATTTGCTTGGTAATTGTTGTTGTAAATGTATTTTAGTTCAGCTACAGATCTATATATACATTGACAGAAAAACAGTAAATATCCTTCATGATTTCTTTATGAAGGAACGATTTGTCAGCAGATAAAATTATTGATGGTTGCTTGCTGCCATAGTAGAATTAGACAAGGTAGTGTTAGGGCTGAATGTGTTCTCTTTCTAAGTGACCATAACTGTCAAATTCATCCATTTTGCCAATTCTTGCTTTCATATTGCATTCTCATTGCGTGCAGATTTTGTATGAAATGTCAATTTCGTTTTGACAGTTTCGGTCACCGGCTCTCCGCCCTAACACTACCTTGTTTAATTTTGCCATGCTTGCTGCATTTGCTGAGTGCCTGGTAGCCAATATCCAAGAGCGTGTATTTGAGTTTTATGACCAACATAAAAACATTTGTAGTTTTATAAATGTCGCCAGCATATTCTCTGACTGGGACATGGGACCATGGTATAATAAGTAATAGGTAGGAGTGATATTTCGTGTTTCGACCATCGAATGTCAGGCAAAAGGAAACAAAATAGAGAACGTGTGTCACACATTGGCCGCATTCATAGGAGTCACCTGCTGTGAATGGATCATTTCATTGCAAAGGTTTCTCACTCAAATATAAAAAAACAAACAGTTGCCAACTATTGACTCCGTTGAAAGCTGCCAATGTGTGCGACACACCCACTTTATATTGTTTTCTTTTGTTTGAAATTCAATGGGCGCAGCTCGAAGGAAAAGAAGTAGTTGTCAAGGCTATCTAATAATAATTTTATCACGAGTGGGACTGCATCGTCCAAAATTTTTTGTTTCTTATTTCAGCTACCATAAGCACAAAGTATCTTTTTTAAAAATATAATGCAATGATTAATGACGCAAACAGTGAAAATAATGTAAATGAAATTCAATGAAGTGTATGTAAATAATTAATATATAATTTTATTTCTGCAGAATTTCTCCAAACATCAATGATATTTTCTTTCAAAATAGTTATGGAAGGGTTATTCCGAAGGTAAACATGTTTAAGGGTGTGCCAGACATTCTCGATAGAATTTAAATCCGGAGAATTGCCCGGCCAAGGAAGGGTGGGAATTTTCATAGACGAAATTAAGTTTTTTACAGATTTAGCCGTGTGTCAAGGTGCACCGTCCTGCATAAAGACAAAGGGACTGCTATTTATCCGTTCATCGTCAATATAATGCAGAAAAACTTTATTAGAAGCTGAATATACTGATCTTGCCTCATTGTGCCATCTTCAAAATAGAGGGGACCTGGGCCTTCTGAGCTTATTGCATACGTCTTCTTCTGACGAAACTGGTGCCCTCCGTGAGAACATGAAGCGTGCATTAATCCGCAAAGTAAACTTGAAAAATATGAAAGTCATAGCAAAGAAACAATGTAGGAAGGAGTGTTTCATCGTGCTATTTACATAAAAATTTAAGGCTTACATTGTTCCAAAAGGTCATTTGCTTCTTTTTGTGTGCTTTTGCAAATTTCAAGCGGGATACTTTTATCCTTTTGGTGGGACGTAGCTTCTTAATCGGACGATACGCTTTTACTCCGTACTGCTTTTGCCTTCTTTGCGACGTGCTCTTAGATATGTTTATTTCCTCAGCTTGTAAAGACTTTAAATGTTCACGAAGTGGTTGTGCGCGTTTTTTCAAAACTTTTCGGATAGCGATCAGTGCGTTCAACTGTTTTCCTGCCACTTCCAGCTCGAGAAGGGCGTCCATTTATTTTCAGCTAACCTTCATTCGATTTTTTGCAATTTTTGAGACTGTGGGTCGACTTACACCCACCTTTGACCAATTTCTTTAAAATTATGACGTCCTCAGGATTGCCGAAATGTCATTTTTCTTTGCTAAAGAAATGTCTTTTTTGTGTCCCATTTTGTTGTTTATGTATGTATATCATTGGTGCCAATAATACAGGCAGCAGCGCTAACGAAAATAGTAAAACTATGATTGAGGTTCTGTGCAAGCAGAAATCTGAACACAAGGTTGTTCACTTCAACGCAAGAAGTCTAAATGATGATAAAATGGATTACGTGAAGTATATTTTTGAAAATTCTCCCGTTGACGTCATATGTGTTTCAGAAACCTGGTTTCATGAGGATGTTGATAACTCGTTTATGAACATGCATCATTTTAAATTATACCGTAATACCGTATACCGTAAAAGGTCTCATAAAAAAGGTGGAGGAGTAGCAATTTTCTGGAGGGAATATTTAAATGTTTCAGTGCTAGGGAAATCCTGTAGCACCGATGTTGAATACTTAAATATTAAAATATTCGACAATAGGACCCAAGTGTTTCTCTCTTGTATGTACAACCCGAACCGCAGCTGTAGCCTTAAACCACTGTTTGATGATATATCTAGATGTGCTATTGATTTTGATCATTATATCCTTTGTGGTGATTTCAACATAAATATTCTGGCTAATGAAAATCTTAGCTCTGATTTTTTGGATTGCCTAGCCGAAGTTGGACTAAGTTTAGTTAACATAATGTTGCCAACAAGGTTTTCCAATAATGCCTGCCCCAGTTTACTTGATGTCTTCGTAACATCTGATGTATCGTCTGTACTCCTTATTAACCAGATATCATTTGTTTCAGACCATGACCTAATTTTCTGCACATTTAACATTAATCTTGCACCTATTGCTTCAGAAACTTGCTTCACATATCGCAACTTTAAATCTGTTGATATTGGCAAACTTTATGGGGATTTATCTGAAATAAACTGGACTGATTGTTGGTTCTTTAGCTCAGTTGATGACAAGTTAAAATTTTTTGTTGATAATATCTTAAATCTTTTTGAATCCAATGTTCCCCTGTGTAAACGACAGGTCACCAACACAACCTCCCCTGGCTAACCACGCGTGTTAAGTTGATCATAAAAAAACGTTACAAAGCCTATAACAAGTGGACACGATATCCAATTGAGGCTAATTGGGAAAGATTTAGGCAAGCAAGGAATGAAGCTACCTTGGCAGTTAGACTATCCAAAAAACAATATTATTTATCTAAACTAAGCCCAAATCTATCTTCTAAACAGTTATGGAAAAATCTAAAAAGTATTGGTATCTGCAATAAAGGCTCTGAAGTCTGCCGTACTGATCCAAATCTACTGAATGATTATTTCACTGCGAGCTCGTTGAGAGATGAAAATGCCGAATTCATTAATAGCATAGTGCCTGTTGAGTTACCGCATGATTTCAGTTTTAGAGCTATAAATGAGCTAGATGTTGCCCGCTGCATTAAAAAAATCAGTTCGAATTCCATTGGTGAAGACGCACCGTCGATCAAGTTCATTAAGCTTATTTTGCCCCATGTGGTCAGTCCACTTGCTCATATCATCAACCATTGCATCACTACCTCGTGCTTTCCTGCCAGCTGGAAAGTGGCTACAATTGTTCCGATTGCAAAAATTGCAAATGTACGCGAGCTTGGTGACTTCAGACCAATCAGCTTGTTGTCATCGATTTCGAAAGCATGTGAGGCTCTTATGGCGGAGCAAATAAGTGAACATATCCTATCTCTGGGCCTTATGACTGATTTTCAGTCAGGCTTCCATAAAGGTCATAGTTGTTCAACAGCAATAGTTAATATCTTGGATGACATTAGAGCTCCCTTCGATAATGGTGATCTAACCTTGCTTTGCCTTCTCGATTTTTCTAAGGCTTTTGACACTGTAAACCATAGTATCGTATGCAAAAAACTTGAATTGCAGTTCGGATTTTCTGAACCGTCAGTTCGCCTTTTAAGTAGTTACTTAAATGGAAGGTCCCAAAGAGTCAGCCTAGGCAACAACTTTATCTGCGTATAAGCAAATCTATTGCGGTGTCCCTCAAGGGTCAGTCTTGGGATCACTCTTGTATGCCATGTTCATCAATGACATTTTTGTGAAATGTGAGAATGTATCCATGCATGCTTATGCTGATGACTTACAGTTATATATGTCAAGGCTCACAGGGATTGTTGAGGATTTGTGCGCAAGAGTAAATGATGATTTAAAATTAGTAGTGCAATGGACTAGGGAGAATATGCTTGCACTAAACCCCTCGAAATCATGTGTCTTGCCAATTACCAAAACACCTTTCTTCAATCTTGAGTTTCCTCCGATTATTCTAAATAACGCTGAGTTAAAAGTTGTAAGAAAAGTAAAAAGCCTTGGTTTTATCCTGAATTCATCTCTTTCATGCGCGGATCATATTAATATGACTGTAAGTAAGGTCTATTATGTATTAAGAAACCTAAGAATGACTGCACCTTTTGTTCCCACCGAAAACAAAAGGTAAACTTGTGCTGCAGATCTTAATGCCAATAATTACATACTCTGAAGTCTCTCTGGACTCGAAATCCTCACACAAACTGTTAGTTGCCTTGAATAATGCCGCTTGCTTTGTCTATGATCTGCAGATGCATGACCATGTCTCCTCATTTTCTATTCGATTACTTGGCCGTAGTCTGAACAATATTTTCGAAGCAAGGAACTGCATTTTCTTGCATAAAATAATATACTCGCAATGTCCACGATATCTCTTTGCAAGCTTCAGTTCTGCAGATCAAGTAGAAATCTGAATCTCTTAATTCCGCGTTTTAATTATACAGCCTCAAGTAGACTGTTTTTTTGTTAGCGCAATAAGGCTGTGGAACTCACTGCCCAACCATATAAAATTAGTCTCCAATAGATTAGCCTTTAAGCAATTGATACTCAAATATTTTTCTTAACTTCACATAACTTAATTTTTAGTCTAAGCTCTAACACAACCTCTTATTCTACCTCTAGCATTTTTTCATCGCTGGTCGATCATTTGATTGAATTTATACTAATGTAACATCTTTTAAAAATATTTTCAATAGTTTTAAATATCTTTTTCACTGTGACATGCACATGATAATTAATTCTTGAATGTTAACAATTTCTATAATAAAAAAATTATTGGTATCATTTTATGAGTTGAGAATTTCTGTCATTAATGATAATAATCTTAGTTATAAAATTTTAAATAGTTTAGTATATAAGTATTATATTGTTGTTATTTATTCTAAAAATGCGGCTTGTTGTCTTATATGCCAACAATATTTTTAAATAAATAATTAAAATAAATAAATAATTAAAAAATCTCTGGATTTTAATCCTATCGAGAATGTCTGGCATACCCTTTACACCATGTTTACCTTTGGAATAACTCTTCCATAACTATTTTGAAAGAAAATATCATTGATGCTTGGAGAAATTCTTTGGAAATAAAATTAGGTATTAAGGCTTCGACTGAAAGTATGCCCTATAGAGTGTGAACTGTCGTAAAAGCTAGAGGCGGAAATACACGTTACTGACAAAACTTTAATCAAAATACTTTCTAGTGACAAACAATTATTGTATTAAACTAACTCATTTATTTTTTTTATCATTGAAATAAAAACAAAATTATAATTTGACTTCAAACTTCAAAATTTCGTTTAATTACTCTAATAGCTTAACCACCTAATGTATATGAAGTAGAATGTCGGCATGTTTATATGTTCCTTATACAGATCTTTTATGTTTCCGCCGATGTGAAGCAACTTTGCCACTTCTAATCTATGAAACCCAGCGACGCTCACTGTTTAGATTAATTTTACCACGCCCACTTATACCGTTCCTTAATCAATAATACTTAAATGCGTAAAATAAAAAATTGCTACACCAAAGAATAACAATTTAGTACAAACAGAAATTTTTAATTATTTATGAAATTTTTTACCTTCCCTTACTTAGCAACACTTGGACAACGCTGGACTCCTGGAAATATTTTCTAATTGAAGGCCTTATTTCAACAACAACGTATTGTAAGCCTCTTAAGAAAAAAGGTCGAAATAATCAAATATAAAGTTTTTAAGAAATAAGTTTAGATATGAGACTACATTCGACAAAAGAAAACCTGCAGAAAAATGAAAAATCTGCATTTCGTAGGACTTTAAAATTTGTGGAGCTCTTCAAAACGATCTATGTATATAATTTTTTCAAATTAAAGTGAATTTATATGAGCGACTTCGTCGAAGCGAAGTTTTGCTTCTCTTTTTTTGGTAAAAACATACATTTTTTTACTTGCAACTTTTAATTTTTCTTTATAAAATAATAATAAAAGAATATAATAACTAATAAAAACATAACAAAATATTAAAATACAGTATTGGTATAGACTTATTGGCTTTTTTTAATACTATTTATGCTAAAACCACCGTAAAAAAAATAATTTACATCAACCCATTAACGCTCACTATCAGAACCTGTAGTTTAGTTTTTGAAATTTTCAGCATAAATTTGTTTTAATAATTAACGGAAAACTTTGAAGTTAAAAAATAAATTCAAATGATTTGGGTGTGGCGAAGCGTAAGATTAAAAAAGCATAAGGGGTCTGTAAATAGAGAAATAAAAAAAAACTAGAAAAAATTAGAAAAATTAGATATTGAGAAATTGCGCGAAATGGCGCAAAAATGCTTTAAATGTCTATTTTAGAACATTTTTTGAAAAAACAGTCTTTTAGCATTTTCACACAGTTGGAAGCAAAAACTGTACAGTGGCTGCGGATTTTTGTGGAATTTTAAATAAATTCTTTCATAGCGTATGACATATCATACATTGTCATTAATGAGTTAATTTGGTTTTGTTTTAGAAACGTGTGGCTTCATTAAAAGCATATATAATTATATTATTCCAAACACTTTAAATGTTTCCGACAATTATTTCTTTATTCAAAGGTTCTGTATTTTTAATATACAAATTTAAAAAACACTGGGAATTTGTGTTTAAATACTATTTATTAAAATGCAAAGAAGTGATCGTTTTTTTATGTTCTTTTGAAATTTCATATAGTATTTGCTCAAAGCAAAGAGCAAACATTTCCGTAGAAAGGTTCAAAGGTTCTGTATTTTTAATATACAAATTTAAAAAACACTGGGAATTTTGTGTTTAAGACTATTTATTAAAAAGCCAAGAAGTGATCGTTTTTTAAGTTCATTTAAATTTTAATAAAGTATTTGCTCAAAGCAAAAAGCAAACATTTCTGTAAAAAGGTTCAAAGGATCTGTATTTTTAATATACAAATTTCAAAAACACTGGGAATTTTGGGTTTAAAGACTATTCATTAAAATGTCAAGAAGTGATCGTTTTTTAAGTTCATTTGAAATTTCATATAGTATTTGCTCAAAGCAAAAAGCAAACATTTCTATCGTTCCAAACAATTAATTAACATCAAGGCTATTGTGAAAGTTAAATGAAAAACAAATTTTTTATAGCCACAAGGTATAACTCAAGAAAACTGAAGTAACAAATGTCTAATGATTCGAAAAAATAAAACGATATACTTTAAAAATAACAACAAAATGAAAAACAAACAAAGGAGTGCACACAAAACTAAGTGTCCAGATGCCTGCTTTAAACACTCAATGACCACGAGCAACAGCCGCATCAGAACCATTATAAAATGCCTTATTTGTAAATGTTGCACTTTTATTTGCACTTCTTAAAGGACTCTACTCGAGAAAATGACTATCCTGCTTGCCATCTGATTATTTACTTAAATAAAAGTGCTGCAGGAAAACGACGACGTTTCCATCAAGCTAAGCTAAGCTAAGCTAAGCACTGCCTTAAAAGCTGCAACGCCTCAGGTTTGAAAAATAATTACTTTTCCACTCCAGCCTTAAACCCTTGGCTTGGTCGCTGTCACACATAGGCACATACACATACATGCACACACTTGTGTATGTATGTATTTACAAACTTAAAAACAGTTGCATAACGTTTCCATGCTTGAATCTACAGGCAACCAACCAACCAACCAACCAGCCAACGATTTCTTTCTTATTTTTACCATTAAAATGCTTCATTCTTCTTTTGCTATACTTCGTTTGTGCTCTTTACTGTTGCGCAAATAACTTCACTGCATTTTTTTAGGCGCCAACGGCAGTAACGACAACAACAACGCGTTTGAAGCCTGCAAGTAGATTTTTATCGCAGACGCTCTCAAGTTGCTCCTTATAATTTCACTCTATTTGCTATTTGCGTTTTGTTGTTGTTTGCAGCCTTTTATGCACAAGTTGTTTATTGTTAATGAGACGCTCTCTAGAGGTCGATCACATTCTTGGTTGAGTTGCAGTAAATTGAATCGTTTCCAGTCAATTTATCTAATACATATTATGAAAATTTGTTTATTGTTAACACATTGCAACACTTAAAAATCAGGAGTATTAAAAAGAAATGTTTTTTTCCAAAAGATGGCTTTAGTTATCTGTATCTCACGTCGCTTAAAAGCAATCGGGTTACGCCAGATGGCGTTAATAAGATAAGATCGTTCTAAAAAATCCTCTCAGACGGTTTTGTGATATTGTTTGACTGAGTTTTGTTTGAGCGCGCGTCAAATATGGACACCAGCAAAAAGAAAATACGCCATATTTTACAGTTTTTCTTCGATATAAGCGAAAAATTCCAAGTGACTGAAAATGTGAATAGTGTTTATGGTCCTGATACTCTTACAGCCAACCATGGACAATTTTGGTTTCGTCGATTCCGTTCCTGTAACTTTTATGCCAAAGATGCATCACGTCCTTGAAGTTCTATTTTCGGAAATGTTGAAAAAATCATGGAAATCGTCGAGTGCGACCGTCATATAAGCACCGTTTCGATTGCCCAAGTGCTAAATATTGCACAAAAAACCGTTTGTACTTGAATAAGGCTGAGTACAAAAATAAAACTCGATGTATGCACGCAGAGAAAAGACATGGTTGAAACATGATTACCGCAATAATAATTTGTTTACTAAAACTATTGTACTATTCCTTCACACACAAATTTCTACCTTATAAAAGTCCATATATAGCAAAAATAACAATATGGTTGAAATGATACCATCGTCAACATATGAGTTGCTCAGAGCATAAATGGGGTAAGTCCATTTTTGGTAGCTTTGAGAAAATCAAACATATATAAAAATTCTTATAATGAATTCCAAGTATAAAGAACTTAAAAAATAATAAACTGGTCATTTCAGCCCTTGAAAGGACTTTGACCTAGCTTCTATTGATCAATTGTGTTGAGCGTGTTATTAGATGCTTGATCACAAATGATCGAGAATTTGACCTACGTGTTTTATGCCGACTCCGAACGGCGCTTATGTTCTCAAGAAGCTTTACATGGCAATTTTTACTCTCTGAGGTTTGCCATTGTCTGCAGAGAGGTGACGACCGAACAGAAAAATTAATTCAGCTGAAAAAACTTTCTATCTGAGCTGGAATTGAACCCGAGCTACCGCGGTTCTTTAGCTTAGGGGCCACGCACTCTACCCACTAGGCTACGGCCGCCACTTAGTTTTAAAGAACTCAGTTTTGCTTTTAAGCTAGGTCAAGAGCATAAATAAAGCTATTCATATCGTAAAATATAAACTAAATAATACCCAAAAATGCATATTGCAGAATATTGCATACTAGTAAAAAAATTTAGCTTACTCAACTTGTCCACTAAAATTTTTTTAAAATTTCTCGTTTTGCCTTTTTTAAAATTTTCCCTTTCCGCTGTAGAAATCTAAGGGGAGATATTTTTAACAATTTTTTGGTAAGGAATAACTGCACTTAGTTTCCAAAGTAGGATTAAAAAACATCCATTTGTGTTTTTCTGAATAACTGAGCAGGCCAGTATGCAACTATTCTTATAATTGTTCCACAGTTGAAATAAAACACATTTGCTTCTATTTATTATAGTAGAAATATAATAATCAACCCAATTCTGAATACTTTTTCCCCCGGAATCGGGAAAAGGAATTTTTCATTTTTAAGATAGCGTATAAAGATATAAATTTTTTTTAAACACTCATGAATATTGACGGTTGATGATTGGCATTAAAAATTTCCAAAATGTTCTTGAGCTTTGTCTTAAAAATGAAAAATTCCTTTTCCGATTCCTGGAGAAAAGTATTAAGAATTGGCCTGAGTACACGGAGTAAACGGTTTGCTGAATTTGTATTGTGGTTAAGCAAAATTTGCGCTTGATTCTCAGCCACTTCAAAATATGCTAGATTTTAGCATAACTAATCAAAATTTGCTATTCCAGTTTAAAATAACTAATCAAATTTTGATTAAATTCAAGCAAAATTTTGCTAAGTTATTATAAACTGAAAAAGCAAATTTCTGCTAAATTCAAGCAAATGCTTGCTAAGTTGTTATAAAATGGAATAGCCAATTATGATTAGTATTTGCTGAAATCTAGCATATTTTTGAAGTGAAATAATTATTAACATTAACTTAAGTTGAAAAATTACCACCATATGGAGATTTGCACCTCGGCCGCGTGAGTATGGGCTTATCCATTCGACCATCGCAGTTTTTAACCAATCGTCGCCTAATTTTCTTCATTAAGAATAAACGTGTACTAGTGTGTTTAGAAGATTTTAGAAGATTTGCATGATTTGAGTAAAAATTTTCTATTTGAATTTATAATAACTTAGCAAATATTTGCTTGAATAAAGTAAAAATTTGCTATTCCAATTTATAATAGCTAAGCAAATATTTTCTTGAATTAAGCAGAAATTTGCTTTTGCATTTTATAATAACTAATCAAAATTTTACTTGAATTTTAATTTGATTGAATCAAAATTTTGCTTTTTCCTAAATACATGAGGAGTGATTTTAATTTAGCAATCTTTTTTTAAAATCACACCATGATTGAGCAAAGATTTGCTGATTTGCTTTTAAGAAGAACATTTGCTTGATTGAAGCAAACTAATTTTCTCCGTGTATGTAATATTTTTTTATAGATCTAGGAATCTAATGCACTAAAAAATTTAAAATATGCCCATATAACATGCACTTAAAACTCTAAAATATGCGCTAAAAACCGGTTAAATATGCAATATGAAATTAGCATAAAAGTAATAATTACACAGTACGACAGTGGTTGGTTGGTACACATGAGAAATGTTAACATAATTGGAAAAAAGGCTTAAAATAAGAAAATACGTGTCTTGGCGTTTTGCTGTAGCACGTCAGAATTTTGAGATAATCGATTTTTAAGCTTCGAAGGACCGTAGAGGTTCTCTTGTAATGTAATACTATTATAAAAATTTCTATAAAAACAGAATAGGTGAACCGATTTCAATTCTTGAGCCAGTTTTGAAAAAGGAATAAAATTTGAATTTTTTTTATTAAAAAAACAATTTTTTCTCCGCTAGACGACGCTTTAATTTTCATGTAAAGTTAAAAAATAACCAAAAATGTAATGTAATGTAAATGTATGTGCTAGCGAAGCACATTATACTTTAGTTATTGGATTTCAAATTAACAATATTGTATTTTTAATGAATTTCGTACATATTTGGTTATTTTTTAACTTTACATCAAAATTAAAGCGCCACCTAGCGGAGCAAAAATTATTTTTTTATTAAAAAACAAATCAAATTTAATTTCCTTTTGAAAACTGGCTCAGGCATTAAAATCGGTTCAACAACTCTGTTTTTATAGAAATTTTTATAATAGTATTACATTACAAGTGAACCTCCACGGTCCTTCGAAGCTTAAAAATCGATTTTCTCAAAATTCTGACGTGCTACAGCAAAACGCCGCGACACATGTTTCTTTATTTTAAGCAGTTTCATTTTCACATGCGACACATGTTTCTATTTTCATATTCTGTTAACATTTCTCATGTGTACTCAAAAAAATTTGATTTTGTTGTACTGTGTTATAAGTTATCTTTTCCTAAAACATGTCACACTAAATGAAAATGGTTTCAAATCAAAAAAAAGCAAATATATGCAAAAACCACATGCATTTGTTGTAAAATATACAAGAATATGTAAACAACAAACAACAAAATATGCAAAAAAATGCAAAAATATGCACTAACAATTGAATGCCCTTTTAAAGAAAATTTCATAATTCGCAAAGATAACTTGACCATTTCCATTTTAAGATGCCAAGTAAAAACATTGGGTCTAAGTAATAAACATTTTAAAGTCGTCTCTAAATTTACTGTAAGCTTTTTGACAACAAATTCTATAGAAATAATGTTAGAAAAGCTCTCATTAAGCTTTGAGTTGACTTTTAAATGTTAATTACTAAGGCTCATTCATTTACTTGAGATTCCTAGCCCTATTTATAAATATATTTAAAAAAATTTAATCAAAAGTCTGTACATATATAAGTTTTCATCGTTGTCGTTATTTGACCTAACCTACCTAATTGCCGTGTTGATGCCAAATTGTTAAAAAAACCGCGATGCACTAGTGGAATATATTTTAGTATATCCTTTTTTGCTGCTGTCAAAGTTCTGTTATTTTTATATAGTGCTTCCTGTTTGACTTCGGAGAGTGCTTGAGGTCTGACTACTTTATTTTTTTTAAAAAGTCTACTTTATAAAATCATTCATTCAATTAAAATTTTCTTTAATGCTTAGTAAATATGAGGCTGCTCGTGTGTACTATATTGCATTCATCTAAACTTAAACAATTTAATTGAGGGTCCCCATCCGAAGCCAAGCCGGTAAGGTACATACGTTGACAATTTCCTTCAGAAATTAGCTATTCGTAAAATTGAGGACTTACGCCACTTGTGCTCTGAAAAAGTTATGTAATTTGTCAGAGCATAACAAAGTATTGCATTTCATTCAGAGACTACTTAAGCTAGAAGTTTCTAATTCGTACTCATAAATATGTTACATTTTCCTCTTTACTTCTATGTACTTAACTCAATTTCCTTAAAAAATGGACTTACGCCACTTGTGCAGGTGGACAGCTCAAATAATGATTGCCTCAACTATAAGTTGTAGCAAAAATGTTGTGGTTATGTCAATAATGATAAATATTATGATAAAGACAAACATTCTCGAATTTTAAATATGTGTCTAAACTATTCTTTGATCGCTTAGTTATTTAATCTTATTCCATCAGTGAAGAGACACTTTACGTGCTTAATTTATCTTGCTTCGCCGATTATGAACCGCATTTCCATCTGCGAATTGCTGCTTAATTGCAGCAAAATCGACCTATTTCTGTAGCACATGATGACTGGTGATGAAAAGTGGATAACTTACAACAACGTCAAGCGAAAACGGTCATGGTAAGAAAACGGTGCATAGTCAGGATTGATGCTTAGGAATCCTACTGAAAGCTGCTTTGCTACGGTCAAATTCTCATTTCGGACCTGTATTAGCAACAATTGGACCGTCTGAAGAAAGCCATCGCCCAGAAGCAGCCGGCTTTGGAAAACAGGAGAGGAATTGTGCTCCAACATAATAACGCCAGGCCACACACATCGATAAAGACTTGCCGGACTCTCCGGGATCTTGGTTGAGAGACTCTTATTCATACACCTAATGGTAATAAACAAGTACCAAGTGATTACCACCTGGTCCAAGTTTTTGACATAAGGTACAAAATTCTCTATGAGAGAGGCATAATGAAACTGTTTATTACTATCAAAATGGCAACAAGTTACAGAACAAAACGGAGAATATTTAAATTAAAACGGATCATTCATACTATGCTAAATAATTCTTTAAATTTCCTGCAAAAAATAATTCCTTTCTTTCTACTACACCTCTAAAACTGCAACCTTATGGAGAGAACACGTCTCGAAATGACGACGCTGACAACTATCCCGCTAAAAGAGATGATATCCCGGAAACCCCAATTACGGAAGACAGCGTCGAGGTTCCGATTGTCATCCGTTGGCCGATTATGATGAAGTTCTGACAGCTATAGCTCGGCTCAAAAATAACAAAGCCGCGGGAGCTGATGGCTTACCGAGAACGAAGGAGATGCTCTATTTAAATTCATTTACGAGCTTCTAGGCAGAATATTTTCGAAAAAATGTATTCTGAAGGATTGGAATCTTAGTGTGCTCTGCCCAATCAACAAGAAAGGCGATCCAACTATTTGTGTCAATTACCGTGGGACAGCCTTCTTAACCCTTAACTGGTTCTCCTGATCTGTGGGACCAGAAAAAAAGAGAATATATCTCTAATTATTCAAATCAAGATGAAATTCGATTTAATTCAATTATTCAAAATAATTAAAAAAATTATTTCTTATTGGTAAGAAACAACTTTACATGGTAGAAGAATAGAGGTAGTCGCACGGCTGAGAGCAAACTACCATAACTGTCAAAAGGCAACTGACAGCTCATGCAAAATCTGCAACCGATGAGAATGCGATGAGAAAGGAAAAATTAAAAAGAATCTGTCATAGCTGAAACTTTTTTGCTTTTTTTAATTTTTTATTGATCAATCAATTAAAATAGGATTTTGTGCAGCTTGGATTTGGTGGATGGCAAACAAAGTTTTCGTGGAAGTGTCTATAGCACACACAAGCATCTTTTTTAAAATGTTTGGAGCATGTTCCTTCTTTGTCTTCTAGGCTGGAAAACGAAAACTCGGCCCATTTTCCATGTTTTTGGCACAACACGCACTTCATATTAATTAAAAAAAAATAGGTAATTCACTTTTATTCAAGTTTCTGAACACAACACAAAAATATGCAATATAAGTAATTTATAATTTAGCTGTTATCTTTTTTTTCTTTAGAAAAAAAACTGATTTTGACAATTCTGGTAGTATTATCAAAGAGATCACGATTAGCCACGAGACTACCTGTATTATTCTACCATGCAACTTTAATAAAGACACTCTTAAAAACAACAACACTCTTGAACTTCTTACTAAATTTTGTGGTTTTTTAGCATTTAAGTTGGTGTGGTTCCTGGGATCAGATGTACTGTTAGTGTAATTGTTTTTTTGAGGTGTATCAGTTAAGGGTTAATATCGCATATAAGGTCTTGTCAAGCGTTTTGTGTGAATAATTGAAGCCCATTGTAAACCAACTAATTGGACCTTATCAGTGTGGCTTCAGACCCGAAAAATTTACCATCGACCTGATCTTCTCGCTACGACAAATCTTGAAGAAGACCCAAGAAAAACAAGTCCACACCCACCATCTTTTTGTCGATGAAAACGCCACCTTCGACAGCCCAATAAGGAATCACCCATACTCCATCATGCCTGAATTTAGTATTCCTGCAAAACTAATATGATTTTGCTGGATGACACTGTGCAACACTAGAACCACAGTTAAAATCAGGAAGAACCTATTTGTTACCAAACGAGGTTTGAGACAAGGTAATTCCTTATCGTGCGACTTTTTCAGCCTTATGATGGAGAAGATCATCCGAGCTGCTGATCTGAGAAGAAGTGGCACAATATTCAACAAGATTGTTGTGCTGCTTGCGTATGTTGATGACATCGATATCATTGGTCATAATACGCGCTAAGACAATGTAGCATTCTCCAAATTAGAAAGAGAGTTAATTCAAATGGTCTGGTAGTGAATGCAGATAGGACAAAATACTTGGTGTCAACAAACAAACAACCCAGCGTCTTGGAACCCATGTTACAATTGCCAATACCTCCTTTGAGGTTGTGAAGGACTCTTACTGCATTATTCTGTATCACGAACAAGCACACCAACGATGAGAAAGACACGAAAAGTAATACAATTGTATGGAAGAAAATATTGCTTCTCGTGTCTTTCTCATCGTTGGTGAGCATCTTCGTGATACAGAATAATGCAGTTAGTCTATCTCAGATCCAGCATTAACTCAACCAACGATGTCAGTATTGAGATCAAACGAAGAATAACTCTTGCCAACAGGTGTTACTGTGGGCTCGGTAGGCAATTGAGAAGCAGAGCTCTCTCTCGACCAACGAAAATCGTGTTCTATAATTCGCTTATCATACTCGTCCTGCTTTATGCATCACAAATCTTGACGCTTAGCAGTTCAGATTAAAAGACTTTAGGAGCCTTCGAGAGAAAGATTCTTCGTAAGATCTAAGGACTAATATAAGGACTGAAATTGACATAGTCAAGCGTATTAAAATATAACTTAGCTTTATGATGATACAAGATATGTCGAGCGTTTTATAAGTCAGCTGCCAAAAACAGCGTATTTTGACTGTTTTTTTTTTGCAGTGCAATCGCAGACTTTCGACCTGTTGCAGCTGTGACTGTTATACCGATTCGTAAAATTAATGTACGCCCAGAACACGCCTAAAAAATGAACAATTACTCCATATGGTAAGCAAAACCGATAAAGGACAAGCAACAAAAGCAATAGTAGCAACAACAACAATAACTACCCTGCCATTGCTTTGATACTGTTGTCAGGATGTTTTGTGTCATGTCTGAGCGTATTACTTTCTTATTTTTTTATGAACTCTGATGATTATTTGTACATTTTTTCAATAGCTTCAACTAAAAAGGCATTGAAAAGAACGTGTTGGTGTTTTTTTTTTATAAAGGCATGCATGTATATTTTAGTGAGAATGTGTAAGTGGGAGTGTGGATATATATTGTTTACCTTCTTTGTCAGTCGTAATCATCAGTTCAATTGCCTGCAGCGCTCAAGTTCCGTAGAGAAAAGCTTGTTTTTCCTCAGTTTTGATATTTGCATTAAGTATGTATGTGGGAGTGTGTATGTTTGTGTGTGTGTTTATTTGCTTATCTGCTTATCTGTGTGCATTGCTATTTGAATACTCTCCTCTATTGAGCAACGTAGCACAACTATAGTACTTGAAAACATTTCTACTCCATGCAAATGGTGTAGAAAACACTTCCTGCTTTCGGAGATGTTGCCAACAGCAACGGATGCAACTCGACAAAGTGAAGTTCAGCCATTCAGTTTTGCACTTGTCTTTATATAAATTGTTGTATAGCTGTATTATGTAGGAGAGTGTGCAGAAAAAGCTGAAATTTAATATGGAAAAATTGTTGATATTTTAGGCTTCAAAATCGTTCGTTCCCTAAAGCTGGTGTTGCAGTTCTATACACTCAGAAAAAAACACCTATCTTTTTGTGATAAAAAATTGCTCTATTTACGATAATAGAAATTTTCTTTATTTCAAATAAAATATACTTCAATTATAATAAATTTTCACATCTTCGAAGAAATATTTCCTTCATTTGGGGAAATGAAAATATTTCATGTCTCTAATAATGATAAGTATTTTTCTCTCACTGAAAAATCTCATTTATAGAGAAAAATTTATAGAAAATGAAAAATTATCTGTATTATTGATAAATAATTCACTATGCGAAATATTTTCTTCAATAACAACAAATTCTTTCTCAAAAATTAAAAATGCTTCTTCTCAGAAATCGATATATTTTTTTTATATTGAATGAGGTACGAAAAAAATAGAAACCCAGCAGCGGATTTGCCAGTGGCTACCATAGAACTAATACAGAATAAATTACCAGGTAAGGAAGCATTACTTTTTTCAAAAAGTAATGCGTCTGCATATAGCAGAAGTAATTAACTCATACCTCATTACCTGTAATGTAGCATACAAGGAAAAGTAATGCAGTGATTTTTATGACTTAATACAAGTAGTATGTTACTCCATAACTTCTAGGTAATGCTGAAGGGAGGCGATCACTTACCTCCTGTCTCATTCAATGTTAAATGTAAGGGCTTTTATGCATAGTAAGGTAATATAGTCGGAAGTAGTGGTCATTACAAGGTAATTGATGCTTCATATATTCGGAATATATTCCATCCGCTACTGGGAAGCGAGAGAGCAATTGATTAATGTTGTGAAAAGCAAGTGTTGCATATTCTGCATATAATGGCGATTGTTCCTTCAAAAGGTTTTTTTTACTTAACATAGCTACACAAAGTGATGTTGTTTATTACTACTGTTTCCTTGGATGCATTTACAAAATCGTTTTTTCAGAATAAATTTCTGGAATATTTATAAAGAGTCCCGAAAAACAATGCCACAGCAATAATTCTACCTTTTAACACATTTTTGACTTATATTTTTAAAACCGAATTACAATTTTATATTAATACTTTACTTTGCTTAGAACTGAGTTAAAACAAATATTTAACAAAAATAATTTTTGAATCGTAATTGCGTATATACTTCTATGTTTTAAAGAAAAATGTACGCAATAAAAAAATGTGTTGTGTTAATGTTAAGAAAATATATCTTTCTTTTAAAGAAAGTGGTTATTTTTTGTGAGAAACTATAAACGCAACTTAAAGAAAACATTTATTAAAATTAAATAAATATTTCTCTGTGTTCGGGAAAAATTTACACAATAAAGAAAACGGTTGAACGTATTATAAAGAAATTTTTTTCTATTGAAGCGAAGGTGTCTTTTATTAATGAGAAAATATTTCTCATTTACATGGAAGCTATTTGCCATTTTTAGGGAATTTTTGGGATCACATTTAGAGAAAAGCATTCTCTGGAGCAAAGTCAATACCATTTTTCACTTAATATGATGCCTTTTTTCTCATATTCCGATAAACTTTTTTCTGACTGTAAAAAGATATATTTCTATTTTAATATTTAAGTTTTACAAATATATTTCAGATAGAGTTAATTTTTATTTTTGAAGCAAAGCTTTTTACGCTTCGTTTTGAGATTTACTTTTTCTTAGAATAGTTGTTGCATTTTGCTTGCATCTATTACAACAAAAAAATATAAAATTAAAAATATTTTGTAAGAAGTGAGAATCGAACTCACAACTCTTCGATCGGTAGTCCTTCACGCTATCCACTAAGCCAAAAACCTGTATTATGCAGTGTGGTTCATTCAGTTATAAGTATTAATTAAAAATATGGTGAAGTAAATGACAAGAATTTATTTAAAGGATTGTGCATTAGCTATCCTACATGTGAGTTCGTGAAGCTATGTTACAGTAGATGACAAGAATCTATTAAAAGGATTGTGCTTTGCTATGCTATATATCCTACATGTGAATGCGTGACGCTATGATGCAGCAGATCACAATAATTTATTAAAAGGATTCTGTATTGGCCAGGCTCGTACCCAGAAAAAAATTCGGGGGGTTTTCAATTTTTGAAGCGATGCTTTTTACGCCTCGTTTTGTAATTTGCTAAAATGAAATTTCAAAAACGACACTTTTTTCCATACACATTTTTCTTAGAATTGTTGTTGTCTTTTTACTTGCGTTTTACAAGAGAATATAAAATTAAAAGTCAAAATATTTCTTTGTAAACGTAAGCAGTGAGAATCGAACTCGTAAAATTTCGACCGAGAGTTCTCTACTCTAACCACCACTCCAAAAACCTTTGCGTAATGATGTGATTCATTCAACATTTAGTATTAACTGAAGCTATGTTGCAGCAGATGATAGGAATTTATTAAAAGAATTGCGTATTAGCTATCCTACATGTGAATGCGTGAAGGTATGATTCAACAGATTACAAGAATATATTAAAAAGATTGTGCATTAGCTATCATAGATATTCTATTGTTAATGAGTGAAGCTATGATGCAGCAGATGTAGGATTAATCGATGAAAAGCATTGTGCATTAGCTATCCAAATAACAAAAGTAGCAATGTTTCATTGAACGGGTTGAAAATTATCACTAGATGCCAATTGTTTTAGGTGCAGATTTTAATTGTAAATTCATACATGAATATTCATATTCATTTAAGGCAAGACCGGTGGTCTAGCGCTTGAAATTTTAAGGTATTTTTAGGATTTTTTTGAAAATTTAAAATATTGAACAACGATATTTAAACTTTAAGGTGTATTGTAACACTCATTCATCATAAAAAAAATATTTTTTTATATAAAAAATTGTTGATCTTGTTCAAAATGGCGCTCAATGAGACGCTCTCAAAAAAAAAGTGGCATGGGCGGTGTTGTATATTTTGACTTTTCTATATATCTGAAAAATAAAAACCAAGAATGTTATTTAATCACTATGAGTGCATCTATGGCTGGCACTAGAAAAAATATTGAAAATTGACAGAATGACGTACTTTTGAAAATAAAGTTCTTAAAACAGCTTGTTTTCTACCGTTCCAGCGATAGCCACTGATGTTATGAATAGCATACTTAAATTTCAGATGATTCGGCTGAATAGTTTTTGTTTTTTCTACACTCTGAAATGTTTTTTTTAATTTTACTGCAATACTTGTAGGCAATAGTTTTGCGGCTATAGTAAATTTACACACTCTTGTTTAATTAAACATAATGGGGGTATTCTCTATGTCTAGGATATGACCTTTACACGGTGCAAGCATAGGAAATATACAATACGTGCACCGCCGCAACAACAAAATACAAGTAAAAAACCCATAGAATATTTAATATGTGTGCTACACTGATACCCATAAATACAGCGATGCTATGAAGCATAGTTTATGAATACAACCCTGTGTTTGTAATGAGAGAGCAGCCAATTAGTAGGTGAAATGAGCGTGAAGTGCAGCTTATTATAGAGTTCCTTGAGCTGTTGATTTTACTATGCTACGCTTTTACAATAGGCAGTACTAGATTTAGGCCAAGGCCCGTAAGGCAACAGAGGAACAAGTTGAATCTTGAAAGGTTTTAAGCCAAGATCTTTTCGTAAAATCTTCCATAAAGTAGAAGGACACAACCCCAGTTGCTGAGAACGGCGACGAATTGATTGATTAGGATCATCTTCAATGCTTTCCTATACAGCGGCTACAGATTCTTCAGTGCGCACTGTTCGGCGTCTCACGAGATGCACATTATCAGTAACAGTAAATGTGGTCCGAAAACGATCTATTGTTCTTCGAATTAGCAGCTCTGAAGGACGATTATGTACTCCATAAAATGGACGAAGTGCACGATAAGTTTGACGAACAGAACCATTATTTTGATTAAAAATTTCCACAATTTGCACGCGTTGTTCTGATGTAAGTCGATCCATAATGAAATTCCAAAGCAAACCAAACAAAAAGCAACTATCAGCTGTTAAATGGGTGTATTCAAATAAAGCAGTGATGCCAACTCAAAGTTGTATCACTCTATAAAACACACCCTTTACCTATTGTGTTGTGTTGTACAACATAAGATACTGCAACATAATAAAACTTTTACACTTTTTCAATTAAAAACCATATAACTCTTACATAATGATATCCGTAAACTTTGACAAACAGAGTCGACTGAACATCTGTTGAAAATATTGTACATGTTGAATATTCAACATCTGTTTCATTAGTTCAATACATGAATATAAGGCATTGCAGTAGATATTACAACAAAATTCAATATTTATTGCTTAAATTTGCTAAGAATACTGTTTAATGGTAAATACTCAAAGATCAATATAAGATTTATAGTAAGATTACACATCAGTTGGCATTTCAACAAAAAACTACTAACATAATTATAGTAGATTTACATTTATTTTTAAGAGTGTACAACCCATGCCGAAAAAAGAAGTTTCGATATAAATAAGTATAAAGAGAATTAATTTAGACGAAACACTGTGGCTCGATACTTACTACAACGGCTGTATAAGTGAAAATAACGTCAGAAAGACTATACTTTTGAAATATCAAAAAAAAAAAATCAATTTCATAAAAATTCTAGGCCTAAATATAATTTGCGAATGATAAGCGATCCAAATATTTGCACAACACGATTAGGACAACTATTGATGTTATATTTGCTAGAAATATCGCTGATATTACATCTATATAACTATACGTTTGATATTTTAGATATTAAAAACCAATAATTTCATTAACGTGTACAAAAATAATTCCAAATTAATATTAAATAATAATGTTACATAGTTACCATTATGGTATTTGAAATTTTTTAATATAAAAATTTTTTTTATTAAAAAATCCATTATATTATTAAACTTATGAAACGGCGAAAAAGCTTCGCTTCTCTCGTGTATCCAGCGACGCATCTATTTTTTTTTAATACTTTTTTCTTTCAGGAAGCTCTCTGTACTTGATCGAAATCTTATTTTTTTTAGATTTTCACTACTCATCCACTAAAAATCCACATCAACAGTTTGAGTGTGCAAAGTACAAACATTAAAAACTTAAAGAAATCTCCAACAAGCTTAAATAACTTAAAACCACCAAAATACCCTACAACTGAGCATTAAATACTGAATACTACTTTTGCGTGCTCTTGACTTTATTTCTTATATGCTACTTAATTCTTTGATAATCCTTTTATTCACTTCCTTTTCCTTCCTTGCTCTTTTACAGGTGAACATCCTGCCGCAATGCAGCACAATTCGAGCAGCATGAATTGTAGCAATTTTTATTGCAGCATTTGTTGCATGCTATTCACATTGTTCACGTGCTGTTTGCAACATTTGTTAACAACAACAACTACAACAGCAACAACAACAATGCTTACAACAGTTGCAACAAGAACAACGAGAAGAATACCAACTCTGATCGAAGTTACAAGATGAAGTCGTTCAACACAAACCCGATTCATGCTGTTTTTGGGACTTTAAGCGGGCGGGTATTTTTTAATAAGATTAAAAAAAGGTGATTTTTAAACATCACATCAAGAGAGTAGAAGTGTAAAACTAGTTGTAAGTTAAGAAAATTATAATTTTTGGGGTAGCTTTATTTAGAAAATTAACAAAAAAAAAAAAGCATTATAAGAACACAAACATATGATTAAAACAAATAATCCAATGCCGCCTACATTTTTCTCTAATGTAGCAAAGACAATGCCATAGCGCCAGATATGATTTTTAATAACCTATTTCGAAAATCAAAGAAATTTGTTATATATTCTTTAAGAAACTATTTAATTTGTGTGATTTTAAGACGACTTTGAAAAAAAATACAAAATTCAAGTTTTGTGTTCTTACAAATATGAAATAGTTTGACAAACTCTTTTCAAATTATTTTGTTTTGTTAGAAATGATTTTTAAAATTAACTCTTAACATTTAAAAAATTTATAGTCTAAAGAACACGGTTCAGATTCACTTTTTCAATTTGTTTGTTGAGATCAAGGTTGCCAGTATTGTGGGAAAAATCCCATTCGTGGTAATTTTTAATTGGTCTTGGGAATTTTTTTTTGGGAATTCCCATGGTATTTTTTAATTCAGCGTGGTATTTTTTAATTGGCGTGGGAATTCAGCGTGGTATTTTTTAATTGCATGGGAATTTGGGAATTTTTTCTTAAATTTTTTTTTTTTACTTTTATTAAGTAAAATCATAATCATAGTATTCAATGATCGACGTAAGAAGAGTAAAGCTATAAGTTTACGCTGTACATTTCTTCGAACTTACCAAGGTTGCCAGTATTGTGGGAAAAATCCCATTCGTGGTAATTTTTAATTGGTCTTGGGAATTTTCTTTTTTTGGGAATTCCCATGGTATTTTTTAATTCAGCGTGGTATTTTTTAATTGGCGTGGGAATTCAGCGTGGTATTTTTTAATTGCATGGGAATTTGGGAATTTTTTCTTAATTTTTTTTTTACTTTTATTTAGTAAAATCATAATCATAGTATTCGATGATCGACGTAAGAAGAGTAAAGCTATAAGTTTACGCTGTACATTTCTTCGAACTTACCCTTAATAGCTGCGTTCCTTTCGCCTTTATATAATCGCGATAACAAATTTTCTCAAAGGAACGACAAGAAAAACGACTCGTAGAAGGCACTACCGTTGCAGTCAAAAATAAATTCAAACAAGCAATTATGATACAATAACTATTAGGTGTCATGAGAACGTGTGTCGTTTAAAACTGTTGTGAACTGTTATGGTAGCGATACCTTAGTGAACGATGTTTTTCTCTGAATGTGTTTTACTCTAAACGTCAGAAAAATTGTAAATTATTTAAATGAATTATTAATATTAGGCAATTATATAAATAATTTAAGTGCAATTGTTGGCTCCGCTGAATGCGTCCTATGTGTGTGACACACGCAGTTGATTTGTTTAATTTTGTTTAACATTTGATGGTGGCAGCTCGTGAGAAAATAGGTAGCTGTCATAGCTACCTAATAGTCATTGTATTAAACAAACAAATAATTAAAAAATGAAATGACAGCTCATAAAAATATACAGGTGCGGCACCTGTGTTTCATATTTTTTAAAGGCTATATCACAATTTTATATGGATAGCAAAAATAATCCTATTATTTTCCGATTATTGTTTTTGTTTTTGCTTTGTATGTAAAAAAAAATAATCTGGATTATTTTGAAGCGAATGGAACGCAGCTAATATAAACGATTAAATTGCATATTTGTTCTAGAACAAGTTGACATAAAAATATTTCATAAAAACTAATAGCGCATTCTTTTCTGAACAAAATTCTGACCTTAAAATTCCGAAATTTTCTGAAAATTCTACATTTCTGCATGCAAGCATTATGCTTACAAAAATTAATCTAAAATTCCAAAAAAAAAAGTAAAAAAATATTTTGATTGATTTTTCGTGGTATTTTTTAATACGTATGGGATTTTTTGTAGGATTTTTAAATGCATTTGGGATTTTTGGTGGTATTTTTAAAACGCGTGGTATTTTTGTGGTAATTTTTAATGATCGTGGGATTTTTTTTTGGTATTTCTTAATTGCTGTGGGAATTTTTTTTTTGTTTACCTTTAGCATGGGAATTTTGGTGGTATTTAATTTATGTTACTTTGGGAAAAAGGTATTTTTCGTGGGAATTGTTCTGAATTTTGGCTGGCAACCTTGTTTGAGATTTAAATTATAAACAAGAAATGTTGAAAGTTTCCTCTTTTTTGGTTCAAAAAAGTAAATAAATAATTTTAAACTTTTTTGGAAGAAAATTTCGACTTAAATACCTGATAAATTTACTTGAAAAGACCTTAAAAATAAAAAATTTGAAGAGTTTGGAAATTTTGTATCTATATAAGTTAAAAGTTTTAACTATTTAGTCAATCAAATAAGTTGAGAATTTCACCTCTGTAGTACGCATTCGTTTGAACGCACTTTCAATATTTTTAGATTTTCTTCCTAATTATCGAAAAATGTTTCTATTAGCGACTATTTTTATTTTAAACTGCATTTAAATTTTACACATTTTATTTAAATGTCTGCTCTCTACAACCGTAAAAGAATTTGTGTTGTTATTATAGTTTTGCTAGAATAGAAGCTATTTACCATTACATATAGCAAAAATTGTCGGCACATTCATACATAATGTCATCATTCACAGTACGCACGTATGCATATTCACGTATGACTGAGCTTGTTAGGCACGGATTTGACATCTTTGTGGGTCCCAAAATTGTTGTCTCCTTCTGCCTCATGAAACTCAAACTCATGCCTCATGAAAGGAATTTATACGAGCTCAATTATTGGCATATTTGACGACAAGTTAGAGCCCAACGAGCTCAACTTATTTAAATCTTATCTATTAAAATCGCAACATATAAATGGATCATTACCAATG
This sequence comes from Dichetophora obliterata, assembly GCA_963920525.1. Lineage (NCBI taxonomy): Eukaryota > Metazoa > Arthropoda > Insecta > Diptera > Sciomyzidae > Dichetophora > Dichetophora obliterata. The sequence continues at coordinate 56,191,083 of OY986437.1, forward strand.
ATTTAGGTGAGTAAAGTGCAATGTTTAAATTTGAAAGATTTCCACTGAATGAAACAAATATATAAATCAGTTGTTTGCTTTTCAAACGTTAGTTCATGAGTGAAACAAAAAAGAAATTAAAGAAAAGTAATATATTTCCTAGACCTCATTAAATTTCCTTATCATAACGCAGATTTCTCTAAAACTTTTGAGAATTTTTTTAACAAAAATAGAACATAAAAATTGAGTAAAAAATTGAGTTTGATCTCCAAAAACACCATTAATATTACACCTACATAAAGACTTTGCCTGTTTTATTGTCTGCCGAAAAAATTAAAAACTATTAAAATTAACTGTTTTAAAAAAGTTGCATGGCAAGAACTTTTTAACCGACTTCAAGCTGTTTTAGCACGTTTTAGATGCTTTAAATGAAAATCATATGGGTCTATTTTCCACTCACGATACTAAACTCTTAATGCAGATCTTATTTTTAAGACTCATTGAATTAGAACATGTTGGTGGAGCTAAATAAAACACCTTCGTACTTTGATGTGACCTATTAAAGATGTACTTCTTAATTTTTGTGTTTTTGTATGTTATTACTTCTTAATCAATCTCATTCAAACTTCATTCGCCTCGTGAACTATAGAAGGTGGAATTTTTTATTTTTGTACAATTGTCGGCCTTTGTAGTCTAGTGGAGAGTGCGCTAGGCTATCAACCCAGGGGTCCCTGGTTCGAATCCGGGTTCGGGCATGGTTCTTTTCACTTTCTTTGTTCTTTCCTACATTTAAGAATTATGGAAAACTTATAATCCACAACTAAAATTGTGGAAAATTTGGAACTAAAGGACAGGCACAACTAAGTGCTGGAAATGCTTGCCGAGATTAAGGCATAACACTAGTCTGGGTTAAGAGCAATTCAAATCATCTTTTACGGTTGTTTCGCCTAATCAATAATTCACGTATGGTTCCAATCAATTCCTCTAAATAATTTATCCCTTTCCTTTCAGGTCAAAGACCAAACCTTGTTTGTATAAGGCGTATGCCTTGGTTCTTTGATCATTAAAAAAAAAATTTAACTTATACCAGTTCATTTATATATGAAGCATTGTAATTTTTTATAACTTGTATTGTTTACGCATAATAATAAATCTTATTAAAAAAAATTTACACAAAAAAATTTCGTTATACTTATAAAGGGTGATTTTTTAAGCGTTTGGTTTTTTAAAATGAAAGAAAACACAGAAAATTTGCAAAAGTTAATGAAATATTTATTGAAATCAATAAATCAATGCTTAACGTTTTTTAAAAAAGGATAATTTCATGCACATTAGATGGGTTTTCTTTCCAAATTATTTCAGGACCTCCCTGCAAGGCCAGATTTTGAATACTGCACACAACATAACCAAGTTAATCGAAAAAAGTTCAGAAGCGTCTCAAACTGGATGGACGCCGCACAAAAATGTGATTTTTTGTGCGAATTTAATAGATATTTCAAATTTAATTTTTTTTTTTTTTGCTTTTAGGTGGTACAAAAATTTTGCTTATAGCGTATTTTTATGTCAAATTGTTCGCATAATTCGAGTATGCCATCAGATTTTTGATTAAATAAACCTTTGACCCAAAATTGGCATACTATGTTATAAATTTCTAAATTTTTTTAACAATTTTGGAATAAAATCATTACCTTCGCCAAGATGGCTACAACTTTCTCAAAATAAAATTATGCAGAGTTGTTTGTTATTTCGTGTACTTTATTTAAAAAAAAAATATCTATGTCAAATTACTAAAACAGTGGAAGTTTTTTTTTTTTAAAACATACTTTAATTCAAAATTTTATTTATTTATATATATATTAAAATTATTATAATTTTTTCGGTTTCGATAGATGCAAATATAAAACGACTAAAGTTCGCCGCTCTTAAGAAAACTGGCAAAATTGAAAAGTGCAAGCAGCCAAGTTTTGGGGCCGAATATGAAACGAAAAAAATGCATCATGTTGGATTTGGTTAATGTTTCGATATTGAGTGTTATTATTTCCGTTACGTTGACTCGTTATTTAAGAACGATTACATAGAAGAACAAAAATTGATGCCGATAACGATGTTATTTTCGAGAAATTGCGCATTAAGTTTTCTTAAAATGACAATACACAGAATTATATAAGTTATATCAAATATAAGTATAATCAGTATAATCAAATATAAGTTATTCGGTATTTTTTCAGCGTAGTTTTTAAACTGCTTGCTTTATTTGTAAAATTAGTCTACAACAATTGTAAACTGACTTCTATAATGACTGACAGTTGTCGGATGGGTTTCTAGAGACCTTTTTGTAATGTACTAAAACGATTTGGTGTCAGAACAACAATTTAAAGTTTTAAGTTTTTACAGCTACGCCAGTGTTTTATTATATGCCGTATATTGAACAATTTATTTGTAGCATTTCCTTTAGGCTTTTTTTTTTTTATTTTCATGGTCATATTAAATTTTCTTGCCAAAAAACGTTGGTGGCAGACAAAGTGATAGAACTGGCCTTTTACATTTATTAATTCTTAAAAAGTATGTTAAAAAAAATACAATTTTCACTGTATTAATAATCCGACTTAAACAATTTTTTTTAAATAAATTGCATGAAATGACTTACAATTATACATCATTTAATTTTAAAAAAGTTGCAGCCATCTTGGCGAAGGTAAAGATTTTATACCAAAATTGTTAAAACAATTTAGAAATTCTTAACACAGTATGCCAATTTTGGGTCTAATGTTAATTAAATTAAAAATCTGATGGCATATTCGGATTAAGCGGACAATTTAACATTACAATACGCAAAATTTTTTGTACCAAAAAAATTAAAAAAAAAAATTAAATTTGAAATATCTATTAAATTCACGAAAAAATCACGTTTTTGTGCGGCGTCCATCCAGTTTAAGACTTTTTTGAACTTTTTTTCGATTAACGTGGTTATGTTGTTTGCAGTATTAAGAATCTGGCCTCTGAGATATGTTAAGAAAATGTATAGAACACAAAACCTATATAATGCACATGTTGCCCATTACTACAAATCAGGTTGTCCATTCTATTGGACCAATAGATTTCTAAGTCAAATTTTGGCTCACTTTTTCCAATATTTCGGTCAGTATCTCACCAACGACACGTTTATTGTTGTCTTCCAAAGCAAAAGCCGTGGTTGATTTTTCGCTGTATACAAAAACGTGAAGTACCTCCACAAAAAATAGTCTAGTGAGTTTAAAAAGCACGATATTGGCGGTCAATTAACTGCGCCAAAACGAGATATTAATTGCTCTCCAAAGTCGCTTCTCCTTAAGTTCATGATATCGCATGCAGTGCGATATGTGGCTACTTTCTGTTGAAACCACATGTCAACCAAGTGCAATTCTTCCATTTTGGGCAAAAAAGTTCGTATTCATCGAACGGTACCTTGCCTTATTGACCTTACGTTCCGGCCATTATCACCTCAATAGAAGAACGATAGAAAGATGTCTCCGGCTCTGCCCGTAAACCGCACCAAACAATACATTTTTTCTGGATGCATTAGCAGCTGTTAAGCTTCTTCTCGCTTTTTTTAAACGAAATTTGGCAATTCTGCTTCTTCACGCACCCATTGGAGGAGTAACGAACCACGTCACTGTAAACAATTTCTCGATAAAAAAGTGGATCTTAATCCAGCTTTTCTAAGGCCCATTCACCGAAAATTTGGCGCTGAGGCAAATCGCTCGGCTTTAACTCATTCACCAGCTGCATTTGTAAGCATTCAGACCAAGATATCTACGGTAAATTTGACAGGTTTTCGAATTACACAGACCCAATTGCTGCGTTCGGATGGACATATCGCGATCTTCATTAACACTGGCGGATACAGCAGCAATACTCACCTCGGTACGCACTCTACGGATACGGGTTGGTGGATTGATGTTTAATAGAAAGAAACTTGTTCAAAATTGGTAACAATGGCTTGAATAGCCTGTTCGGTGGGTTGATTATGACGACCATAAAATGGACATAACTTGTAAAACACATTTTTCTCACTGCACGAATTTTGATAGCTTATTTTAAACATTTGCAAATTTTTTTCGAAAGTTAGTCTATTCACGATGAAATGGAAACTCAAAATGAGCATTTTTGACTTTGACACACATCACAAATCACGTGTAAGCTGTCAAAAATAATTACTTCAAAAACCAAAAGGCTAGAAAATCACTTTTATTTTTGGATTAAAATCTTTTCATATTTTTTAAAGCAACAAGCAGCAGAAGATCAGATTGTTTTCGAAATGTGATATCTGTGGTCACAATGAATAAAGACTAAACTTAAAGTATCGTATAAAACGATATTTTAATTGCACGAACTACGACTTATTTTTTGAAATATATGAACCGTTACAAAAAAATATGTGCAAACATAAGTGATGATCAATTCTGGGCAAAAATGGATATCTGCATACTTTCAAAAATTGGCAATAAAGTAAATTCCATATCGCTTTTTTACGATATTTTGAGTTTAGTCATTATTCCTTGTGACCACAGATATAAAAAAATTATGTCAGTTGTAGTTTTCACCAACGTTCATAATCAAGATTAAATTTTTTTAAAAAACCGATGCAAAACTAGTTGCATTTTTTTCTTTTACGACTAACGCACAGTGACTGAAATTGACTGCCTAGCGGCATTTAATTCAAAACATGTGAATATCTGTATCCAATAATTTGATTAGGCTACATTAAGCTTAGTGAAATGTATATCGCAGTGTTTTAGCTATTTTTTAGTATATTAATCCGTGCCATATAATTCTGTGGTCACAAGGAATAACGACTAAGCTCAAAGTATCGTAAAAAACGATATTTGACTGCACGAACTACGACCCATTTCTTTGAAATATATGAAGCGTTACAAACAAAATATATGCAGACATACGTGATGATCAATTCTGAGCAAAAAATGGATATCTGCATACTTCCAAAAATTGGCAATAAAGTAAATTCCATTTCGCATTTTTACGAAATTTTGAGTATAGTCGTTATTCCTTGAGACCACAGAACTGTAACAAACCGTTTCTGCACAACTTCATTATTTAGTTATATCATATAAAGAGTTTTCGAACAGCCAAAAATAAATGATTTCTAAGTCAGACAACAGAAAATAGCAGCATAGGAAAAATCAATTGCTTTTTAAAGGGTTATTTTATTGCTTTAATTAAAAAATCGTAAGATATAATCTAAAGTTCATTCAGAATCGGAGCTTTCTGAATTAATTCCCTGTTCTTGCAAATTTGGTTCTAAAAGCAAATTTAAAACGTCTTTATCTAGCATTATATTTTTCCGGGAAAAAGAAGATGTGGTTTTTGAAATTGATGATGGTCTTCAATAGAGTTTTTTGCGTGAAGTTTTACCGATATAATACTGTCTCAAATTTCTGAAATATTTGTTCCGTACTTCCAATGCTTCTATGGACATCATACCGATTGGGAGAGCTACATAACTTATAATACCAGCTACATGTAAAATAATTTTATGCACCGCTGAGGACATATAGAAGCACTGTTCTACATACATATCCGCCGTTTGTAAATCCGCAAGCCAAGGTACGCAGAATTACGCCGAATCGTTTGATGAAATCCTCATTGATGCCAGTTATAGTGGCGGCCAATTTTGGTTGTTGAAAAATTCTTCTTGCCGTATTTCTATTGTTAGTATTCCCCGATCCAGGGTGCGGAATATCGACTAAAAGGCACATTTATTTTCTTAACTTGTCTTGTATTTCGTTTTTTTGGGTTTTGAACCAAATTTTTGTTCGAGTCGCGAATCGCTAATATTTTATTAGGCAGTCTATAAGCAATATGTAAAACGCACAAGCTATCTGATACAAATTGTCTTTAAGGGGAAGCTATTTAACAGCATTCAAATCGTTCATAAGTTACCGAGATAAATACTTTACCGTCTATCATATACCGTCTCAAAATGACTTCAATTGTGTTGGCATAATATCTAAAATCTGTTTTTGTACTTTTTAACTTCGGTTTTAATCAACTCATTTGATTCTTTTTCATAAGTTATTCTTATTGGTCTACAAAACCGAGTATATGATGGACGCGAGTTTTGCCATAAGATCCCAGTTGTTTCAGTCTTGAAGAAATCTCAAATGAATCATGTACGATTTTTCTTTATCTTTGACGAAACATGCTGATTTGGCCACACATTTCATTGACGAAAATTTCATATAAATGTTCCAAATTCGTTCATCATGCACGGATTTATCATGGATTTATCATGCACGATCCCAGTATCGAAATATTGAGGAAGTTTCGTTAACAAAAAGTAGACAGGAATATAAAGAAAATTCGTCAAGGAATTAAAATCGAGAAGTGCTGCTGGACCGAATTCAACGCCGTGCGATATATTTGATAGGGGATAAAAATATTTTATCCTCTCTCAACTCTATTGGAAATCGACGTAATGTTGGTTTCGTAATGGCCTGACGCCATTACGTTTCCAGGTCCACTTGGGCAGCTGTCTTATACATTTATAAGAAACATCACCTGAGCTTTCACTCTACAAAACAGAAAAAAATTATACCAAATTAGCAAAATCAAACGAATTCAACAGCAATGGCAATGACACCTAAATAGTGGTATCAATGAATATTTAAATACTATCGAAAACCATCGATAGTCAGTCCAAAACTATCGATAGTCACGATAGTGTGAAATTATCGATAGTGTCATCGATAGTTTGCGAACTCTATAGTTTAGTCTCTGAACGATTCGGCGAATTACAAAAATCATGAATATCTTGAAGTTTTAATAATAGAGTGTTGTTGTTATAGAGTTATTATAATAGAAAAAGTTATACGCTGACAACCGCTACTTTGCATTATATTTTGTATGAATTCTTTTTAAGTCCAGCTCCTCATGCAGAAACTTCCTTTTCACGAAAAGTTCATCAATGATGCCGCGAACTGCTGGGATAGCTGCTCCTTCTTGCACTTGCAAAGGCACAATACACACGGCAAACACACATTCATCACTATGATGTTTTTCCATGTCGCTATAGCCTTGTCGGTACATAGAGTGTCCACTACTACCATCACAGCCCCATTTGTACATGGCCGCAATCGTATCCGAACTTATGTTTTGGAACACTTCTTGCTGTACTTCAAATAACCTTTTTATTGTTTGATCAACTAAGCTCTGAAGATACACTTCAGCAGAAGACTCGGTAATAGTTACTTCAGTCAGGTAACACTCTTTTTTTTTTGCTAATACCAAGGCATCGTAGCTGTTATAAATATTTGCGTTTCCTAATTTTGCACCAGATTGCATCAGGTTATAAGTGTGCTTTGTGAAATCACGTTAAGAGCCAAAGCTTCCTCAGGTGTATATTTAATAGGATGCTTAATATCCGATTCAATGCATTTTTTTATTTTAGAACTCACTTCTGCATCAGAATTTATCATTGATACTATTTCAGATGCATTTCTTTTTCCACCCTTGTATAAACTGATTCGTGACGCAACCACACGGAGATAATTATTTTGATTGAATCAAGCAAATGTTTTGCTTAAAAGCAAATCAGCAAAACTTTGCTCTATCACGGTGTGATTTTAAAAAAAGGTTGCTAAATTGAAATCACTCCTCATGTGTTTAGTAGAAATTTGCTTGAATTTAGTAAAAATTTGCTATTTGAGTTTATAACTTAACAAATATTTGCTTAAATTAAGCAGAAATTTTCTTTTGCAGTTTATAATAACTTTGCAAAATTTTGCTTGAATTAAATCAAAATTTAATCAGTTTAATTTAATACTAATAATTATTTCACTTCTGCTAGATTTCAGCAAAAACTAATCAATATTTTCTATTTCAATTTATAATAACTAAGCAAACGTTTGATTGAATTAAGCAGAAATTTGCTTTTGTGGTTTATAATAACTTAGCAAAGTTTTGTTTAAATTAAATCAAAGTTTATTACAAACTGGAATAGAAAATTTTTATTAGTTTTTCTGAAATCTAGCATAATTTTGAAGTGGTTGGGATGCAAGCGCAAGTTTTGCTTAACCACAATACAAGTTTAGCTAAAGGTTTTCTGCGTGCATAAGTTCATCAACTGGGGTTTTGTTAACTAGAGTGGAAACTCTGTTGACTTCGGTAATGACCTTCCAACATTGCTTGATTTGGTTGGGTTAACTAAGAAAAGGTCACAATCCTACCATTCCTTTTTTTTCAAAAACCCCCCGATTCTCTACTGCAGTCTTTCCATTTCTCTACCAATTTTCCATTAAAACTTCTCAATTTCTTTTGAAAATCATGACACTCTTCTTCGATATATTTATTTCTATCGATTATTTTATCAAAAACCTGTTTCTCCACTGCCGAAAACTTCTTTGAAGGGATTCTGTCGCCATGCTAAATGTTATAAAGTGTTCTTTTGGGAAGCGACATTGACCCTAAAAAGTGCATATAAAATTAAATAAGCAAAAACTAGCAGCTGATTTTTTGTCAACATAATCACTATGAAAAATCACAAAAAAAAAAAAACAAGTAGCCCGAAACCAATCGGAACCAAAATGTTGCGCTCCACGAAATACTAAGTAAATCATATAAAAAACAATACCACAAATGTAAAATTTTGCAACGATTTTTTATAGCAAAACATAAACGAAGACAGTACACGTTAACTTTTTTAATAAATACAGAACCTTAAATTTTAATTTAACACGTAATGAACACTTAATGAACAAATTTTTTTTTTACAACAAAATCAATGCACTTTGCAAAATTAGTCTCTTATTTATTTTTACTTGATCCAAAATGCGCTATGTTTGACAGCTTATAACTCTGCGAATATGCAAATCAAAACAAAAAGAAAAACATCCAAAACACAAAACACTTAATGATTGTTGATAAAAAGATTTGTGGAATTAAAAACTTTAAAATTTGAATTAAATGCCGTTAGATTGGTCAGTCCTGCCACTGTGTACCGCCTTCAAATGTGTTTTTTTTTTTCAAAAACGAGCCTATTTTTGCATAAAAATTACATATTGAACTTTTAGTTGAAATCGTTTTCAAATTTTATATCTACTTTCTTTCGATAAACAAGAACAGACTCCTGATTGGGATGTTATAAAATTTATATTGAAATTTTCCATACAAAAAAGACACCTCCAATCTAAATAAAAAATTTTATGCAGCAGCTAAACTGTTATCGTTTCTTTGGTCTCTACTGAAAATAAAGTAATTTTGAAAGAAGTTGTTTAGTCAAATGTCCATAGAAATGTTATTTCATATTTTTAGATAAATATAATTTATGTTTTATATAAGATTGACCTTTGATTGCAGATATTTTTATCAGTTTTTTTTTTTTCAAACAAATAAACAATTTTTATGATCTTAACATAATGACTTCGGGAAATTTACAAAATATTTTTATTATTTTTCATATGATTTTAAATATTTAATTAATGAAATTATTTAAAACACTGTTAAATATCTTAAGTGTGGTAATTTTGAAAATTCTAATTCACTCTCATAGGAAATACATTACATGTACATTAGTACAGATCGTATTCTAAGAGGTCTCAAAAGTTGCATAGGGTGGTCAAGATCTAACAAATAAAATATTAGGAAAAAATAAGGATGTCTTCGTTGCCCGCAAGGACAAAGTTGTTTTTTGAGAAAAACAGTAAAGAATCACGATCTCAAAATGCTTTGATTTTTGTCAGAAAAACTACAGGTGCCTTAAAGTAAAAATAAATCAATACTTGAAACTAACAATATCCCGCCAAACACGACGCCTTTCTCAATTTTTACCCAAAAGGTCCTGTGTGAAGGATATTCGAATCTAAAGGTACATTCGAGGTAGCACAGAACTTTTGATTCCTATCTGATTGTCTAAATTTTGGCGATTTTGATTATTGTGTTGACGTTATCCTTAAATTTGGCGAATTATAAATTTGCATATTTTTTGCATATGCATTTTCTTGTTTTTGAGAAATGTAAAATTTAATGCAATTTTTTAACTTTTTCAAAAAATTAATATAAGGTTTTATATCTCGGGCACTAGAAGCGGTACCGAAGATAATTTCTTTAATTTAGATTCTTCATATATTCCTGAACAACACCCTGTCCAAAAGAATCAATTTATAACATCAGGTTAAGACCACGATTTTTTCCCTCTTTTGATTTTTTAAAATAATTTTCCGTCCTAGTATAATTTTATTATTTCGTTAAAACACCTCAACTCAGCATTCACAAAAATTTTATACTAAAATTTTTAAGTTTCTGAGTTTGCCATTCAATGGGTCTTAATTGACTTAACAATTGTTGTTTAGAAGTATTTTAATGAAATAATAACCATAAAGGAGATATGAACAAAATTGTTACATTTCATGCTTGAAGTAACTTTTTTTAAATATCAAAATAGGAAAAAAAAATCATGGCCTTTTCCTGCTGTTTTTAAAAAGATATTTTTAGACAGGGTTTCGTTCAAAACTATTTGCAGAATCCGAATTAAAAAAATTTTCTTCGGTACCACTTCTGGTGCTCGAGATATAAAACCTTATATTAATTTTTTTGAAAAAGTTAAAAAATTGCAAGAGATTGCTTTACAAGAAAATTACAAGAAAATGCATATGCGAAAAATATGCAAATTATCAGTTTCCCAAATTTAAGGAAAACGTTAACACTGTAAATAATACCACCAAAATTCAGACAATCAGATAACAATAAAAAGTTCTGTGCTATCTTGAGTGTACTTTCATATTCGAATATCCTTCACACAGGACCTTTTGGGTAAAAACGAAGAGTAGCATCGTGTTTGTTAAAATAATGTTAGTTAAAGTGTATATTTTTTTTTTGCTTTAACACATATGTAGTTTTTTTTACAAAAATTAAAGCGTTTTGAGATAGTGATTTTTTACTGTTTTTCTCAAAAAACAACTTTGTCCTTGCGGAAGAGGAAGATATCCTTATTTTTTTCAAAAGTTTTTTTTGGGAGATCCTGACCACCCAATGCAACTTTTGAGACCTCTTAGAATATGAAATTCGAAAAAAATTGTAATTCGATACGCCCTAATGTACATTATCCCTTCCTTAAAAGTGAACATTATTTACTTCATTTTAAACGGCAATAAACGCACTTTTTCCGACTCTTTTAACCTTTCTCCGAAATACTGAAATGGAATTTTCATTTATGTTTATTTTAAGCATCTTTTTTTAAAATTTAAAGCCATTTGACAGTATAAAAAAGCTTTTTAATATTTAATTTTTAATTTTTAGATTTTATCACAAACATTTATGATCATGTAGAATCACAGTAACAAAATTATCGACACACATGCACAACACATTGGTAAATCCTTGTAAAGTGTTAAACATTTAATTATTGTTTTCGTTTTGTGCGTGTGACTGAAAAAATTAATTATATTGAATTTAATTGCATTGCAATGAATTAAGTGAAAATAAATTAAAAATAAAACCTTTAACGCACACGCATAGTCCTTTAAACTAGCAGAGTCTGTATGTGCATGTCAATAGCACCTGCACGTTTGCTATAATTAATGTGCACGTATGTTTTTTTATGCTATGTAAAGATTTAAAACACATGATATGAAAGTCAACTACACATTTTTATTTATAGCCTTGTATTTACTACATATTGCAGGAAAATAAATATTTTTAATCAATTGCAACACAATGCCATGAATTAGCAAAGTTTTTTTGCAAACTAGATATTGAATAAAATTATATCAAATCTCTGAAATATTTTTAGAAATCTTGCTAGATTGAAGTCTATCACTTTAATGTATAAACTGACGTCTGATGAATTTTGTTATTATCAAGAATTATTTGATATATTTAATGTCATTAAAAAATATATTAATTTAGTTTTTATACTTATTATGTTAGTTTTAGGTCAGGCAGTAGTTAGTTTAAGGTCAATGCAAGTTTAAATATATACTACAAATTTAATCTGCAGCATTTGTAAATAATACCGAATCACAAACAGTTAATTCATGTATGGTTTTTTTGTATACCCAATTTTAGTAAAAGACCCTATAAATTAATTATAATCGCAAAGACATAATTAATTATAATTAAACACAGTTTTAGCAAAAATTAATAGCATTCAATGTAAATAATAATGTTAAAAACGTATCTGTAAACTTAATGATAACAAATTTCACATACAATTACTATTATAAAAAAAAATTCCAACCTTTTGTTTGTTCTCACATTAAATTTTTTATAGTACATAATTTGATATAAACAATATTATTAAACTACACATTAGAAGCATAAAGTGTATATTATACATGTATTAAAAAAATTAAATTTAAATATATACATAAAAAAATGCATAGTTTATCTAGTGAACTCAACACCTAAGGCACAAGAAGTACTTAAAAATCCAATTGAATTACTTAAAAGCCAGATTATGTGAAAAGTTATACTCTTCAGACTTCAACAAAGTCAATCTGAGGACTCTTAGCATAAATAATATATTATCTGTCATAGCCCATTTTCATATAGAAGTAAAAAATAGTGAATAATAATATAAAATACATTTTTAAATGTAGTTTGATGCATAAGAAAATTGTGATTCGTTAAGTAAAGAACAAGAAAATAAATATAAAAAGGAAACTGTAAATAAAGTTATTATCACTCAATCTAGAACTAATACGTATTGTATGTAGAAGATAATATTTGGTCAAGTATGTAGCATGTACGATTTCTGATGATACCAAAATATTATAATAATGATTATTGATATAAATAAATGACAATTAAAGAAAAAACATTGATTTAGAAAATTTCAATAAAAACTTGATTGTTTAATTTTCGCAATGGACAATGGAAAATGGAAAATGTACCACAAAGAAAAATATTCTGAAGAAGTTTGTATTAAGAAAACATGTATTATTTTTGTATAATACTAAGGTACAAAAAGTTGGATCAAAATAATTTGATTAGAGCTCCGAAACTGCAAAAGCTTTTTCAGTTTTGTTTTTTCATTGTTTTTACAAGGTATTGGAAACCCTGGAAACCAGATAAAAAACGTTAATTCCTCTATAAATTATTTAAGGATGTCTAGCATTTTTTTGGTTTTGTGGATTTTATTCGCATGTCGGCAGGCTACAAAGTGTACGTGTAATCAAAAATTGCTTACATTTTTTATTTAACAAAACTGAAAAAATTGTATTATCAAAAAAAACCAATATCTTATATTTACGAAGTGAGTACCAACGGTAGAAAGCAAATGGAAATTATTTTTTTTTTGCTAGAATGGATTTTTTTGCTAAATCATTTTAGATCTTATTCAATTGTTAATTGTTAAACTTACATTCAAATTTCGTGTGTTAAAATAACTCAAAACTGCGTCCATTCTACGAATTTCATTCGTATTTCAGCCACGAATAGGATTTGTAGAATGGACTTAGTTTAGAATCTATTATTCGTATTAGTACAAAAACAAGCATGGATTGTACGAATAGTATTGCAATATTTACGAATGCTCTTGTTATTCATTCGTACATTATATTTTTGGATTATTATTGTAACTTTTTAAATTCGTGCAATATATGCACAGTGCTATTAGTGTATCGTTACCGAAATGCACAAAGGCCCTAAACGACATTTTTAAAATTTTACAGTAGAAGCAAAAAACACTGTAAATTCTAAACAAAAACCATTTTGTAGTTTTTTTGTATGTAGTTTAGGTACAAATAGATAGTTTAATGCGATCCTGGAGAAAAATTGTTTTTTGTTAATTTGTCTCAAAATTATGTCACTTAGGGCTTTTGTGCAATCAATTTCGTTAATTTAAAAACATTAAGGTTTTTTGCTTTTGTGTGAGAAATAAGGCTTATTTCAATTGTAATTCACTTCAACATAAAAAAGAATACAAAATGAGCTTATGAGTCGATTAGAGTTTTTAAAGCGAAGAAAAACCCTATAGTAAAAGTTTTATTTTAAAGAGACTGTTTATTTTAGGTAAATTATTTTTGTACATTATAATTATATAATTTCATTTCTTGACACACGGTAAAAATGGTATATTTTTGTAAAAGCTTTGACAATCATAATGCAATAACTTTTTGAGTTCTTGGAGATGGTCATACTTTTTCTGAGATAAAGGAAGTTGTTTCGCATGCAAAGGATCGGTTTCCACTGATTTGAAACGTTTTCTGGATTTTTGAGGAAGAGGTTCATATTCGGAAGTTATAAGTTTTTTTGTAAATATTATTCCTGATTCGTCGTATGCCAAGGCGCGTAACATTGGATCTCCAACATACCTACCTGTAATAATCAGCCCTATTCCAGAATCCGTCGTAGCGTAAATTTTCTTTCGGATTCGTAGTGAAGTATTCTACAATCCGAATCGAATTCGAACATTCTTACATTCGTAGCATTGCAACTACACATTCCGAACGCATCAACTTTTGACAGTTGTTTTTCGGATTTTTTCACGAAAGCCTTGCCTCGACAGATTTGCTTAAGACAAAATAAAACAATTAAATTTTTATAGAAAACTTAAAATAAAATAAAACTTAAATAAATAAATAAAGTTAAATTATTTTTATTTAAACCTGTGAATATGTTAGTTGAAATTTATTTAGTGCATTTCCTACGTTTCGTAATCCATTTCCAAAGGGTGGATGGAATCTCGCAATATTCTTCGACGAATTTTCATAGATTCTCTATGTGAGAAATCTTCCTTTTATTGTGCGAAAATTGCAATTGCAATGAAATCCATTAAAAATCACAGCTAAAAAATACAATGTTGATCAAAAACACTTCAGTTTTTCAATTCTTTTTATTTATTTTTCTGCTGTTGAAACCAGTTGTTTTCGAACTCCCGAAAGTAAGTTCGAAAAGGGGAAGTTTCGTTCGGATTTTGGATTAGCAAATTTGTCGTATTCGTAGCGTAGCTTTACGTTCGGAAATTCATTACGACGGATTCTGGAATAGAGCTGAATTTAATTTTGTAAGTTTTTGCGACTATTTAAATTTAATATTTTTCGCATACCTGGCCGAATCGAATACCGAATGGCCGAATACCGTTGCGAGATGCTATCATAATTCAGGAAAAAAGGAAAAGGAGTTTAACGTGCCTCACGAATAAACTGTTGAAATTGAGATGGTAGATGTATTTCTCTGTTTTAATATATGAATAATATGATGAATTTCGGGTGATTCTGTGATATTTCTTAGGTGCGTAATAATTATCGTAGCAAAACTTAATGCCACAAGAGTTACATTTGTCTGATAGTTATCTGATTTATGGGTAGCTGCATTATATATTGTAAAATTTTGCAGTTGTAGCTTCGATTTGTAATAGGTTGCGTTCAGTTGAGGGAGTAGTTTAGCATGTAGTAGCATGTCGATACAAAGTACCACACATAAACCAGAAAGAATATTTGCGATATCCCTGCGTTTCTCATCTCGCATTACCTCTATTTCTTATCGATTTTTCTTAGCCCGAACCAATTTTATTGAATATCCAAACATGATCTCGTGAATACTTTAAAACACAAAATTGTCGCCAACTAGAAAAGCATATGCAAAGATATTTGCGTTAGTTAGGGCTTTTGTGCACAAAAGGATTTCACTACATGGAGATAGAGCTTTTGTGTTTTGGCTATAAAAACGTTGTTTTTCACTTCAGGATCATACAATTTTGTGCGTGTGTGTATTTCAGTATAGGCTATTAGAATTTGAACAAAAACCCATTTTGAAAAAATTGTCGTTTGGGGCCTTTGTACATTTTGGTAACGGTATTCTACAAAATATTATTTAAGAACTAACCCTCCCTTAAACATCAAGTGTTAAAATAATAACAAAAGTCACTATATTTTAAAATTAAAAAAATAATTAAATATATATTCAATATACACGGATAGAAATAATTTACTTTTATTTACAGCCAGTTGCATAAAACAAGTTAACTCTTAGTTAGACAGTTAACTCGTCAGTTTACTGAAATTTGAGTTGCATAAACAATTTAACAGCTGGTTAGGTTAACTGGTGCAAACTCATCAGTTAACTTCTTAACTAGCTGTCAAAATGTAAAAAAAATTTCCTAAAATTTTATTGAAAATTATTTTTGTGTTCCTTTTTAGAAATTTAAACTTTTAAACACTTTAAGCTTACAATATAATGGATCTATTAGGTAATATGCATCCTATTTATCCAATTAATACCAGAACCAGGGCTCGGAAATTTCGCAAGCGAATTAATAATTATGACAAATGGAGCCATGAAGAGCTCTTCCATCGTTTCAGAGTACATAAAGAAATATTTTGCAAAATTTTAAGATTGGTGGAAACTAAAATATGCAATAAATTAAATAGGTAAGACATATCCATATTGACAGAAGTTCCTTGAACTATGAAATATTGTGTTCAATGTAAGAAACCAAGGACAAAGTGCACGCGATAAGCTCCTTCTTACTCTACGATTCTTCGCTATAGGAAGCTTGCTTATAACCATTGGAGACTTTGTTGGCGTTCATAAATCTACTGCATCACGAACAATAAAATTAGTTTCGGCAGCAATAGCTTCTCTGCGTCCCCAATTTATAAAGTTTCCAATGTTTTGCATAGAACGTTTAAATGCTGCAAAGATTATGTATAAACTCGCTCGGTTCCCACGTGCAGTTGGAGCTATAGACTGTACGCATGTTAAAATAGAGAGCCCTGGTATTTATAAAAAAAATATAAACTGAAATAATTTAATATTTTATATGTCAAAGGAGGAGAAAATGCTGAAATATTTAGAAATCTAAAAGGATATTTTTCCATAAATGTTCAAACTGTTTCGATTCACAATTTAAAAACTTTGGATATTGTTGCACGTTGGCCAGGTGGGACACATGACACCACAATATTCAACAGCTCCAGGTTAAAGAGAATATGTGAAAGCTCCGATTTCAAGCCTTTTTCTCTTTGGTGATATAGGTTGTGCTTTAGGAGAGTATATGATGACATCCCTAAGCAACCCCGATAATAGGGGAGAAAAATTATATCAGGAAAGCCAAATAAGAACAAGAAACGCTGTTGAAAGACAATACGGAGTAATTAAATGTCGATTTCCAATTTTATCCATAGGGATTAAAGTTAATATAAATACAGCAATTGCAATTATAGTTGCTTGTAATGTCCTGCACAACATTGCCATTGATGCTAAGGATCCAGTTCCTGAAGACGATCCGGAAATCGTGGCTGTGCTTCAACAACAAATTGTCACAGAACCATCGCTTTTAACCACACAACAGCAGAATCAAAAAATATGAGAAGCAATGAACGTTGCGGATCAATAAAAGGAATATTTACCTTTAATTATTTATTTATAATTATTAAATAATTTATATTTAAAATAATAAAAAACTTTCCAATATTAACATAAAGTAAACAAAAACACTTCAAGTTTATATAAAAAACACTTTAAAACATTGTCTTGTGGCTTCTGTAACAATTTACTACAAAAACTCTTCAGAAATAATTGCTTTTTCTTTCAGCTCCAACTTTTTAAGTTGAATTTGAAGCTTACACAGCTCTATTTGGTTCTTAAGAAGCTCCAAATTTTTCTGTTTTATATCCTCATCAAGTGAAATGGATTTATTTTTTGAAGCTTTCATAATTTGAAGTTCTTTTGATGGTTTGCTTTTAAGATGTCTTTTTGACAAATCGTTTTGATTTTCATTGTTGTTAACTTCTACTGCTGCTTTTGCTGCTCCTGCTTGATCCTCAGAAAAAAGATTTGCGCAGCTTTGAGACAGGGACACATCACAATCAAATGAACTTGTCAATCCCTCAACATTTTCGATCAAGAAGAATTCCTTCTTTTACACTAAATTCCGCTGTAGCTACAGCTGGTCCGCCTCCCGTTGCAATGTTATATGCCTTGCTATTACTTTTTTTATTCTTTAATTCTTTTTTTAGGTTTGCATATTTTAGTTTTAAAGAGTTCTCATCCCTGTAGATGTTTGTAACCGATGAAAACTTTTCTGCAACATATTTGCACGCTTTTGCTTGTTCTCAATAATGTTATTTTTGTTTTTTATAATGTCCAACAGCAAATCTATTTCCGTCTGAGAATAGTTCAATTTTTAGCATTTATGTATATATATTTCTTTTATTTTCAGCATGAAATGCAGATTTCTTTACTTTTAGCGCTACTAAAATTATAAAGAAATGTCAGAATATTCGCCGAAAAATGCAAAGGCTGCTACAAATTTTTGAAATAAAAAGCAGGTGTAGCCAACTATTATAAAACTATCCCTTAGTTAATTAACTTTTCAACGCTCACTACATGTGCAACAAAAATGTTTTTTAACTGACCAGTTAAGCGTAGTATTAGTTACATTACCAAGACTTTTATGCAACTGGCTGTAAGAAGAAAAAAAGCTCAACTGAATTCTACTAGCAACAAGTAGAATTTCACTTAACTTTAGTAGAAATCAGTAATTTGAGTTTCTTGCAACAAGAAAATAATTTACTCAATTATCAAAAAAATTTTCCAGTATTTATATGCTTCATCTTGAGAAATTATTTTCTTAATGTTGTTATGTATATTATTTCAACAAGATCATAACAGTGTGAATGACTCAGTTGGCTAAGGCCATAGTAATTACTCTTATTTTTTGAAATCTTGAGTAGTGGGTTCAAATCACATCTGAGACATCATTTTTTTTTTAATTGCTTTTAACTTTGTTTTGGGTTTTTTTTAGTTTGTTTTGTTTTTTTAGTAATTTCGTTCTATTTGTTCGCAATAATTTCTTATAATAGCAAAACGAACGCGTTAATTTTCATACTCTGTGCTCGTACGTTTATTCCTAAAGCTTAATATGCTGTAGGAACGAACAAAAAAATTTCCATAAGAAATACATTGAGATTTTTGACAACGAACAGGCAGCGAAATTTTTTTCGCCAGCTAGTACGCTGTAGAAGGGAAAATTATTGCTATGTTTCCAAATTTCTGTACGTGAGTGGAGAGTTGAAATATCAAAATTTCGCGGTCGATTATATGCTCGTACATTTAATTGGCGCGGAAATTTGCCATGAGGTCTGTTCACATTTCAAACCGCTCATCAAATCATTTGTCAAATCGTTTGACCACAAAAGTGTTCAGACTCATCAAATTTTTCGTCAAATTTAATTTTATCGTGAACACCGAAGTAAGCACATTGCGATGACTTATTATTTTCTTCCGCTCCCTCTTTTGCCACGATGTACACAGGTTGAAAACTTTTCTCAACTGACAAAATCGTGCTACACAATTTGACGAGTGTTCACACTGGTCAAATCGTTCGTCAAATCAGCAGAACAATAAAAAAAAAATTGATTTTCATCAAACGATTTTGTCAGTTGAGAAAAGTTTTCAATCTGAACACATCGTGACAAAAGAGGGAGCGGAAGAAAATAATAACAAAATAATAATAAAGAACTGCAAGCAATTTATATTAGTTTATATAATAATTTCTTCTTCTTCCTATACGATTTTAATAACAAGTGGTATTAAAATTTTTCCGTAGTCGCGGAAATCAAATCCATACAAATTCTGTTGGTCAAATCAATTGTCAAATCATTTGATGATCGATTTGAAATGTGAAATGTCCTATTCAACAATTAAAAATAAGCAGTAAGTATGTTTAAGTGTTTGTTCCCAGTTTGTTCCCAGTAAAAAAGTGGATCATCCTATGAGTGATCTGAGAGTATTCCCTGAGG
The DNA here is from genome assembly GCA_963920525.1 of Dichetophora obliterata. Lineage (NCBI taxonomy): Eukaryota > Metazoa > Arthropoda > Insecta > Diptera > Sciomyzidae > Dichetophora > Dichetophora obliterata. The sequence goes on from OY986437.1 coordinate 56,210,804, forward strand.
AGCGGTGGAGTGCTCCTTATTGATCCAAGCTAGGTGTATTTTGTGTTCTCTTTTAACATTGCGTGTCCTAGGAAGGGTAGCACTCCCTTTAACATCCCAAAGGAGTTCAAAAGGAGCGATCAATATATGATCCAAATGGATCAACAAATTAACATTTTTTTGGATTTAGGTTTACTCCGAAAGCTAGGCTTCCCTAGCTCAAGTAGACTCCTCAAGACCCTTAAGTGGCGATGAAATTATTTGGCCAAATCGTGAGATTTATAACGCCATCACAAATTACGAATCGTTTTTGATTCTATTAAAAAACTGTACTTTAATTGCGTCAGTCACATCAGCGGAAGGACAAAACGCAATTACCGTTGACTGGTTGCACTTCACGACCTAGGCGTTGAAACGACGCGAATCGAATGAAAGGAGCATTTAAAATATTTTTCTTTTACAAAAAATAATTATAGAGTTTCCTAAAAAGCACATGCCTCACATGTTCTTTTTTCATTAATTGCTTGCCTATTGGTCTTATAAAATAGTAAAGGAGGACAAGAGAACAAGTGCTCACTTTTTGATCCAATAAAACAGCAAAAGAGCGCTCCCTTGTTGCTCCTCATGGGAGTGATCGCATATTTTTTTACTGGGTTATTTAACAAATTTATTGATGCATTTATATAGTTTATAGTTAATGTGTAGTCTTGCCTTTTATAGGATATAAAATTGCAGCAATGAAAATACGAATCTGTCAACCAGAATAGCAAGTGCTTCTTCTCCACACAAAAATTTTGAATCTAAATATAAGCTTGAAATTAAGAAAATTTCGACTGGAATATTTATTTTAATATCGCAGAAAATATTGCCTTGATTTGAGGCGAAATTTTCTGGAGTGGAAATTTTGATAGCTCAACAAATATCCATTTGATTAAGGACGATTTTGACTGGAACATTGATTTTGATACTTCAGAAAATAATTAACTTGATTTAAGCTTATATTCGCTGAGCGCTTTCTGTGGCCGCGATTTTTTAATCCCTACTGAATGTGAGTATATTTTTCTATCCGTGTACATATAACTAGATTAGTTACAAATTAAACATGATAGAATTTTGAACAGCAAAATTATTCTGTAATGAATTCCGAGGTTTGTGAATGCTGAGCTTACATTCAAAATATTTCGAAAAAGTTTCTACTTATATTGAATGTCATGCAAAAAAGCATCAGTAGTCGGATTGGTTTTTGCACTGACAATGGCCATTTGGTAGAAATGTTTGTTTTCAAATTCCCACATGTTTTCCTATGTTTTGTGTGTTGCATATTAAAAATAAAATATGATTTGCGGCAAACGACCAATGCTTTAGAAAATGTGCGAATTTGTATGATATATTGTCAAAGTCCACCATGAAATATTGTGGTTAAAAACGGATCCGATTGCAGAAATATACGGTGCTACCGATTTTTTTGCTACCACCTTGCATCATATTTACTAAGTATTCTTAGTATAAGTAATTAATTTCTTCCAAATTATTTTTCTTTGGTGTCAATTTGTAGAACAAATTTATATCATCAGAGCTTTTTAGTTTGTTAATTTATTTTGGAAATACTTAATTGCTTTATGTATCGCAAAATTCGTTTAAACTATCCAAAGCTCTATAATTTGATAATACGAATAGGAACTTAAAGTCCAAATAGATTTTAAAAAACGTCATGACATCTTAATATTACCAAGATTTTTTTTTTTGCTAAACGAAAACCATAAGGTGATTTATTTTGGAGCCAACTGTCAGTAATTTGTTTTAGTGTCTTTTCTATATCTTTAACACTACACCTACCAGAGTGGTTAAATTTCAATGATTAACCCTTAAACAGTACACCTCAAAAAAACTACACCAACAGTACATCTGGTCCCAGGGACCACACCAACTAAAATGCTAAAAAACCACAAAATTTAGTTAGAAATCCATGCTGTTTTTTGAGAACAATGAAAAGAATGAAATTTCTCTTAATGTTCAAATAATGAACATGAAAAGTTTTTTCATCATTTTTGGCAGTGATCATTTTTTAATTATTTTTTTGCTTTAAAAACGGTGAGTATATGAGTTGTGTTTTTTTTTTTTTATCTTTAAGATTTCAAAGTAATAATTGTTCAAATGCAGTGAAAAAAATTCTTATGCTATAGCAAACTGTTCATGAAGTTGTAATGGTGGGATTTCACGTGTCTTCTAATGTCATGCCAAAATTTGCAAGTTGACGATTAAGAATCGATTAAATGCGTTCGCGGAATTACTGCAAAGGGCACCAAAACGGAAATAATTTTTTATCAATTATTTGTATGTTTTGATATAAATTTAAATGTTCTTTTAAGGTATTTTTGACTAAATATGAAGGTGCTATCGTCGACAGCATCGTAAAATATTCAAAGTATTATTCTCAGCATAACAGAATAGCAGCAATTGGATTATCAATATGCCAAAAAATTAAAACTGAATGTCTGGAGAGTTGGCATAAAGAACAAATGGCAGGTATGACATGGTATTGCGGCTTTAAGAAGCTGACCGGGACCTACCGTTGCGAACACTTGAACATAGTAGCTGCATTGACAAGTGCCAAAGAGACGTTTATTTAAAATGTGCCAAAGTTTTTTCAATTGTCAAAATTGTGACTAGGATTAAGACGTAGAATGAAGTGAGTCTGAAGAAAAATGTCGATTATATTCATGTTAAAGGTCAACTGAACAAATAAAAATCCATAATTTCGGGGTTTTAACTAAAATGCTTTTGATGAATTTCTCTGGTTTTATTGAATGTATAGTAGGGTCCCACATTAGAAGACAAAAATTTTTGGAGTCGGTTTTAAGCCTTTCAGATTTTTAAAATAAAATTTTCGAGCACAACTATGAACTCTATTAAGCAGCAGGATATTCATTTAGAATATCAACTCAATGATTTATTTGGAACTTGAAAATATTCTCATTGTGGAAAATGATGATGAAAAACCAAAACCGGTCCCACTATAGACAACTCTCTATAGTCTATAGTGAATATTTTTAAAATGCTTAAGTCATAAATGTTTTAATATATATTTTGCAATAGAATTAAATATGCTACAATTACAATTACAGGTACTTTATATTAAGGCGCCTCACGCTCCATAGAAAAAAAAAAATTGTTCTGCACAAATGCTCAAAATAATCCTGGGTGTATGTTATGATGATTCCATAATTATTTAGAATCTAGCGATAGCCATCCGTCACATGAAATAGTTTGAAATAACCTGTAAAAATCTGGTTTTTTGTAAAAATATTGGCTGGTGTAATGGTTGTACAAAAATTAACTGATTTTCCAATCTGCATCAAAAAACTGTAAATGTTTGCAATCAGATAAAAGATAGTGCTGCTTTTTCATGCATATTTTTCATATTTTTATACCCCCCACGTTTAAAAAACGTAATCGGGGTATATTAACTTTATCACTCCGTTTGTAACGCCGATAAGGAGACGTGGCCGGTATAGAAAAGTATATAGTAAGTAAGTATATATAATGAAATTCAATATATAAGCATTTTATTCAAAAATGGAGGTCAAGTTCGAAAATGAGCCAAATCGGATGAAAACCACGCCTACCTCCCATACAAAGTGACAACCAAAACGGTAAATCTCTTTAAATCCACAAAAATTAATATAATAACTTCAAATTTTGCACAGCGTCTTTAATGTTTATTATATACTTTGAGTATAAGATTTGTAAAAATGGGAGGAAACCACGCTTACCTCCCATACAAAATGACTTACCCTAACCAGTAAATTCTCTTTAAATTCCACAAAAACTAATTTAATGACAACAAATTTTGCATAGTATTCGCGTCACGATCTGTTTGCTTCCATTTTTCGTATTCATCAATTGTACTTAACGCACTGAAGGCGACGCGGTTTTACACCATTTTCTTAATTTTTTGCTATTTTGATTACTAAACACGGCCTACCGCTTTGGCTCCAGCCAAGCTCCATTTTAAGGAGACGACCTTCCGGTCTCTTCTCTTGGACCCATCAAGAAAAACAGATTGTCATCGATTTCTTAAAAAATTACATTTTCTATTCTCCTTAAAATCAAATTACTTTTTGAAATAAAATATTTTTTAATTTTATATTCTCTATATATATCATTACATTTTGAAATTGAAATTGTATTCTTTTGTAAAAAATTGAAATCGTATCTTCTAAAGTATATAAAATAACAAAAATCAAATTAAGAAATCTGCCACAATAAAGGCTACGTTGAATTATCGAAACCCAATCGTTTCCATCCCGCCAGAGGGCTTTCTATTCGCCACCAAACTACATAGTGTCTTTTATATTTAATATAAACTTTGAATATGAAACTTGTAAAAATCACATGAAAACCACGCCTACCTACCATGCAAAGTGACTTAATCAAAATGGTAAAATCTCTTTAAAATCCACAAAAACTAATCTAATGACTTAAAATTTTGCGCATGAGCTTTAACCCTTAATATACATTTTTAGAATAAAATTTGTAAAAGTCAAATAAAAATCTCGTCCACCCATACAAAGTGAGTTCACCAAAATGGTAAAATCGCTTTCAATTCCACAAGAATTAATATAATGATTTCAAATTTTGCCCAAAACCTTTAACGATTAATATAAACGTTTAGTATTAAATTTGGAAAAATCGTCGTCCGTGGGGGTATTTTAACTTCGGCCCAGTCGAAGATAATTCCTTACTAGTTTTATTTTATTTCCGTACAAAAACTTTCACAATTCAAATACAGTGGATTGCAAATTTTTCTTTGGAGGAGTCATTTTGAACACAGTAAAAAATCAATCATGCATTTGAAGGAACAAATGTATACTGAGCAAAATCACATGCGCAAATGAAGCTATGCAGTTTTGTTGTCAATGAATTTTATACGGTTATTTCCCTTTCAACAAAGCAAAAATTACAAATATGTTCAGTGAATATTGTTTGTTCACATAAAAATAAAATAAAATTCATAAGTAAGCAAATCTAGTCGCAACTTGCTTTCGTCGTCACTATATGTGAAAATATTTATTATATTTTATGAAAACTGCGTCGTTATATGCGAAATCGTCGTTATATCCACTGAAGTTAAAAGCGAACGCAGTTCCTAAGGAATGAGAAATTAGAAAATGCGGACTTCAAGAATACGACTTATAGCAGAAATGTTGTTATAACCGAGGTCGTTATAAGTGAATTCCACTGTAACTTCATAACTGTTATTTTTTTTTTTTTTTAATTTCTTAAAATATTTTTTCAGTAGCTGTTTATTTTATAATTAATATTTAAGTTTTAATATATAATAATTTAAGCAATTCTGACTAGTAATTAATGCGAGCACTCAAAACTTTTCCAGCGATATCTTGAAAGGGAGGATCGTATTAAAGATAACTAGGCCTTAGTAGTAAACATTTTCATGTCGACTCTAAATTTAGTGTGCTTTTCAGACATTATTTCTATAGAATTGGTTGTCAAAAAACTAACACTAAATATAGAGATGACTTTGAAATGTTTATTACTAAGGCACATTAAGTTTTTTTTAATTTTAGTGAAAATAAAATAAATATAAATGCATGAAAAACAGCATTATCGTTAGAAGAAAATCCGATTTTTAGGGATGATTTCAAACTATTTCAGCTCACGGATCATGGATGGCTATCACTAGAGTCAGAATACTTGGGGAATCATCATATCATAAACCAGGGATTATCTTGAGCAACTGTGAAGATTATTTTTTTTCGTGAGGCGCCTTACTGTATACATATATGTATTAAGGTGGATCGTTTTCATATCAAATCATATTCTGAATGCTGGATTAAAAAAGATCTAAAATCCAAAAGGATATCGAAATCGTTTTGATCGTCTGCCTTTTAAATTTCTTTTTTATATGTTTTAAATCGTATAAAAATTTTTTTATTTTAATAGAATTTGTTAAAAAAAGCAATAACATAATATAAAATATAATAAAATTTATAACAAATATTTTAAGATTTTATCACAAAGTAGGTAACAAGGAAGCATATATTAATTATTTTAAAAAGTTAAACTTAAAGTTTGAATAAATGAGATCAATAATTTTCAATAATGAAAAGTAATTCAATAATGACAAGAACTGATAAGAACTGATTGATTAAAATAACATTAGTAGCTGACTTGCTGTAAATATGAAAGCAAACGGGTAAATCGACTTCGACTATAATCGAGTTTTGCCTAACAAGGACAACTTTTTCAGCACATATTATACAATTATTTTTCTTTAAAACAATAGTTGTTATTTAAAACAATAATATTTTGCGAAGGAAATAAATATTTAAGAATATATTAAATTTTTTGGAAACAAACGTCAACCAGTCCCCATTCTTGGCCAAAATTAAAAGGAGTGATCGAAGAGCTATGAGAATTGGCACGGATATCTTTCGTGACAAAATTAAGAAATGTTCAACAAGTTATATATAAACTTAATTAAGCCTTGTCTCAAAACAATGATATTTGCTACATCAATTTCTTTTATGATTATAAATAAATGGAAAGTTTCATAGGCGAATGTCACGGCCATTAGTTATATTATAGTAACTTAGCCTTGGAAAATACTACCAACACAAGTTATACTACCAATGTTTTTGTTTATATTTGTAAGCTTTTTTGATTACAGCAAGAAAATTTTAAAAATTGAGTTTTTTGTGTTTGCAAATAATTGGAAATTTCAGAAAATTAATCAGCTGCCATACATCAAATATATCTCACATTTAAACTAAACAGGTCACCATAAATAAAATATATATCTTCCGTGTTAGCAAGAAATTTTTGGATTTGGTGTTACGCAGTTCTTATGATGTTTTCGTGGAAAATTTACAGTCTCAAAAATTTTTTTTAAACACTTTTAAAATTAGAATATTGAAATATTTATATCCCGCTTTTAGTGTTAACTTTTATGATAATCTTAAAATCATATGTTCAAAATGTAAACAAACAGAGTAATGTTGCCAGACATAAAAAAATTTTAAACTTTATTTTGATATATAAAAAAAATTAAATAAAATGTGAATGGCAAGAAAAACTGTATTATTAATAACGTCATAACGAAACGGTTGCGACTGTTAAAAAAATTCATTTTGTTTTTTTCACCAAAGATATTTTCTATTGAAAGACATACAAATTTTGGAAAAATTCAAGCATTAATATATTAGTCGTTCGTTCGGTTTATTATAAAGTCGTTCTCCACTTCATTTATCATTTTCATCAAGGGACTTGAGGGCGCCTCTGGCTTAGTTGCGCCCGCCCGCAATGCGGTCTCTGCGGGCCCGCCTTTTACGCCACTGCTCTTCTGTTACAGTTGCACACGAATGGCTTACAAAGTACACGAGCTTTTCGGTATTTTTCGAATGGCAAGGATAATTTTTAATATATAAACATAAAATACCCAAAATTTTGACAGAAATCTGAACACTCTTGGACTAAAAAAAATTCTCAAATCTAACAATCTTCCTATTCACAGCTTTGGGAACTCTGATACTTGTAATTTGCAACCTTCTTTGGTGTAGTTATTTCAGCTTGATAAAAACTCACGGCGAAAAAACCATTGCTTTTTGGCAAAAAGTGATTTTTTTTTCAAATCAAAACCGCTGGCAGACAGTTACACTGATTTCGATATTCTTTCGGATTTAAGATATACTTGATTCTAGCTCCCGGAATATTAATGTCGCAAAAAGTTTTTTTTTATTTTTATCCAACTTAACATGTATGTTTACTAAGGTAAATCATTGCTTAGCTAACATTATAGGCTAAAAATATTCGATTTGCTTTAAAACTAAAATCTATAAAAAATCCGTGCCGATTGATGTACTTTTAGAACTGGCTCAAGAGCCCGATAGTTGGAGAAGGATTTTACAAGAGTTTCTTTTAAATATTTATAACCCTATCCAACGTCTGCGAATCAAATGCTTCACTCGAGCCGAATAACTAGCGAATTTTTCTTTTTGTGATATTACTGTTTGCGAGCCTTATTGTTCGTATCAGATTCAGTGCTACCAAAGCAGAAAATCTTGAAATTCGCATAGAAAAATCAAAAACCAAGCCTCAAATTTCAATGTAGCCGCGATAAATATATATAAATGAATATGTTTAGTTATTTTTTGAAGAGGAATTTGAGGAAAGGAAAACTTTGTGCATATTACGGCGCACGATAAGAGGCAAATCTAATCCACTGGAAGTTTCTGAATACCTATGACAATTTCTTTATTCCCTATAAATCTTTAGTGAAATAATAGAATTTTCATTGAGATTTCAGTCGTATTTAAGGCGTAACAAAGAAGCGTTCTAATTTGTTCTACAAAATATAGAGGATTGATTCCAATCATTTCGAAGTTTCTCGCTTCTACCAATTTTTAAAATAGCTTATGCTTCTCGCCTTGTCAATTTGATTTTCTCACAGGTGAAGTGTTTTCATTGTTCACTTCCTCCTCATCTTCCTCTTCATTAGGCACGATAGCTCGCCAAAGTATTGTGACATTGCAGCAGGAACTGTTGCATTTTGGCCGATTGAGTGGTTGCGAAAACTTTGCCCACATGGGGCCGAAGCATTACTCAAGTTGAGGAGAGCTTCAACGACATGCTCCATAGGTGAAAGGATAAGCTGCCTGAAGAGCCCTCTACCAGTCTGAATTTCCTCGTTACGAATGGCTAACAACTTTCTCTTGGTTTTCAGTTGGAAGTCCAGCCAAAATTAAATTTTTTTAACTTTTTTACATATTTTAAAATATGCAGAGCTCACCTTATGGCATTTTTCCCCTTCGCGTGAGGGCCCCAGTGAATTGAATTTAAATTTGTCCAGGCTTCCTTGCTGCTTCATTTTGTGGAACCAAATTTGCCCAATCCAGTAGCTATGGTTAAATTTTGCTCCATCAGCTGCACCATTTTTTGAATTGCTGTCTGTTGGTTTATTCATACTACAAATCATTTAAAATTTGTTTAACCCCTTGATACCGAAGCCTAGACTGTTACGGATATAGAAAAAACTACTTTATGTTGGGGTACCCGTGGTCAAATTAAGAAAAAATATGGTTTGAAAAATTTTGGAGAGCCCTTTATTGCTTCAATTAAAAAAGAAGTTTTTCGATTTTTTATAATTTTGTTTGTGTTCGAAATGGCAGAAAAAGGCACTTTGAGGATTTAAAAAAAAAAAGTAAAGTTCCGACAGGTATAACTTCTTTATCCGAAATTTGGTTTTGGTCATTTTTTGAACAAAATAGTTTAAAACTGTGCCATAGCCACCCATAATGTCGTTTTTTAAATTTTGCAGTTTTTTATTTTTGAGCATTTTTTTTTGTTTAAGTATGAACTTTGTTTAAGTATATGAACTCGAAATTTGCAAAATGTTATACAAATTTCATAATGACCAAGGAATTCAACGTTATCACTCAATTTGCTTATATTTGTATTAAGTGTTGCTTTAAAAATATTTCAACAACATTTCATTGCGATTTTTTTCTTATTTATATTTACGTTATTTTTTTTATTACATTACAAAGAATTACATTACATTTTAAAGAAAATTAAATTTTTTTCGAAAAGTAAAATATCACAACTTTGGTACTTTTTATTCGATTTCTTTGTTTGATAGCTTATTTTAAAGAAAAATTATTTACAAAATTAAGTGCGTTCCAGTTTTTTTTTTAAATATACTTTACGCCATGTATTTATTACTTTTTTGATTATATTAACTCTTGTAAAGTGCTTTTCCAACTATCGGACGAGTTCTAAAAATTAATAAATTGGCACGAAACTTTATAGATTTTAATTTTATATCAAATCAAATTTATTCTTACATTTTTATTTATGGCGTCAACGAAAATAAAACTTTTGTATGTAAGGGCCATCTTAATGCTTACACTTGTTTACCGGCTGGATTAATAATTGATTCATAAAATATGCAACATTAGACTTAATGAGGAATAACATTAACACAACAGCCTAGAGATACCATCACCACAGCTTATTATCACAGATTGGGTTATAAAAAATGTTATGATCAAATTTAAAATTTTGTTTTATTGTTGGCTTAACGGCATTTTACTAGTGTATGTAGAATGTCAAGTAACGTATTTATCATGCGTTGCTCATACATTTATAGATATATCGCAGTCTAGACAGGATGACAAATATTTATGGAAAAGGCAAAATTTAATAGCTAAAGGCATAATATACGCAAATAGGATTTGTGCATTTATATCAAAATTGTTATGAATATTTAATATACTTGTATGAGGTAAGCTAAGAAACACCATAAAAAATTGCATAAATAAAATAAACGTATCTACAAGTTTTGTCTCTCACGGTAAGAACACTTGCGTCGACATAAACTTGTTTAATGTTTACAACAGTATCAGAAATAAGTGGAGCATTGACTTGAGTTGATCCGAGAGTTAATTTATGCATGAGCCGATACTGGTTTGTGGAAACAGTAAATCTCTTAATATACAAAAGTGATGAGCTAATCAACTAGTTTTGTTAAAGATGAAGAATCTTAGAAAATTAAAACGATCTTAAGTCTTGTTGGCGATGATAAAGTTTTGCTTTGATCTAAGAAATTGTATGATTTCCTTTATCAAAGTTCGAGAAGGACAGAAAGAACATTTATGTGTGCTTAAAAAGAATAAAAGCAATTTTTTCGTTTGTTTTGGACTTTAAATATATTTCAGAAAAAGAATATTCAAGCCTACGTCTTCTCCTTCAATGAATAAATGCGAAGAAGCTGTTCTTAACAAAATTAATTATCTCTTAGTTTTTGAGATAATATGACCAAATAAAATATGTTTATCTGAGTTTTATGCATAAATAAAGCAAAGCTAGTTTATTTCCATAAAATTCTGCTTTCGAAACCGTCAAAGAAATTTTATCCAAAGAGTGGTATAAATATTAAGTTGAAGTCTAAAACTGAATTTTATTGTTGAAAGAATTTTAAGCAGAACAGTTCTCTGTGGATCTCAGAACATTGGAAGAATTGGGAGAAAATGTTTAAGTTTAACTTGCTTGTAGCCATTCTGGCATACATGGCGGCCACTCAAATGGTCGAAACTGGTAAGATTTAACTTAAGAACTTATTTTATAGACCTCTTCAAGTTCAATTACAATTTCTTTATTTACAGTTCCAGTGCGAAAAGAACTGCTACGTTTCCAGCCCATAACTCAGGAGCAATACGAAACAATAATGACCATAACAGAGGGCAAGCCGGTCATTTCTGAAGAGCGCCTAATTGAGAGTGGCATTAAAAATATAATGAAATTTAACCCTTCCGAAGACAATTCCTGGAAGAGGTTGTTTAATAATGCTGGTCTTGAAATATACCAACAGCAACAGCCAAAAGACGGAGAAGTAGCGGGTTATCCATTGTGTGTAATAAAAAGCAGTGATCTGGATCCAGAAACCTATGCTGATATTAAGGATGGAGATAAGGAGAAAATTTCTGACGGGGAAAAGAAACGACCTATTGTGCAATGTGTGATTGTTGTGAGACCGGAAGAATATTTAGAAGAATCAGCTGAACCTGAAAAACTGGAGAAACCGCAAAATCAAGAGGAATCAGAAACACCGGGAAGAGAAGAAAAACCAGAAAAACCACAAAAATTGACAACATCAGAGGGTCAAAAGGAGCCACAAAAACCACAAAGACCACTGCTGCTAGTTAAGCCTCCAATGTCACCCAGTTATGCTTACTTTGGTCATCAAAATGCAGTGCTTGCCGCATTACCATTTCCAACTCCAACTGTTGATTATCCATACTTTGCCTATGGTTATCCTTATCCACCACCCATGATGTCCCATCAAACTCAGAAAACAAAGAAGAAATCTAACCCAAAAACGGTTGTGCGAAATGCTGCAAATGATGCAATAAGTAAGCAATCTAAAAAGGGTTCCACAAACCAACAACAGCTACGGCAAGGATATCCAAACTTTCCTTTTCCGCAATATAATCCTTTTGTTAACCCAGCTGCATTTCCTCGCCCCCCGTACAATCAGCAAAGTTATTCAGCGCCTTATGCTTTAGCTGGTCAGCAGTTTCCACAGCAGATACCGCCACCATTTCCACCACAATTCCCGCAACAGATGCCTCAACAGTTTCCTCCACAGTTTCCTCAACAGTTTCCTCAACAGTATCCACAGCAGTTTCCACAACAATTTCCACAGCAATTTCCACAGCAGTTTCCGCAGCAGTTTCCACAATCCTTTCCACCACAGTTTTCCAACATGGATACGAATAAAATAGAGAAGACTTCCCGTGCTACTATTGCAGCTGATGCCAGTAAGCAATCCTAACGACAGAAAATAGTATTGCCATCTTTATTCTTAAATAAAAATTAAGTCTTAAGACCAAAAAGTAATTAGTTTGACTGTAAATGTAACAATTTTTTAAAAATATTAAATAAATAAAAAAAAAATATGTCTCTTGTTTCAACCGTTCTTCTGGATTCTTTTTTTAATGAATATTATTTCTCTTCAAGTCGATATTGTTCAAAATGATTACTTTTTAATTGTTAAAGCCAAACTTGCATTTGTAAACTTCTATATAAACTAAAATGTAAGATACTGGTTATTTAAACTTATATATTTAGGGCTCTTTTTGACTTTTAAAGGAGAAAAAAGGCAAACTTTTAATTAATATAATAAAAGCTATTAATTCTAGTTTATGTGATTTCCAACAACTAATACAAGAACTTCTATTCGTTAGGGAAATTTGAAGATTTGACAGTTGAAGCTTTTATTCGACTTCTATTAAGCTTGCAAAAGAAGGTTAGCGAAACATAAGAATAAATCTTTTGCATGCCGCTTTGACAATGGAAATAACAACATCATTTAGCAGAGAAATAACTTCATAGATAGCGGCACTTTTGAGCAGGTGAAATCTTTTGCCTTTTATTTATAAAACTACATTGGTCTTTTCTTATACAAGTATCTTGCCTTATGAAAATAAGAACAAAAAACTCATGAATATCTATTTATATTTAACAGTTTATTTCGAAATTGATTAAAAGCAATTGACAAAATGAAGTAATCAAAAAAATAATACGTTCACATCCAAAATTGTCGTATCTTTTTTTTTAATATTATTGTCATCTGATGAAACTATTATTGTCTGATAAAATATTAGTTCGATTCACATCACTTCGTAACTGCTTCGTAGGCTCGTATATCGTAAAAACTTACGAAACGTCACCTTTTTTTTATATGAATATCGAGATATGAAGTTCGCAAAATTTTACGCACTGAATTTGTAAATAAGCCTGCTTAACCTGTGCGCTGTTAAACTGCAAGTGTCTGCTGTTTTGTGTTTCTAATTTTTCAAGCGTGTTTTTAGCAAATAAAAAAAAAGGGTCAAAACAAATGAATAGCATACATAGATTTTTACTTGACTTTGATAATCCGCGTTTTTTTTTGTGATCATTGCCGTAAAAATAATGTTTACGAATAAACTTACAAAAATTCTTATAAGTTCATTCATGTCAAAAAAAGTTACGAACATGACGATAAACGGTTTATGAAAACTTACGAAGTAACATGAATCGCACTATTATAAATATTTCTTGGGGGGTAGGTAATTACAGCCTTTAATCCCCCCCCCCCATGGATCCACGTCTGTATGCCTGCCTATGTAAACAAACATGGTAAATTCAAAATAAATAAAATGCGTACCATTACAATATGCGAACAAACCTTTCTGATTAAATATTAGAGGAGTTGATCAGCTGAAGATATTACTTTAAAAGCAATTAAAAATACAAAAATTAATTTTGAGAAAGTCTTATCTAATAATAAATTGGCTTTAAGCATAATAAAAAATTAAGACGTGTCCCAAATTAAAAAAATATTCGACATTCTTATAAAAGTATCTAAAACTGTTCTGTAATTCATATTAATATTTTTTTTTGTGTTTATGTACTTTATCAATGTTTTGGTTGCTTTATAAACGAATGAATACTTTTTTTTGTTTCAAGTAATAAATAATAGAAAAAATTTATTAAAAACGTTTTTAATTATTTTCATTTTGAATTTTTCGATCCCAAACTAGTCCCGCGATTGAGAAAATCTTCTAGGATTGAACTTACTATTTCAAGTATAAAATAACTAATATTTTTCATAAACATACCCTAAAACCTAATCACCCGGTAACTTCAACCATATGCTTCTGTTGCCTCAATTTTTATCTTCATCCTTGGTAGAACTAGTAAAGGTATATGCATTTCAGACTGCTCTCTTTTTCTCATAGCCAGAATTGTCAAACTCAAGCATTTTGCTATTTTTGCCTATTTTTGCTTTCTTATCGCATTCTCATCGTTTTCAGATTTTGTATGAGCTGTCAACTTCGTTTTGACAGTTCCGGCAGTCTGTCTCTCTAAAATGCATATACCTTCTCTAATTTTACTATAGCTGCGTTCCATTCGCTTCAAAATAATCCAGATTATTTTTTTTTTACATGCAAAGCAAAAACAAAAATAATAATCCTATAACAAATAGAATTATTTTTGCTATCCATATAAACTTGTGGTATAGCCTTTACAAAATTTGAAACACAGGTGCCGCACCTGTATATTTTTATGAGCTGTCATTTCATTGATACAATGACTATTAGGTAGCCATGACAGCTACCTATTTTCTCACGAGCTGCGACCAGTGATGTGCGGCGTAGAGAACATGATGTCGATAATACTATTGTCGACGGTGTCGAGAATGTCGTGTAGACAATTGCTTTTAACGACGTGTAGATAAATAATGTAAAAGGCTGCATGTTTATTGTAATATTTAATTAAATTGAGTCCAAGTTCGAAGCATTCCTTATTTTTACGCCTTCTGGGCATGGATTTTGTTTGTTTAATTGCAAAATTTGTTAATTAAACGACTTTTCAAAAGGTTTTAAGAATCAGCATAATCTAAATGGAACTTGCATTTTCGCAGTGTTGCATTTTGTTGACATTGTTTACACAATTCTCGACATTGTCTACATTATCGACACATTCTGCATTGTTGACACCAAAATGTCGACAATTAAAGACGACGCGTCGAGGAACATCACTGGCTGCGACCATCGAATGGTAAACAAAATAAAACAAAACAAACCGCGTGTGTCACACACATTGGACGCATTCAGCGGAGCCAAAAATTGCACTTAAATTATTTATATAATTGCATAATAGTAATAATTAAATTAAATAATTTACAATTTTTCTGGCGTTTAGAGTAAAACACATTCAGAGAAAAACATCGGTTACTAAGGTATCGCTACCATAACAGTTTACAACAGTTTTGAACTACACACGTTCTCATGACACCTAATAGTTATTGTATCATGATTGCTTGTTTGAATTTAATTTTGACTACGACGGTAGTGCCCTCTACGAGTCGTTTTTCTTGCCGTTCCTTTGAGAAAATTTGTAATCGCGATTATATTAAGGCGAAAGGAACGCAGCTTATGTCTTCATCTTTACTTCTTACAAAATATCGCATTTTCTCTTTGCTAAGGCTTTGTAGTGATTTTGTTGTGATAAACTGTGTTATTTGTATCAACATAAAATTAAAAAATATTGGCATTGGAAGCATCTGTTTTGTTAGTTTAAAGTTCTAAATTAGCAATTCATGAATTTCTTCTGACTACATGAGAAATTTATGCACATAATTAAACATACAGAATGAATAATGCTCTATTCTTTATACATATAAACTCGAACAGAGAACAAAAAAGACTTGGCGAAAACTCGACGCATCAACATCATTTGGTTTTTAATTCGAAAGAAACCATTTATTTATGCCGATCCATTTAATCAAACTATGATAAGACAGTCATGTATTTTTAATTTAAAAGAATTTTAAACATAACTCACGTGAATGTTAATCGGTTTATAGCAGTAAATGGTAACAAATTAGTATTTAAATAGGTCAAACCGAGGATATAAATGGTCTAGGCAAATATAACTTTGTTTTTAGTGACACGAATTAACTAAGTTAAGTCAGAACTATTTTATAAGGTGTTTGACCGAAAAGTTAAAGAGTGAAAAAAATATTATCGGACAGCAGTGGCTAAAATATGAGACCAATAGCGCATTTTTTGCTGCTGATTCCTTTGCTTCTGGCGTATAATGTATGGTCAGGTGAGTGCAAGTTAATATGATTCAACATTAATGGATATATGTTAAAGATTCAATTCCCATCACAGCCAAAATCGACTCAACCTTAACAACTTTCAACAGTGGGGGAGAAGTAGTACATTTTCATCGCATTAGTCAGGCGGAGTACAACGCCATATTGGGTCTGACTAATGGCAAGAAGATAATTTTAGAGGGCCGACTTATTAACAGCGGCTTGTCAGCTTTAAGAAACCTCGTAGATGGAATACGTGGTCTGAGGACATGGCCTTCATTTCTTACTTCTTTTGGTGTTGGAAACCTATTTGAGAGAAATGGACCTGATGACGTTACTGTAGATGTCGGTGCTTCTAATATTGATGATAAATATACTGACGGATATCCACTCTGCGTCATTTCGGAGGAAGATAAACCACTGCGTGATCATGTTCGAGGCAATAAACGCAGAGCATTGGCCAATTGTATATATGTGGAAAAGAAACCTTCTCAAGATATTGCTGCTGAAAGTGAACCAGAGCAAATCGATCAGGAATCATTTGAGATAAATAAAAATTCACACATTAATCAGGAGGGACAACCACCGTACTATCCATGGCCTTTATTAGCCGTATATCCATATGGCGGCTATCCAGGTGTTCAAGATTATTCCAGTTATCCTGGTTATCCAAACTATGAACAGCCACAACATCCACAACAAGCACAATATTCACAAAATTCACCAAATGAAGAATATCAGGAAAATCAACCAAAACGTGACTTTCCTCATCAACCAGCAGACAACAATGACTACAACACTGACTCACCAACACCAAACGCATCTGACGAAGAAGATGAAGACGAAATTTTGCGCCAAAAACAAGAAGATGAGGCGCAAAGAAAACGGCAACAATTAGAACTAGAGCGCCTGCAAGAAGAAGAAGCAGAAAAGTTGGAGCGACAAGAATTGTTGCAGCAACAATTAAAGGAACAGGAAGAAGAGAGACAGCAAAAACTGAAAGCACAGCAAGAGTACGAACGACAACTCCAGCAACAGCGGGAATTCGAGCGTCAACAACAAATCATAGAAGAGGAAAGGCAAAGGCAAGTAGAACTACAACTACTTCAACAGCAACAACAACAACAACAAGAATACGAACGACAGCAACACTTAGTACAACAACAACAAGCAGAATACGAAAGGCAGAAACAAAAATATGAACAAGAACAAGCACTTGAAAAGAAACGTCTTAGAAAACAGAAGCGGCGGGAACAAAAAAAACAACAGAAACAACAACAAGAATTGGAGAGACGGTTGATGGAAGCACTGATCAAAAAGCAGCAAGAACAACTGCAACAACTGCTGACTAAACAACATCAAGGCAATCAACCGGAGGATCAGACTTATGATCAGCTGACAGAAGTTCAGGTGCGCGATCAACCAGTACATCGTCCTCAAGGCCAGCTCCAAGGAGAAGTTCTTCAGGAAGTCTACAATCAACTGCATCCCGACTCACCTTTGCACGATCAGTTCCACGAACTGAAGCAATCACCCGTTCAGTTACAACAAGCGCCTGTTCAACAAGAACAAAAACAACAAACACCCGTTCAGCAACCTCAAGTGCCCGTTCAGCAAGAACAAGCGCTCGTTCAGCAGCAACAAACAATTGATATAAAACAACAAGCACCCATTCAGCACGAACAATCACCTATATCGCCACCCAATCATACGAAACTACAATCGAATGAGCAAACGGAACCTGTAGCTGCCACCTATCGAAGATTCTCATTTTACCCATTTGCCTCTCAATATCCTCTATACCCTCCTTTGGGCTAAAGTAATACCAATATTGATTTAATTAATAGTAAAAGATTTCTTGAAAGACACCAACAAATAAGGTGTCAGTAGTTTGCACTGAAAAAGCAAGTTTTAATAAAAATGTTTATTACAATAATTAGATAAGTAATTGTAATCTATTCCTTGAATTTTTACATGATTTTAATTGTGAGCTTTTTAGATCAAGTACGTTTGAAGAAGGCAACAACCAACACTCTGTATAGAGTCAATCACACAGCAGACTAGACAGAACTGTTTCGGAGCAGTTTCAGAGGCTTTCATTACCGCCACAAAAGGAAATTTATATATTACTTACCAGTATTAGGACTTTGCTGCAGCAATTGCAGTAGTTCAACTGCACTTTTTAGCAAAAGTTAATGTTGTACTGCGTCACTGCGGTTTTTCCCAATCTACTGCGATTTAATCGCAACAAAAACTGCTATGGTTATTTTTTTAATATTTTTGGAATATGTAAGCATTGATGTTGGTTATAAAAATGTAGTTTCAGGGGCCCATTACATCTGTATGCTGTGGTCTTAACGTTAAAACAGAAGGAAGTAGTCTGTCAGATAAAGAATAAAAAATATTTAAAGTTTTACAAACTTATGCGACCAAATTAAGAATTGATTTGCTTTTAAGAACCGTGATTGAATATATCTACGGCAAATATATTTTGAATCAGTAAGAAATATGTTTCTGCAACATGCAGGCCCATAGAGAGCTAAGTTCGGGCCTTGGGGGTTACAACATACGGGCCCATTTGAAACACTTAACAAATGCAGTAAGAAATGTATAAACCAGTTCAAGCTATTGCGAGATCTTTTCGAAAATAATTATTTAGTTCTTAGTTATTATATAAGTATAGTATATTGTGATTTTTAAGTCATGCGCCATGACAAGTTAAATATATATGATGAATAAAATTGAAATTTGGAGAAAATTTCCAAAATATTTTTGAGCTTTATCTTAAAAATGAAAACTCCCTTTTCCGATTACGCGTGAAAAATTATTCATGGCAGGGCTCAATAAGTTTGACGTTTCCAACTAAACAAATAGTATCTGCTAAACTAAGACACGGTGCTGAGCTTCTTAACTTGCTAACAAATTTCTGATATTGTCAATACGAAGCAAGGCTAGAAATAAGAAAAATAATAATTAACATGGAAACAAACACCAATTGTATCCCTCAACAATAAATCAGCAATAAATCAAAAAATCCGGGCGCCCTTAAGACTCTGGGCCCGGGGGGAAACACCCCGTTCACCCCTCAGCTGCCCAGACAACGTGCAAATTTACAGTTACGTATATATTTGTGAGTATATTACGTTATTAGTATAAAATGTACATACATTTGTAGTAAATATACGTACGTAATTGTAAATAAAAAAAAAACCAAAAAAATATTGCGGAAAAATTCGGTATACTGCGTTTTTTTTTAATTTAATGCAATTTACGAATTTGCAAGTCCTAACCCTGCTACTCACTGCTTGACGGCGCTTCAGAGAGTATTTTCCATCCGAATTTTGATTTGCACCCGTCCACAGTGCTTCGTCTAGAACAAGCTGGGTGGAAAAAATTGATTTAACCAAATACTAAAACGAGATATGTAATTTTGTAAACAAAAGATCCGAAAAAACAAAACAAAAAAATTTTTTTTGAAAATTACCCGTTACTTTTGAGCAATTAAAAACTAAAGCAAGAACTTGTTTGTAACTCCTGAAAACATTTACTAACAGTCGATGTTAGCACGTGTGAAAGCTAAGTAAAATTTTTTAAATATCGAAAATCGCTTAAAAGATGCTTTAAGGGTCTTTAAAATAAATTACTATGAGATAGAATCCGGAAAAGGACTACAAATTTTCGATTTTGTATATTAGAGGTATATGAAAATAATTTACGAACTTTTGGTAGGGTAAGCTGGGGTTCCTTTGACTTTGGTGTTTTCGGTGTGAATGCACCATATTTGTAAATTTTATTAATTTTTTATGATTTAAATACAAATTCTAAATGTTTGATAGCTTAAATCATTCTTAATTTTAAATACAAATTATAGCTGTTTGATAGTTTAAAATCGTTTATTGAGCTTTAGGTCAGATTAGAACTATTGACTGCTCAAACGAATTTTTCCAAAGAAACAACAACAACAACGTTTTCAATATGCAAAGAAAAAACATCACTAGCTGATTTTATTGCATTTTCGGCCCTGCTTCAGGCTTCATCAGAAATCTTTGTGATGCCACCACCGGGAATCGAACCCGGGCGTGGGTCGCCGTGCCAGCGCATTTTAGCGCACTGCACCACAGAGGCGATGAGATGTCAGTGTCAATTTCTCAGTTTTTCTCCCTTTCGCAAAAATTTAACTGTGCAATTTGTCAGCATTGGATTTCACGAAATGTCACAAAGTTTGAATCTTTTTACATAACTCGAAAAAAGCAACACGTGAACTTTTTTATTCTTATTAAATTTTTCATTAATAAGTGTATATATAATAAATAATATTAATAAATTTTATTAATTTTTTAAGATTTAAATAGAAATTCTAAATGCTTGATAGCTTAAATCATTCTTGATTTTAAATACAAAGTATAGTTTTTTGATAGTTTAAAATCGTATATTGAGCTTTAGGTCAGGTTAGAAAAATTGATTGCTCTAACGAATTTTTCCAAAGAAACAACAACAACAACGTTTTCAATATGAAAAGAAAAAACATCACTAGCTGATTTGATTGCATTTTCGGCCCTGCTTCAGGCTTCATCAGAAATCTTTGTGATGCCACCACCGGGAATCAAACCCGGGCGTGGATCGCCGTGCCAGCGCATTTTAGCGCACTGCACCATTTTTTTAGTTCATCTAAACGATAATACTTGAAACTATAAGATTACGTATAATCAACCAACTAAACCGCATACCTATTTTTGGCGCCATTTTCAAAACAAAAATTGAAAAATTACCCTATTTTTTTACATTTCTAACGCTTTAAAAATTCAAGTTTTAGGTTTTAATAGATGATTGTAGGTAATAATCTAAGAGATTTTACAATGCAAAACAGTTTCAGCTTAAACGGACTTTTTCGTTAATCTTTGGTACCGTTTTAAGAAGTCCTGAAATTTTTAACCCACATATAGTAACATTTTCCAATCTTCCGATCTTTTTCAAGTGAAGAAGATCCCTTAACCCTTTCGGGACGGAGTTTTATTTTGAAAACCGTGATATTTTTCGTGGAAGTTTTTGCATATTCTAACAGATATGTCAAAAAAAAAAATATGTTCTGCATACTCAGAAATCCTAAGATCGCCCTTTTATCCTGGGACATATAATCCCAATAAGCATTTTTCGTGGGACATATGATCCCAATAAGCATTTTCCGTGGGACATATGATCCCAATAATAATAAAAAAATAACCAAAGTATTACAATATTAGTACATTTCAATGGAAATTCATTTTTATTTGTTTTATTCATTGTTTTATATTATTGTAGTAATATAATTAGGAATTTAATTTGTGGAAGGGTCCAAAACATTGGTAGCACAAAGCGTTGTTACAACCTGAGCATATCATCTTTGTGCGCTTCTCGATACCAAGTGAAGTACAGCGAACGCAGCGACAACGTTTTTCTTGTTCCATTGGCAAGTGATCTCCAACATTGAGACTATCAGTTTTTGGACGCTTGGGTGTTCTTCCCCCCTGGCGACGTGGCATTTTCTCTCGTCTTTTAATTCCTTCGGAAATCATGCCTTCAGCAAGAGGGACCAGGAAATCTTTCAACGATATTTTTTGTTTCTTATATTCGGTATACACAATCCACGAATTTACCACAATCTCGTTCAGTAGGGAATTCGTATTTTGGATTGAAATCCTGACGGCCATCGGCGGTAAAATTTACCCACTGGACAACTGGCTGTGACTCGTCATCTTTTTCGTCGTGTTCACAGGCCACATTGGGATTATCGTCAGCTTCGGCAGATTCGGTGTCATCGGAGTTCTCAGTCAAATATTCACTTCCAGAATCATCAAAATCAACATCAGAATCCGACTCTTCGCATACAATACGCACAAGTTCCTCAAGGGTTTGCTTCTTTTTTGCCATCTAAAATGTGTATTGGGACAATTAATCCCACAAAAAAAAACGTATTGGGACTATATATCCCACGTAAAAAACGTATTGGGACTATGTATCCCAATTTTACGAAATCAGCTATAACTTACCTTATATTGTCATAAAACACCACCAACCAAGTAAGTTTAAAAAACAAACACTTTTTTTATACAAAACAATACAATTCTATGAAATTAATATTCTTTTGCAACAGCTTTCAGCTAATTATCGATCACAACTGCTCAAATTTCACCGATGTTGTGAAATTCATTGTCAGCTGGTGTGAGTACGCTGACATGTACCGTTATGTTTTTGTTTACATTTCATAATGGACACTTAAATCTGTTTTCGGGACTATTTACATAAGCAATTGCGTTGAAAATAGAGAAAATACGGAAGTTTAACTATTGGTGGGACGTATAGTCCCAGTAGTCCCGAAAGGGTTAAAGACAGTTTTCATGTCTTTCGGGACTACTGGGACTATACGTCCCACCAATAGTTAAACTTCCGTTCCCTCTATCAAAAAAAAATAAAATAAAATCATTTCAACATTTTCGAATCAGCATCTAGAAAATTTTTTTTCGTTTTTGTTTTAAAAATTCAATGTTTATAAAAGTTAAAAAAATAAATGGGGCTTTCAATTTCTTTTACATTTTTTCTTTGAATTTTTTAAATTAATTAAAAAAAATAGTGTTTTAATAAAAAATACAAACTTAATTTTTAAGTTTTACATTTAAACATTCATTCTTCTTTTTTTAAGGTAGCCCATTACTGCGCAATATTATCTAAGTTAATGAGATCAATTATGTCCTTTTCCGATGAGAATATTAATAAGTCATTAAGACATGAATTACTTTGCGTGGTTCTTAAATAATTTTTAACTAATTTTAATTTGCAGAACATTCTCTCATTTCCTGAAACAGTAACAGGCACTGTGCACAGCAAACGCGACATTTTGTTAACTGCAGGAAGAGGTTTCTTATTGCATTCTGAAACATTATCTGTACCCGATAGAGTTTCTGCGCCTTCGCATAGATCATAAAATACTTCAAATTCCGCTTTCGATTGAAGTGAATCCAACAAATAATTTTTTGGTAACAATTTTATTGATTCTAGAATACGCTTTTGGGTCAAGTTAGTGAAAGATAGAATTGGATTCAAGAGTTCATACAGAGGCTTTATTGTTTCTAGGCAACTGCCTTATTTATCTCGCATTAGTGAGGTTATCTTATCCAATACGAGTTTAAATTATCTTCTATAAAAACAGTTCATCGAAAAACAAGCCGCGTTGGCATTGTTATCATCCAAACGTTTCGGCGCAAGACGACTGCGATGGCGAATTCAGAATTCCTTTTCAGCATCAACATTAAAAGATTTTAACAATGCAACAGCACTACTAATTAGTCTATCTGTACCTTCAAAGTCCGAATTTATTTTTTTAACGATTTAAGGATACAAGAAATAATTTTCATAGCATTTAAAATATTCATTTCTTGAAGCCGTCAAGATATTCAGTCAGGAGTTTCATACTTACTTGCATATTTTTCACAAAAACAAGACTTATAATAAAAAACACAGAAATGAGTTGGTTTAATAGCAAATATGCAGCATTTCGAGTCCACTTTTCAATTTTCTTAGAGCTTTGGGAAATTTCGTTTAGAACATCAACAATGACATAAAGCGATGCTTTTATAATAAATTAATTTTGAATGCAGATTTAAAAATGGTGCTCTTTTTGCCATCATCTCAAGTTTAAAAGTTAAAACGGACCTTTTTCCAATAGTTTGACTAAATCCTTTAAATACATTATTTATTTATTTATTATAATGTATTTAAATTAAAATGTTAAATCTATGAAATTATAAATTTTACATCAGAGTTCTTGAGCTAAGAAAATTTCTTTGAAAATGTTGACCGATTTCGATCATTAAATTTTTTATTACAACTGTTGGGTATTTCTTGATAAAAATTTCAATCTAATTCTAAAGTTCTACAAAAATGTATTAATTAGGTTTTAAAAAGGGGAATATGTGTGGCGATTGAGTAAACCTTTGCTCGTTTGGGCTTGTTTTATTCCACTTATTTTTTCAACTTTTTGACAAGGTATTTGTATCAGGGACTCTTAGCATTGAGCTATTTCCAAAAACTTAAGCATTGATCATTATTTTATGATTTTCAAGTTTTTGCTCAAATATGAAAATAGTTATCTATTTTATCTTTTAAATCTTAAATAAAAATAATTAATACATTTTTGGTCAAACAAAAATATCATTTTCGGTTTTTATTTTTGGTCGGTTGCACAACTGGACTAAAAATGGTCCATTTTTTTCATTTGGTCCGCTGCTCTCCTTATTTCTATTTCCGGAATTTTTTAACAAAATTTATACTTCTTTTCTGAACTTTTTCTGCATTTTGTCACAAAGGAACACTGTATTCGTTACAACAATTCAACGCTGATACGACTTAAAATGAGTTGGCAGACTGAAGTTTGTTTAAGGTACTACTGAAAGTGAGGTGGCCGACTAAAGTTTGTTTAAGATACGTCTAAAAATGAGTTGGCCGACTGAAGTTCGTTTAAGGTACGACTGAAAGTGAGTTGGCCGAGTTAAGTTTGTTCAAGGTATAACTAAAATTGAATTGGCCAACTGAAGATAGTTTTGGATATGAATTAAAATGAAATAGCTGACTAAAGTTGGTTTTTGTTATGTAAATGGCAATAAAAGGTACGACTGGCTTTGATGCGTTCTTAATAATTATTGTTTATAAAAATTAATATTTTTAAAAATTTTAGTATAAAAATAACAATTAGGCCGACTCTAAAAAATAAGGAGGGTAGTCTACCCCCTTATCTCATACTAGTTATGCCCCTGCTTCCAAGGTTATAAACGAAAATGCATTAAAAATTAAACAAAAGAGTATTAAAAAATGTATTTGGCTCTGGATTCTTTTGCTAATGTTAATTAAATTTTTCTAATATTGTAAAAAGAACATTGTATCAAAAAATTCTTATATAAAACACAATTTCCCCGCAAATATTAGATAACATGTTAAATTCTCTGCAAAAATCATTAAAAATTAGATGAATTATTAATTTCTCCGCATATATGAGTCCATTTCCCGATCGACATGAAATTCCCCGCAAATCGGGGAACTCCCCACAAGTTGTCATACCTGGTTCCCGTACTAATTTCAAGTAATTGTAATAGAATAGAGAGTGACATTTTGCATGCTGTTCTTCTCTCTCGAGAATTGTAATAGAATAGAGAGTGACATTTTGCATGCTAATCTTCTCTCTCGAGCTTCAAAAATTTGTAAAATAACGCTTTCAAGCAACTTCAAGTTTCTTCAATCGAGTACGGAAACAGACCTAATATTGTCGATATTTTAATTATTTTCCTATTGGTATTCATCATGTTTTTTGCATCTGTTGTTTGTTATCTTGCAACGGAAACTCATCAGAAAGTTTGTGCAATTTATTTGTCTACTGGTTTTTGTCTTTGCTATATATATATGCGGCACATATTTTGGGCTCTCCCCAGAGTTGCATAATATTTTAACTTTTCTATGTGCTCTATATTCATAAGAAACTTTAATTGAATTGATTTCAGTAAAATTTTTGTTGTTATGCTATAAATCTTTAGATTAAAATGTTCAACTTCAAAAACAGCAACAACAACCAACGGAAACTGCAATAACAAATCGGAAATTGAAGTCATGTACTGCAGAGGCAGAAACATGTCATGCATTTGCATTTTGATTGGTGACATGTTTTCAACAAACTTATTAACATATTTGTACTGACTTGCCATGGATCAATTTTTTTTTTTTTTTTTTTTTTGCAGTGAGAATATAACACATTTTGTGTTATATTTTATGGGTAGCGCAGAAAGTTACAGAGAGAAAATATGTGAATTTTCGATTGGCTGCTGACTTTGATAAAAAAAGAAAGAGCTTTTTCAAATAGCTTTTTAACGGATTAAGATAATTATGGTCATGGCATTGGTAAAGACCAAGATTTTTCATTGGGCGCTTTGATTAAAATATGTATTGGTAAAATAATAATATTCACAGTAAGAATATGAGACTATATAATGCAAAACTATTACGTAATTATTGTTCTTGCAAGTTTTGGTTTTTGTTTTTTCGAATAACAAAGTAAAAGTAGGCATGAACTCCTTCCAGCAAATTTGGAAAACAAAGTAAAGTTTTTGGCAATACTTTAGCGTAAAGTGATGTTCTTCCTTGGAAAAACAGCTTATGCTCTTTTTAGCTGTCTTAAGATATCCTAACAAAAACATATTAGGATTTAAAAGACTTACTATCCAAATTTGTACTTTAAATTAAATGTTTTTTGTTAAATTAATTTTCAAAAAATGTTTCAGTTTTTCGCCAATACTTTATTTTAAAATGACGCAATTAAGAATTCTTGTTGTCTATTGAAAAACGTAATTGCAAGAAATTGTTCCAAGGTTACTTTTAAAATTGTTTTAAGCCATTAACTTCCACAGATATACAATTCTAGGCTCATTTTTAGCTACATTCATTAATAGATGAAAAATATCCTTACAAAAATATATTTGAATTTAATGGATTTATACAATTTTATTATTAATTAGTTTAAGTAATTAGATTTAAAAATTTTTTTTTTTAATTTTTTGTCTTTGAAGTAAAAGATTCCATTCCAAAACTAAACCTATCCAAATAAAGGTAAATACTATTTATAAAACCTTGTAAGAATTATATCCAAAATGAAATAAAATAGGAATATTCGAAACTTAAGTTTATCTTTTCAGAATATCAAATGATATTTTCTGAATTCCAATAAACTATTCCGAATTTTAATTGACCTTTTGTGCTTTTTAATTAATCATTTCTGGATTAAAAAAAAATTGTTTATGTAGCATCTTTTAAATCACTAAAGTTATTTTCTAAAATATTTTCACAATGAAACTCAAAAGAATGGTTTGAAACTCAAAAGACCCTTTTTGTTACAGAACTGTGTCATGATATTAAATATAAAAAGTTGTAAGACTAAATGGATCTAGAAAAGCTTTTCAAAATATATTTCATACAAACTCCATTCGAAAAGAACGAGATTATATCTACACTATCTATCTTTATGTACTACTAGCAAATACCCGCTGCTTCGCCTGCAATAAAAATATTAAAAACCATGTAAAAATTTTAAATCTTAACATTAAAGTATCTGTTATCGGTTTTTTTAATCTTCAAATGCAAAATATAAAAATATTTCTGTTAGTTTAATATTTAAAAAATGGTATATATATTAAAAAAAATTCTTTATTTTATTTGAATTACCGTCCTTAAACAATAATTGTTATGGTGACAATAAGTAGCTTGGCTTTTTCTGTATTTTGATTATTTAATAAGTCTTGCACAACAGCATTATAAATTTTGTAATTGTAATTTTTGCTTAGATTCGGAATATGAATATATTCGTCTTAAGTTTTGAAAAATTTCCATTATTATGACATCAAACTTTTGGCTATCTAAAACTATAGATTTTCTTAGTACAATGCATTTTTTATGAAAAGTCGTTGATTAATAAAAATAACGGTAAACGGAAGATTTTTCGAAAATATTTTGTACGAATATCTAGTATATTGAAAAATATCCCGTTGTTATGCCATCAAAATTATGGCGATATCTTGAAAACTACAGATTTTCTCAATATAACACATTTTCTTTTGAATTAAATTGAGAAAAAACCTATTGAAATTTAATTTTTGAATTTGCATGTATTTTAATTTGAATTTTGAATTTGAATGAGAAAAGATTAACTTCACCAACTCAATGTTTTATATTGTTTTCACAAAACCTTTAAAATATTCAATTTGTGCTCAAAAATAGCTCAAAAGTTCTCTTTGTTACAATTTTTTTTTAGTTTCCATTTTCCCCACTCTTTCATAGCACATATCATTTATCTGCAAAAATTGCTTAATTTTGACACAAAGTTCAGTAAACAGTTTCTTTCATTAAAAATCATGGAATACCACAACCTTTTATTTTTTTCTATAAAATTTAATTTTTTCAAAATGTTATTATATATTATGCGATTTTCTACAGCTAAAAAAATAATTTCTGTAAAAAAAAATTTTCAAATATTACAAACTACATTACCAAATTTTTGTCTTATACTCATTTCCCATACAAATTCTCAGTTGCTATACAACTCATTTAAAACAAATGATTAAGATTGGATACGTTCTTTAACTTATTGATACTATTTCAAACGCATTCAATGGAGAGTGTATAAATAACACCGAACTCACTAAAAACAAAGGAAAACGTCAAACAACCTTTAATTTTATACACGCGTATCATCATCAATATCAACCAGTAAAAACAAATCAAAGAACCAGTTGTCGAACAAAATGAGATATTTTCGCAAAAAAAAAACAACCAGTGTAAGGCACTTTTTAATGACTGATTCCAAATGAGTCATTTGGCCCAATTTAAACGTAGTATTATACGACCAAAACCGTTTGAAATATAGCATTTTCATTGATTTTTGGGCGGTTAAAAGGGGCGTGGGAACTCATTTTAAGAGCAGCTGCCGAGAGTAACCACACAAATAAAATTTCCAAAACCGTCTGAAATATAGCATTTTTAGCATATAGTAGACGTGAAAATTAGGAGTGGAAAAAATATTAATAGCCTATCACGATTTCGTGGAAATAACGAATCGTTTGCTACATAAATCGTCTAAATCGGTTTAGTGGTTCTCACGTGACTGTCAAACATCCGTTCAATGTCACAACGCTTTTAAAAGTATAGATAGATAGATAAATAGATCGATAGATAGATAGATAGATAGATGGATAGACTAACACAATCTTAAATCGAAAAAAGTTAGCTGGCAAGGCTACAAAATATAATTTATGATTATAACTGAATTCTGGCAACTCCCTTCAAAACACTTGCAAAGAAAATTAAACAACACTGTATGACAGAAAGAATCTCCCTGAAAGCAACTACACAACATGGCCAAGGCTCATTTATAAGGTTGTGACACTTGAGAGCGAACTCGGTCGAACTGTCAGAATGGATGAAAATAAATGAAGAAAATAAATGCTTATAACAAGGAAAAGCACAGAGACAGTTCGAGCAAAGGCGGGAAAAATAGTGCATTTCTCTCAAGTGCCACAACCTTATAAATGAACCTTGAACATGGCTGCCGTGTTTTATTGAGAGAAGCTCCGCGACAAAGAGAGGAAGCCTCTGTTTGCTGTTGTGTAGTGCTGCTAGTTGAATGTCAAATAAAATACGTGAATTTTGTATTCATTAAAGAATAGACTTTTCGTAAAACTTAGTAAGCTATGACACTAGAAAATAGTATAGACATTGAAAACTCAAAGAATTATCAAAATTATCGAATTGTAATCAAAGAACTAATATAAAAAATTATCAAAAAATAATCGGTTTAGCGTTTACTTAGCTTGACTGGCTTAAAATTTCTTTCCTTTTACAGCGTCAAACAAAATAACTGTCACTTTTGTTTTATGCCATAAATAAAAAGCACTGCGTAAACTTTATTAAACAAAAATTTTTATTTTTTATTTTAAGCATTCCATATAACTCTTCATCATTAAATTCGAATCTTTCACCATTAATTCTTTTTAAAAATTTAAAACAATTTGTGAAAGACGATTATGCAGCACCCATCTGGTTTTTACGTATATCATCTGATATTTTCATTAATTGTCGCTTAAATTTATCTACCGTCATGTGTTTATGTTCGTTAATTTGCTCAGCACTATACCCCAAGTAGAAAATTCCAGGGGGTTTAGGTCAGGGGATGACGGAGGCCATTCGTCAACAGAAATGAAACATGGCAAAACTGCTCTGCACTAGCTTTGAACGATTTTTGCCTTGTGCTGGAAAAGAATCTTGCTGACAACAAAAGTGACCCTCTCCGTAAATTTGCTTGGCATGCGGCATAAGATAGTTCTTTAAAACATGTTCTAAGTAATATTCAGAATTATTTTACTGCCTTTTTTGATAAGAAGAAGAGGCAATTTGCCTTTTTCGGAGAAAGCGCCCCGAAACATGATTGACGAAATATTTTGAAATCTTTCAATGGTTTGTTTTTTCTTTAGAAATATATGCCATGGAAGCTGCGTACACTCTATCATTTTGCGAGTTGTGCCTTGCTTGCAAATAGAAGAGTTTTTTGTCGAAATATATGATACTGCAATCTGCGTGCTGGCGAAGGATCTGTGCACTTTTTTCCTTTCGCAATATTATTATTATTATTGACAAGTCTTTTGAAAGGGTTCATGCAATAAGTATAAAATTAATGCCAGAGTCGTAAAAAAACACATATGTTTTCCAGTGTTGCTTTTTTTTTTGTGTAATCGGTATTAATATAGGTGCGACAGTTACTTTGATTCATGCTGTATATAAGAGTATAGATATAGATGTACTATATCACGATAAAATTTTCCCTCAGGAATCTATTTTTCTTTCATATGAAGAACAACATTTTAATTCTGTTTTATTTAACACAAATAAAAAGTTTTTGAAAGACTTATACTTTTCTTAAATCATTTTTGAAAATAAGTAGTTTTGGGTTATACATTGTTCCAATAATTTTTGTTTAAAGATTTTGTAAATGAATTTCCTGACACCACATCTAGCAGTACTTTCTTAGCAGTACCTTTTATCTAATGCACACACACTTTATAACAAGTTTTACATTCATTCTCAACTTTACCGCGGTCGGGCAAAATAAAATTTGCAAAAACCAAATAATTTTTGCTCCACCTAACTGTAAATTCATATGTCAGCTTTTGTTCCAGCTTAAAAATATTTTTTTTAACTATTCGTCTGTTTACCTGTATTCCACATTATCCGTTTGTCGGTATGTTGCTTTCTACTACACATTAATTTAATGTTGCAATATAAATCAGTATAAATCACTTAAAGTCTTATAAGATTTCTGCAAAAAGCAGTTTACTGTATAAGGTAGATGTCATCAGTAGTGACGGCCATGTCCGAAAAAATGAAATTCAGAATTGTGTTCAGGTGTTGGAGGCCTCGCAGTTACATTGTATTTAACCCTCCGATGGGTGAGTCATCCGTTACCCTTATATGCATTACAAGGTCCCAGGGACCTATTTGTATTTGTATGGAATTTTGTACGAAAATTTTTTTCCAGTTTATTTTTTTTTGTTTATTTATTATTATTTATTAATTATTAATTTTAAATGAGTTCCAGAACTTTTTTTTATATACTAACACCATGAATTTTTTGAAGTTTTATATGAAAAAAGCTTAAATAGCTATTGTTGAGCAATTGTCCCTCGTCCAAAATATTTTCTGTGCAGGTGTTGCATCGATGCATGAGTGTAGAATGCTCTGCACAAACTGGATTGTTGCAGGAATTGCAATAGAACCTAGTTTTCCCGCGCCGTTCGTACTCAAAACGACATAGGCGACATGAAGGTCTGTTTCCTCTAGGCGCAAATGGCAGTGCAGCTGCTTTTGCTTCTGTAGGTCTTAATAATATCTAAAAAGAACAAAAAGGAAAAAGAACAAAAATATGTAGTTATTCTGCTTTTGAACATAAGAATTGATTTTTCTCACCTTAACATCAGATGCTTCCATTGCGTTCCGTATCCTTGGATATGCGGTTATGCGGTTGTTGAGCGCTCGGTCCTCTATGTTTGCTACTGCCAATTGTTTTGTCAGCATCACCAGGAATGACCGTCATCTGTCACTTCTTCGAATTGGCTGCATTTCACTACATAAAATAAATGCTCACAACGCTACATCGCCTTCATTGAAGCCGAACAATGTGCTGTTGACAGGACGCTTACGATTTTTTGGGAACTCCTGTGGCACAAATGTCTTATTTGAGCTCACTGTTCCAACAAATTCAGTTTTCTTCCTGATCAAAATACGCACCAATTCCAAAGTTTAGAAGAAATTGAATTGTTGACCTCTCGTGTTTGGTCTCGCAATTTACCAGAGTAACTTATTCCTTTGACAGGATAAAATGATTTCGAGTCGCACAACCACCATACCTTTATACCATACTTGGCAGGCTTCGACGGAATGTATTGTGTGAAGCGGGTGCGGCCTCTGTATGGGAATAACTGCTCATCAACGGTCAGTACATCATGCGGAGTGTAAGCTGCTGCCAAGTTAGAGTGTAACATTTGCCAAACATCATCAATAGCCGCAGTTTTGCTTCTGGTTAGTCACTGCTTTCGCGTATTTCCATTGTCGATTCTAAGACATCTGAAGCAATCATACGATAATGCAGCTTTGTATATTGGACTGCGCGTTATGCTCTATAGCTCGGAAGCAGGTTCACCATTCGAGTTGGTGAGTCCAACATACCAAATAATAGCCAAAAAGGCATTGAACTCCTTCAAAGTGATTGTTTTCCATTCTTTTGTGTTCGTTGGATTTCCCAAATTCCATGCAGCTGTCACTTCACGGCCTTTTCCATTTGTTTCGCGTATTATGATGTACGCCATGTCTTCGGTAAATATCGAGTAGAAAATGGTAAAGGAATCAAATTAGGTTCCTACTGGTCCCGGTTTCCTCCTTGTGAAGTCGACCACGTTATGAGCACGAGTGCGTTAAGTCGGTGGTGCATTTTTACTCCATTTGGTGCCTTCTTTGGAAATTAAGTAATTGTCACTTGTTTGCGGAGCATCAGTTTCTTCCTCTTCATCATCGTCGTCATCACTAATGTCTTCATTGATCTCTACATCTGTTTCACTTTCGGCATCAGAATCATCAGCATGAAAATTTGGTTGATATGTCAAGTCATCTTCCGCACCTTCAAGACCAAATGCAGGAACATCAACTTAATCCTCCACACTCATGAAGTCTGCAAATCTCCCATCCACTGTATTTCTTTCTTCCTCACTCATTTGCTGGCAGCGTGTACTACGACGTACCACCATTTCAGCGATATCTAAATTTCTATCTGCCATATTTTCTTTATGTAATTCAGTATAAAACTTAGCACACGATATTTTTTTGCTCACTGTGTAAACTTTGTATGATTCTGTTTACGAAACTGAAGCCGCTTTTATACTATTTTTCAACGTTTACCTGTGTTCAACCATAAAGCAGGCAATGAAATTCAAAAAGGGATGGACCGTAAATTCGAAGAATACATTTGCGATGTGTTCAAACAATAAAATAATTCAAAAAGGGTTGAATTTCCCCAGACAGGTAATTTTGTTTTCAAGGAAAGGCCGACAATAATCTAGAAAGTACCTGAAATTCAAAGAACACGTTTGTGATATGTTCAAATAATAAAACAATTAAAACCAAACCAAAATAAATTGCATTTACTAACAATTCCTTTCAATTTCAGTACAAGGTCCCTAGGGACCATCACCCTTTTTTTTTACTAAACACCTTTAAACTCTTATAAATCCTAAACTATGGATCGGATCGCCTTGATTTTCTTTTTAAACGATTCTGCATAATATTCCCTTGGAATACATATAAGGGTCGGGTATATCTCCCATGGACCATCAAGGAGTAATTTCAGTTTGAAAATGAAAAAGGTCCCCAGGGACCTTCTCACCTATCGGAGGATTAAGAAATACCTGGTTACGTCATGTGTCCATTTACCACTGAGTTATTTTCAACATGGCGGCCGTAGCCTTGTGGGCAGAGTGAGTGGCCCCTAAGCTTAAGAACATCGGTAGCCCGGGTTTAATTCCAGCTCAGACAGAAAGTTTTTTCTATTGAATAAATATTTCTGTTCGGTCGTCACCTCTCAGCAGACAATGGCAAACCTCAGAGAGTAAAAATTGCCATGTAAAGCTTCTTGAGAACATAAGCCGTTCGGAGTCGGCATAAAACACGTAGGTCCAGTTCTCGGTCATTTGTGATCAAACATTTATTAAAGACGCACAACACAATTCATCAATAGAAGCTAGGTAAAAGTCCTTCCAAGGGCTGAAATGGCCCCTTTTTTTGCTTCCAACATGCTCTTTAAAGCGCTCATTAATACATACTCAATATGGGAGAGTATAAATACGCAAAGCTACCCGACACCCCAAGTCTCATTTATAAGGTTGTGGCACTTGGGAGTGAGCTCGGTCGAACTGTCAGAATGAATGAAAAGAAATCAAGAGAATGAATGCATAGAACAAATAAAGGCACAGTGACAGTTCAAGCAAATTCGGAAAAAGAGTGCATTTCAAGTGCCACAACCTTATAAATGAACCTTGCCCGACACCATGATTCAATTATTATATGTTGTCCATTCCTTCACTATTTCCTTCACTAAAATCCGTTCAGAAATTTCTAAGTTTGGCGTCCTCGCAGATACGTGAGCAGCCTTTATATAATAGTATAGATGAAATAAAATTGAAGTTCAAATTTAATGTTACCCTTTTACTCCAAAAGTACTTTACCAATTTTTATGCAAAAAATTTTAAAATATCGTATTTCTGCCACATCAAATTTTAAGGGTTTGTAATAATAGTAAGTATACAAGCGCGTCGGAAGCTAATTTCATCTGGGGGGCAGTACAAATGGTGGTGCAAAAAAAAGTTCACCAAAATTTCTTCAAAGAAACATGAATGTGAATAAACAAATTTTTTATTTTAGTTTAAAATAAAAAAAAATATAAAAATATATAAAAAATATTAAAATTTCATTATTTTTAAAAGTTCTTCCAATTTCAATATTAGAGATCATTCTTCTAAGGGTCTTTCATATGGTAATATGAAAATATAAGAAATAATGGTTGCTTTTATAAAGCAAGACTTGGTATATCTTTACATGGTTTAAATGCAATAAGGTACAAAAAGTTATATTAATTTAAATTATTCCAAAACGTTTCTTTCTGTCCTACATCGAATTCAATTCTTCGGTTTCTGTGTCATAGTTGCTCGAAGATACGTTTTAAGTCGTCTTAGTGCACTAAAAGAACGCTCAGATGAAGCTGCTAATTTAGGCAAAGTCAAAAGCAAAGCAATATGTTTTTCAACTTCATTTAATAGTTTTTTGACAGTATCCGAATTTTTCGCAAATTGGGATACAATGCCACTACAATTTCAAGGTGTTTGGCCAGGCAATTGCTTCAGCAATTTCATCTGCAAAAAATTCATCTGCATAAAGATCTAGTTTTGTTTTTAGATTTTGTTCAGAAGGCACTTTTCCGTTGAAGGCTTCGATTACAATATTTTCCAACGATTCCAGAGTGTCAAGATCTGTTTAAATGTACAATAAGATTTACAAAGTGCCAGTTTACACTAGCTTCACTCATCCGACTCACCGAATGTTAAATCAAAGTGAGTCGGTTGAGTGAAGCTGGTGTAAGCTTGCAAAAATAAAAAAAAAAGTAAAATATCAACCTGTTTGATCGAATCTAGCCGTTATCTCATTTGAGAGAAGATCTAAAATTTCGAAATAATCTTTTCGTAGCCGATCATATAATGGCAACTGTACTGAAGGAACCGGATTTGATGTTTCTTCAAAGCGTCGAGGTGGATTTTCATCAGCTAATTCACAGTAGGGGCTTTCGCATGGTCCAAAACATTGGACCAACATGGCAGATTGTACAACATGTAGTACCATGCGCAAGCTAAAACGATAGTCGAAATTTTTGGTTTTTTCTGCCGATTGTACAATATTGTACAACTATGTAAAATTACTGCTCAATTGTTAGGGCATCTAAAAGTTGCTTAGCTATTAGCCGGATGTGTTCTGCTTGAGAGCTTGCAATTAATGATGTTGCTTTAAAAGTTGGATCGTTCAAACGCTCAATCAAATAGTCATATTAGTTTTCCATCTAACTTATCATACAACATGTCGTCCAATATGGAAAGCCCCTAAGAACATGTCAAATTTTTTCTTACCAGAGTTGCAAAATTAACAAGCATTAAGCTACATACTTAAGGGTGCTTTTAAACTGAAGTGGTGGGTTTGCAGTAGAAACTCTACATTTTGTTCTATCTTTTTGCAAACACAGAGAAAGAAAATGGTTATCCGCAAGCATGCTTATGAAGAAGAGAGAAAGAAGAGGAATATATAATACAAAAATATTATCACTGTAAAAAACTGATATTTTGAATAACTTTTGAAATTTTCCTTTTAAATTGTTTATCTAGCTAAAAAAGTGGGGGGCAACTGCCCCCCTTCCCCCCACTTCCGACGCCAATGTAAGTATATATAATTAAATGTTCAGATTTTTAAGAAATAATCCCAGCTGCCACGCGTTGCTTAATTGTTTTCTTATAACGAGGTTGTGTTGTGAGACTTTCAATAAAATCGATGTTGCTCTCTTCTCTTTTCTTTTTATGCCCAGCTTATACAGCGCAACAGAAAAAAGTGAGTTTCGAGCAAGTCGAAAAGTGAGATACACATACATAGATGCAGAGCTTTCCAAAACAAAACAACAGAAGACATTTTTTTATTTCTTTGGCATGTATTACCTTAAGGAGATTGATAAAAAAAGTGTATTGCGAGCAACAGTGGCCTGTAAGTGTATTATAAATCGAACAATAGGAAATTGTTATAAAGCCCCTTTTTATTTATCCTTCGCAGTTTTTATTAATAGAACCCATCCTTAAAATCATTATCGCACAATAAATCTCAACTATTCGTCCTAAAAACTTCCTGCTTCCCATTTTATAACGTAGACAAAAACCATCACGAATGTGTCCATTTGCCAGGATGTTCGTTGCACTTAGAAAAAGTTATTAAAATTAATTAAAAAAACTCAATGTCGCCGAACATTGCTGAACCGGATTATTACGCCAAAGCATGATATTCTGGGCTATTTTGAATAACAACAAAAAGAACAACAACGTTAACCTATTGAAAAGCATATAAATGCAAATCCAACTCATGCCACTAAACCGCAACAACACAACAGTGTTTTTCCATACCCCCACCGAAGGTTTTTTTTTTTGTATTTGACACACTTTCACATGAATCGCCCCTCATCGCAAGAACAAAACAAACAAAGACAACAGCAAAAAACTTATGCAGAGCAGACAAGTTTTTTGAGTTCAACACTAAAAATTGCTCCAGGGAGTAGAGGAACAAATGCTTACAATGCCACGCCCACGCCCATTCCCGATCGCACAGACCTACAGAAAGGCTGGCAAGTCATACATGTGCTCCAGCCACACATGTGTCCACTACAACATATGCATTCTTCACATTCATTGTATTGGTGCCAAAGTAAGTACATAAATGAATTCAATTGCCGCAGGACATAAAAGTAATTATTTTTCTACAACTGAGTTCAAGAGCTGAGTGCTGGAAAAAGATAGTACTATTTTGGAAAGTGAATGAGATAGTAGCATGAATTAGAGAATGAAACACTTTCACTTTTAATGTCGCTGCGGGGTTTTTTAAGTTGCTTTTTTCTTATTTTTATTGTTATTGCTACTTTCTTAGGCGTAAGTGTTGCCAAATTTTATTTTTGCAAAACGAGACAGAAATAATATATTTAAAATAAACGGGATTTTTGCAACTTTTAAGAGTCAGATAAAAAGTGAATTAAAAGAAAAGGTGAATTAAAAGAAAATCGCCCAAAAAAAAAAAATGAGAAATCGCCCAAATAAAAAATGGCCCAAAATTAAATGAAAAATGGCACAAAAAATAAAATGAAAAATCACCCAAATGAAATATGACCCGAAAAAATTAAATGAAAAATCACCCAAAAAAAAAAATTAAAAATGACCCAATTTTAAAATAATGTTTCAAAATCAAAAAATTGCCTATTAAGAAAATAGTTATATCCAGAAGTACTGTATAAAGCGAAGCCGGTGTTGGACTTACTGAGGGTTGTAATCCGTAAGCAGCGGCTGAAGGCCGCCTATCAAAAAGAGCATTATGTCCAGAAGTACTGTAGAAAGCGAAGCCAGTGTTGGACTTACTGAGGGTTGTAATTCCTAAGTACTTCTAGACATAATTCTCTTTTTAAAAGGCAGCCTTCGGCCGCTGCTTAGGGATAACAACCCTCAGTAAGTCCATTACCGGCTTCACTGTCTACAGAACTTCTGTACATAATTTTCTTTTTAATAGGCTGGCTTCGCCGCTGCTTAAGGATTACAACCCTCAGTAAGTCCAACACCGGCTTCGATTTCTACAGTACTTCTGGACATAATGCTCTATTTAATAGGCGGCCTTCAGCCGCTGCTTAGGGATTACAACCCTCAGTAAGTCCAACACCGGCTTCGCTGTCTACAGTACTTCTGTACATAAATCTCTTTTTAATAGGCGGACTTCGGGCGATGTTTAGGGGTTACAACCCTTAGTAAGTCCAACACCGACTTCGCTTTCTACAGTACTTCTGGATATAATTATTTTCTTAATAGGCAGCCTTCGGCCGCTACTTAGGGATTACAACACTCAGTAAGTCCAACACTGGCTTCGTTGTCTACAGTATTTCTGTATATAATTACCTTTTTAATAGGAAGCCTTCGGCCGGTCCCAAATTTGGGATAATGTCCCTTTTTTAAGCGGACATTATCCCAAACAAAAGTTTTGCATTCTTCTTTGTAAAAATGTGGATCATAAAAATTGATTTGACTTTGTACGGAATGGTGATAACAACCTAAATCTTTCAAATAACTATTTAATAATTTACCTTTATAATGGAAAAAGAAAGATCCGCGGCGATTTTTAATAAAAATTTTTCAAATATTTACTAAGTATTTAAATAAGGCAAATATGCCTATACTTAATATTGGGGGTTGGAATTAGTTTTAAAGTTTTTCTAAGAGATGACGTAACTATCAATAGATCGCATCGGGCACACCTGTGACTATATTCATTTCAAAGCACATTGTCTAAGCTTCATTTTTCAGTATGTGTCATTCCACTGAAGTGTAAACAACATATATTTTTTTTCTCTGTGAACATGTCGACTTTCGTTCCAACAAAACGCAATTTGCGGGAAGGTTTACTTTTGTGCTTCCATTTGAAGAAAAAAGTGGTTGAAGCACAACGCACGCTTACTGAGGCTTACGGGGACTATGCTCCATCGATTTCTACTTGTAAGTACTGGTTCCATCGGTTTAAAAGTGGTGATTTTGATACGGAAGACAAAGAGCGTCCGGGCCAGCCGAAAAAGTTTGAAGATGAGGAATTGGAGGCTTTGCTCGATGAAGACCCGTGTCAAACCCTTCAAGAATTGTCAGAATCATTGGGAGTCGACTTATCAACGGTCGGCAAACGCTTGAAGGCCATGGGAATGATTCAAAAGCAAGGAAATTGGGTGCCGTACCAGTTGAAGCCGAGAGACGTTGAACGGCCATTTTGCATGTGCGAACAACTGCTTCAACGGCATAAAAGGAAGAGTTTTTTGCATTGTATTGTCACTGGCGATGAAAAGTGGATCCATTACGATAATCCTAAGCGAAAAAAATCGTGGGGACCACCCGGCCATGCATCAACATCGAGGGCCAAGCCGAATATTCATGGCGCCAAGCTTATGCTGTGTATTTGGTGGGATCAGAAGGGTGTCGTGTACTATGAGCTGCTAAAACCTAACGAAACCATCACTGGGGAAAAGTGGTTTTTCAACATAACAACGCACGGCCACATGTTGCAAGAACCGTCATGGAAACGTTGGAGGCGCTGAATTGGGATGTGCTACCCCACCCGCCTTATAGCCCAGACATAGCCCCTTCCGACTACCACCTATTCAGATCGATGACGCATGGCTTGGCTGAGCAGCGCTTCACTTCTTACGAGGATACCAAAAAATGGGTCGATTCGTGGATTGCCTCAAAAGACGAATCGTTCTTCCGGCGCGGAATCCATATGCTGCCAGAAAGATGGGAAAATGTTGTAGCTAACGATGGACAATACTTTGAATAATATACATTGTACCGTTGTTTCTAAATAAATGCTCAAAAACCGAAAAAAAACCTTTAAAATTAATTCCAACCCCAATACTTTCCGTACAAGGACAAATTAGTTTATCGTAAAAAACACCATCAAAAAATTCTCTCCTATTTAAAAGATAATTGTATCCAGAAGTACTGTCGACAGCGAAGCCAGTGTTGGTCTTACTTAAGGTTGTTATCCTTAAGTAGCGGCCAAAGGCAATCTATTAAAAAGAGAAAACTAAATACATTTAGTTTAATTTTTAAGTTCGCTTATAATTTATACATAAAAAATTAAAAATCGCCAAAAAAAAAAATTAAAAATGACCCAAAAGTAAAATGAAAAATCGCCAAAAAAAAAAAAGAAAAATGACCCAATTTTGTATGAAGAAATTTTGGGCAATTTTTCATTTTTTGGGCGATTTTTCATTGGGCAATTTTTCATAGTGTCTATAATATCCAGTGAAATAAAACTGTAACTCATAGTATGTAGGTACCATATAATTGTTAAATTTTGGTTGCAGAAAAAAAAAATTTCTTCTGTTAACTGCAACTAATTGTCCGTTCATTTCATACTTAATCTTTTAAACATCATTAAAATTTAATTTTACACTTTATTTTGATGTTTTGTTAAAAACTTAATCAAATATTTAACATGTAGAAAATAATATGGGATTGATATTAAAAAAAAATTTAATCAAACTCCTTGGTAAATCATTCAATTATTATTAAAAACGGTGCCATTACTTGGATTCAGGCACGTAATGAAGGGGAGTTTTTCGGAGTTCAAACCCTTCTGGAGACCGAGGTAAAAAAAATCAATTCAAGTGTCAAAAATGTTGACAGTGTTAAAAATAATTTGAAAAAAATCATTGTTGCGTCTTAAAATAATTTTCTTATAGCCAAAATTTTAATTAAAAATTTAAAAAATACCTTGAATATTAATTTTATTTCAATAATATGTGCTCTTATATTTAGGTATGAGCCACTATCGCACATTTATAAAGCATTTAAAATGTAGTTTACTTAAGATATAGTCGCAACTAAAACAATTTTTCGAACTTCATCCAACAAAAATAAAAAAAAGCAGTGGCGAATTGTAAAGAGAAAAAATTTTAGATTGGGGAATAATTAGTTAACTCTTCAACACGATCTACATAACTTATGAAAATGGAAGTGAGTTCATAGAAGCGGAGCTTTGAAGATACGGTTTGGTAAAAAAACTGGCTTTTGCTTTCAACTTTTATTTTTCACAGAATGCATTATTAAGTCTTCAAAACAGACAAAGATTTCACTCATTGAAATTTTTCAAAAATTATAAAATAATGAAATAGTATATACCTTAATAAACACCAAAAATCGATTTTTTTTTGTTATTTGTATTTTTGATTTGCTTAAAAAAGTTCGGATGTAAAAGTTCGTTTTGAAATTTCAGAAATTAAGTTTTAGTTGGTAAGTTAGAAAAAAACTTCTGCAAGATTACATTTTTTTTTAGACTGAACCAACGCTCAGGGGTTGCCCCCTTTAAATGCATAAGCATTGTGTTGATTCGGAAGATGGCTGATAGTTAGTTGGAGGGTGGATAGACGGAGTAGTGTTGGTGAAGATTTGTATTTAATTTGCACAGCTCAAAACTGCCGGGAAACACGCTCGCAGGGAGACTATTCCACAACCTTACCATGCGTATAAAAAAGGAATTATCTCGGTAATGCGAGGTTCTGTTGGACATCGAGGCAATAATAAAGGGGTGGGCTTGAACAGCTGCCCGAGCGGACCTGGGAAGCAAACGAGCTGGTGGCGTCAGGCCATGCATCTCCCTTGAAAACTTCCAAGGGTAATACCTATACAGAAGGCTTAGGCAACCAAAATTGCGTCGATGCCCAAGAGAGTTGAGAGAGGATGAAATACTTTCATTACCTATCAAATATATCGCACGACGTTTGAATTCGATCCAAAAGAACCAAATAGGATATTGAAGCCTCTGCCCAAATATGCGAATTGTACTCCATTTTTGGTCTAATATATGAGGTGTAGACCATGCGAAGATCCACTGAAGCGAAATATTTTTTGCACCGTTTTAAAAAACCTAGGTAATTGCCTGCTTCTTGTGACACACCGATAATATGATTATTCCAACGAAGATCAGATTGGATCGATATGCCCAGAACGTCAAGAGCGGCTGATTCCACAAAATCCACACCATTAATATTGAGAGGAGCTAATGGACAATCCATCCGCTTGTGGGTTAACAGGCAGCACTGAGTGTTGCTTGCATTGAACTCTACTCTATTAGCAAGACCCCACTCGGAGATTTGTTGCAGATTATTTAGGAGTGTGTCATTCATATTTTGCCTTTTTTCTCTCAATCTCCATAGAGCTCAGGCGTTTTTTAAATGAATATGAAAAACAAATGCTGCTGTCGTCCGCAAACGAATGTTTTGGGTTATGCGTCAACGGCAGAAGGTCGTTGATAAAAACCAGAAACAAGGTTGGCGATTGAACGGAACCCTGCGGTACTGCTGCGTTACTGGCATGCTCCTCGGACGAAATACCGTCAACTACGACTCGAATCGTTCTGGCCTTAAAAAAACATGTGATCCAACGAGCAACGCTCCCAACAAAACCATATGCTACAAGTTTCAACACGAGCGCTTTTATTTTATTTTTATTAATTTATATAAATCCAACGAGGAATGAAGCTTTAAGTTGCGTTTGAACAAAATTTGTTTCAAAATATACTAAAAAAGTTGACTTTTTATGTTTAAGAAGGGTTATTATACATGAGACTGAAAAATTTATCTATAAATAAAATTCTCTTTAAGAATACACAAAGAAGAGTTGTCAGGTACTTTAGTTTAGACTTTATTAAGTTATTAATACTTGATGTATTTAATCAAGTTGCTTGAAGAAGAGGTTTTTATATAAAAAAAATACATTTAACTAACTTAATTGGGAAAAATAATCTAGCATTTTTGTTTTATGAAATTTAATAAAGAAATTATTTTGTCAAATTAATATCTACACAAAATATATATTCTTTTTCATTTTATGTTAATAAAAGTTTTTAATAACTTCTAAATAATTTTCACAATCATATTTTCAAAAGACTAAATTGTATTTGAGCAAATACTTTTGAAATAAAATGCAACTTTTACTTTTGAAAATCTATTAACCCAAGAATAAAAAGAGATATGAAGGTTCATTTCAATGCTTAGCCCATATTTAATACGTAAAAATATGGGTGGCCAAATATTATTTTTTATCTACTAATATTTTTCTTTTTATTCCACGTTATTTTAAAGATATAAGATATTAAAAGAGTGTAAAGACTCAGTTTATTTATTTTATTTATTTATTTATTTATTTATAATCAGCAAGCCAATAAAGGCCAAAACGATTACAAGAAATTTATTATTTGTTTCAATGGCATAAAGATAATGACAGTGACTAAAATTAAATAAACTTAAAAATTCAATACATGCTTTAAACTTCTATAACTAAAATAACTTTTTTGTGATAATAATAATACTTTTTAATGATACTTCATCAATGCTTAAACTACCCGCCCTGCACGAATTTGAGGAAGTACTAAAGTAAGAGCTTTATTGCGAAAAAATTAAATAATGCAATGGCTAGCAATAAAATTAAAAAGTTTATAACAAATTTAGATGTGACTTTCAACAATCAGTTTAAAAACCTGTAGGCTATTTGAAAACCCACGTTCATTATATGTCAACAAGGTGTTCCAAAGACGTGAAACTCGTACTAGATACGATCTTTGCATCACTAATAAGTTAAATCTGGGACACACTAAAGCATGTGTTCTGGATGAATTGGAAAACGTAAAAAGTTCAGCTAAGTAAATTAGTGAATTAAATTTTATAGTTTTGTAGAAAAGAAGTAGGAGTCTTATTTTAATGTAATCTTCAAAACTGTGTCCCAAAAATTGTAAAACATAAGCTGATATTGAATCACGTATATGGAGTTGAAACACGAAGCGAATTACGCGATGGAATAGACGTTTCAATTTATTAATATTTCCCTGAGAGGTCCCAGTATAGAGTTCCATTCCATATAGGAATATTGGCATAAAAATAGCATGTCCAATTTTCCTTCTTATGCTAACTGGTAAATAGTAACCTATGTTATACAATTTTCGCAGCGCAAAGGAAACTTTAGAAATCAAAAAGTAAATGTGGAAATCAAAAGCAAGGCGATTGTCAAGATAAAAACCGAGCGACCGGTAATGGGAGACAAATTCAATAAATTCATTATTTATATAAATACTAGGATATTCGGAAACATTAGGAGCAAATAACATTGCTTTTGTTTTTGATGGATTTAAACTAATGCAGTTTAGCGTTGACCAGTTAAATATGTTATTCAAGTCATTATTTATTTCATTAGTAAAGTTATTTATATCCGCATTCCTTGTCGATGCTATCAACTGTACATCATCAGCATATACGTGAGC
This sequence comes from Dichetophora obliterata, assembly GCA_963920525.1. Taxonomy (NCBI): domain Eukaryota; kingdom Metazoa; phylum Arthropoda; class Insecta; order Diptera; family Sciomyzidae; genus Dichetophora; species Dichetophora obliterata. The sequence continues at coordinate 56,255,190 of OY986437.1, forward strand.
ACTACAAAAGGTAAGACAGTTAAATATGTCATTTATGTACATCATAAAGAGCAGCGGACCTAGAATTGATCCTTGCGGAACACCTCTATGAATTTGTAGGGTGGAAGAAATTGAATCTCCACCATCAACAAACTGTAGTCTATCCTTCAAAAATGATCGAACAAGCTCACAAGCATTAGAGGAAAATAAAAATTGGGTCAAGAGCTTGGCCTGAAGAATCGCATGATCAATTGAGTCAAATGCCTTCCGAAAGTCAAGAAAAATAAGCACTGAAATAAATTTGTTGTCAACATTCGATATCAATTTTTCCACTAGATCTAATACCAGAGTTGTAGTGTTGTGCTTCTCTCTAAAGCCAGATTGAAATTTAGAAATAAGTCTATTTGAATATAAATGATCAAGCACTTGATGGTGGATAATTTTTTCTAAAATTTTGGAACATACTGACAAAACACTTATGGGACGGTAGTCTAAGAATGTTACTGGGTTTTTTTTCTTTGAAACTGGAATAACTCTCGCCACTTTCCATTTATCTGGAAAAACTGATGTTGTAAGTATTGAATTATACATGAGCAAGAGTTGTTGAGATATGAAAGGATATATTATTTTTAAGAGCTTTACAGAAATTCCATCTACTCCTACTGCATTGGATTTTATTGATATTATAGCTTTCCATAACTCCAGCTCGTTTATTGATCTAAAGGAGAAAGCTTCTTGGAAATCTGTACCAATATGGATAAGATTGGGGGAGTATGTTAAAGGTGGCAACACGAAATTATGGTTTAGCCCCTCAACATCCACATTGGCTTGATTTTGGTCAGCAGCAATCACTCCCACACTTCTTAGTTTATTCCACATTTGAATAGATGTACAGTCTGAAAAAAAATTCACCGATGCTTTAACTCGACTTTTCCTAATAGTCGACTTTAATTTGTTACGGTATACACAAAAAATTTTCCAGTTTGTCTCATTTTGGCATTCTGTAAACGCACGCATTGCTAAATCCCTCTTTACGGTTGCTGATATAATTTCTTCACAGCGCATCCAGTCATTTTGACATCTCGGGCGAAACACTTTTAATGGCACATATCTGTTAAATGAATCTAAGATGATATTATTAATGCATTCAAGTTGTATGTTGGGGTCAGAAGTCGAATATATTGGGCTAAAATCCTGTGTCTGAATTTCCATTACACACTGTTCAATATTAATATTTTTATAGTCTCTGTAAAAAATTATGTTGAATGCCGAATTACATTCAGCTTATATGACATATATATTAAAGCATGATGGGAATTCAAAGCTGGAATTCAAAGTTAAGTCAATTTTTTTCTTATTAGTTTCTCGAAATTGAAACAACACCTCAACTTGAAGCTTTTTGAGTTAATAAAGAACTGAGTTAATAAATAAATAATATTATATATAGTATATAATAAATAAATAATATAAATATAATATAAATTGAGTCGATAAACAGTTAATAAAAAACTTAAATAGTTTTTTGTATAAAAAAAACACATTTTATCGGTACATTTTACATAGTTAAATAAATAATATTCAAATTCTGTTCAACTACTGTCTTAAATTTTTTTTAAAGATAAATATATTTCATCACAATTATAAGGAGTAAAATATTAGTGAAATAAATTGATCATTCGCATTTCCCTTAGAATAAGTTTTTAAATTAGTTTACACCAATTTTTTTTAAATAATTTTTTTTTATTAAATAAAAAAATTTCATGAATATTATAAGGTTTATTTTGTTATTAAAAACTGCTAAAAAGTCTATTATTAAAAAAAATTTTAATTTAGATTTGATTTGAGGTTAGGATGCGAGAAAAACTTAAAAGAATTTTTGAGAAGAAAAAAAGCTTCAACCCCTGCATTAACGAATGGAAGTTACTTTTTTTTACAATTACAGGAACATTTACAAATTGTTGAAATTTAAATGGCGAGACATTAAATATTAAGCGTAAAATACAGGACGTTCCGTTAAATACGGCACATCTGGCAACACTATTAGGCATTGTTGTTGCAGCAAAAACTGTAGCGAGAAGCTGTGTATTAACGCTAAGCAACCTTGTAACATTTAAATGGCCGAGTTGAAGTTAGAACAAAAGAACAAAATATAAAATTAAGATGACAGAACAATAAATATAGTGCTATGGGCAGGACATTAGTCCAAAGATGCGTGCATCCTTGAGGCGACACATCATTTGTCCCAACATGACATCAATTTACAGCATCAAACTTTCATTTTTTGCACCCACACCATAGAGCATAGGTTTTAATTATAATCTTGTGTTGTTGTAACATATATTTTTCTAGTTTTAGGGGAGCTGGGCGATAGTCGTACCGGGGATAAGTTTTACTCCGTGGCTTTAACTCAGTAGTTTTCAAATAATTTTGTAAAAACTTGCTGGTAATGTTATAAATAGAGAGCTGTGGGGTGTAGCTTTTCGGTGGGTTAAGCGTTTCACCTCTAAAATTTTGACAGCGCGCTTACATATAACCAAGTGTGGTACCGTCATGCTTTGCTTTCATCGCCGCACAGTTTTTCATGATACAACGAATCGTTCAGACATACATTGTGTTGCTCTTCCAAACCAGTGGTAAAAACTTTTTCCAAAAGTTTTTTGATTGAGTGAATTTATCTCGTTTTATGCCAACTACTCAACGCAAATTCAAGGTAAATATATCAGTTGTGTTGTCTTAATGTTGTTCTTCAAAAATCTGATGTGTTTGTGAAATATCTGTCAAGTGACTGTGTGATGCCAGCCGTGTTTTCCAAATGGCCGTAGTGTGGTGAAGCGTTTCACTTTTAGTGGGGTGAAGCGTTTCACTTGCAAGAAGCTAGTGTGAAGGCCCCAGCCATTTTCGATCCAACTAGAGTGTGAAACATGGACGAAACCGGACTCCCCATCGTACCCACGAAAGTTGTGAAAGTTCAAATTTTATGCAGCAAAGCCGAAGTCAAATCGTGGCAGAGGCGATGAAGTCAGTCATCTTAACTTCCTCTCAAAAACGTTCGGAGCTTTTTGAAACAGCAAAGAAAAGTGCTGAGAGAAGCACATCGCAAAAAACTAACATGCAAAAAAGCCAAGAAATAGCGTCTTCGTCAGGTACCTTCTTCCGAAGAAGAAGAAGAAAACCTAGACTATTGCTTGTTGTGTCTCATTTTTGAGCCGCAAATAAAAGAATTTTGCATTGGAATCGACGGTTTTTATTCAGTATTTCAATTTCTTTCTGATTATAGGGCCAACCAAAATAGACGAGACTAGACATAACGAGTAAGTACAAGCATATGTGAATCAATGTTAATAACCAAAATGGTCGCACGTATTTGATCGAAACTGAACGAAACATTTAGACATGACGTTCTGTTCCATAAGAATCGAACTTGAAACGTCTGCTGCTCGTCACAACAGCTAACTGGTTGACTAGCTTGTAATTTTCCAAAAAGTACAAATAACTAAATGACTGCATTTTGCTTTGATTTAATCGCCACTGTGGGGGATGAGCTAAAGAACACTTGATTGCCAACTCATCACCTGATTCAGACGAGTTGAGCAACTCTTTTCATTTTGGGTTAGATGTCAAAACATCCGTAACGAGTACAGACGTTCATCAAATTGCTATAGTCTCGTCTCGTCTATTTTGGTTGGCCCTTTAGGAGCCTGCACGAGACCATTAAACCGATTTACGTTGATGTTTACATATGAAAACGGAAAGTTATTTTAGTGAAACGCTTCACCCCACCATTTTTCAAAAATCGCAAAACAAACATTTTCGAAGCATCCCCATAATTTTTTGACGAAATCAAAAAATATTCAAATTCGAGCGCATAGAAATTAAGTTAAATGTCAATTCTTGCTATTTAAGCCAAACACCATTCAAAAACTATAATTTTTGGGGCTGTTGTGAGCACCGTGTAAGTTCTAGTGCGTAAGCATATTAAAAGCTTTGGAGAACAACGCAGTAGAAGAAGCTGTCTGCATTTTATTATTTTTGCCAATAAACTGCAAAACATTTTTTAAAGCTACTGATTTACAGTAAAAAGATTGATACAAATTAAGGCAAACTGCAATTTATTTTTTTTTTTTCAAAATTATGTATTTTTAAAATCAGAAACTAATGGCGTTTTCTTTTCTCGCGATAATGTTGCATTTATTCTGCCCTGCGCCGGGGTTGCCAAATTTTTGTGTTCTTCTCTCAGCATATTCATAAGGTTGCGTGTTCTATTCTTAAAATGTTGCACTGTGATCCGGCAAAAGTGCGACATTTTCTGCGCTTGTGAAATTTTTAAGGTGGAATGCAAGATTATCACGAGAAAAGAAAACTCTATAACAGTGAGCGTTGCCTAGCGGATTTTTATGTATCGTTTGTAATTTATAAATAAAGATTTTGTTGAAATAGGGTCAGGGTTGCATTTTTCTTGTTCTGTTCTCATATGAAAAATGTAACATTTTCGAAGGGAGTATGGCAATATTTTATGTATGGAGTATGGAAAACGCCATAAAATAGTTATGGCTTTTAAAAATTATGGAATTTTCAAACTTGACATATATACTACATCGTCCGATTGCATACTTTTATTACGGCAAAGATATTAGGACTTTTTCCGTACTCGATTCAAGTAACTTGAAGTTGTTGGAAAGCGTTATTTTACAAATTTTTGAAGCTCGACAGAGAAGAATAAAATGCAAAATTTCTCTCTCTATTCTATAAAAATTCGTCGTTGCACGTGCAACGTTTTCATATACTCATACGAATTACTTGAAGTAAGTACGGAAACAGACCTAATGTTGAATTCTACAGGGTTAAAAATCTTGGAATAAAATTGAAACTTTTCTGTACTTTATATATGACTACACCAGCTTTGGTTTAAAATTTAGTACAAGCTTGTATTTAAATATAACAAAAAAAAAAAATATAACTAACACAGTGAGATTCGAACCAGTGACATCGAGTTTGTAAGCTCACTACGTTAACCACTGGGCTATTCGAAATATATATATAATATATAATAATGCGATATTCGAAACAAAAGCAATAAACAAGCATATGATCCTAATAGCCTAATATTGCTTTTCAGCATTGCAATATTTCTTTGGTTTAAATTTTAGTACAGAAAAATTTAATTATGGGTTAGTATCTGTGAAAGTTTAAATATTAAACCTTAAGGTTAAAAAATATGCAGTAGTATTTGATGTAATATGATGATACTTTTGCAGACACTTCACAAGTACTTACTAGCAACTCATCCAGTTAAGAATTAGAAGTGTAAGTAGCAGGGCCGTAGCCTGAATTTTTTACCCATGGGAGGGGTTTTGATGGACATGTTTTCAACTAGCAATAAATAACTCTTGCATCTATTTTGTTAATTTATTTAAAAAAATGCGTAAAAAGTAGAAAAACTTTCCCAAAAATTTGGAGTCTATTGTAACAGCTGACTTGTTTAGAACACAATTTTTTTTTTAGAAATAATCTCTCCTTTTTTACAAATCTAGTTTTTTATGTTGTTCAAAAATTTTGGGATTATGATTAATTTCAGTTACAGATTTTTGTTATTTGCTTTTTTAAGAAATTATGTTAAATCTATCCCCTAGCTCCCATATAGAGAATTTGATAACACAGTCCTTTGCGTTATGTGTGTGTGTGCCCCATAAACAAAGTAACGAACACTAGCTACCTGCACAACGTTGCCACGTTGGTCGCTTAATGCATTTGTTTGCTTACCAAAGCCGCTAAATATAATTAGTATGCAAATTTTAGCCATTGTGGAGAGTACAAAACGTTGTATTTGTGGTGAATGAATGGATAATGTTGTGGTTATAAGTGACGGCTTATGCAAATTTTAACACTAATAATAGCAACAACAACAACAACAACAACAATAAATGAACGCATGAATGAATGGGTGAATGGATGATTTGAACAAGAACAACATCAATGGCAACAATCACTAATCATAATACAAACAATGACAGTGAGAATGTTTATGCAAATCCTTACAATGAGCTGCTTAGAGTCGCATCGCGCATAACTACCTTAACTAACAAAGAAAACAATGTTAGATTATAATATGTAGGTGATTGACAAAAATCACGTTTTTCACTTAACAATATATAATGGAGAATAGCTATGTCTAAATGTATGAAATGTATTATATGCTTTTACCTAACTTGCTTCGTTCTTATGTATGTCCTCAAAATTTGCAAGCCATTTTTCTACAACTTGTTGGTATCCGATTAAGCTGAAATTTAGCATACTTATGCAAGTCCGGTGACAACGCGATATTTTGATAACAATTTTTTGCCACACCTCCTTTTACCGCCCACAAATCAATAAAAATGCTATCTCACTAAAACTACTGGGCTGATTCAGCTGAAATTTTGGCAGTAAATTTCCTTCGAGTAAAGGATAGTTAAGGAAAAATGTTTGCCACTCCCCCTTTTACCGCCCACAAATTCATAAAAATGGTATATCTCTAAAACTACGTGACTGATTCAGCTGAAATTTAAACAGTAAAGTTTCACCAAATAAAGCATGGGATTTATGGAAAATATTTGGTCACACCCCCTTTCACCGCCCACAAAACAATAAAAGTGCTATATCTCCAACACTATGGGGCTGATTCAGCTAAAAGTTTGGCAGCTAATTTCCTTCAAGTAGAGGATGTTTCAGGAAAAAAATGGTGCCGCACCCCCTTTTACCGCCCACAAATAAATACAAATGCTATATCTTCAAAACTTCGGGGCTGATTATAAGCTGATTATAACTTGCTTCGTTCGTATGTATATATGTATGTTTGTATGTATGTATGTATATCCGTCAAAATTTGCAAACCATTTTTCTCTATTTTGCAAACTTGTTGGTATCCGATTAAGCTGAAAATTAACATACATTTGTAAGACCGGTGACAATGCAATATTATAATACAATTTTTTGCCGCACCCCCTTTTACCGCCCACAAATCAATAAAAATGCTTTATCTCCATTAGTTTTGAAAATAAAAGATGTTAATAATAAACCTATAAGACTAAAAAGTAAAAAATAAATAAAAAGTAAAAAGAGATTTAAAAAAAAAAGCTTTTAGTTAAAAAAGGCGAACTAAAAAGAAAAAAATAAATTTGAGTGACATTTGTCGTATATGTATATAGTAGGTATATGCTATGTGCAGAAGAACCCCTCTCTTGGTTACTCATCAACATAGTATAAGCGTATGTAAATTGGTAAGTTCTAAGGACTTATATAAATTTAGAACTTTTCAAATACATTCATGTCTCAGTACTCAGTACTCAGTGGTTCAGCAGGTATTCAGTGTTTCCATTTTCATGTCTTTGAAGACATTCGGTGAATCATTACCGAAGTCTTACGACGGATTTGAGTGTCTGCCTACTCGATCACTAGACTTAAGTCTTAGTCTGCGGACAGAGTAAACGCTGATGCGAGCAGGCAGGCAGGCAGGCGCAGGCAGATACCTGCTCAGTATATAAGCCATGCAGAGTGAATGCGAGCAGGTCAGATCAGATCAGTGCGAGAAAAAGTTTGGGGTGATTATGATTTCCGTGGCCCCTCGATTTGAGTATGCAGTTTTAAAGTTCTCTTTGAGAAAATAAGATTCGCTGAAGGATAAGTCGTTTAGTTACCGAGATATCGATTTTTCAAAAAAATGTTTACTCAATGGAACCAATATTTAAATTCGGCTATGTCTTTGCTAATATTTGTCCGATTTGAATGATTAAGGTGTCATTCGAAAGATATGTAAAATGTTTTTAATATGAAATGAAAAAATATGGTCCTGCCTTTTACAAAATGTACTTTTTCTGTAAAAGGAGCCAGATAGACTTTTATCAAAAGTTGTTTGTTGTATTCTGAAGTACATATTGATATTTTTCCTAATTTTTATAAAAAAAGTGGCTCTGCCTTTTACAAATTGCACTATTTTTTTTAATGATACCCAAATTATCCCGATCGGTCATATATCCCTATCGGTTCTTTTAGTAAATTTGTTTTTGATAAATCGATAACTCGATAACTAATATATATATATATATATATATATATATATATATATATATATATATATATCGATAAATCCTTCAGTAAATCTTATTTTCTCAATGAGCTCTTCAAAACTGCATATTCAGATCTTGGGCCACGGAAATTGTAATTGTGCTAAAAGTTTGTTATTTATTTTTTCCCCCATTGCTTTCTATTTTGCATCTTCCGCTAATGGCGTTTATGAACAATTTTTATTTTCTATACATAAATAGCACTCTCTTCAAAAGAGCTACAACTCAAAAAATTTCATTTCCATTTATAGCAAAAAACAATTTTTTTCTTCAAGGGGCTCCATTAAAAAAAATAGAGACAAAATTATTTTTTTTTTAACTAAAGACTAAGAATATGTGTACAAAATTAAGATAGCCGATGTATATGATCACAAATAGTCTTACACGAAAAAGTTTATATGTAAACATTTTGAGTTGTGACTCTTTTGAAGAGAGTGTGCGATATGTTGTACCACTATAGAATTGCACTGAGAATTTCAAACTAAAATAAGCGTTTTCTTCGGTGGCTAGAAATGTTCCATTGGCCGATAAGATAACTCTCCAGAAATTTTATCCAAATCGGACACCGATAAAGTAAGGCTCACTGCGATTTAATCTTATTGAATTGGTATAAAGGGCGAAAATGAGGTGTTTCGTCATTAAAATGTGTATTGAAATTCTGTAAACTGATTAAATAATTCTGTACTTTTAATCAATAGAAGATTCAAATACCTGTACAACGTGTCATCGGTGAGAAAAAACGGATGAAAATTACCAGAGTTGTAATATTTTCGAAAAGATTATATTTTCTTTCTTGTTGTTATAAAAAAATCGTAAGAATCCAAATTTTAAAAAAATGCAATAAAATTTTGTTAAACAATGTCTTGAAACAACACTTAATACAAATACAAAAAATTGTGTCATTAATTTGAATAACTTGGTCGTTATGGCATTTTTTATTAGAAGAGTACCCTTTAGAAAATGTCAAGTTTGAGTACTTTACGAAAAAAATTCTCAAAAATCCAAAAATGCAAAATCTTAACCAATAACAATAATAATGCTTAAAGCATAGCCTTGAGAAACCAAAATCCTAAGAAGAAAGTTATAGCTGGTGAAACTTGATTTTTTGTTTTCTGGCATTTTGAACACAAAAAAAAACATAGAAAAAACTTATCATAAAAACGTTATATCTCATTTGAAATGACTTTACAATCAATACTTTTAAAATATTTTTGATTTGTGTGTTACAAAAATTTTGGAATTCAGGGGCTGAAAACATATTAGACTCTGGTTTACTGTTCAAAATATTAAAAAAATGCAAAACCAAGCAATTTAATTTTTATTGTTTTATATGTATTTCTTTTGTTTCGTACATGCCCAACAATTGCCCATTCGATCAATCTATCATTTTCGCTTGCACAACTTATCATGCACAATCTTAATCGACGTTAACCAAATTTGTCAATACCCACCAAAAACAACCCACACACAGACATAAACATGTGCGCGGTCGCTGCTGTTGATGTTTGTTTCGTTCAACGCGTTGTTGTTGGTATTGAATATATTTTGTTGTAATTGGTCTTGCCTGGTTTCTCGCAACAACCTGATCTGATCTGATCTGACCTGTCTGCTTCCACTCTGCACACTTCGAGCAGGTTTATATGAAATCGTATGAAGCGAGTTTTCTCGCATTGGGACAAGTAAGCAAACCTGCCTGCCTGCCTGCCTGCCTGCTCGCATCAGCGTTTACTCTGTCCGCAGACTTACCCACCCTTTATAGTTTAGTTTAGTTTAATTTAGTTTATTCGCAAACTCCATTAATGATAATAATACAATTAAAATTAATAACATTTCTTTGATATTATTTCATGCTTGAAACTAATATTCAATATTTAACATTTTGAATTAGAATAAATGGAAATTATGTTTAAAATTAATATTCAATATTTAACATTTTAAATTAATATAAATGGAAAATGGTAGTGACATTAATAGTGTATATAAATACTGTGCTAAATGTCACATATATGGAAATTAAAAAGAAAATTTTATGCTATGGAATACAAGCTATAGGTTTTAGAGACGGAAGAGAAGAGGAAGGAAAAGTGAAGAGGAGGAAATATTTGTGTGGTAGTAGAAGTTGATTTAATAAGTGAGCTGCTTGTAAATGTTACTGAAAAGTCAATTCTATTTCTTGTGAGTTAAAACCGAGAAGCCATGACTTAGCTTGCTTTAAAAAGGTATCTTGCTATTTCAAACACTTAATTGATGATGGAAGTCTGTTAAATAATCTACCGGACAGTATTTTTCTATAAGCTATCGTGCGAAAAGCAGGAACTGCAACATTATCGACATGTCTTAAATTATACGGCGATACTAAGTTGTTTTGTGAAATCTGCTTAGCAGAGAAGAATTGTTTAAATACTTTTGAATAAAATAGATGGCGAACGGGTAATATTTGAAGTAATTTAAAAAGCTCATGACTAGGACAACTATTGCCGACATTGCAGATTTTACGAATGGTATTTTTTTGTAGGACTAATAATGGCTTTATTTTATTAACATACGAGCCACCTCAACTGGAAATACCATAATTAAGTTTTGAATGGAAAAGACCAAAGTAAAATATTTTAAGAAGATTGGAGGACCAAAATTATGTAAGCATAAAGAATCTTTTTAAAATTGAGCGAAAACAAATTTTCAAATAATTAGTATGCTCACGCCAATTCAAATTGTTATCTATTATGACACCCAAGTATCTAAACTGGTTGACAGTTTCAATTTTAAAAAAACAGTCGCTACATTTTTTACTTTCTTCGTAAGTTGTTAACGAATTAACAGAATTAACAGACTAAATTTTTGACAATTAGGAGAATGATAAACAATTTCTACACTTAGAGAGACTGGATTAGAAAGATTAACAAACATTAGCTTCGTCTTATTACTAATTATTAATTTATGTTTTGCAAACCATTCTCTTAAAATATGTACATCACTATTTATATCACAGATAAGATCGAACTGGAAGCTTGTCTGGTACGTTATTCCTAAGTCGTCCGCAAATGCTGTTATTCGGCCACAAAAAGCTTGTGAAAAAAATTGAGTTTACGTTAATAAGGAATAGGATTGGACCTAATACTGAACCTTGTGGAACACCAAGATTAATCATAGTAGGTCTGCTAAAGGAACTGCCTATTTTTACTCTTTGAGTTCGGTGGTGTAAATAAGAAGCCAACCAATTATATATCTGATCTCTAAAGCCGACAGCAGATAACTTCTTTAAGAGAATGTCGTGATTAACCATGTAAAGGCTTTGGTGATGTCCAAGAATAAGAACGAACAGCATTGTTTGTCATCTAGGCCTTTTAACAAATAGGAGCAGAAGTCTAACAACGCCTCCTCTGTGCATAGGACAGTGCGAAAACCAAATTGTTTGGGATCTAGAAATTTATTTGCTACAAGAAAAGCTACAATTCTTTTCTTAATAGCCTTTTCAAATACCTTAGAAATTGCAGAAAGCAGAGAAATGGACCTGTAATTTTCTTTATTTTCTCTGTCACCTTTTTTAAATAGTGGAATGGTTGTAGCATTTTTTAAGTTTTCAGGGAAAACCCCGGTCAGAACACTTAAGTTAAACAAATGTGCCAGTATATCAGAAATATTGTAAGTAATGCCCTTTAAAAGTATATTTGAAATTTGGTTAAAGCCACAAGAATTGGAGTTTTCCAGCGAATTTATAATTTGTATAACCCCTAGAGCTGAAAAAACTTCTTTAGGTCAAAGAAAAAACTTCTTGAGGAAGACCTACACTCAACTGTGTGTGAGCAGATACAGGATGGTACTTCAGTGTCGTAATATGAAGCAATTGAGCTGAAATGTTGATTAACCGTAGAACACATAACCAAAAAATACCACGCAAACACATAACCGGGTACACGTGTACCCTTGACTTGTTTTTAATGATTTACAGTTACAATTGCAATTGTTATTGATTCAAATCGTTACTTCTTGAGTGCTCGTGCAAGTGAACATCGTAACATTTTCAATCGCGCCAATTAAAATAAATATTTTTTAAAAATGGCATCAAAATATCTGTGGTCACAAGGAATAACGACTAAATTCAAAGTATCGTAAAAAACGATATTTTAATTCCACAAACTACGACCCATTTTTTTGAAATATATAAACCATTAAAAAAAAAATAATTGATGCAGACACAAGTGATGATCAATTCTGGGCAAAAATGGATATCTGCATACTTCCAAAAATTGGCAATAAAGCATATTCCATATCGCTTTTTTACGATAGTTTGAGTTTAATAATTATTCCTTGTGACAACAGATATAATGAAAATCTATCTTCCAGTGCTTTCAAAGGTAACAAAAGAGAAATATTCCCACAAATTAAAAGTTTTTATGTTTTTACTTTTACAAATTGAGTGATGCAGAGAAAGAGGCTTACATTCAAACTATTTTTGACAACGTTGTGAACGATGAAGAAGATTCTTTTTCAGAGGACGAAAGAGAACAGGTGCTCAATGTAAGGAATGTCGAAATCTCTTATGGCGAAGAGCCTCCTGAAAACGAAGAATTCGATGAAGTAGCCTTGGACAACGAATCGGATGGCGAAAAAGAAGAAGAAGAAGACGAAGTGGCAACGATTAATCTGGGGGCCGATAAATTTGTGACACGTGACGGCACTGCATGGAGCTCCCAATCAAATGCCGCTCCTCAAGCATTGAAGCATAACATTGTTCAACAACACTGTGGTCCATTGAGACAAACCAAAATGATGTCAGTGGAACAAACGTTCAAGTGTTTCATGAATTAAGAGATGTGGACATTATTATGTGTTGTACCAATAAAAAGGCCAGAAATTCTTACAACGCATGGAGTGCAAGCCACCTCAATGCAACTCCAAAGATATGGGAAGAAGTGACGGTAGCAGAGTTATATGCCCTTTTTGGAATATTGATTATGGCAGGCAGCAGTAATGAAAGCGTTCAGGACTTATGGAGCGCCAGACACTCGGGCTGCACGCATATAAACGGATAAAGCTGCGATAATTATCATCATTGACATATGGACGATGATGAACAACAATCTCGCTTCCTTCTACAAGCCTAGTGAACATTTGACTACTGACGAACAACTTTTTCCCTATCGTGGCTGCACTCGTTTAACGCAGTACATCCATTCAAAACCTGCAAAATATGGGATTAAGGTTTGGTGGATTTGCTAGGCTACGAATTCTTTTCCACTGCAAGGGAAAATATATACCGGCCAAGCTGAATCTGGAAGAGAAACTAGGCAAGGCGAACGAGTGGTGAAGGATCTGGCCGCCAAATACAAAGGAACCGGCCGAAATATAACAATGGAGACCTTTTTTACAACATTGCCGCTAACAGAGCGCTTACTGTCCTGTGACTTAACGCTGGTTGGAAAGCTTTGGAAAAAGAAAACATTTATTCCGTCTGAAATGAAAGCGCAGAAAGATTGACCCATTGGTTCAACGTTATTTGGCTTCCAGAAAAGTTTGACAATCTGTTCCTAAGTTCCTCGCAAAAACAAAGCTGTGCTGCTGCTTTCATCTATGCACTGTGATAACTAGATAGCTGAAAGTGGTAAGCATGATATAATTGAATTTCGTAATAATACCAAAGGTGGCGTCGACATTATGGACGAGTTATTCTCAGAGTACACAACAAAGCGAGCGACAAAACGTTGGCCATTTTCACTATATTTCAACATATTGGACTTAACGGCCTTAGCAGCATATAAATTATATTACATGAACAACAACATGATCCCGCATTCTGCCAATAGACGAAAGCTATTCCTTAGGAAAGTGGCTGAAGAAATGTGCATGCCTATCATTGAGGAACGTGCACTTAATCGACAAATCACTCGACACTTCACGACTAAAATAGCGATAGAATATTATCTGAAACGACCACTCGAAACTATATGCAACAGTGGACCATCAACATCTTCTGTAGCAACCTCGAGGAAGCCAGTAACTGGATCGTGCTACTTATGCTACAAACAAAACGTAGAAGAAAAACGCGATAAACATGCACCAACTGCAAAAAACCTATGTGCCTGGAGCACTCGGTTACAAATTGTTTCTGCATCCTTTGTGACCGAAATAATTAATATATTTTTGCATAATAATTTCATTTGAAATTCGTATTCTTATTTCTTCATGTTTTTTTTTATATTTTCTTAATAAAAATTTCACGATACCTGTGAACATAACATATTCGCTTATTTTTTCATATGGGGTACACGGGTACCCTGGTTATGTTTTTTCGTGGGTGTTGACTTTAGGAGTTGCAGAACCACTGAACCGAATTTCATAGATGACCACTCATATGGCGCAAAAAGACCTAAATTTCTTAGATCCGAAGTTTCAATGCTCTAAAATAGTTGATTCTTCAGCGACAGCACTGCCTTTTAGCATCACCAGTACATGTTTGAAGCTTAGAGCAGCAGTAATTTTTTCGCGCCTTAAGTATTTCAATTTTAATCACATTGCTGAGGGTTTTGTAGTGGTTTTTCAGAGACGCATTTTGTGGATTTTTACGGCATTTCAGGCCAAGCTTGTTTTTCAGGTGTATTTTTTTAATAAGTTCACTGCTAATCCATGGTTTTGTTTTTTGATCATACTGTTTGGGTGGTGGTTTAGTATACGAGGCTTGATTAATATAAGATTTCAATTTATATAAGAAGGGTAGATACGCTTCTGTAATATTGTCTACAGCGTAAGCTTCTTGCCATGATTCAAAGCGCAAAACGGAATTTAATTCATCGAAATTTATACTAGATTTACTGTATCGAACGGGTTGTTGAATAGTTTCATGGCTAATATTTAAACAAAGACCAGTCATGCAATGGTCAGTTATGGCTAATCTTGTACTAATTTAAAGCCGCCGAACACATGATCAATGCAAGTCCCAGAGGAGGGTCTAGTTACTTCGATTAGGAACCATATTTTGTAAGTAAAGTGTTGTAATTGTCAACGGAGTCATTCTCCGCCAATATGTCGATGTTAAAATCGCCGATTACCAAAAGTTTATCAGAGTTGACATCACCTAGCAATTTGTCGAATTCCGGAAGAAAGAAGTTAACACTAAAATAATGCTTTCTATAGCAGCAGAGGAAGCTTAAAATTTCTGAGCCAATATTACATACCAATTTAAGAAGAATAGGTCAATTGTTTATTTTTCGAAAAGTATCATTTAAATTGATAAAGATAGTGATTTTAATATGAAAAACCAAATTGAAAACATATTTGTTCCATTTATTTGGATTTTATTTTAAAAAAATGAGTGACACAACAAAATTTCTGAAATCGCTTTGGGCTAAAAATTCGCCGGGTTTTAGGTGAATTGTGCACATTTTTAGCTAATTCAATCAATTTTCTATTTTTGAAACAGTTTACTCAGTATTGATCTTATCACAATATTTTGTATATATTCTTTTTAATTTTTGTTTTTTTTTATCATATATTTTTTACGAATACGAACTTTGTATGATTAGTAAAAGAACTCCAGTTATTTTTCCCTTTCTGTCTTAAAATCATATTCTTCAATTTGGGACTGTTATGCAAAAACTATTTATTTGGTGTAAATGAACCATGAAGTGTTTAACTAGAAACTTATTCGGTTTGTAACAGTTCTGTTACACGGCTGTACAAAGGGTTAATACGCATTGTGGATTCACTGTTAATCATTAGTTTGCTATCACTTGTCTTGAATTTAACATAGCATTGCGTGATATATGTACATCGGTTATAGGCGCCATGCTTAGAAATTCGTAGGATCTTGTAGGACCTTAAAGTATGTTCAAACCTACGTTCGGTCAAACATTTTTGTAATTTTTTTTAATTTTTTTTAACGAGCAAAGTTGTCAGCAGAATTGCGCAAAAGATTAAATCTTAGTTTTTAATTTCACATGTTATGATTTCATTCAAGCTCGTTCTGGCCAAAATATTTGATTAATACATCTTCTTAAACAACAATTCCATTTTTATTTTAATTTCAATATGTTCAAAATCGATACTAATGTTTTCATTTAAAAACTCATTTCCTAAAGTCCAAGTGTAGTAATTGATCGACCTATCTATGCACCTATCTGTTTAAAAAACTGATTTTTACTAAAAGTGCTGGAGATTTTCTTTCAATTCAACTTTTAAGCTAAACTTAAAATTCCCAGAGTTAAAGTGTTTTTTATGTATATACATAATTTACTTTTAAGAGCTGGTGGAATAATTAATCATCACATCAACATTTTCGAACTTGTACATTTTTGGTTCAGTTTGACAGAGTTGACATTTTTCAGGCTGCAGCGCGTTTTTCGCTTTAAACTTGTTGGCTTGCAGCTGCTGCATTTCAACTGCTGAAGCAACAAAAAACAACAAAACCAACAATTTCCACAACAAATCAAATTTGCATCAGAATTTCATTTATCTTACTTGTTATATTTTTTTTTTTTTTAGTTTTTCCTCAACGTAATGGATTTATAGACGAAAACTTGCGGTTCAATGGATTACTTTTGGCTTTTTTGTTGGATCATTTATTAAAGTTAGCAAAATGGTAGTTGCAAGACTGCAACCGTTGCAGAGTCATCGATTTGTTTTTCTATATCATAAAGTTTATGGTAATGCATACAATTGCTTTTTATAAAATCCAGAGCAGCTGTAACTACATGGTTATTACCCACATTTTTGCAGAACAACCTTTTTCTTAGTACTACATACATTCTCTTAATAATATTTCGTAGAAAATTAATGCAAACACATTTTCTGAATTTAATGGCCATTAAATGGACATTAAAGTCAAACGGGGAAACATATTTGAAACATGGGCATTAGGAAAATAATGAAGAAGAAAAAATTATATAAATAAATAAATTAAAAAAATTTCAGCAACACAAAAAAGGTTAAAAGCAGCTAAACTGAAGTGTTTTATGGGCTTAAGATATTATATACACACACATACACTGTTATAATGTATGTGTTTAAAGAAGGAATGAGGATGATTATTCATCACAAAAGATTTATGTGCATATCCATTCCTTTGAGTACATCTGAGTATGTATGTTGAAGACTTATGAGAGTTATATATGCAAAGAGCTTTAATAAAATTTAGGACCTTACTCAATTTTTTTTAGTTCTATCCCAAAACAAGATAATATGCATTAGATAAGAATTTGAATAAATTAAAAATATACCCTATTCAGAGATTAAAATATATATCCTGTAGCTTGTTTTATTTAACTGAATTAGTAAGAGAGATATAGAAAAGAGAAGGTAAAGATAATGTCTAAAAAATAGACACACAAATAAGAAGCATTAAATATTTTTCATGATTTAATAATAATAAAAAAGTGATAAAAAAATGCTAGACTAAAGGTCATAAAATGATTAACCAAAGAGGATTGGAACTCATAAAAAATCGTTGGATGAGATAAATAAGATTAATGTCGTAAAACGGACAGAAAATATTTTAATAACTTAAAAAAAAAAAGACTGAAAGACAATAAATAGTAGCAGAAAAAAAGTTTAGTAAACTAAAATAAAAAAACGCTTTTTACGATCTTACAAAAAAATTAGTACACTGCGTATTAAATTAGTTAATCTATTAATAGACTGGACTCAAATGTATACAAATTATCAAAATAATGAAATATAATTGCTCAAAACTACAAAATTTTTTATGCTGTACTTCGAAAATCTATCAAAATATGAAAATATATTTAAATTAATAAAAACAAATTAATTTCAAAAGTATGTAAAACTCTAATAAATATAAAGGATTTAAAAAAATATATCAAAATATGCAGTGATGTGCAAATAAATATGGACACCTGTATTTTTATATATGTGACCCAGTAAGTTAAAAGGGACCTATGGGTCGAAAAAATCGATTTTTACTGTTTTGGTGATTCTTATAGTAGACAACACGCACTTTCTAATGCAACAAACCAGAGCTTTCTAGCTGCATTAGTTTTGGCAGAAATTAGCTTCAAATTGGACACTTTTGATAAAAAAAAGTAAAAAAGAATTAGATGTGACAAACTTTCCTGCAATTGATTTAATTTGCTTGAAACTCGTCACTCAGGGGTTTTTGGGGTCGCTGATTACGAATCTGGAATTAGATTTTAAAAATTCAAAATGGCGGATCCAATATGGCGGATCCTATATGGTGGATCCAATATGGCGGATGATTTTGTTGTGATATTGGATTTACTTGAAACTTGTTACTGACAGCACTAACATCATGTTCCGAATTGTTTCCATTTTCACACAAATACAGTCTTTCCACTTTTTTAAACTCATCTTCTGAACACATTTTACCAATAAATAGAATTTCGAAACATAAAAACCCGATCTTGAAATGAGTAGATAACGTAGCGCGCAGTAAAAGAGTTAATAATTTAGTTCACTCACTTTTGAAAGAAAACTTCCTACTATTTTCAATTTTTTCACACTTCGAAATCACAATAGAACTGACAAAAGTTCCAAATTCTTCCTCCTGTATATTACAAAAACATTTAAATCAAAGCCTACTCCTTAAAAGAATGCTATTTTTACAATTCGAAAAAACTAATTTTGCCAATAACTAACATTCAAAGGTAATATTAATTTTATTTTTTAGAATTTTCCAAACAAATCCAATAATATAACAAAAATAGGCCGCCATATAGGATCCGCCATATTGGATCCGCCATTTTGAATTTTCAAAATCTAATACCAGATTCGTAATCAGCGACCCCGAAAACCCCCGAGTAACAAGTTTCAAGTAAATCCAATATCATAACAAAATCATCCGCCACATTGGATCCACCATATTGGATCCGCCATTTTGAATTTTCAAAATCTAATACCAGGTTCGTAATCAGCGACCCCGAAAACCTCCGAGTAACAAGTTTCAAGCCATAAAAGCGTTCACGCATTAATTATATACAAGCTGCCCCAGATATAGCATTACTTCTTTAGGGTGGTGATTCTTCTTGATTAGGCGAGTATAAACTTTATGGATGAGGAACACCCCCCCCCCCCCCTTCGGAGCTAGAAAGTGAAAATTTTAAAATATGTGTCATTACGTCTTACTCTATATTTAATTTATCTCTTAACTGTTCTGCAAAGTCAACAGCATCTTGAAAAAGAGACATGACCTTCAAACCAATGATGCAAAAACCGTGTTTTAATCATACCACACTTAAAGCTAACTGATTAACGTGTGAAAATTAAAAATAAAATAGTAGTTGTGTTTGCATTGAGTAATGAAGTAATATAGCAAGATCAAAAACTAAGTCAATAAAAACTTTATCATTAAAAACAAAATCTATATACAGGGTTGTCAATATTCGAAGCGCCCATCTGGCAACACTGTAACTTTCCGCAGTGATGCCAAATCGACTAATGACATACCGCGTTTGAAGCGTCATTCCAAGCAAATGTTTACAATGGAACAGTACACGCCACGCGAATGCTCTAAAATTGTTGAAATTTACATTCAACAAAACAAGTCAATAGTGAAAACTCAACTCAATGAGCGATTAAGCTCATTTTCAGTTGAACGGAATGGTAAACAAACAAAATTGCCGTATTTATGCCACTGAAAATCCACAAGAGATTCAAGAGGTACCTCTTCACGATGCAAAAGTCACTGTTTGGTGCGGCGTTTGTGCTAAAATGCTCATTGGGCCATTCTTTTTCGAAGATGATAATGGCCACAGAGTTACTGTCAATCAGGAGCGTTATCGCGATATGATAAACAATTTTTTCATGCCAATCGTTCGTCGAAAGCGTATCAGGCACTACTGGTTTCAACAAGACGGCGCGCCACCACACACAAGCCGCACTACAATCGATTTTTTAAAGCAATTGTTCCCTGGCCGTTTGATGTCAAAAAATGGTGATTTCGATTGGCCGCCAAGATCACCAGATTTAACGCCTCCAGACTTCTTTTTGTGGGGTTATTTGAAATCAAAGGTTTACGTCAACAAGCCAAAGACCGTAGAAGAGCTGAAAACTAACATCTGTCAAGAAATAACCGCCATTCCCATCGAAATGTTGAAGAAAACCATGGAAAATGCTGCAAAACGGGCACAATATGTCGTAGAGGCCAATGGCGACCATTTACGAGATATCATATTCAATAAATAATGTAAGCAAATCTACTTGAACTCAATTAAATAGTATTCATGACGAACAGACAAAAAATTGTGGTTTCTTTGATTTATTTAAAAATAAAATGGGCGCTACGAATATTGGCAACCCTGAGCTACGCCTTCTTTTAAGAAAATGTAAAAAGACTTCGAAACTACTGTCCCGATTGAGCTCAAATTTTGGCAGTGGATTTGTTTCGAGTACGAAATGGTTTAAGTAATAACTGACGCACCCCCTTTTACCGCCCACAAACATAAAAAAATTTGCGATGTCAAAATGCTTTGGAGTTATGGGTAGCATAGCCTCAAAATTCGGTATTCAACCACAATGTATACATGTCGTTTCACTAATGACATTTTATGTTAGTAAAAATTAAGGGGGGAGTGGCACTTCCGATACCAGCAAAACTTGCGATATCGGATAGTTTTGGAAAAGGGCGTTGGGCGTTGGGCGTTGGACGTTGGGCGTTGCAAAAGGGAGAGTGGCACCTCCCATACAACCCAAATTTGTGCTATCGAATAGCTTTGAAGTTATAGGTTGCACAGCATCGAAATTCAGTATTCGACCTAAATTTACACATGCAGTTTAATTGGTACCATTTAATGGGCGTTAGATAAGGGGGAGTGGCACCTGCCATACTGATCAATTTTTCGATAACGAATAGCTATGGAGTTATAAGTCACACAGCTATGAAATTCAGTATTCGACCATAATCTACAAATCTAATTATACTGATAACATTTTATGGTGTTGGACAAGTAGGCGTGGCACCTCCCATACAAGCCAATTTTGCGATATCTAATAGATTTGAAGTTATGGGCACACACCGTAAAAATTCAGTATTCGACCTTAATGTATGCATGCAGTATCATTAATAACATTTTATGGGCGTAGTTAAAGGGGTAGCGGCATCTCCTACGCAACTTAGAGTTTTGCTGTCGAATAGCTTTGGAATTATAGGTTGTACAGCGTCGGAATTCTGTATTCGACTTCAACGTACACATGCAGATTCATTGATTACTTTTTACGAGAATTTTTAAAGGGGGCGTGGAACCTCCTATTTAACCCAAATTAGCGATATCGAATAGCTTTGAAGTTATAGGTTGCACAGCGTCAGAATTCAGTATTTGACCTCAACTTAGACATGCAGTTACATTAATTAGATCTTATAGGCGTAATACAAGGGGGAGTGGGCCCTTCCATACAACCCAGATTTATGCTACCGAATAGCTTTGGAATTATTGGTCGCACAGCGTCGGAATTCAGTATTCGATCAAAATTTATGCATGCACTTTCATTGGTAACTTTTTTGGGCGTTGAACAAGGGAGAGTGGCACCTCCCACACAACCCAAATTTGCGATATCGAATAGCTATTGAGTTATTGTCGCACAACGTCCGAATTTAGTATTCGACCTAAATGTACACATGCCGTTTCATTCACTCCAAGGGGGAGTGGAACCTCTTATTTAACTCAAATTTGCGATATTGAAAAGCTTAAGAGTTACAGATTGCAGAGACTTGGAATTCAGTATTCGACTTCATATTCACATGCAGTTTTACTGATAACATTTTAAAGCGTTTTTAAAGGAGGCATGGCTTCGACAATTTAACCCAAATTGGCGATATCGAATAGCTTTGGAGTTATAGATCGCACCGTTTTGGAATTGAGTATTCGACCTCAATGTACACATGCAGTTTCATTCATTACATTTTAAGGGCGTTTAAAAAGGGGACGTGCAACCTCCCATACAACCCAAATTTGTTCTGTCGAATAGCTTTCGAGTAATAGGTCGCAGAGATTTGGAATTTAGTATTCAACTTCATGTTCACATGCAGTTTTACTGACATTTTAAAGCGTTTGTAAAGGGGGAATAGCGAGAGTTCAGTATTCGACCTCAATTTACACATGCAGTTTTACTGAATACATTTTATGGGCGTTGGAAAAGGAGCTTAGCACCTCCAATACAACATAAATTTTGCGATATCAAATAGCTTTCGTGATATAGGTCGCACAGCGTCGGCATTCTGATTTACACATGCAGTTTTATTGGTTTTATTTTATGAGCGTTGTAAAAGGGGGCGTGGTACCTCCCATACAACCAAAAGTTTCGATATCGAATAACTTTAGAGTAATAGGTCGCATAGCATCGGAATTTAGATTCGCAAGCAGTTTCATTGGTAACATTTTATGGGCATTAGACAAGGGGCATACAACTTAAATTTGTGCTATTGAGCAGCTTTGATTTATAGGTCGCACAGCATCTGAATTAAGTATTCGACCTAAATTTACACATTCAAGGGAGCGTGGCAGCAACGCGTTACATCATATACATCATTCAGCTAGTTACATCATAAAAATATTAAAAAAATTTATTCAATATTCGAAATTTTTATTGTCAAAGTTAAATTAAAAATTTTTTTCTAGAATGTAGTTGCTCATAACCAGGGCTAGGATACGTCATATTTTTTCTGCTGCTTCTAAGACATTTCCTGCTTATTTAAAACGTACATTTATGTTTCCAAGTGCCAAATGCCAAATATTTAAAAGTTTTTAGAACATTTTTTCGTAATTTTTCATCGTTTTCAGTTTTCAGGTAATTTTTTATAGATTTATGGCATTTTTTTGGTTATTTTTTTGGGAGTTTTAAGTTATTTTATTGTTATTTTTGGAAATTTTTAATTTTTAGAACATTTTCGTTTTTTTAGGTCATTTTAGTGTAATTTTTAAATAATTTTTTTTTGTTTGTTTCTTCGTACTAAAAAATGCCAAAATGCAAATTTTTAAACATACTCCTTTAACATTAGGGTCCCTTCAATCAAAAACATTTACTCTCGACAATGGAGTAGCTTTGTTTATAAACTTTAATGAAAAAAATGCTCTGCGCGTGGTGAATCTGACGAAAGGGTACACTCACAGAACTGGCGATGCTATCAAAACTTCGCTTCTTCTAGCCGTAATATTACGGTTCTCAAAAAATTTAATATGCGAGGCTCTGACAACTTCCACAAGGGCTGTTAGATTCCTGTTTAAGAGATGCTCTGCCGGTTTTGACAACCTCACAGAAAGTTGTAAGAACTTTTAATGGTGAGAGGAATTCGGTTTTGATAGCCGAATTGTGGTGAGGTCATAACAACGCCTTTTGCGATGGTGAGAGGAATTCGGTTTTGGCAGCCGAATTGTGGAGGGGTAATAACAGCGCCTTTTACGATGGTGAGAGGAATTCGGTTTTGACAGCCGAGTTGTGCAGGGGTCATAACAGCGCCTTTTGCGATGGTGAGAGGAATTCAGTTTTGACAGCCGAATTGTGGAGGGGTCATAATAGCGCCTTTTGCGATGGTGAGAGGAATTCGATTTTGAGAGTCAAATTGTGGAGGGGTCATAACAGCGCCTTTTGCAATGGTGAGAGGAATTCGGTTTTGATAGCCATAAATCCTTATGTTGAGGTTGTCAGAATTTTTTCCATTTAAGCTACTTACCTCTGCGCTTTTAAGGTTATCACCAATTTCTTAATGCCGTTTGCAAAATAAAAGTGTTATTTTTAAATATTTTTTAATTTTTATTTCAAATCATTTGAAAAATATTACTTTTTTGATCAAATAAAAATAAAATTTTAATTGTTCATAGAACTTTACAAACTATTTTTTTTAAATTTTTTTTTATGGAACTTTAAAAATCGCATATTATAAACGACAAACCATTAGCATGCATCTGAAACATGCTTACAAATAGTCCTAGACAATGGAATTGTAAAATAGTCCATGCCTTTTTAAAAACAATAGGCATAATATTTATTATCAAAGTAAAGCGATTATCAAAGTAAATACCGATTAACTTTAATAGCAATTTTTTTAATATTTGCCAACAAGCACGCTGCAAAGCCAAAACTAAAATGGAGAAATTTGTCTTTTGTGGTTTTAGTATCTTCAGTAAAAGCGTGAAAACCGTATTGAGGCTACAATAGCCGTATTAGAGTTTCTCTACACGCAATATTTAAAAGTTGGTTGCAGTAGCCACAATACTAAATGTATCACAACTGTAACCACAGCTCTTGTTTTCAAAAGACGCTCAACATAATTTTTGTTTTTTTTTATGATTATTGCAGATTCAATTAGGGCTATGAGAGCTCTCATAAAGTGCTTGCAATAAACTTTCAGCTAAGGTGACTTCATTTCATATATTATAACTCTAGTATGGCTACTACAGCCTCATCTTTTTCATGGCAGCCGTGTACAAAATTCAATATTTCCCTGTGTGTATGTAAAAAAATGAAACAAGTGTGAGATAAAAACTCAGGATATGCTAGTATAAAATAAGTTTTCATTTAGTAATGTTTTATTTTTAAGGCTAAATTTTTTGCGTTTTTTAGGTATTTTTTGTCAGTTTTAAGGTCATTTTCTGCAGTTTTTAGGTAATTTTTGTCATTTTTTTATTTAATTTGCTGCAGTTTTTTAGGTCATCAAAATCCGAGCCCTGCTCATAACTTTCTTATATGTGGTTTTATGCAAAATGTTTTATAAACAACTTGAATGTATGTCTATGTATTTGGATATGTTTGTATGGGGGTATGTTTGTATGGGAGTATGTTTGTATGGGGGCATGTGTGTATATCCCGTATAGACTCCAAAACGGCTAAACCGATCTTTATGAAAATTTCAGGGAAAATTAAGCAACATTTGGAAAGTGTTCCTGTGATGTTTGGTGTCGATGGGACAAGGAGGCGTGGAACATCCTTTATAAGCAAAATTTGAGCTATCACCCACAGACCAAAAAAAGAGATATATGTTAGGATATATTAGTATTGATCGAAAAAAACAAAAATTTGTTTTTAAAAAGCAAAGGTAATAAAAAAAAGTAGCTTTGTTCAGATGATTACTATCGGCAATTGTACAAAAAATGGACGTGGTCGCATCTTATTGCTCATTTTCTCGAATAACGCATAAATCAAAATTTTTGGGTTAATTATGCAGAAGTGTTCTTTATATCATGCTTCCTATTATGTAAAAATTTCATGATATTATTTTGAATATTCTTCGCGTGAGAATAGAAAATGCCTCAATCTTTTCATACATGCAAATTGACTTTTTTTTTGAGTTATGACATTATGAAGTTATTCAAGCAAATCATGCCAATTCTGGTGCTGTACTTTTTTATAGTAAAACTCAGTATGTAGAAGCACAAAGTGACGGTCACTATACATAAATGATGCCACGCCCACTTTTACCGCCTACAAATCAATACAACTTCTATATATCAGACTAATTTAGAAAAGCAGTTTCACTGATAACAATTTATTGGCGTTTAACAACGGGTTCATTATAATTATTAGAAGACCAAAAGACACTGAAGTATTAAAAACACGTACTAAAATACATAAATTTATTTTAAAAATTTAAAATCCAATAACAACAAATTAACTTAAATAATAAAATAAACAAATTATACTAATAATAAAAACTTTAAAATCAAATGACAGTAAAAATACACAAAAATATGCTTATTTAGCTCAAAACAAAACATAATTACAAATTTTACAAAACTGTTTTTAAAAAATAGTCAGAATCCCAAAAAATACAAATTAAGTGTATAAATAGTTTTACATCAAATATATATATATATATAAAAATATTTATAAATAATCATAAACAAATTATTTTGAAAATTATAAAAATACTCCTATAAAAAAATTTTTATATACTGATTTAATATTATGTTATATACTTTGAATTATTATAATGTCAAAAAAAACTTAGGGCACATATCCACATCAATATATATAACAAACTGAAAATTGAATAATGACAAAACGACTAATAATATAAAATAAAGAAAGCTTCATACTAAAAATAATTAACATACAAAATGTTAATAATAAAAATATACAAAAAAAAAAATACCTAATTTGCTTAAAACAAAACATAACGGCAAATGTTCAAAAATTGTCAACAAACCAAAAAAAGGTGTATTCTGCTAATTGTATAGCAAATATGTATGCAAATATTAATCAATAAAAAAAAATTATTTTGTTAATTATAAAAATACTCTTATAAAAAAAAAGAATTCAGAAAATATAAAAAAATAGTAAGAAAAAATAATTATTAATATAAAAGAAATTTAAGTTACTGAAACACATAAATATGTATACTAGGGCGGTCGATTTAAAAATCGCCAATTACTCGATGAAAATCGTATTTTAGGGATCAAAATAAGAAACTTCGCCCGAGGAACTATACCTCTAAAACGAATTCTAATGCCCCAACTTTTGACTTTTGTCCCGTAGAGTCAAATTTTGAAAAATCCCTCTTTGACCCTTTTAGAGTGCCCCAATCGAGTCCAAATGTATGACCGACCCCCACTAACTTTGGAGGGCCGATTCACCCATACCAGTGGCTACCCCATTTCACAGATTTTTTCATGTAAAGTGCCAAAAATTGTGATTTTTTAAATGTTTGTATGGGGAACCCCCCAGGGGTTCCAGGGAGTGTGTCACTGGCATGGTTGGATCGGCCCTCCAAAGTAAGTGCTGGTCGGTCATACATTTGGACTCGATTGGGGCACTCTAAATGGGTCAAAGAGGGATTTTTAGAAATTTGACCCTACGGGACAAAAGTTGGCGCATTAGAATTCGTTTTAGAGGTATAGTTCCTCGGGCAAAGTTTCTTATTTTGATCTTTAGAATACGATTTTAACTGAGCAATGGGCGATTTTTTTGCCTCCCCACAAATCGACCCGGCTAATGTACACAAAAAAAAATAAAAATTTATTAACAATAAAATGACATAAAAAGAGCTTAATACTAAAAGTAATGACATAAACGTAAAACACTATTAGTTAAACTAATTAAAAAAAAATTGATTTGCTAAAAACAAAACACAAAAACAAATTCTACAACACTTTTTATAAAAAATGGTCTAATTTCCCAAAAATACAAATTAATCTAAGACATAAAAAAATACATACAAGCCCACAAAAAACGAAATTCTAAAAAAATAGGAAAACTTCTATAGTACTCAATCAATTAAAGTACTCAAAATTGAACATATTCTGGCAGTTGAATATTAGAATGCTGAACATTTTAATATAAATTTATTTCGATTTCATTATCCGAACATTAAACATTTATTTTTTTTTTATTTTCATTTACTTGTAATCAGCCTTTTAATTTAGTCTAATTTTTACATGTGGAATAAGAAAAAATTATTACTTATTAGAAATAGTGACTAAATATACGTTGACGTTCTTATATACAAACACATTTATAGCTTTCAAAATAAATTCAAAAAATAGTTTCAAAACTATCGTCTATATACTTTTCAGTCGCAAAATACACAAAAACAATCTGTACTCGATACAGACACTAACTTATATATCTATTATTATTCAAGATTATTTTAATCTAGCAACGATTTGCAGTACTCTGTGCAAATTCGGTTTCATCTTTTGAAGGTACGCACGAATTATTGTATAGTCCCACTGATATTTTTTTTATTAATATTTTAGTAGAGAGCCCATTGATTATGATTTTCTTACTCATTGCCAAAAAATTTAAAATAAATTAGGTGTATTTTAAGATATCCTTTGACTAAAAATTATGTTCTGCAGATGCTTTTTATTACTTGCTGGTCATCCTGCCATTCTGTCATCCAGCCTTCCTGCAACATGATGACCATAATTACAAGTTTTCCTCCTCATCTAATTTTCATTAATCTTAGACGTAGATTAGATCTATTTAATTTCATTAATCATGTAACAATAAACGGCAGCAAAAAAGTTTCCTAATCTACCCAAAAACATCGTTAGTCTCTGCGCCAACAACACGTTTTCACTTCGTCTATTTAATAAGCTTGGTTCGAGGCAGGCAAAAGGATGGAGAAAAAAAAACTTTAGACAAGAACTGAAAAATGGTGGGTAATGAAAAAATTAATTATGATAGGAAACTGTTATGGTTGTAGGAAGTGAAGAATGAAACAAAAAACATGAAAATAATTTCAGCGACAATTTATTTACATTTTGCTGCATTAAAATTGTTATAAGAGGGGCAAGAAATTATGCAAATTATATAAAGAACATCACGTTCCAATGTTTTGATATAAATTTATGATTAATAAAAAAAAAGTAGCTCTTAACTTTTTGATTGATGTTGGCTTGACTTTTCTTCATCGTAGCAAGGCGCAATTGAAACGTTACATTGCTGAATCATTTTCTAAAAACAATGTGACACTTTTCAATGTCAGTTTTCATTAGTGAGAAAGCATAAACGTGGAGTTTAACGTCAAGATATGTATATTTGAAATTAAATGTTTGAATATACAGTGGTCAACAAAAGTCTACATATCGCTTATATTCAATATGACCTATCTAAAAAAAAACTTTTTTCAGGAGAGCAAAAAAACCGTTTAAATCTTTTAGTGTACAAATATTCACCAACCAAAGTACCATAATATTGCACTAAATTAGGATCGGGTAGCAGCGGTACACTTTCGTAGCAGAGCGTGGAAAATTTTTTTAAGTACCCCTTGCCCACAAACAATAGTGGTTTAACCCTTATAATGGAAAACATTAAGTCAATTACTGTAATAGTTTGAATTCTATTAAGAGTATTTTTATTTATGTTACTATAAATACTGGTGTCATGTGTGGAGTGCATATCATATTAAGCATATAATAAAAATGTCTTTAAAACTAATTATTAACATGCTACACTCAAAACATTTATTAGTAAAATTTCTACGAATGATATTAGTAAAGGATATATTCGCACATTCTACAAATATTCGTACAATATACAAATTATTTGTATCGTGATATTTTTACGAATCCATTCGTAAAATGTTTCTTATACCTGATGTAGTATCTACGAATAAATTAGTTTTATATACTAATGATATTCGTAAACAAAATTAAACAATTCGTATTAGTGCTTTGTACGAATGACTGTGTACATATAAATAATAATATTCGTAAATTTCTCGTACGAATAATTTCGTAATTTCTTTCATTACATTCGTAGTATTTACTAATGCTTTCGTACTATTTACGAATGAAAAATCATATAAGTAGAAAAAATTCATTCGTAGGCTGGCAGTACGAATTATTAGTTGAATGTACGAATTATTAGTAGAGTTTAAAAAATTTTAAAACCGAAATACTCATTTTTTTCATTTGAAATAATCAATCAGTTGAAACGTAATATTTTGTACAGCGCCGGTAAAACAAATATGTCTCTTTAAAAAATCTTTGCTTATTTACTAACAGTAGTCCCAAACATGTATCTATTAATTTAAATTGTTTTAGTAAAAAGATAAGTGAACAATTAAAATTTATTAAAAGAAGCACCAGGAATAAGAATAAATGATCAGATAAATACAGTTATCAGGGGCATCTGCTAATTGCGAAAAAGACGAGGTGAGTACCATTTGTTTTATTTTGATTATGTGTGGATGACAATTCTTGAAAACATTGTCGGTTATGATTTGTAAGTTAGCTTAGGTAGTTTTTTCTTATTTATTTCTGAAATTTTACTTAACTTTTACTTTTTGAATATTTTTTCAGCGTTGGCCTTTATTGCTGCATATAAATATTATTTATGTATAATTTAAATATTCTGAATATTATAATTAACTGAATATCCAATTATTTATTTATTTTATATATTTATAACATTGGTCTGTAGTTATATGTGTAACTGAAAAATATACGTATAAATGTTCTTTTGGAGGTGGCAGTAATCAACACTCACAGAACTAAACCCATTGCCGCAACCGAAAAATTGCCCTACTAACTTGCCACAATTGCCACAATTGCCACAATCGCCAATTTCCCAATTGAGCTAATTGCGTCATTCCGTTGCGAGAACGGAACTGCAGACAAGCTTTTGAGCCATTCGGTTGTGCACAACGAACTGTTTATCGCGCTTATTAGATGTCAGTTATATGAACCGAGTCTTCCCATCGTTTCGACTTACGAGTGTGAAAAATAAACGATGAAAATAAACATGCTTTGTTGATGCTAATTTTGCAAATTTGCATATTTTTAAGAAGAAATAAATTAGATTTATTTCAACTGCACAAGTTTTATTTAATAAAAATTGAATCACTTCACTTTGAACACTTAACCAACCACTTGCAGCGAGAATACCGACCGAACCATAAACAAAGGCGCGACGAGCAACATAGCGAGTGTAAAAATCAAACGACGGAAACAAGGATTGCTTTGTTGTTTCTTATTGTACATTTGCAGTTATTTAAGAAGAAATTAATTTAATAAATACAGACTGCACAAGTTATATATATTATATATTAGATAAAATATATTTTTAATTAATTCCTTTACCTAAAAACACTTCAACAACTTGCACCGAGAACACACACTAGAAATCAACCGAATACTGAAAGAGGAACGAGCAACACAGCGAGCGTGAAAAAAGCGACGGTTGTGGTTAAGGTGACCACATGTAAGTTATTTTTATTGACTATTCGTCTGTTGCAATTGACTTTGGTGGCGGTGCAACTGAATATTGAAACATCGTTGCAATTCGGTGGTAACGCAAGAAAAATTCTATTGACAGAATTGACAATGCGGATATTTCAACTACTCCTTTTATCCGTAAATCTGTAATTGTACTGGTCAGTTGTTTTGGATAAATTGAGATTGCTTAGACGGGAAGTAAGTTGAAATGACAAATTCCATTCAGTTCTTGCAACTAAAGCATAAATATTTAATGTTAACCGAATTGTTATTTAGGCATAAAGTTACAATAATAAACTAAGCATTTACGTCAGCCGAAAGTCGATTATGCTTATTTAATAACAGTTAAATAAACAGAGCGAAAAGGTACATCACTTCTCGGGAAACTGTACAACAAATATCGAAACTGGAAAAACAACCTTACTCGAAAAGCAATATTTACTGGCCCTACAAGTAAAAAGGCAATAAATTATGAATATAAAGTTATAGAAAACGAAGATGAGCACATTAGAATGCTGAAAAACGGTTTCCATGTGATTTCCTACGGTGAAAAAAATGGTGCATTGGGCTGCATGCGCTGCTACACAGTTGAATTCGATTAAAGACATTGAAAACTCATCGAAGCAAATTATTGACATTTGGCCCCAAGTATAAAACTCCAGATGGTTTCCGTTTGGTAAGCTAAAAATTATTTTAATAAAAAAATTCGTGGTTATATTGCTATAACATGACGTTTTTTAAGATTGATTCGGACTTTAAGTTCATGTTCGGATCATCAAAGGATGGAGCTCTGTAGCTCGTTCCTGTTAAAAAAATCGGCAAGTTACCGATTTGTGTGACGTCACGAGTTATCGATCCCTAGTTACCGATTTCGTGACAACTAATGTTTCTGTACGTTTAAATCGGTAAAAACTCGGACCGTGATGAAAAAGAACACAAATTGAGAAGAAAAGTTGCGAAATTGAGTCAGATGACAAGCAGCTGTTTACTCGAATGTATTATTTTAGTATTATATATTATATTTTTCACTTTATAACAAATAGGTCTTGTTAATAAAAAGTGAATATTTGCAGTTTAAGAAAATTAATTATGTTATAATGATGTGTGTTAATGGTTGCGGTTGTAAATAATGTAAATAATTTTACACTAAGTGCTGTGCTGCAAAAACTTAGCAAATATATGCAACCGGTTACTTTTTCATAGCTCAAACAAATACTGTTTTGCTAAAATTTTTAACTTTTATGTAAGTAGCAGAGATCTGCAACAAGTAAATTGAAAATCAAGCTACTTGAAAAAATATCAAGCTTTGAGTTGATATGCAGGAATTTGATTTATTTTTTTCCTTACAATTCGCGACTGGCTTCTGAAAAACGAATCATATGTCTGACGTGATTCTATTTTGTTTCTACTCCATATGAGTTGGTGGAAAAAGTCAAGTTTTCTACTTTTCAACTCTGATTTCGACTATATGCGACTGACGATCGTTTGTTTCGTTGTTCGTTTCATTTATTATGCAGAGTTCGTGTAACTTTTTTCCTGTTGTTATTGCCATAATATTAGGTGGCAACCCTATTTCAAAATATCATAATTTGGAAATTTTGACAATGGATTCGGATTCAGCGACCCATTTTTGGTGTACTATTTTTTTGCCAGCCCTGAATTCATATTTCAGCCCTGAATTCATAAAACTACAAAAAATAAAGGAGGCCTACAAAAAATTAATTAGATGGTGGAGGAAAAATTAATCCACCATCTTGAATTTTAAAATTCTGACTTTAGATTCAAAATCAGCGATCCCTTTGCACTGATAAATGATGTTTAAAACTCTTAAAAATACATTATATTAGGTGGCAGCCCTATTTCAAAATTTCATATTTTGGAAATTTTGACAATGGATTCGGATTCAACGACCCATTTTTGGTGTACCATTTTTTTTGCCAGCCCCGAACTCATAAAACTACAAAAAATTAAGGTGGCAACCCTAACCACCATCTTGAATTTTAAAATTCTGACTTTAGATTCGAAATCAGCGAATCCTTAACACTGATAAATGATGTTTTAAACTCTTAAAAATACATATTATTTGGTGGCAATACTGTGGTAAACATTTATGTCACAACCCTAACCTCCATCTTAAATTTTAAAGCTGTGACATTATATTCGAAATCAAATCCGTTGTCAGTATTTAAAAATAACAAGATTTCGCAAAAATAATAAAAAATCAAGGTGGCAACTCTATCCGCCATCGTAAATTTAAAAGTTTGACATCATCTTCGAAACTTCCTCTTCACTGAGTGCACAGACGCTTAAGCTCTCTCTAAACAAGCTCATTGAATTTTTTGGATACTTGCTTTAATTGGATACTTGCCTTCAATTTTAAGCTTTTCAAGCTTTTTGCCGAAGGCATCAAGCTTTCCTTTACTTGAAACTTCGTGCCGTTCGGTTGTAAGCTAGCATACTTGCAAGTCGCAAGCTGTCGTTGGCTTATTTATATTCAATTACAAGCTATACTTGATTCAAAATTATCAAGCTCAAGCTAGCTTGAACTTGTATTTTAAGCAAGTACTTGAAATAGAGTTTCAAGTAGGCTTGTGCAGTTCTCTGGTAAGTATGCATTATTTATAAATTGTATTACCTTTAAAACTAAAACTTTTTTAAGAATAACAAAATATTTCAATCAGTAAAAAGTTCAACTTATATGAAAGTAACCATTTTTAAAGGTATATTTCGAATACTTATAACCTAATAATACACAACATTACTGTTATTAGATAAATCGGTAGAATTCTCACTTGCCACAAAGCCAGTGATAAAAGTGACACATTTTTATCGATTCACTTTACGTACAGAAACACTTTTTTTAAAAGGTTCCATTGAAATGAAATCGGAACATGTGACAGCTTATCGATTTGGAATGAACGAATCAAACAGAAATCGATTCAGATTCATACAGAAACATTGCAAGTGAGAATGACGTCAGAGTGACGTCAAATCGGTAATATGAGTCGGTAACTACGATCGCTACGAGTTACAGGAACGAGCCACTGGAGTTCTTAAATACATTTTGCACTTTGTTGGTAAATGAAGTCCTTCCCAAACATATTTTAAAATTTTAGAGCTCTGATGATATCAATTTGTTAAACAAGTTGAGTGCAGAGTAGAATAATTTAGAAGAAGGTAATTATTTATTACAGTAAAAAATAAAGTTCAATATTTAAACAGAATTAAAAATAACGATTTTTCTATTCTTAAACGGGAGTATGTCAAAATCGATACAATAATTTTTGACTTCGGTTTGGTCTCAGATTAAAAAAAAATATTAAATTTGTTGAGTAGTGTTACTTGCTTTAGTAATTAAAAGTTTCAGTGACCTCAACTCCATAAAAGTGCTTT
Organism: Dichetophora obliterata; assembly: GCA_963920525.1. Classification (NCBI taxonomy): domain Eukaryota; kingdom Metazoa; phylum Arthropoda; class Insecta; order Diptera; family Sciomyzidae; genus Dichetophora; species Dichetophora obliterata. The sequence continues at coordinate 56,289,283 of OY986437.1, forward strand.
TGCCCAGGTAAGACGAAAGGGTATAAAGAACCTTTTTGGAGTTGCGGTCACTTAAACTTTTAATTTAATATTTTTCAATCACACCACTTTACTGAAAATAATATTTGCATTTTTTCTATTTGCTTAAACTTTAGATGCAAATCGATTATTGCATTCCGGCTAATTCAAGTATTGTTACCATTTTTCAGAATCAGGAAAAAAAGCAATTGCTTCCTACAATAAGCTTTCACTACAAAGAAAGAATTTTATACCTTTAACAAGTCCCGGAATTCATTCATTCTGGTTTGTCGAACACTAATTAAATGCAAGGAAATGTATGATTGCAAAGTGGTAGCAGAAAAATCGGTTGCAACGTATATTTCTGCAATTGTATCCATTTTCGAACCACAACATTTTATGGTAGATTTGGAAAATATATCCTATAAATTCCTTAAGTTTTCCAAAGCATTGGGCGTATGCTTTAAGGCATATTTTATTTTTAATATGCAATACCCAGAAGCATCGGAAAACATGTGGGAGTTTTTAAATAAACAATTTTACCAAATGGCAAGTGGCAGAGCAAAAACAAATCCCACAACTGATGCTTTTTTGCATGAGATTCAATGCAAGTAGATACTTTTTCGAAATATTTTTAATGTTAACTGTAGGCTGGGTCAATTGTTTTTGTCAAAAAGCGTATAGAAAAAACGTAATTTACGAAGAATTCTAAGAAAACTTCCCCAAGAAACTATGGGTCTAAAATAAAAAACCTAGCTCCCGCCAAGAGACATCAAAATTCGCATTTGTAAAAATTTTAAAACAATCGTAGTTTTATTGAAAAATTTTTTTATATGAAAGAAATGCCATATATTTAATTTATATTGGCCTTATTTCTGCTTCATCTTTTTAAGCCAAATTTTAGAACATTTTTTTTTTTGTTAAATTTACGCAAAACTTAAGTTTGTAATGTTATTGAACAATCAGTGAGAATACAGCTTTTTTTAAATTCACGTTTTATTTTATAAATTCAGGCAACAGAACGTCTTAAATAAAAAAAAACGGGATTTATTTTTTAAAACATTGAAAAAGGTCTTAAGTCTTTTTTACAGTCCATTCGAGGTGTTCGGGTACGACTTTCTACAGTTACTGCTATAACATCATCTCGGTTCTTTGCAATTACGCGTCGGGAGACATGCGTTAGCAACTGCACACATCGCTCGGTTCCCTGAATGTGCGATGGAATTCTTGGATCTGGCAGTGGTATTTCATCCGAATTTATGTACTCCAAGAAGTGCTCTTTAACAATCACTATATGAGATTCTTTTTCTACTCTCGGATGGTATTTTCCACTAATTTCTTCACGTGTCAGTGCGGAATTTTTTCTGCCATCAAAAGAAAAAGCTAGTAAAGCTGAATCATTCTGCTGCATGCGACGAACGTAATCCCTGCTTTTAAGTTTTTCACGAGCTACTTTGGATTTATCCATAATTATTGGTTCCCCATTTTCATCAGTAAAGCCAATGTCTTTAAATAAAGCTGTAGCTAAACACGAGGCAACTCTGTCTGAAATACCAAATCGATCACACATCATGGCGAAATTAATTGTGTCATATCGTTTAGCGTATGGTCCCCTTTTGCGCAAAATCGGCTCTCTTGCAGCTGGCATTGCAAGCTCGATTTCAGATTCGACGTCCATTTGTGAAGTGTCAGGCCTATACGAAGGATCAAAGCTAACAGGGAGATTACTTGACTGTTGATCTACGATATTTAGCACGCATTCGGGAATTGTATTCTTTCTGCTGGTGTGTTGGTCAATCATGAACGCTTTGAGATAATCCGGAATTAATCCACAGTAGCATGGCATTGTTTTTTTGCAACTGCATTTACCAATATAAAATACATCATTCAACGTTGACTCAAATTCTGAAAATGTATTGATTCTAGATATGTTTTTAACTTCTTTATGGTACTTATTGAGAAATGTTTTAAGCTTTTTTAAAATGCTTTTTTTATTTATCAGCGTAATATTAATTTTGTTCCAAATTTCAATTATTTTCTCTGCAATTATCGGAGAAAGGCTTGAAGACGAATGTTGTTTTTTTGTTTTTCGCGACCACTTAAAAAAAAATAGTATTTTAAAACATCACGATAAGTTGGCAAATTCAATTCACTAAATTCACTTGGCATGCCAATGGCACTTGCATTCTGATTAGTCAGAAACAGAAAACTTGACCCTGAAGCCATTGTAAACACATCCATTTCCGAATTGGAAGAGTTAATTGACATTGATGATATTTCCATAATTTTACACTATTTATTTCAAAAAGTTTTTGTGAAAAGAAATGAACACGCGTTTACTTTTTAGACGTAAAATATTAAGTGCACAAATCAATCAAAGCAAATGCTTAACAGCAAGTTTATATTATATTGAACTTGAATTACTGTTACTTGATAACTCTTATAGCCAATGAGCGGGTATGGGCACGGAGCTAGATTCGGAGCCAGCTGAGAGCAATTGAGAGTAATTGAGAGTAAACGCATATGTAGCAACACAACACGCAACAACAAAGCAAAGGAAGAAAATCAGTTCAGTGCAGTGATGCCACTAGTAGGGAAAAGAGGCTACATGTAGAGAAATTCATCCTTAGTTTTGAGATGTAGGGGAAAAAGGACAGATTTCCAATATATGCTCATATGTAGGGAATTTTTAAAATTTTAAATTTCTCTCTATATTTCTCAAAAAATGTGTATTTATATTCGCATATAATTTCTTTAACTGAGTTGAAATTCTTTCAGTGTGAAAAACCTGAGCAAGTTAAGTCTTCATATATGCTTAAACATACCCACTGACATAATCATTCTATTCTGTGCTTGAACATACCCACTGACGCTGAGCTTACTTGATGTCGATATTGCTGCGTTTTCGTTTAGATTTTCTCCAACAAGATTAATTTTACCGCTTAATTTTTTATTAAAATTCACAAAATCAGAGTCTGAATAAAGGAGTAAAAACCGTAAGTTGCTTCAAATGTTATACATACTTTACTAAAAAAATTTTCAATAAAATTGTTTTTAGAAAAATGAGTAATTCTTCCGATTCCATTTCTTCTGAAACGGGTGCTGTGAAGCGACGTGTGAAGTACAGAAAACAAAAATTTAATAAAAGCTGGCTGGAGATCGATGAATTCAAGGGATGGCTCGAAAAAATTGAAACGGATGCTTTCAAGTGTAAGTGTGCAGCTTGTGACAAGATTTTAAGCTGTGGAAAATCGGACCTCCTGAAGCATTCGCAAAGCAAATCACATAAAAAAAACGTAGTTTCCATTAAAAATTTAAAATCGATTGAAACATTTTTTGAAAAACCTCCGAAAAATAGCTTTGCTGTGGAAAACTTTGATCTGAAGCTATGCATGTTCTTTGCCGAACATAACGTAGCAACGCAAGTAGTTGACCATTTGCTACCCCTTCTAAAAGAAATTGTTCCGGACTCCAAAATTATTTTAGATGCTAATCTTGGAAGAACTAAGTTTGCAACAAACTTTTTGTGTTTCATTTAGATGTATGAAATTAATATGTAGGGAAACTTGTAGGGAAAAATTATATTTGTATAGGGAAAAGTAGGGATTTTCATGAAATGCGGTAGGGATTTTTTCAAAAATTTAGTGGCATCACTGGTTCAGTGTCAAAAAAGACTGGAAGCAAGCAACACCTATGTCGGACGAAGCCAAAAGAGAAAAGCAAACAACTCAAAAAGCTACACGAAAGAAGCTTTAAATGTAGTGGTGCCCATACCCGCCAATGAGTAATAGTTAATTTTGCTTTTTAAAAAGATACCTTACTTAATGCATTCTCTTGAAATTTAACATAATTTCTATACAACACTAAAATGTTAGCATTATGGAAACAGATTCTTAAAGCTAATGAAATTTTGTTCAAAACAAGCCTCAACTAATAACAAATTATGTTTGCTCTTAATGTTAATATATTGTTTCTTAACAAAACTACGCTGTTTTAAAAAATTTTTCAAATGCGAATTTTGATGTCTCTCGGCGGGAGCTAGGTTTTCATTTTAGACCCCTACTTTCTTTGGGAAGTTTTCTTAGAATAGTACGTAGATTTCGTTTTTGCTATACGCTTTTAGCATTTTTTCTCACCCGAACAATTTGACCCAACCTAGTGTACATATATTAAATTTGAAACATTAAACTATTTTTATAAATACTTGTAAAATAATGTAAATTTTGTTATTATTATAGCACCTGATGTTTTAGGGAATTTCAGAGAACAGATTCAATGGTGGTAAGTTTTACAATAATATTTGAGCAAAATATATATTCCGACCTGGTTGTCAGTAGCCCTAGCAACGCACCTATTTGTATAATATACGAATTGCACTGTAAAATATACGAATAAATAGCAAGAGCAGTAACTATACTAAGAATATTTTATTTTCATACGAATGAAATTATTTCGGCGTGAGCTAACTTTTGTTTTCATTAGAAGCTAGGGTTAATTATCACTCTCCGGTATTCAAAGAGGGACAAGCTGCTATTGTACAATACCCCAGTAGGGAAAATTTCTTACATTATAGCGTGTTACATGCTGGTAACGACTATGCTTTTTAACTTTGAAGGTTAATTGCTGTCGTTCAATATAAAACTGCAATTTTTTCATTAAGTGTCTTAAAACAAGCTTTCACAATGAAAACATACAACAAAATTTCTCTTACCAGAATAAATTTCTGAAAAACTGCAAAAACTTTAGTATCTTCGTAGCAAAATGTAAAGAATTTATATGAAAAAATTATTCTAAAAAATGAAATGATCAAGTTTGATTTAAACTATCAAACATTTAGAATTTGTATTTAAATCATATATAGTCAACATAATTTTAAAAAATAGCCATCATAGTTAAATATAATATTTCTCTTATTGTAATAACAATAGAAGAAAAAAAAAATTGTATATATAATGCAAGCAATACACAATACAATCCAGTCGTCAACTGAGTCGGTTTTTGCTCAAATCAAAGCGTGTATGGCTTTGTCAATTCATAAGTTTGGCAGTTGTCGAGTTGGTTGATGAAAATTAGAAGATTTTGATTTTTCAAGTTTCCCGGCAAGTCTTTTAATTCGATTGTACTGTGTATGGTCAAATCGTTTGATAATCTGTCAACATACACATTTTTAGCTGTCGTTTGTGAACAAAATTTTACAATCGTTTCTAAGCTAATAATAAACATTTGACAGTTGAAAGAAATTCTTTTAATTCAGTTTATGCTGTGCGTGGCCGAGAATCAATTCAATTGAAAGACTCAATTGGCAATTAGATTGTATTGTGTATGGCTCGCATAATGCATTATTGCTCTGTTTCCCAATTACTCGCACATTTCCTTCAGGGAATGTGAAAGGTTTGCTTCTGAGGCCCTCTCTCTCTCTCTCACTCTCTCCATATCGGAACTTATTTATCTTCAATAAGGAGAAGAAATGCTCACGAGAATTGGTTGATCCAAACGCAACAAAATATATTGATCCTTGCTTGCATTTTATTTTATATTTGGCGAAATTGTCCCACTGTTTTTAAAATAAATTGGCGTTCTAACAAACTCGAATAAAATTACAAGCGCTACTAAATGGCATTTCCATAGGTCACCATTGAACGCCATGATACAAAGAACTACAGATAAAGTATTCCCAGCGCAACGAAAAAAATTTACTGCGCCCCTCATCATTGGTGCTCGTCAAATGTGACACTTGATGAATACATACAATAGAAATTGTCAAAAAAAGAAAATTAAACAACAAAGGAGACGAAGATAGCAGCGGGAAAATAAAAAAACAGTCAAAATTCTGTCAAACACATCAAGCAACGTAGCTGCTTAATGTATAAAGATATAAAAACTGGAGAAAGCACTCCTACAAAATATGCATTTTCTTCCACAAACAGTACTAAAAAGTATATTTACTTTTTTTGGACATGAGTTTTATTTAACGGTATTTATTTTATTTCAGTAAAACAAGTTTTTATAAGAAAATGTCGACATTTTAAAATCTTTACACTCTATGAATAAATTGTAACTTCGGTTGCAACAACGAGCACTACCTACGTCACAGCAAAGATGGTGGACATGCGCATTACGTTATCTGTAGTTCTTTGTATCATGATTGAACGGGACGCATGATTGTCAGGGACGCTCAAGGTTGCCAGTAATGTGGGAAAAATCCAACTCTTGGTAATTTTTAATTGGTTTTGGGTATTTTTTTAGGAACTCCCATGGTATTTTTTAATCCAGCGTGGAATTATTGAATTGCATGGGAATTCAGGAATTTTATTCGTAAAAACATATGGGAGTCTTGATGGTATATTTTAAAACGAATGGGATTTTTTGTGGGTTTTTTTTAATGCATGTGCGATTTTTGGTGTTATTTTTAAAACGCGTGATATTTTATGGTAATTTTTAATGATCGTGGGTTGTTTTTTTTTGTATTTTCTAATTGCGGTGGGAATTTTTTTGTTTCCCTTAACCGTAGGAATTTTGGTGGTATTAATTTGTGTTACTGGGGGAAAAAGGTAATTTTCGTGGGAATTGTTCCGACTTTCGACTGGCAACCTTGGGCAAGCTTAGAACGCGCTCAATTTTTCTATCTTATACACGTTCAATGGCAACCCAAGAATGATAGAAGAAGAGATTACGCTTTGCGCAGGTCCGCTACTTCTGCTAATCAAGTTTGACAACCAGCTGTTCAGTTGACTACGTCACAATATTTTATTTCTTTGAGAAACGTATTGCGATCGGTTGTGTTTTATTTAATTGTGTATATATCAAAGTATATTTGCGAGTTTTTAACTTAAATTTAAAAAATTAAGTGTGCAGCTGCTAATTGTGGTAACAGTAGCAAATAAATACTTTTCAGAAACCTGATGTTTGCAATAAATACAAAAATTAAACCAAGCAATTGTAGAAAACGCACACAAACGAAAACAAAAAATATATTAACTTAACAAAATTTGTTTCATTATTAAAAAACTTGGAACTATCATTTATTTGTCCTTTCAATTCACAGGTAAATAATGGATATAAAATATCTGGGAATGTTTAAACTACATCAATAAAACCCGTAATAAACATTTTTATAAAATCCAAGTCGGAAAATAATGCTCACTGAATTTGGTTACTCAGACAAATTTTTTTTTTTTTTGACTAAGCTGCTTACTGGCTGCAATAAAATAATAGTAAAAATAATGTTTGCAAAGGAGTACTTAATAAATTTACCTTCTTCTAGTTCCAATAAATTGCTTCTTACTTATTTTATTTTAATTATACAAAAAAAAAATGTATGCAATTTTCATTTCTGAGTAGAAATCGTATGCAAAGTTAACGCTCGCTAAAACAGCATTGATATTATGACGTACATGCGCAGAACAACAATTTTGTTGTACTCTTTTTCTTGTCTTCGGCGCAATCTTTGTATTCTATCATTCTTGATGGCAATCACTCTCATCTAGCACGCTTAGCACGCAGTCAGCTCGCTCGATCGCACTGTGCAAATGTGCTGATTTTGCCCAACACTAAATGAATGACAAGCATAACAAGCAGAAGCAAAAAAAAATTAGGGAAATCATGTACTTTTCGTTTAAGTGTAGATAGGTTGTTTTGTATTTCAAATATTTTTTTCTACCTTTTTATTCAATAGGAAAAGTAAAGGCTGGATTAGCCAAGCGTAAGGTAACGTAGCGCGAAGTTGCCAATTGTCAAGCTAAAATCTGTTTAATGATAAATGTGTACAAGTCGTTACCGAAATCGTAACGTGGCGTGACGCAGCGTAGAAGTCTGCAGAAAATAGATTTCTACGCAACGTTACGATTTCTGGTAGTTCGACAGCTGTGTTACAAGCGAAAAAATTTGTTTAACTTCACATTTTTGTAAATTTTAATACTATATAAGAAAGAATGCAATCTTTTATTGACGAGGAGAAGTAAATAAGCCTTCTAGAATAAAATGAGTGCCCTGCACTACGCCGCCTGCACTACGTTGGATTACGATTTCGGTAATCGCTTATCCTCGAGGCAACGTCGCACTACGCTACATCCCGCTGCGCCACCTCACGTTACGCTTGGGTAATCAAGCCTTAAGTTCTTCTTGAATTCATTGACGATTTTATTCAGACTTTAATTAAAATTTGCTGATAACAATATTAACAAAAAGAAGAGAAAAATATCAAAGTTGTAGTAAAGAATGATATTGGTCTATTATTTAATCGCTTTAATTTTTTTCAATATTATCTTAAAAATATTGATTTTCTAATAAAATTACATACTTCAATTCTTGAAAATGGTACCACTTTTTTGATTGATATGCAGCGGAGCAGTATGCAAATAAGAGTCATGATTTCTCTTCCTTCTGCGGTTAAGGCCTGTATATATAAGAATTTTCCTATCTTAAGTTTATTTTTGTCATAACAGTAACATCAGATATTGTTATAATTTGTTAAACATTAGTTGACTGACAGATGTCGCTTCTCGTTACTATAAAATAGTATCTATTTTGTCCCTTTTTATACCTACACGCATATGTTTACAATTACGCACTTACTCTGCATCAGTTTTAAGTTTAAAGCTTAGTATGCTGTAGGAACGAACAAAAATTTCCTTAAGAAATACATTGAAATTTTTGACAACGAACAGGCAGCGAAATTTTTTTCGCCAGCTAGTACGCTGTAGGAGCGAAAATTATTGCTATGTTGCCGAATTTCCATTCGTGAATGGAGAGTTGTCAAAATTTCGCTGTCAATTATATGCCCGTACATTTAATTGGCGCGGAAATTTGACAATAAACAATAAAAAATAAGCAGTAAGTATGTTTAAGTGTTGAGTTTATTATTTAACAAATTTATTGTTGCATTTATATATTTTATTAATCTGTAGTCTTGCCTTTTATAGGATATAAAATTGCAGCAATAAAAATATCTACACCAAAATTTCGCGTGTAGAGTTATATGCCCAAAAATTTTCGTTCCTACAGAATACTAAGCTTAAACTCTTTCTTATTAAATAAACGTTTATCAAGGTAAGACATACTGCACAAACCTCCGTGTAACATTCTTTTCATTCCAACATTTTTCTATTAAAAATCTCAAAACCGCCTCTGGCAATTTTGAGATCTAGCTATATCGATCTTTTCTCAGGAGAATTTCTACGTTGCGAATTCAAACATTCCACACATCTTCATTTGATCCACATCGAGCTGGATTTTCCTCATCAAGGTCTACCTGAGAAAGTCGCTCCAAATTCCAAACTCCATTCCATCCACATCATCAATTCGATTAAAGGAGAGAAAGTCAAGCCGGCGCTGTTCGCTGTCATCAGGTTCGTTTGCTTTTTTCTAATTCAGTATGGCGAAAGTTGTTACATAGTGCATAACTTCGATGGCGCGAAAACATAGGAGCGTTAAAAATTCGATAAATCGTGCAAAAATTTATCAAGTAAGGTTTCAATAAGTTTTTTCAATTAGAATTGCAAGTAAATATATATATATTAAAAAAAATATGTAATGCAAAAGAATAAAACGTACAACAAAAAATCAGTTATAGCTGCAAAAACCTAAAAGTGTTTGTTAAAAAATACGCAGACAGCAACTCCTTCAACATACACTCTAAGATTATCATCATTTGTTCATATTTTCACTGAGTTTTCTTAATATCAAATTCAGTTTTCCGATGGTAAGTTTTCTGAAAATTTTTGTAAAAAATACTACAAAGCAAAAATTTATTTTTCTTTCATCAAAAATCCATGTTAAAATACAAAAAACTATGTGTTGTTTTGTTTTGTATTTAACTAAAAAAAGTTGAACAGAAAATATTCCTATAAAAAAAAACAAAAAAATTATGAGACTTTAATAAGGCATTTTTGTTGTACATAAATTCTGTATTACCATCCTACATATAAAAACATATGATTTGTACTTTTTCGAATACATACATATACCAAAAATTAGATTAACATATATATGTGCATACGTATGTACTACAAGTATTAATATGCAGTTAAAAATTTCGCGCTGTTAAAATCGAAGAAAGTTAACAGCAGATTAAAGTGCTCTTTGCAATTATCTGCTGATCTCTTCATGCCGTAACAGCGAGATAAAATCACTTGGCTCTTTTCTAATATATAACATTTCATTCACATTTTTACATTACCGAGCTCGGCACTTAAGTCACTGTTAAAATTTAACACTGTTAAAATCTTGAGTGTTTGAGCTTTGATTAGTTCTGCTCTTCCGTGCAGCGCTATAATTTTTATTTGAGTGTTGGCAAAACTCTCCCAGTATATTTCTCCCCGAAATGGTCGTTTAGGTATAAAAAAATGGTCTGCAAAAAGTTTTAAGAATTCATTAACAGGAAGGCGTCTATCCCTACAAGTTGCTCAGTGTAAAAAAAGCTATTTTTAAAAACGAATAATCCAATTTCTTTCTTTAATGCGTTAGTTTTCTGAAAAGTTCTATACATCTTATTTTCCATTTAATTTTTTGTAAAATAATCTATCAAACATGAAAATTGGACGAAAACTACCAGAGTGGTGATTTTTTCCCTTTTGAAAATATGACTAATATAGACAAGTTAAAGAAACTGGCTGCTATGAAAGTTTTTGTTCGAAGAGCACAATTTCAGAAATGTTGAATTTAGGTATTTTTAATGAAAAAAAAAAATCCCAAAAACTCCAAATATGCACAATTTCAAAAAATTTTTAGTAGAAAATTTGAGCATAGTCTTGAGTTATTGTGTGCAAAAACCAAAATTTGGACACCAAAGTTATAGCTGTTCAAAATTGAAATTTTTTTTCGAAAATCCTAAAAATGCTCTATTTTGGCCTATCAAACACACAAAAAAAAAATTTAAAAACATATAAATTAAGATGCCTCAATAAAAAAAATTACCATTGCCACCGACTTAAAGTGAACCTTGATCTATATGATGACGATTCCAAAAATATTTTGGCTGTCATGAAAAAAAAAACAATCGGTCAGAAATAATAGTACTGAAAAAGTTATTCCAAACTGCATCAAAAAATTTTAAATTTTTAGAATAGGGTTAAATATAATGCTGTTTTTCGTGTACTTTTGTTAAGTTTTTTTTAATATAATTTAAATAACTTCATTAATTCTTATGCGATCCTAACTATCAAGATATCGTTGAATTTATTTTTAATGTTAGCACTGATTCCTGATTCAGAATTGTTTAAATTGTTACATATAAAAGCTGAAACATTTATTATAAAATAAACACCTACTGAAAATATATTTAAAAAAATTAAAAAATACAATAGAAGTAATGAAGTTATTTGAATTTTTAATGTTTTTGTTTGGAAATAAAATAAGAAATTATTGAAAATATGCACGAAAAACAGCATTTTTTTAATCCGAATGCAAAAATTTAAAAATTTTTAATGCAGATTGAAATAGATTTTTCCGGCCTATAATTTCTGGCAGTTTATTTTTTTACAACTATTACACCAGCCAATATAATTATGAAAAACATGATTTTTGGAGGTTATTATAAAATGGTTAAGCTCACTGGCGGTAATCGTGAAAGCCCACATATTTTAGGAATCGTCATAAAATTGATCAAGGTTAATTTTTAGTCGGTGGCATCGACAACTTTTTTTCCTATGAAGGTCGAGGTACCTTAACATGCATACTTCTCACTCGGAATGACTAGAATAATTTTTTAAAATATTTTTGATTTATTTGGAAAATGTTTTGGAATTACATTGTTGTTACAATGATATAAATAAAGTATTCTAAACATTGATAGATGTTTTTCCTTATACCTTTCCTTTCCACATATTTCCTTATTTTAAATAAAAATAGCGATGTAAGTTATATAAATATAAAAAAATAAAAAAAAATTAAAAAATATTTACTTTTGAGATCAGAAAAGTTAATGCTATTTTTTATGCTATTATTACTATAATATTATGTTGTGATAAAAACAAAAACAATTCGGTTATTATAAGTTATGGTCAAATGTCTATAAAAATTATGATTAAGAAATTACTTTTGAATACTCCTGAAAACTGTAATATTTATAGTACCTAAATAGCAAAAATTTTAAAACATAAATAAAAGGTGTTTGTTACTTCCCTCCATGTTGTTCTTCACCTGGTTCAACATCTTCCGTGCTTTCTTGCTCGCTTTTGTTGTTCAGGGAATTTTGTTTGAAACTAAAAACAAAAAGTTACAAACTTATGTCAGCGATGATGTGTTAGGTGCTTAACCATATTGGTGGTGATTCCACTTCTTTGTATTTGCTTATAACAAACAAATGCAAAAAAGTTGCATTGCGTTGAAAACTTTCTATGCATTTGATTTTTTTTGCGTAATTTAATTTTCTTTGTATGATGATTTAAATTTTGTTTCGATACTGGGTAAAAATAATAGATACCATCAAATATCAAATAGACCCAAAGCATCGAAAAAATGCTAGTATCGGAAGAAAAAGTATCGATTCTCTGAAGTATCGATATGATATTCGAGTCCCTACCAAAAGGAGAGTAAGCAGCTGGAAGATTTTCAATATTTGGATGCTCATAAAAATTTCGTTCCACTTTTTACAACAACAACAACATTGCAACTGTACTTCTTGTTCTTCGGTATTTATATCTCACCAGAGGTTACTTGAGTTAAAACTCTATCAGCTGTTCGAACGCAACATTTTATAGACTTAAAATAAAAACCTAAGGGGGAATCTACTTTAAAAAAAAATTAAAAACATTCTTTGTAAATAAAAGTTAATAAAGTGTTCATTGTTCAAAAAAAAAAATTTACGCACGAATTAGTTCATTATTCTCATATTCAAATTTGAATCTTTTTCGATGCAAATTAAATAAATAATAAAAAAACATTTTTTAAATAATTCTCTGAGAATTTTATAATTGAGTGCTGCAATTTTATTCTTGTTATATAAAATTTTTCGTAATCCTAAAAACTACAACAATCGAAACAATTTTTTTTCCAAATTCTTTACCTTTTCGAAATATAATATCTGTGAAAAAAATTCCCGCTTCTATAAAACAAAATCATAGTTCTCCAACAAATACAGTATTTGTCGTGTGATAAGTTGCAACGATTTAAATTCATAAAGTTTTCCAAACTTCAGTTATAAATTTTTATCCGTTCAATCACAATATTTTTTCGGTGTTTTATATTTAAAAAAAAAAAACCAATTACTTCAGTGAATAATAAATAAAAAAAAAATTTTAAGACTTTTTAGGGCTCTTGTTATTGAGAAGATTTTCTAAAAAAAATTGTGCTATTAAGATTTATAAAAATATCAAATAGAACAATTTTTTGTGTTTTTTCATCAGCGTTTGAAATGAACTTCAGTACATTAATTTCTTTTCAAATTTCGATTTGTTTATTGATTGGAATCTTATTGAGTGCACTTAAATTGAGTGCATTCATTTCTTTCTAATTCAAAAACACACAAGCAATAATCCAATATTAATTTGATTATTCATTTCAATCTCAATAACAATTGAAGAACTGTTCTACTTAATTTCATTAATAAAATTAATTTCTATTTCATTAAAAAACTTAAGGCAATTTCAAATCTCGATTTGATTATTGATTTCAATCTTAATAACAATTTAAAAATTGTTCTATTTCACGTTATTGGGGGTTGGAATTAATTTTAAAGGTTTTTTTTCGGTTTTTGAGCATTTATTTAGAAACAACGGTACAATGTATATTATTCAAAGTATTGTCCATCGTTAGCTACAACATTTTCCCATCTTTCTGGCAGCATATGGATTCCGCGCCGGAAGAACGATTCGTCTTTTGATCCACGAATCGACCCATTTTTTGGTATCCTCGTAAGAAGTGAAGCGCTGCTCAGCCAAGCCATGCGTCATCGATCTGAATAGGTGGTAGTCGGAAGGGGCTATGTCTGGGCTATAAGGCGGGTGGGGTAGCACATCCCAATTCAGCGCCTCCAACGTTTCCTTGACGGTTCTTGCAACATGTGGCCGTGCGTTGTCATGTTGAAAAACCACTTTGTCGTGTCTTTTGGCATATTCCGGCCGTTTAACCTTTAATGCTCGGCTCAATTGCATCAATTGTTGTTGGTAGCGTTCCCCAGTGATGGTTTCGTTAGGTTTTAGCTCATAGTACACGACATTCTTCCGATCCCACCAAATACACAGCATAAGCTTGGCGCCATGAATATTCGGCTTGGCCCTCGATGTTGATGCATGGCCGGGTGGTCGCCACAATTTTTTTCGCTTAGGATTATCGTAATGGATCCACTTTCATCGCCAGTGACAATACGATGCAAAAAACTCTTCCTTTTATGCCGTTGAAGCAGTTGTTCGCACATGCAAAATCGCCGTTCAACGTCTCTCGGCTTCAACTGGTACGGCACCCAATTTCCTTGCTTTTGAATCATTCCCATGGCCTTCAAGCGTTTGCCGATCGTTGATAAGTCGACTCCCAATGATTCTGACAATTCTTGAAGGGTTTGACACGGGTCTTCATCGAGCAAAGCCTCCAATTCCTCATCTTCAAACTTTTTCGGCTGGCCCGGACGCTCTTTGTCTTCCGTATCAAAATCACCACTTTTAAACCGACGGAACTAGTACTCACAAGTAGAATCGATGGAGCATAGTCCCCGTAAGCCTCAGTAAGCGTGCGTTGTGCTTCAACCGCTTTTTTCTTCAAATGGAAGCACAAAAGTAAACCTTCCCGCAAATTGAGTTTTGTTGGAACGAAAGTCGACATGTTCACAGAGAAAAAAATATATGTTGTTTACACTTCAGTGGAATGACACATACTAAAAAATGAAGCTTAGACAATGTGCTTTGAAATGAATATAGTCACAGGTGTGCCCGATGCGATCTATTGATAGTTACGCCATCTCTTAGAAAACCTTTAAAACTAATTCCAACCCCCAATAAAATCACACGGGTTTGCACTTAATTTCAGTCATGAAAATAATGCATTAATTTCTTTTCAATTCAAAAACTTAAGGAAATATCAAATCTCAATTTGATTATTGATTTCAATCTCTATAAAAATTTTAAAATTGCTCTACTTCACATTCTTTTCATACGGGTTTGTACTGAACTTCAGTGCATTAATTTTTGTTAAAAAAAAAAACTTAAAGGCAATATCAAATTTCGATTTGATTATTGATTTTAATCTTAACAAAAATTTAAAATTGTTCTATTTCACGTTCTTACACTCAAACAATTTATTAAATAAAGATAACTACGAATGATATTAGTAAACAAAATATTCGTATATTCTACAAATATGCGTACAATATACAAAGTATTTCTATTGTGATATCTTAACGAATTCATTCGTTAAATCTTTTTAATGCCTGATATTGTATCTACGAATATATTTGTTTTATATACTAATGATATTCGTAAACAAAAATAAATCAGTTCGTATAAGTGCATTGTACGAATGATTGTGTACATATAAATAATAATATTCGTGAATTTGTCGTACGAATAACTTCGTAATTTCTTTCATTACATTTGTAATATTTACAAATACTTTTGTACTATTTACGAATGAAAAATAATATTAGTAGAAATAATTCATTCGTAGGCTGACCGTACGAAATATTAGTAGAATGTACGAATTATTAGTAGAGTTTAAAAAATTAAAAAACCGAAATCGTTCAGCCTTGTATGTTGAACATCTACAGAACATAAGGAACTGTGCGATTGTCAAGTGACTAAAGCCTACTGGTAGAGTGCGTGGCCCGTAAACTAAAAAGCCGAGGTTCAAACCCCAGCTCAGACAGAATTTTTTTTTTGGCTGGTTTTTATGATTAAAATATTCGTAATATGTACTAGTATACGTCGATTCTACGAATCCTATTCGTGGCTGAAAATAACGAATAAAATTCGTTGAATGGACTCAATTATTAGTAATATAAATTACACACAAATATTTTTGAGTGTATCATACGGGCTTGTACTTAATTCTATTCATTAAAGCATAAATTTCTATTCTATTCAAAAACTTACAGGCAATATCAAATTTTTTTTTTTGTTTATTAATTTTGATCTTTACAAAAAACTAGCTGATATTCCCGGTGTTAATTGAGAAGTTATATATTTTTACCAAAAATGTTTAACCTTTTTTTTAAGGTTCTTAGATTCATCAAACACCTTAAATGTTTAAAGTAACTAATAAACCTTGCAATAGTTTTCAAAGTTATATTACTGCGATTTGGTACTTGCATAACTTTGTGGTAAGTAACATTCTTGGCTTAGATGTATTGTATTAGAAACTTTTTTTTTTCTATAGGAACATGCAAGTTCCTTAAAATTTCAAAGAAATTGACACCACAAAAACTTTTGTACCTGAAACAAACAAAATTTTTCATGTACTAATGTTAATTTTTGCTGAAATAGAATAAAAAATTAATCAAATATTAAAGTGCTGGCTTTGAAAGTCAATGGCTCGGTCAGTTTACGAAGGATTGCATTTATTTTTTTATTTTTTGGTTTAATAAATTTTGATTTATTGTCCATCCAATTGTGTTTCAATCTTTTTCATTTTCGTTTTCATTTTAATTTTTATAATTTTCCAAAAAAAACCTTAACGAATTTCTTAATTTCTCAAAAAATATTTGTTTTTGAAAAAATATTCAAAACCAAAAATGGCTTAATGTTCTTTCATATGGTATGCATAAAAGTAGGGTTGATTTAAAGCTTCTTTTGTTAAAATCTAAAGACGTTTTATACGATCGAAAAATCATAAAAACCATTAGTGAAAGTTAAATTGATTCGCGACCTTGGTGTAGTTTTCGATGATAAGCTTCTTTTTGTTGAGCACATGGACATGGTGTATTCACTCCTTGCTTTTATTCGTAGAAATTGTAGTGAATTCCGCGATCTATACACACTTCAAGTGCTATATATCTCTTTGATAAGATCTAGGCTGAAATATGCCTCCTAAACATGGGGCCCAGCTTATGCCGTCCATGCGTTAAGACTCGAGAGTGGTCAGAAATCTGCCACCAGATCAATGTTAAGGCCTACCCCATATAATTTGCGGTGCCTGTTAAAGGGCATAAAAACATTGGAATCTCGAAGAAGACTTCACTCACTTCTGTTTATTCATGATATTGTATCCGGTAAAATTGATAGTCCATTATTGCTGCGGTAAATTGATTTTAATATTCAGACAGTTGCGTTATTTAAAGTATTTTTTTTCAAACAGCACCGAACAAATTACGCTTTAAAGAGCAGCCCAGTACTAGAGCCGTTATGTTAATAATTAATTGTATCTAAAGTATTGTTTCGATTTAACTATGTCTTCCTTTACATCCCTAACCTTAACAACCCTAACAACCTTGATGAAGGAAGAAAGCCGCGTCCGAAACGTTTGGTAAACAAAGAAAAATATATTTTAGATAATTTTCATTTAAACCAAGTGACCAAAACAGCCCAAATTGACAAATAAATATCAAAATATGATAACGGATAGTTAAAAAACTTTCTCTCATTTATCTTATAAGCGTGTAATGTAATTTTAAATCAATTTAAATCGAGTAAAAACAAATTTTTTTTTCAATTTATTTTGTATTTACTTATGTCTAGCCTGTAAGAATTTATAATTCATAGACTCAAAAATATAAATAAATAAATAAAAATAAATAAAACCTTTTGCCTTAGCCTCTTTGTAATTTATTTAAAAAGTCCTTGACTTCGCTAGACACACAACTTGGCACGAAAATTTTTTTTCTTAATCGTCTGAAAAAAGCAAAAGACATAAAACGTAAAAGCTACGAACATCAAACTCATTAAATGTTTTAAAGTACGCTACTTCTTTGTCGATGAGAAAAATTGCAATTTTTTAGGTGCTAAGCACATTAGAGAAATAGAAAAGGTTCACCAATGAATAAAAAAGATAAAAAGAACGAAACAGAAAATAATAAAAGAGCCAGTTTTAAAAATGTTGAATGGTACTGAACCTGTGAGTAGATTTGGAGATGCCTCGGGTACTGATTGAGATGATTCTGATACATCAAAGGAATGTTTAAAACTTGATAGCACAGCTTAAAAAAGAGTTTACCTTGCAAATAAAATATTAATAGATTTTAATGTTTGGCTTGTATAACAAATAAAGGATAGTACAATTTAAAAGTATGCGTGTGTGTGGAGGATTTAGATACAATATTAATGAATATTAAAAAAAATGTTGTTTCCCTATCTTAAGACAGTTAAGAAGATCTAAAATATATCTACACAATTTTTTTAGCTTATCAAAAATATGTATTATATGATAGGTGGGCATATCAGTTGGTATATCATGCCGATTTTTTGTGCGCACTTTGGTTCAAATATTAAAAATATAAGCACCAGGTTAAAGTTTTTTAGCTAAAATATAAATAAATTATTGATATATAATGGATTTGTCTACACTCAAAAATATTTGTGTGTTAATATTACTAATAACTGCGTCCATTCTACGAATTTTATTCGTTGTTTTCAGCCACGAATAGGATTCGTAGAATCGAAGTATATTAGTACATATTACGAATATTTTATTCGTAAAAACCAGCCAAAAAAATTCTGTCTGAGCTGGGGTTTAAACCTCGGCTTTTTAGTTTACGGGCAACGCACTCTGCCAGTAGGCTTTAGTCACTTGACAATCGCACAGTTCCTTATGTTCTGTAGATGTTCTATAAACAAGGCTGAACGATTTCGGTTTACAGTTTTTTAAACTCTACTAATAATTCGTACTTTCCACTAATAATTCGTAGGGTCAGCTTTGTTTCTACTAATATAATTCTTCATTCGTAAAAAGTACGAAAGCATTAGTAAATACTACGAATGTAAGGAAAGAAATTACGAAGTAATTTTTACGAAAAATTTACGAATATTATTACTTATATGTACATCATTCGTACAATGCACTTATAAGAATTGATTTAGTTTTGTTTACGAATATCATTAGTATATAAAACAAATATATTCGTAGATACTACATCAGGCATTAGAAAGATTTTACGAATGAATTCGTTAAGATATCACAATAAAAATACTTTGTATATTGTACGCATATTTGTAGAATGTACGAATATTTTTTTTTAATAATATCATTCGTAGAAATTTTAAAAATAAATTCTTTGAGTGTATATTAGGTTGTTTGGGATGGGCGTATTTTTTATCCGATTACGTTCATTCGTTCAGAGAACATTGCTGCTTACAACACATACTCAAACGCTACTTTTTTTGTTGTTGTGTGACCTAAACTATCTGAGCTATGACGGTTTTATTTTACGGTAACTATGGAAGATAGTAATACTCACATTTTTTAACATTTTTTTTTCTTCGATTATACTGTGCACCAATTATAATTGCTGTATGTCCATTATTTCGTATTTTGGCCAATTTTTTTCAATTTCAGACTGTGCGATATTTTATGAAAAATTCATTGTACTTATATTTTCTACATGTATTTATATTTAAAGACACGTTAATGTTTTTGGTGTCAAAATAACAGTAATTTTTTAGAAATTAAATTGGCAAAACCTTTGATAGTATTTCAGGTCAGAAAGTTCGAAGACAAAACTAAATCTAATCTAGAATGCACAAAATTCCATCGAGACATTGCAATTTGTATGCCAGTCAGACACACAAACGAAGAAACCAACAAACATAAATGAGTTTTATGAATATAGATTTTTAATTTTCTAAGTTACATGAACTTAATTAATTAAATTGCTAAAAAAATCAAGATTTTTAAATAACGAATACATAATTTTATTATATATATATATTAGGGCGGGTCGATTTGTAGGGAGTGAAAAAATTCACCAATTTCGCTATGATTTCCGTATTCTATGGGTTGGTTATTCCATGAAAATTTGCCGAAGGAACCATACCTCTATCGTTAAAATCGAGTCCCCTACTTTTTGTTGGTAAAAAGTTCAAAAGTTACGGGCATTTTTGTCCAAATTTTGGACAATTTTTCCATTTTTTTCATGATTTTGTCCAAGAATATTACTTTCATGGCCATTTTTTTGGCTCAATCCATTATTTAATTCAATTTACAATTCAAAACGAAGAGTTTAAGCCCAAATTTATCGAATTCGGTTGATTAATTCATGCGATATTGCTAAAACAAAATAACACATAAAACCAACTTTTTGATTTTTTTTCCCTTTTTATTTTTTTTTTCTACAAAAATTCAAATTAAGAGATAATAAAGTATCTATCAACCTTTTATCAAAAAAAAATATTCAATTTGAGTGTAGTAAAAGACAAAATGTGAAAAAAACATTATTTTTTTTGAAAGTCTTGTTTGCTTTCAAGTCTTGGTGTTTTCGTACGGCTCTCTAATGTCGTCGCCATAGCGCCTTCTACATTTTTTCCTGCAACTCGTTTAGCAGTGGCAGCCAGCAATTGGACATGTCTTTCCGTTCCTTGAATGTGTAAAGGAATTTGTGGATCATCGAACGGTGGCACTTCGTAATTTAAATATCCCTCCAAATGTTCATACGAATAACTTTGCGTAAACGGTGGTTCGAATAAAATGGTATCGTCATTTAAATCAATCATATTTGTATATTCCGTACAATTAAAGTTTATAAGAGATTTTTTATAAACTCTAAGTTCCGTTGGGTCGACAATATCTCTTCAGTAATGTAAAATCTTCTTTATAGCAATGTTTCGTTTTTCCATTCTATCATCAAACAACATAGATAGCAAGATATTTTCTGACTGTGCAAAATATGGATTATCTTGAATTACTGTATTTACAACTCCAAGTAAATTCGGTGGTAAAAATCGTGTCCAAGTAATAAATTTAAAAAGTAATGTACTACCGTATGCGGCAGAGCTATAATACTTAACATTGAAATACATTGGCGTGTATACTTTTATTATATAGTTAGCCAGAATTTTTAAATTTTCGGTTGCATTATTAGTTGTCACATACAACCGTAATAATCTATTGGCTTTGTTCAGCCAGCGAGAATGTGCAATTGGCTCTGGTTTTATGTGAGACAAATCCACAGGAACCACACCATTAGCAATTGCATTGGCCATTAACATGAAGTACCTCGAATCGGTAGATAATTCTTCTGGATTTAAATCACCATGAGACATATTATCCAAAGCGATTTCCTCAAAATCGGTTTTGGACAAAATCATGAAAAAAATGGAAAAATGCTCCAAAATTTGGACAAAAATGCTCGTAACTTTTGAACCGTTGGACCAATGTTGAAGATTTATTTTTGTAAATTGATCAAAATTTACTCACCTTTCCAACGCGCCTACGGGCGATTAAACCCGATCGATAGTTTTTGAGTTATGGATGTGAACGTGTAGGTAATATTTCATACGAACGTCAATTTGGGAAAAAATCTACCAACAAAAAGTAGGGGACTCGATTTTAACGATAGAGGTATGGTTCCTTTGGCAAATTTTCATGAAATAACCCATAGAATACGGAAATCATAGGGAAATTGTCGAAAAATAAATCGACCCGCCCTAATATATATATATATGTTTTATATTTTTATTACATTAGAATTTTATATAAAGATTTTTTTTATATATATAAATATGTTTTTTTTTTATATTTATATTGAGCAGACACAGAGGCCAATGCAAAAACGCAAATTTTTAGGAAAAATTCAACTTTTTCGATTTGTTATTGTGAACATTCAAAATGATATCTCCAACGTTTTGTTTTACGGTAAAGTTAACAAATAAACAGAAAATGATTTTAAGTAATATAGAGCTGCCTTTTTTTAAATACTGAATACACCCTTTTCGTTAATTTTCCTTTCCTCTGAGTTAATTAATAGTGAGAATAATTTATTATTTTATATTTGGATTGAACCTTCCTCTATAATTATTGCTACTTGAAAGTAATTTTACTTTCCCCATCTCGCCTGGGAAATTACACTCTTTCCACAATTTTTAAATAACAAGCACGCACAGGAAATAGGCCAAAAACCATGCTCACCCAATTATTAGCAACTCATTCCGTTAATTTTACCAACGAAATCCTTTGTTTTCCCTCGTTTTTGTGCCAACTACGCGGTTTACGGAATATTTTGAAATAGGCGGTAGCAACAAAGCAGCATCCCACTGGTAAATGGACACAAGACGTAACCAATTCTATCTTAAAAACAATGTAGCTGCGAGACCTCTGAGGTCTGTTTACAATTCTCAATTACATTTGTTTGGACATGGCTGCTAAAAATTGACGCACAAATTTGCAGAGAACAAAAAAAAATTAGCGAAAATCCTCTTTACGCCAAAAACACAACGAAAACGAAAGAGAACGTACTCACCAAAATGAAGCAAAAAAGAGCTGATGACGCCACAAACTTTTTTGAAAATTACTTTTATAACTTAATGAACGAATTTGTTATCCTTTATCTAGCATTTTAAAATTAATGTTGTATAACACTTAGTTAATATTTTACATTCAACTGTGATCTGGTTTAAACATTAAGATTAATAATAAAACACACCTCACTGCAAAACTTCCTGTTAAAAAAGAAACTATTTTGCAACACGGACGAATAAAGTAAAGCTCTAGTTTGAACAATGAAAAGAAAATACAGTGCACAAACAGTGAGCGCAAACCAGATTTTGTTTCCGCTTACAGTTATGCATTACAATGTCATTACCGACAAATTTTTACAAGCGGGATGTTCCAAAGAATATTTGTGCCTCTGTGATCCAATGCGACAGAATATCGGCAGTATATTGGCCAGCATGTCCCTGGTCTTTACTCGAATTTGTATGGCGCTGCGTGTGAAATTTAACGCTTGCTCGCTTTAGTATTTCGCGCAATTTTTCACTGATTAGATTGTTTTCAACAACGACAAGGATGCTGTTGTTTTAGCTGGTTTTTAGTGTTGTTTCTGTGAATGTTCTATAGAATCTGCTTCAGCTGCTGCTACTGTTGTTGTTGTTTAAGAGAATTGCATGCAGTAGTTATTGGACTTGTTATAAGCATAAAAACGCTTTTATTTGTCAGTTGCAGCGACTTGTTTTGTGTTCTGGGTTTTTGCTCTTGGCGTGAAGAGCAAAACATTGATAACAACGGGATTTAAGTATCAGTTGCCAAAAAAAGTTCAAAAATTGTAAAAGCAAATTTTAAAAATATTCAGATTATCTGAGTGCAAAGCAAATTTTAACAAACATGACACGTCTAAGCCATTGAGACCCCTGCCTTTACAGTGCAGCAAATGAGCGAAAAATCGGCAGAGAAAACCAAAAACAATTAAACCACTTTGAGCCCATAATTTGCCCCTTACATCCAAGTTGACCTTTTTAGCTGATCCCGTCACATTTGTATTGTTTTTATTTTTGTTGCTTAAACATAAATTATCCACAACCATAAATTCAACATTTTCAAAAATTCGACAACAAATTCGTTACATTGCTCTTTGGCTTGGTTGCTAATTGATTTCTAGCTATGTTCGCCCAGGCTCCCTTTCCGGCTTTTCGCCTGCCAGGTCACAGTTAACATCCAACAAGCCATGTGGTAACATTTGACCTGCTTTAATGTCGTTTCCCATTCGGTAATTGATAAATTGCCTTGACAGTTGTGTGTTTCAGGCTTGTAGCTTATGCCATTGCTGTAGTTGTTGTCGTTGTCGTTGTTTTTGCAAAAACTGTCGGTTGGTTGGCTGGTTTTGTTAATAATTTTCACTGTAATTATTGCAACAACAACAACAAATCCAACATCGTCAGTAATTTGCAGAAAGCTGACATGAGGAATATCGGATTGTTTTGACATTCATTAAATTAAGAATTTTTTGTTACGTGCTAAAAAGCATTTTTGGCTAGCTATTATTTTAAGTTTTGATATTTTAAGATTGAAGCCATCAAAAATATCTTTGTTATTCATCATTAAAAGGCTTATTGCAAGAACATGGTATGCTTCATAAAAATTGATATTAATAAATTTTTAAAATTTAAAAAAAATATGTTTTTGAATAAGGAAATTAAATTGAACAAAGGAACTATTACACTGTGTGACAATTTAGAATTTTTTGTTGTATCGGAGTTACCACTGCTAGTTTCTACTCGTAGAAAACGACCTCATACTCCGTTTTGTCATACAGGGTCTCAATTTTATTATAATGTTCAATGCATTCTTCAAGCAGGGCCACTTTGAATATTTATTATAATTCTGAATGAGAAAAAAAAAACATAAAGAAGCTTGTAAGGGATTCATATGTCCAATAAAAATTAAAGGATAATAAGATAGAGGTGTTCTAAATTCTTCCTGATCTGCAACTCTTCTCATATAATTTTTTTTTCTTCTCATAAAATTTTTCGCCTGAGTAGAATTTCTTAGCAGCGAGGGTCTGAAAGTGCCTTCATCGTGATCCTTAGAAAATTTCACTTGGTAAAAAAAAGTTAAATAAGAATATCAAGTTTTAGTTGCAATGCTTAAAAAACTTATATTTAATACGAACATACAACTTAGATCTGGGCACTTGATTGGCCTTAGACGCATGCGTAAGCATTACGTGTCTTACCATACACATGTAGGACAGACCATGACTAAACAATAGGGGTATTCAAACTGACTCGGGTAGTTGGGTAGATTGGCAAATGTTGTACATTTTATTTTTGTAAAATACCATTCTACCCAAGTACCCATCTACCAATCTACTCTAGCTGACCCCCTGACTTGTTTGGGTAGATTGTTTTCTTGCCAAATTGAGTACTTTTCCCGTGTGTTACCACCTTTTGCAAAAATAGGCAATAATTGACCTAAGGGCATCAAATGTACAATATTTGTTTTCAAGGCTTATATCTTGAATAATACACAAAAAATATTGCCACACCCCCTGATTCCGCCCACAAGTTAATAAAAACGCTATATTTCAGTAGAATTCGGTTGTGTTGGACTAAAATTTTGTAATTTAGATATATAATTTAGTAATAATGAAACTTGATTTATATTTGCTATGAGACCAAGTGTTGGTCACTAGATATATAAATTTTACCACGCCTTCTTTTACCGCCCTTCTATATATATAAAATCGTTCGTGCGGTGTCTCTTAAGATCTCAGGAACGGTAACACTTAAGGCAAAAAAATTTGCAACATCTGTTAATATCTCAGTTAATCAAGTTAACATCTCGGTTAATAAAAAAAGCCACACCCCCTTTTGCAGCCCAAAAATCTGTAAAGTGCTATATTTCGGACAGTTTTGATCGTATTAGATTAAAATCTGGTAATTTAGACTGTATGGTTACTGTCTAAAACTGTATTAAAAATTGTTTATCCACGCCCTCTTTTGCAGCCTAAAAATTAATAAAAATACTTTATTTAAGACGATTTTGGTCGTATAAGACTTAAATATGGTAATTTAGTTTATATGGTTACATTCGGGAACAGTAATTAAAACAGGTGTGGTTGCTCTATAGCAACGCCCACTTTTTCATAAATCATTAAAATTGACTACTGGGCCGATTGCGCTGAAATTTTGGCAGTCGATTTGTTTCGCCTACGAGATAGTTTAGGAAAATGTTGCCAAACCCCCTTTTACCGCTTACAAATCAATAAAAATGCTATACCTTAGACGGTTTTGGTCGTATTAAACTAAAATTTGGTAAATTATTGAATATAGTTACTTTCGGAAACTGAACTAAAAATGGGCGTAGTCGCACTACAGTTATGCCAAATAAGATATACAAAAAATTGCAATTTTTTTCCGATTGGCATGCAAATTCTTTGTAGCAGTAAAACGGTATGTGACAGGACAACGTTTTACCCTGGATTACTAGTAAATGATAACATGCTGCGAAGTTCACGTTAAAAATTACTCGTATGTAGAAAAACTTTTTTACGCCTAATTAATGGCCTAAATTTTTCTCGCATAAAATGACAAAAATGGTGGCAACTCTTTTCCAGCTGCCTCTCATCTTCATAAACCGGAGAGATCAAACAAACATGCAGCACTGCCTAAAACTATTCTACAAAGTATTCAATTGCAATTGAGGGTGCTCGCAATAACCAAAAGTACTCAATCTACCCATACTCAACTTTCCAAGTCAGTGTGAATACCCCTAATGTAATTTAAAATAAAAATATTGAAACAAACAAGTAACGAAAAAAAGTTGGAATGCTTGTAAGACAAAAAAAAACGTGAAAGAAGTGGTCGATCAGGAGGAATTGGGAATGCCTCCATACATTTTTATTGGCAAATGAATCCTTTACATGCTTCTTTCATTTGTTTTCTGGTTGACTTAATCAATATGCATAGTTTCTTCAACAAAAATTTAGCTTATTTGATGAGTTTACCATAGGTTTGCTTATAGGAATAATAGGTTCGGGAAAAATGCTGTCTTTTCAAGGGTTTATGTAAAGTATTGCTTTCAACAGTGGATTTTTTTTTAATTTTTCCATTTCTATGTAAAACTAGGACCAATCGAAAAAAATCATTACGATATTCAAATGCTACGGAAAATTTTACTAAATGAAATGTTATTGCCATTCGTTGTGGTTAAAGTTGTTCTTAATTTGTGGAATAGTGTTTTTTGTTTACTTTGATATAAACAATACACAGGTAGAAGCAATTTGTTCTGATCGAAAATTTTCCTACTGGTAACATTCAGTTTTGGACTCCACATGAAATTCTGAGGAACCATTTTTTATACCATGAGGTCCTTGGGACCTTGGGATATAACTTCCAGCAAAAAAGAGTTTAAAGATTCGTATTTAGTTATTTCATAAGCGTTCACTTTTTACTGTCTAATCTTTCACTGATCGACCCACAGCACAAACTACTTGGCCTAGAAAAATTAAATTTAATACAAATATTACTTTGACTAGGTTTATGAATTAGCTCAAAAAAGAATTTTGAAAATTATTTCTTTAAAGGTTAAAATTTGGTAAAAAGGGTTAAAAAAGAATAACGGGCTACTTGAAGTTAAACCTGAGATGTCAAAGTTCTGTAAACGGATTTGATTACTTGCATTATAGATTAAAAAGCATTTCAGGGTTTTTGAAAATTTGATAAAGTTAAAGAGCTGAAGAGTTAAAACTGTATTTTTAAGGAAAATTCGACTCGATACAAGATACTAACTATCTTTATGTGGCAAATTACTTTTCAAACTAATGCCTAGAATATAACCTCTGGAATTTTTTTTGTTTGATGGATAAAGGTTTAAAATAATTCTTTTAAAAAGAGAATAATTTTCTTTTTATTATATTATTTAATTATGGTCATGTACGCATTAACGAAGCTGCCATTTTGAATTTCAAAATATTGACCCCGGATTTATGATCACCGACCCTGAAAACACCCTATTTATTCTAGTTAGGTAGAGTTCTATTCTAGAGTAGAGTTCTATTTTGTGGTGATCCGTAGTCCCTGCAAATTGATGCGCGTTTTTGAGCAGTTTTGTGCAATGAAAAAAAAAATTTCTTGGTTATGGGAATCTATAAACAATTTATCGCTTATAAAAAAATTTCATCGGAGACCATACAGGTCTCATGAAGTTTTTTACCCAGAATTACATGTAGAATCTGCAACTGGATGTTACCAGCTGGTTTCATTTCAACTGAAAGTAAGAAAAAAGGAAGAGAGTCAATTACATTATATTTTTCCAGTGATTTATGAGAAAAAAAATTTGTATTTGTATTCTAAAATTTACCAAAAAAGTATTCTCTCTGGCTCTATACACTTTTTACCACTTTAAGGAAGTTTCAAATTTCAGCTTATGTAGTGGCTTACTTTGACAGAAAGTTGATTTAAGCCCAAAAAAAACTCAATTTTCTTGAGTAGCTAAAATGAATATTACAACTCACGCAATGTCAAGAAATTATGATAGAAATTAAAGTAAAGTTAGAAACATATTTGATAAATACTATCACATCACCAAAATTTCACTCAAAAATTATAGTTAAAAAAAATGCCTTTGAATTAAAAAGTTGCAATCTATGTAAGTTTAAAAACCACAAAATACTCAGATGGCTTTGCAAACTTTTCGATTGCTAACGAGCAGAGTTAAAATAAATCTCACATGGTTTGCAAATAAAACTGCTAAAGCAAGACTTGAACCCACATAAATTCGTTTTTATTCCTATATTCTACGGAACACGCTCGTGCAAATGCCGTGCCATGTAATAAAAAATTGTTTGTTTATGCATGTTTCTTCTTTTGCTTTATTCATGATTGAGTAAGTGTGCGTGCGTATGTGTGTGTGTGTCTTGTTTACTAGGTGTCTTAAATGCACATTTAAAACATTTATTCCACCCAACGAAAAAACGCCCCCAAACGATATAAGAGCGCTAGAAGAGACGTTTTAAGCATCGTTTCTATATTTGATTGACGTGTTATTAGTTCTTCTTGCTGTTTTTGTTGTTGTTGTTGATGTTGTTTTTGTACTTTTTGTTCTTGTGGTTAGAGTTGCTGTTATTGTGGTTGCGGTGGCCATAAAATCCATGCACGTTGATTTCTTGAATATGTGTATTCATATGTTTGCATATGCGTTAAGTGTATGTGTGTGTGTGTGTGTGTGTGTGTGTGAATGTTTTTGGAAATGTTTTCCATTCGTATGGTTGTGTTATTTTTATAAGAAAGTAATGAAAAAAATAACAAGCAATAAATTTCATAGGCTGCGGGCTGTTTGTATGTACTTCCTGTGAAACATGTTCATTTCAGCCAGTTCGACTGAGAGAGTGTCTGAGTACCGAAGCATAACATTATTACGTACTTACATATTGAGATATGTATATTTTTTTTTTGCAAAATTAACATTTGCGCCTATTTGCAATACAGACAAACACACACATAGTCATTTTTATAGCAACTAACCCTGCAGTCCAAGGCATCGTGCACGAATATGTAATGATGATTTCTTACAGAAACTTTCTGCATGAGCTACATTTGTCGATAATTCTTTAACAAACATGTCGATAATTCTTGTTTTCGTTCACCGACAACATAAAGCTTTAAAACAGTGCACGAATTTGGATGAGATTTTCGTCAATGAAATGTATAAACAAGTCAGCATGTTTCGTCAAAGATGAAGAAAAATCGTGCATGATTCATTCAAGATTTCTTTCAGACTTGGACTACTGGGAAGTGTATCGCAAAAACCAAACGTTATTATTGATTTTAAGATTCGATCAATGTAGGTATGTTTAATTAATTTTTGTTTTTTTTTTATTATACTAGTGAAACAATTTTTACTCTTTGTTTTTATATTCAAATTGGGATTTTTTTAGTATGATTTTGTATTTAAATCTGGTTCATTCAAGTCGTTTTTGGTCCAATTGACCCCCCAAAACAAACTTTACTTCATTGCATATAATATGTATGCAATTTTTGCACATTTTATAAAGATCGTTTCTCTTCACTTCAATTCACTTCAGTTCAAATTTCAAATAAAAAAATATATAAAAAATATGCACGAAAAATTACGTTATCATTAATCTTATTGCAAAAATTTGAAGACCCTTTAATTTCTGACTGTGTATGTTTTTACAACTATAACACCGGCCAATATATTTAAGAAAAACTTGATTTTTTTATTATTAATTAAAACATTTTTAATTAATAATGGTTCATTTTATTATATTTTCAAAATTTTTTGGACTTACGATAACCGTCAGTGAGATACAATTAGGGTGTATAAATGAACATTTTTTTCAAGGCTCATTAGTATGCATATAATAATATTAGGGGTATTCACACTGACTGGAGCAGTTTGGTAGATTGGCAAATGCCGTGTGTTTTGTTTTTGTAAAGTGCCATTGTACCCAAGTACCCATCTGCCAATCTACTCTAGCTAACTCCCTGACTTGTTTAGGTAGATTGATTTCTTGCTGCCACCTTTTGCAAAAATATGCAATAATTGACCTAAGGGCATCAAATTTACAACATTTGTTGTCAAGGCTAATATCTCAAATAATAAAATATAAATTGCAATACTATTGCTATATTTCATACGAATTGGGTTGTATTGGACTAAAATTTTGTAATTTAGTTTGTATGTTTATTATCAACTCAATAAAAAATGGGCGTGGTCGAACTATAACTACGCCTACTTTTCAGATATCATTATAATTCCTGAGTTGTGCATGTTTTAATAATGAAACTTGGTGTATATGTGCTATGAGACCAAGTGTTGGTCACTATATATATACAAGCGCGTCGGAAGCTAACTTTATCTGGGGGGGGAAATGGGGGGGGGAAGTCACCAAAAATTCTTAAAAGAAACATATACATGAATAAACAAATTTTTAATTTTAGTTTCAAAATAAAACAAATATAAAACTAAATAAAAAATATTAAAATTTCATTATTTTTAAAAGTTTTTCCAATCAGGGTCCAACTTGCTTATTTTTTGTTGTACCAAATTCTCCGAAAAAAAGTACCAAATAGGAAAAAATTTACCAATTTATTTAATATATAATTTTAATTTAATATAATTTGATAAAATTTATTTTAATAATTCACTGGAGTATATTTCTTTACATACAAAACATAACAAAAATATTAAGTTATGTTATACGCTATTAACAAAATAACAAATACATCAAAATAGTTCTTTTACTGGCTAAATATAATTAGATTCATTGCGTCCGACACACAATTTTTTATAGAGCTTTATGTTATTAAGTGTTTTATATTCCAATTTATTTCTAAGCTTAGTTTTAATCAGACTTAAATAAAAAATAATTGGTTTAGCAGCTGCTGAGCTGTGTAGAAGGCACCCAGACTTTTTCTCAAAATACCCAAATTTTTCCCCAACGTCATTACAATTTTAAAAACTAATATTTAAAACCTGAACACGATTCCTCTGAGTCACAATAACGTCAGGGTAGCATTCTATGAGATGATATTTTAATATGAATTATTAAATTATGGCAATAAAGAAATTTTATTTTCTGACATAACTTGTGAAGATGTTATTATATTCAAAACATTTAGATCTTCTTTACCTAAATTGAACTTGTCTTTAATTTGTTTTAGAATATCTTTGGTAATAAGAGAAAAATTTTCTGATTGGAGATATTTTTCTGCTTTAGAGGAAATTCTCACAAAAAATCCTTAAGTCTCAAAAAATGTGATTTTTAATATATATGACAAGAAAAGCATGTAAGCTTTCAACTTTTAGAACTTAATGCAATGAAATTTCCACTAAACATACGTATGAACATTTCTCCAGTGCTACCAAATTTCGCTTTTTGTAACAAGTTGTTAAATTGTAAATCTTTTTCAAAATGCACCAACTCGGAAAATAATGTACCAAGGTATCAAGTTAAGATAAATGTAAAAATTTTGGTACAATTGTATTAAAGTGGCAACCGTGTTTCCAATTTCGATATTAGAGATAATTTTTTAAAGGATCTTTCTTATGGTAATACGAAAATATAAGAAATAATTGTTTCTTTTATAAAGCAAGACTAGGTATATCTTTACATGGTTTAAATGCAATAAGGTACAAAAAGTTATATCAATTATAATTATTCCAAAATGTTTCTTTCTGTGCTTTCACAAACAAACTCTTTCACCACATCCATCGAATTAAAATTTTTTCGGTTTTATCTTTGTGAATGTGTATAAGTGCCGCATGATTGAGTCATTTCTGTGTCATAGTTGCTCGAAGACACGTTTTAAGTCGTCTTAGTACACTAAAAGAACGCTCAGATGAAGCTGCTGATGCAGGCACAGTCAAAACCAAAGCAACAAGTTTCAACTTCATTTAAAAGTTTTTTCAGTGTATCCGAATTTTTTTCACATTGGAATTGCAGAAGAAACTCTACATTTTGTTCTATCTTTTTGCAAACACAGAGAAAGAAAATAGTTATCCGAAAACATGCTTATGAAGAAGAGAGAAAGAAGAGCAAAATATATAATACAAAAATATTATGGTTGTAAAGAAAACTGATATTTTAAATAACTTTCGAAGTTTTCTTTTTAAATTTTTTATCTAGCTAAAAAAGTGGGGGCAACTGCCCCTTGCCCACCACTTGCTACGCCAACTTTTACCACCCTTCTATGTATATAAAATAATTTGTGCGGTGCCTCTTAATGGTTTAGGAACAGTAACACCTAAGGCCAATAACTTTACAATATCTGTTATTAAGGTTAATATCTCCATTAATAAAAAAAAATACCTCAACCCCTTTCACCGCCCACAAATCAATAAAAATGCTGTACTTAAGACGGTTTGGGTTTTTGACTAAAATTTGGTAATTTATTTCGTATGGTCTCTGGCGGCAACTTTACTAAAAATGGGCGTGGTCGAACTATATTTATGCCCAATTTTCAGGGAATAAGCGTGTAGTGAAGCAAAGTGCGTCAGGTATAAGCTTAATTGAGCTGCAGTTTTGGCAATCGATTTTTTAGAGTACGAGATGGTTTTGTGAAAAAAAATTTGCTGCACCGTTGCTTCTTTGGAAAAAATTCGTTAAATTAATTGTTCTTACCTGACATAAAGCTCAATAAACGATTTTAAACTTTCAAACAACTAGAATATGTATTTAAAATCAAGAATGATTTAAACTATCATACATTTAGAATTTGGATTTAAAGCGTAGAAAATTAACATAATAATAAATAATAAGGTCATATAGAAAACTTTTAATCATAATCATAATCATAATCATTTAATCATTCAAGTTGTTTGTTGTCAAGTTGAAAATATTTTGTTTTATAAGGAGACCATGTTGAGGAATACAACGCTTTTTTGCAATAAAAAAAAATACCTTTTATTCAAAAAGTCACTGAATTATCAAATTGCCCAAATGTTATAAATCTTTTTTTGAGTCTAGATTTTGCGTAAATGTGCTTTAACCCTAGTTCGGCCAACGATGCTTATAACTCATTATAGGCCGACGCAGTCACCCAGGTGACTGTGTTAAAAATATTATTAACTTTGCATTATAAGGGAAATTTTGCAAAAAAATGGGGAAAATTTAAGATAATTATGCCAACACAAACAGCTGATGAGTTTGACCCTTAGTATTTAGAGTTATTGTGTTAAAAATTAATTTAGTGTTCTTAAAGTTGAACTCAGTTTGTAGACAAAGTTTATATATCATATGATTTTGACAAGTTTTTTTTCTGTTTTGTCAATTTATGCAAAAGTTTTAATTCACACTTCAAAAGTTAAATAAGAAAGAAATTGAAATGCATGCAGACGAAAAAAATTTATGTGATGCTGAAATATATGTTTTAAATGCAACAGTTTTAAGAAGAGTGAAAAGTGTACTTTCACAGCCGAATATTTGTAATATGCATGCAGAAAAGGATTTATTTTAAAGATTTTGACTTTTCAAGTCGGCTGCAATCAAGAACTTAGTTTCTTAAGTTTAAATTTGTGCTTCTTATTTTATTCATTCTAATTACGCTTGCACAAAACTGGTAAAATCAGCATAAATTTCTTAAAATAATCGATAGAAATCGAATATGGTTACGTAAACAAGCACTGAAAAACTGATTATGTAGTTATACTCTACTTAACTTTGATCTACGATTAATTAAACTCTTGTTTACTAGGGCTTAAACCAGCACTGAAAAACTGGCTCTTAGTGGGTAAAAGTTAATACTTTTAAACGTGCAAAACGAAAAATATTAACGATGCGGAGATTGAAGCGTTGCTTGATGGTGAAGATGATGAATGGGTACCAGATGGCAACGGACGAAGTGAATGAGCACGATAGCGATAAAGCAATAGACGCAGCCCATTATTATATCGAAAACACTATGATAAACATATTGGAGTCGCAATTGGTGTATGATACTCCCGATGGAACAGTGGCTCAAAGATCATTTGATTATGTCATATTGCTTCAGGTGGACCTCCTTGCAAAGATCAATCAGTTTGATATTCTTCAACGTTATGAATGATATAATAGTGCGACACACAAATAGAAAAGGATGGCCAAAAACAGGAACGAGAATCATCCACAGTCACTCCGAGTATGGGAAAAGACTGATGATATTGAAATGAGTCCCCTTTTTTTGAATTGTCTTGGGTTGTGATGTTCATAAATCCAGCATTAAGATCCTCGCTAATCGTCTAAGCCAGCACAAAACCGTATACAAATATTTTGGGCCTACGATGCGTAAATCAGCTATGCGTTGCTTGGTATGTTATATATAGGTCTTCAGCCAGGTCAAACACAGCTCCTAATTGAGGTGAAAAATTATTGGTATGTTTGTGCAATCATGGAAAAATAGTTACCGCAATATTACCGCGGACAATTTCTTCACATAATTTTAACTTACCAAAGTGATAAAGGGGATTAATCTCAGTTGATGAGTTTATGCCAAATTGACTTGCATGGAAACTTTGCATTTCGCTACAATATTGTTCACCTGAGTTAGAAAGCTAAGGCCAACAAAAATGTTTTCTACCGCGGAACTTACAGCACATTAAAACTATAGTCGAATGTATTCAAACTATAGTCAAAATGCAAGAAATAAAAAAAACGTAAAATGTGTCCTTTTCTTATAAAATGTCTTTATTATAAAAATGACAGACCATAAATATCTTATAAATATAATTTAAATTAAATTTAAATTCATTAAATTTATATAGCTAAATTTATATTTATACATTTTTATATAGTCACCTAGGTGACTGCATCGGCCGAAATAAGAAAACCAACTTTCAATATGTAATAGTTGACAAAAACAAAAATGGATTAATTTTATTTTGTGTCTTTTGTACTTAAAATTCATTAGTTTAAGATGTCATGGAAGATGGGTTAACACAACTGATAAAAAACGTAGTTTTTTTGTGTGAAAATGGTGAAATAGTCACCCCGGTGACTCGTCGGCCGAACTAGGGTTAAAAGCTATTATTTCTTCATTTTTAACTTGTTTTTTGTACAAGTAATAAATGTTGCAAATTTTTACCATGTAATTTTTATTCGATTTCGTTTTACTGTGCACTATAGATGTGCACTATAGAGCAGCTATAAATTTCACCCAATGAGATTGATTTGTATTCAATTACAAGCGACTTTTTGCATGCATCAGCGAAGTTTGCTTCAGCGAAGCTGCCAGTATGGCTAGAATCCAATGGCGCGAGCAGATAGCAAAAGTATGTGTGGTTAGATAATGGGTAGTCAACCCGGAATCCCAAACGATTCTAACCCTTTTTGAATACCATGATTAAAGCATTGCTAGAATTTATGGAAATATTCTCAAAAGTACAACTTTTCTATCCAATTGAATTCTTAAGATAGCGAGTATGATTAAATTTATCTAAAATTTAGAAAACATCTTTTAAATTTTGGTTTAAAAACCAAAAGTCGTTCAGAAATGTCTTTTCACTACAAACTGAAAATACTTTTAACACTTCACTGCGATATTAGTTATTTTTCGTTAATAAGGTAAAGATACTTATATAGAAAAATAATTGAAATTTTTTTTTGTTCATTCGATTTCAATTCCATAAAAAGAGGAATTGAACATATTTTCTGAAGACTTCGAACTTCTAGATGGTTTGAGCCAAAATGGTTTTTTTTTTAAATGGGATCCTTTTAAGCTAGTTCAATCAAATTCTATTTTATTTTATATATCTATTAAAAAAAAATTAAATTAGAGCTTTATGCCAAATAAGTTCATGAAGAAAAACGTTGCCAAATGAACAATTTCTTTACAGAACAAATAACCACACGGTTAAAAATTTTGTACTACTTTTTAATCCAATCCTTAGTTTAAAGACATTGGCCCATAACCATAGTCAAAATAAAAGTCGACCCTAAATTTAGTACAAGCATTTTTGACAGTTTTTTAATATAATTTGTTGTCAAAAAGCTTGCACTAAATTTAAAGTCGACTTTTTTTTTGGCCATTTTAAATAAAGGAAAGTATTATTTTTAATACCTACTTTAGATGAATTTAGCTGGGTCTCGAACCCAAGTTCTTGAAATTAACTTTCTTGCATTCGTAATGCTGCAAAATAAGCGAAACGTTAACATTTGAGTTGGACGGGTGGATAAGACTTTAGACCAGCAAATCAGAGGACGTGTGTTCAAATCAAGAAATGGTCAGAGTAATTTTTTTTAAAGTTGATATTTATACAGTTGTTTTTTTAATTTTTTGCAGATTAAAAACTTATCTTTGTTGGATTAGAAATATATAAACTTTTCCTTGGAATAAAAAGTAATCTTTTTTGGTGTTGTTCAATATTTAATCCAAAAAAGTTAAAACTTATTCCAAGATTTTTGACCGTGAAAGTAGACATATAAGAATTTTAGATATAAACTTAAATAGTATTGAAAAAGCTATAATTAATTTTAAGTCAACTTTCTTGTGTTGAAATATGTTCCTTGGTGGAGATTTACTTTTATATATATTATACAAAAGTTTGTAGAACCTTGTTTAGCACTCGAAAACTTAAGTAAAATTGCGCGTTTTAATTTCAATTTGACAATCTGTTATAGTCAATAGCGGAAAAAACTCAACAATTTTACTAAATGTTCCTTGGTATTTATTTTTATCTTTAAAAGACAATTCCGATAATCCCGGGATTGTGAAAATCTACCGGGATCGAACTCCTTCGTCTGTGTGCGTGTGTATGTGCCTAGGAAAATCCATGAAAGTGTGCGTGTGCAGATTTAAGTATTGCGTGTTGTGAACGTAACTAAATAAAAAAAGTTCCGAAGGAAGTTAGTAGTGCTAATGTTTAGCTAAGTAAAAAATGTTAGACGACAG
The DNA here is from genome assembly GCA_963920525.1 of Dichetophora obliterata. NCBI lineage: Eukaryota > Metazoa > Arthropoda > Insecta > Diptera > Sciomyzidae > Dichetophora > Dichetophora obliterata. The sequence continues at coordinate 56,325,957 of OY986437.1, forward strand.
GTTTGAGTGATTTTGCAGTTTTTGTTGTTGCATACCTACTACAGTAGTTGTTGCATGAATGCAAAACACGGCAACAATTTAGTGCTCTTGAATAGTCAATTGTTTGGTTTTTTTTAACAAATTTGAAGTTAACACAATATTGATGTGAGTTTCTTCACAATTTACCAATCAATCAATTAATCAAGCAATCAGTCAATGTCTTTATTAGTGAAGGAAAGACTATTTTTTTCTTTTCTTGGGAATGTCAACTTAGGCGCTATTTAAAAGTTTGTAATTTACTATAAATTTGCTGCTACTTATGCATAGTAAGTATCAAGAAGAAATTACATAGTTTTTATCAGATATATTTTCTATACCCACCAAGCCTGAAACAAATTCAGACATTTTAACTTTGTTGACTCTTGTCGCATTGATGGACATGTCCTGCAGCAACAACCAACAGCTTATTGCAAACAAACAAATAAACGTGCAAGAAAACTAAAAAAAAATATCAATTTGCACAAAATGGGCGTGAAACACGAAAGCAAATAAAAGGACCACGTAGAAAGTAAAGTAACGTTAATGCACACCTAACGGTTTCAATCACGTTCGAGTTATTAACGCTGAACGTCGAAACGAAAAACGATTGATTGTGCTGCTAAAATGTTTTGCAGTAAATCAACAACAATAGCAACAAAAATCAGCAACAGTTACAGCAGCACAAAAAGAAAAAAAAAATATAGAAGCTGCATAGTGTAACACTTTCACATAAGCTGCTGCTAAAACTATAAGGAGTTGCCGTAATGCAATCAAATTTGGCAAAGATTAAGATTAGAAGAAAAAATTATTTTCAAGTATAGCTCCCTTTTAAAAAACTTTTTTTTTAAATACGATTCATCCAAATTCCGCAATATATTTTTGCAAAATTTTACAAATGGTTTATTTCTTCTTAACAAAATAAGAAAAATTACAAAAATTGGGATAGCTTGTTTAAATTTTAGAGGAACCTCCAATATAACCAAATTATAGAAGAACGCATGGCTTTTAAAATTAAGTTTTTTTCCACAAAACACGTTTGAATATCCATTTACTACATTTTCACTGAAAATTGGCGTCATCCACCAATTTTTTTGGTAAATCTTCTGAGCTATTCTATACCTTCATTTGTTAGAAATAAAAAAAAAATTAAAAAATAAGTTAACATCTTTGATGTATTTTTCTTATTTTTAAAAAATATAAGTACCACACTTTATTAAGAAAACATAACTAAGCTAGCATTAACTGCTTATGACTTTATTTATTTATGCAATCAATTATATAATACGTCGACCCTTTGCAGTGGTGGAGAGTACGTTAGACTATTAAATCATAGGTCCCCGGTTCGAATCCGTTAACTTTCTTTGTTCTTTACTATATTGCAGAATTATTGAAACAAAAAATCTACAACTAAATTGTGGAAAATTTGAAATTAAAGGAAAGGAACCTCGGTTATAAGCAATTCAAATTACCTTTCACATTTGTTTCGCCTAATCGATAATTCACGAATGGTTCCAATCAAGTCTTCCTCTAATTACCTATCCCTTTCCTCTCAGGTCAAAGACCAAACGTTGTTTTTCATAAGGCGCAAGCCCAGGTCACGAAGGATTCGAAGGCTACGAAAGGGCGGACTGCCTTGCCAAAAGAGGAGCGTCTCGAACTCTTATAGGACCTGAACCATTTTGTAGCTTAGCAAAAGGCTACATTCTAGACAAAATTAGAATATGGGAAGATAAGAAATTTCAGTGCCACTGGAACAACACTAATGGACAAAAGCAATCTAAGGAATTTTTAACTCCAAGTAAATCAAAATCCAAAGATTTATTCAAGCTTAACAAAGAAGAACTTAGAATTATCACCAGTTTTTTCACAGGTCACCTCACTGCTCACTCAGATGGGTCTTTCTGAATCAGACGTCTGCAGACTATGCGAGGAGGAAGAAGAAACCCCCGACAACATTCTATGTGAATTTCCGGCAATCCACAGCCTAAGACGCCTAAATTTTGGAGGGGAAGTAGTGCCCCCGTCAACAATTTGGAACACCAAGCCAGAGACAGTGCTAAAATATATAAAAAGCCTAAGTCTGGAGTGTTAATTAAGGGCTTGCACAATAGATCCAATGGGTCGCTGTGCACATAGGCCCACTATAAACTAACTAACTAACTAAGGCTAACTATTATAGTTATTACTAACTAAATAACTATACGGAAGCCCGAGAAAAATCGAAGGACATGTATTTTTGCTTCTCGACGCTAGAATTTGTAAACTTTTGGCTTAAAGATGTTTTCTTTTAAATATCCTTGAAGTCATATTTTTTAGAAAATATTCTTCGATATTATTTAACTCATCATTTTTAGAAAAAAATTAACTCCATATTTTTCAGAAAGTGTATATGTTTGTTCACTGGTTTAATCGTTTTATTGCTTTCAATGATTAATGTTGAAATAGTGAATTGCATAATACTAAAATTTTCAATTTTAAGAATAAAACTTTATGTTTATATGTAGATCTTAGTTATACATCTTAGTTAATGACTTGTTTATTGATCTATACTCAAAAATATTGGTGTGTAAATATTACTAATAACTACGTCCATTCTTCAAATTTTATTCGTAGTTTTTGGCTACGAATTGCTTTTTTGTTTACGATTATCATCAGTATATAAAACAAATATATTCGTAAATACTACACCAAGTATAAAAGAAAAAAAGGATAAAAAAAAAAAAATTGGTTCTTTAAGTCAATTTTTTATCTAAATTCTATAGTTTTTAATTCTTAAAATTCACTTAGTTGAAAGTAATAATTTAATTTAAAATTAATTTACTCTCATTCACACTTTCTTGTATATGTAACTTATAAAAGGTTTATGTTTTTGTGCCGATTGACCACCAACCTTTATTTATTGTAAAATCGTACCGTGAAATAGATAAAAAAGCCTTCCATACAATTTCATTCAGAATTTAACATACCCCGCTATAGTTAATCATAACGCACTTTTAAGTAAAATTTTTAAGTAACTAGTTAGATGTCGAAAGCAAATTAAATTTCATTATTATTTTGAGTATTTGAATCAATCAAAAGTTACGAATATGTATTTTATTCGTTAGTTATGAAACGAATGTGTATTTTAGTGATTTTTAAATAACTTGAAAAGAAAATATAAAAACAAAAACAAACTCAAAATACGTTAACAATTGAGAGAAAAACAAACTAAAAACAAATAATTCATCTAAAATAATATATATTTAAACTCAAATCTAATTAGAGTTTAAAATAAAATAGAATTTAGTCTTAACCTAAAACATAATTTAAAGCTGAAACTAAAATATAATTTAAGCTAAAAAGAAAACGTAATTTAACCTAAAACTGAAACATAATTTCAATCTTAAACAAAAATATAATTAAAACTTAAACTAAAACGTAATTTAACCTAAAACTAAAACATAATTTAAAGCTAAAACAAAAATATAATTTAAACTTAAACTACAACGTAATTTAATCTAAAACTAAAACGTAACTTAAAGCTAAAACATAATTTAAACAAAAACTAAAATATCATTTAATCCAGAACTGAAATATAATTCAATCTAATACTAAAATATCATTTAATTGTAAACTAAAACCTAATTTCATCTAGATCAAAAATAGGATTTAATCTAAAACTTCAACATCTCTTTGGCTACATTTGTTTCTAAAACCTTATACATATTTGGAAAAGAAAACTAAACCCATTGTTTTGTGAAAGAAAAGCTTAAAAAGGGTAAGCTTAATATCCTTAATTTATTTCTAGTTCTGAAAGCTTAGCTCTGTACGTGTATAAAACACTTGTTTGCAATTTGTTACTTTAAATTGATAAGAATTTTATTGTGTTTTATTGTGATATCGTTTCTTAGTTTGATTTTTAAATTTCATTTAAAAGCAGAAGAAAATCTACTTAAATGCTTTTAGTAATTTATTTAAGAACTAGTAAATACCCGCTGCTTCGCCCGCGATAAAAATATTAAATACCATGTAAAAATTTGAAATCTTAAAATTAAATTATTTTTTTTTTATCTTCAAATGCAAAATATAAAAATATTTGTACTTGCTCAATAATTAAGAAATAGACTTTCTCAGTACAACGCAGTTTTTATGAAAAGTCGTTAATTAATAAAAATAACCGTAAATGATAGATTTTTCGAAAATATTTTGTACGTATATCTAGTATATTGAAAATTTCCGTTATTATGACATCAAAATTATTGCAATATCTTGAAAACTACATATTTTATCATACTTAACACATTTTCTTGAGAATTAAGATGAGAAAACCGATTGAAATTTCAATTTTTTAATTTGCAAGCTAACATCTCTGCCATTTTCAAATCGATGTTCATCAAATTTCCTTTGTCTGAAAGCTCCATTAAGTGAATTTGTAGAAATGAGAAAAGATGAACCCTTTTAATGTTTAATATCGTTTTCACAAAACCTTTAAAATATTAAACTCCGATCGAGTTTATATGCACTGCTTATGTATACAAAGCTAGAAAATTGCTTCTCCTGTAAAATTTTGTTTATGTTGGATGCACTTGTTTTGCGGTCATGGCTCGATATTTCGAAAATAAAATCATGAACTGATTTTTCTAAAAAAACTCTTTAAATTTTAATTTGTTTGTATTAATGATTACTGCTATTTTTTGACCGAAGTTGTATATGTTGTTTTGGTTCTAGGCCTGCGATATAATAAATTATTAGAAAAATTTCTGTCTTCGTATTGAATTATTATATTTCTAAAATTATTGCGTTTCTAAATTTTTCGAAAATCTTCAGGAGAATTGTATATTTCAAATAAATTTTTGAACAATTTTGGCATTGTTCACACTGTCGCCAACTTGGTGCCTTTTCCACCAGATCAGCAGTGTGGAAGAACTACACAACAATCTTTAAAATTCATGATGGGATACTACGGAAGCTTGCAGTTAAATATTTATCTTTTATACGTATATATATTATTCTTGTTTTTTTATTATTTCTTCATTTTCTTCTATCCTACTCTAACTTATAAATCTATTTATATTTTTATTTGCCTATAACGCACTCTCCCCGTTGTTCTTCTTATGTCAGGCTCTAGCTATTGCCTATTGCCGGTGATGAAAACCAAAAAATTTTAATACAGGTCTTATGTAAGCAACGTACTGGCCTTAATGTAGTTTATTTTAATGCCCGTAGTTTGAACATGGCTAAACTTGACTACATAAAATATATATTTGAAAACTCGCTCGTTGGCATTATTTGCATTTCGGAAACGTGGCTATGCAATGATGTATGTGATACTATCTTTAGCATTAATAATTATATATTGTACAGAAACGACGGACTGGAAAAAAAGGCGGAGGAGTTGCTATTTACTGTAAAACCACCCTTAACTCTAAAGTTGTAGGTAAATCCAGTGGACCAGGTATTGAATTTTTAAATTTATGTGTATGGGATAATAGTACTAAGATATTTTTGTCATGCGTGTATAGTCCTAATAGGTGTTTCTCTGTTGATCCTCTGTTTTCTGCTTTAACAAGCAGAATTCTTGATTATGACTTCATAATGTTGTGTGGAGATTTCAACATCAATATTATTTCCAATGAAACAAGTAAGTTTTTACTGTATGATAATTTATCGACAGTAGGGCTATCAGTTGTAAATGATACTGTACCCACGCGGTACTGCAATAATTTCACTCCTAGTCTACTTGATTATTTTATTGTTTCTGATATTTTAGTAGTTTCTCTATTCGATCAACTATATTTTCTATCTGACCACGATTTAATCTTTTGTTCGTCAAATGTTAATTTGTCTCGTAGTGCAATTTCTAATAACTTTTCTTTCCGTGATTTCAAAAATATTAACTATCATTCCCTGTTCCTCGATGTGTCAATGTTATCTTTCAATGAATGTTGGCTTCACCATAATATAAACGATAAGCTTAAGTCTCTTTTAGCACCGATTACATATCTTTTTGACAAACATGTACCGCCACGTACGACAACCGTGAAAAATGTGTCTTGTCCCTGTTTCACTCAAAACGTGTCCAAAAGCATTAAAAAAAGAAACAAATTACAGAAAATATGGAAAATCAGACCATCTCATGAAAACTGGGAATCTTTTCGCTTGGCTAGAAATGAAGCTGTTCTGTTAGTAAGACAGGCCAAAATACGATTTTTTTCTGAGAAACTAGATTTATCCCTTAATTCGAAAACGTTGTGGAACAACATAAAAAGACTTGGGTTATGTAATAAAAATCGTAATGAATGCATTGAAGATCCTGAGATTCTAAATAATTTTTTTGTTGACATTTTTTCTACCTCTAATGACACCTCTACGCTTTCCAGTGACAACCTGACTATACCACAGTCTTTTACGTTTGAAACGGTTAGTGAAATTGATGTTGGAAACTGTGTTATGCAGATAAAATCAAATGCAGTTGCAGAAGATGGCATTCCCATCAAATTCTTTAAACTTTTACTACCTCACATAATAACTTCTCTTACGCACATTATAAATCACACCTTTCCCGACATGTGGAAAATTGCCATCGTTACACCTATAGCTAAAAAGCAAAATCCATCTGGTGCGAATGATTATAGGCGTATAAGTATAATGTCACCATTGTCAAAGGTATGTGAAAAACTTATGGCTCAACAAATTAGCAAATATCTTTCTGAGAAAAAACTGCTATCCCGCTAGCAGTCTGGTTTTAGGGCAGGGCATGGGTGATCCTCAGCGGTAGTAAAGGTTCTCGATGATATTCGACCCGAATATGATGCCGGCTCTATGACTTTACTCTGCTGACTTGATTTTTCCAAGGCCTTTGATAAAGTCAATCATAGTTATTTGTGTCAAAAGCTTAGGTATCTTTTTGGGTTCTGTGATAGTGCTGTTAATCTAATGTCTAGTTATTTGTATAATAGAATGCAAAGAGTTAAGGTTGGTCAGGTATCCTCGTTATACAAAGTAGTAGTAAGTGGTGTTCCACAAGGCTCTATACTAGGTACTCTGTTCTTTTCAATTTTTATAAACGACATCTTTATTGTTTGCCGGAATGCATCTGTTCATGCTTATGCAGATGATATCCAGCTTTATCTTTTGCGACGAACTGGGCTTCTTGATGATCTGTATTGTAGGCTAAATGAGGATCTCAGTAGCATCAATGAGTGGGCCAAAAGTAATGGCCTTCAACTAAACGCTGCCAAATCGTATGTTCTTCCTATATGTAAAAGTAAAACTTGTGTCGTTGATGTCCCTGATCTGTTTATTGGCAATAGCAAACTGACTATGGTGTTGAAAGTAGTAAGCCTAGGTTTCTACATTAATTCTTCTTTGTCTTGTGTAGACCATGTTAATAGTATAGTCCAACAAGTTTATTATGTCCTACGTAACTTAAGAATGTCTGCTAGTGTCACTCCTACTGAAATTAAACGTAGATTAGTCATACAGCTAATTTTACCAATCATTTCTTATTCAGACATAGTTTATAGTAAACTTGGCGCATCTTCCAAGTTAAAAATTCAAATTGCATTTAATTACGCCACGCGCTATGTGTATGGTATCCGCAAATACGATCGTTTATCTCGTTTCTAAATGCAATACTTGGATGCGACAGAACTGCTTACCTAAATGCTAGAAACTGTATTTACCTGCACAAACTAATCCATGGGAAAACTCCTTGCTATCAGCATGAAAAACTTCAGTCTTGTATGTCAAGTAGAAGCCATGTTCTGATAGTTCCGAGGCACAACTCATTAAACTCTTCCCACCTGTTTTTCATTTACGCCATTAGGTTGTGGAATGCTTTGCCAAGATGGCTTAGGGAGGTCACTGGGAGAGAGCCTTTTAGGCAATCTATCTTTTCATTTTTCTCTACTCAATAGCTTTTCACTTCCTTACTTCTCTATGTTATCTATTCTTTATCTATTCTTTGTATCAGTATTTTTTTTTCAATCTTAACTTATCTTTAATTCTTTTTATTTTTATATTCTTTAAAGTAAAAAATAACATAAATCCAATATTGTTTAAAAATTGAGGTCATTATTTTTGATTCTGTTTTAAACAGTTGTTATTATTCTTCATTTTTAGTTTTTAACTTTAATTTCAAATTTTTAATATAAAATTTTTCATTTTCATTTTGCATTTTAATTTCAATTTTAATATTAATTTTAACTAAATTTAATGTAAATTAATTATATTTATGCATTTATGTTGTACTAAAAAAGAGCATAGCTCTTATTGTACTTATGATAACTTAAACAAATAAATAAATAAATAAAAATAAATAAATAAAAATAAATAAATTTATTTTAGTTTCAGAGGGATCAAATCAAAAAATAAAACAATTGACAATTAAGAATATGGTTAGGTTTAGAACTTAATTTAGTGTTGAATATATATAAAAATCTAATAAATCTGGTGCACTTTTGAGGAAAAAGCGCTTTTTTCACCTTTTTTGTGAATTTTATAATTAAAAAGTTGGCAACACTTATGAACTTCTCGGTTACTTAAAAAAAGCTATGTATTTTGTGAACTGTAGACACAAACCCTTATTTGCAATTTATTAGTCTCGCCACGCAGACTCACTGAACTTTTGAACAAAGTAACGCTCAATGCTGAATTTTAAAAAAGCTCAGCAAGATTGTATTCACCTTCGCATTTTTTTATTTATTTTACGAATTGTAGAAAGAAACCATTATAAAATCTTTAATTATTTTCAACTATTTTCGCACTTGATTTACTTATTTAAGCTATTAATTAAAAAAGTAAAATTATGTTTTATTAGAAAAAATTTTTCAACACAATGGATTTGTGAATCTTGTTGTCTTTGTGCACAACTTGTTAAGCATTGCAAGCAGTGTTGCCGGATTTTGGTAGAGATCATTCCCTTTTTGTTCATGCATTTCAATAAGTTTTTCCCGTTTTTTCCTTAAAATTTTCCCGTTTTTCCCCCTTTTTTAAAGTTCAGCGTTTTATTTTAAATAGAAACAATAACAATACAAACCTTACTAATATAATTAAATATATGCCTTACAAAATATATCACTAACTTACTTGAGTGTAACTGTAAACACTTTCTTTTGATTTCTAATCCTATTCAGTTTAAATTTTCCATATGTATTTTGGTGTGTAAAATTACATTTACCGTACGGCTTTCTTTTATTATTTACAGTGGCTCACAGCTTATTTTATGCAGTGCATACTTTCAATTTTAGGGCTTTATAACAACGAAACTAACAGGAATAGAAAAAAAATTATATTATCATTTAAAAGAACAAGATGTTTAGTTTACTAAATTAACTTAATTTTTTGTAAAAATATATATTAAGTTGGCTTAAAATTAAGAAATCAGAAAATACTGCTTAATTTCATATCACAGCTTATTTTATGCAATCACTTGCTATTTATACATTTTTCGTATTAATTAATGATATCTGATATTTTTATAATTTTGTATGATAGCCCTTGTTGTTCACAACAGATCTAAGGTGGTTTGGCATTGATGCGACCAGTTTTTGAGCTATAGGTGGCGAAATAATCGCCCACCCGCTTTGTGCTTTTGATCGTCATCCTGGTAAAATCGGAAATTCAATTTTATACCCAGAACGTTTGCACTCTGCAACAAATTGTTCTTCAGGATCAGTAGGTACTTACATTTGTAAATTGTTGTTTCAATAAACGGCAACTTCCCAGTACCAGCAGCAGATATTCAGGCCCAAACCATGACGCTGCCACCGCCATGTGTCACGGTTTTTTTTAAAGTTTTTTTGTTGAATTCGGTATTCGGTTTTCGCCACATATAGCACATACCATCTAAACCGAATAAATTGATCTTCGATTTATCTGCAAAAATAACTGAATTCCAGTACTCTGGGGCCATATGTTCTTTGTCGTAGTTGAGTCTGCATAATCTGTTTTTGGGGCTAATAAACGGTTTGTTTCGTGCTACTCGGCCATGAAAGTTCTTTTTGCGCAAGACACGTTGAATAGTTTCAGTACTTCACTGCTTGCTCAGGTCAGTTTGAACTTCAAAAGCCATTTTCGGAGCTGAGAGTCTCGGTTTAGCCTTTATCTTCCGTACAATATGCCGCTCGTCGGTTGCATTAAAAATTTTGTTTGGTGCTTCTTTGCTCTTATTGTGCAATCGATTCTTATGGACGAAGCGCTCGATGATCTTTTGCACTGCAGAGGAATTAATATTAACCATTTCAGCCATTTTTCGCTGCGAGCTGCTATTTTTAAAATAGTATTTAACCAATTCTCTTTGTTGTAGCGTTGTGCGCGCTCCTATTTTAAATAATCATGGAAGCAGACACTTGAAGCAAAAAAATCACACTAAAAAGCTAACACAAAGCAATTATAGAAACAGAACGAAGGCATAGCTAACGAAAGTACCGTTAAACAGCGCAGCATTACAGTACCGTAACAGAGAGAAGTGACTGCATATAATAAGCTGCGAGATGAAATTAAGCAGTATTTTCTGTTCTCTTATTTTTTAAACAACTAAATATATGTATTCACAATTAATGAAAAACCTTTATTTAACTAGACTTTTTGCTCTTTTGAATGACACCATATTATCTTTTGTATTCCTGTTAGTTTTGTTTTTATAAAGCCCTAAAGTTTAAAGTATGCACTGCATAAAATAAGCTGTGAGACACTGTATATTTAAATTTATGGCAGAAAAAGCTCTTTCAGCGCATGCACCGGCTATGCGCAAGAGAAAAATAAACGATATTATTTTTTTTTTTAATTTCTGGGAACATTTTACTTGTATTTTCAAATTTCATATTTAACCCTGGAACTACAAACTGGGTTAGATATCTACCTCAGGTAAACTTTGAACTACGTTTCTAAGTTTGTCAATGACGTTATCGACTTACGACTTATATCATAATTAAATTCAAGGTTCTAACAATAGGGCTAGGTCGCGAGACCCTTTAGTTTCTTGTTTACTGTGACGGAGGGAAGACATGATGTCTGTCCGGGTTTGATATCTACCCCGGCTTGAACTTCCCGTTAGTGGTTTTTTTAAGGTAAGTTATTTTTCTTGCTAAAATATATTTAATTCACGTAAATACATTTTCACGTATTTTTTTACATTAAAACATTAGATAAAAAATGTTCGTCGATGAGTTCACATTTAAATTATTCATACACTGGGATTGTGTATCCCGGTGTTAAATCGCCATAGAGACAATTGTGGCGCCTTTGAATGAGTAAATCGTTTCTTAACTTTTGAATATTTTTTATATGTGTGAAGTTTCTTGTTTTTACTTTTTGCACAACAGAAATCGAAATATATTTTTGGAAAGCAATATTTCAAGGATTTTATTTTTCCATATATAAGATTCAGAATTTTTTTTTATTTTGCAGAGTCTCAAATAAACAGACGTTTTCAGCAAAGCATCACGTTAGTATTATTCTTCTTTAAGCCTTATGTGTCCTCTTTAAAATCCCGTTTAAAATTTGAAACTCGGTTGTTTAAGAGTAAAGTCATAAATTACTGTTTGTTGAATTACGATTTGACCGTTTTTCAGTACTTTTAGCTATTTAAATCGATTTTTTACCAAATAAACCTTAATAACATTGAATTTGTTCTTTACTTTTCTCTTTGACGTGAAAAAAAAACAAAAAAAAATGCATGCCCTTTAGAGTCAGATAACTGCTTTTAGAACGATTTTACGAAGAAGAAAACCATGGGGTAGGTGATTACCCCGGTTTATAGTTTACAGGTAAAAAAATGGTTTTGTAGTTCTAAAGTTAAGGTGCCAACAAATTTTGCACATCTTGTGTAACAAAATTTCATAAATCAATATTTTTAGTGACCTATATTCTAAGTCGATATATATTCAGATTTTTTAAATAAATAGGAACAACACGGACTTAATAAAGGATACGTTTTGTGTTTCTAAACGATTAGATCCATAAATGCGAAAAGACTAAATTTTGTACCATAAATTAAATCTTGTAAAAGTTCTTAGTTGATTTACCCATTTTCCATAGTTTGCCAAGCAAAAAAATCAAATTACGCTGAATAGAAAAAAATTACGTTGGAGCTTACAACTGATGACTATCAAAATGAATTTAAGCAAGTTCAAATAGTAATAAAACTAAATTAAAACTCAAGACGACTCAGATAATTTTAAAATGTATTTAAATACTAGACATTAAAAAATTCTAATCATAGTTTGTTGATTTTGTGACGAAATTACCCTTTTTGCACAAAAATGCTGTTAACCTAATTTCCCCCGTTTTTAAGAGTGTTAATCCTGTTTTCCCTTTTGGGTTGAAAATTTCCGCATAACGTTGAAAACTCCTTTTTATGGCAACACTGGTTGCAAGCAACCTAAAGCAACATTGTAAAACTTCATTAATTAATTTAATAATTTACAAAGAACTTTATAAATCAAAGCTTTTCAAAGACGAAATCTATGCAATAGAAAAAATACACTTTTGCCAAATGTCAAGAACTTTTTTTTACATTTTTGCCTTTATCTCCAAAACTTGAACTGAAACTGACTATGTACATCTTCTCTGGTCCAAAAGTTGACCTTATGTGTTTTGTGTCAAGTATTTTAAGCTGTAAAATAGCTCTAGCTAAATGTTGTCAGTGTTTTTATAAAACTGGCGGTATTTTCACATTCAAAAAGGTGGTAGCATTGGTACCGCACACAATACATGTTCTGTCTATTTTTTTTGCGTACCTTGTTGACTTTTTTATCGGGCTTTAAAATAGCTTGAAAAGAGAGCTTTTGTCTCGAAGCGAAATAGAAAACAATTTTTCAACACAACAGATCTTTCAATTTCGTTAGCTTTGCGTACATCTTGTTAAGCGTGGCAAGCAACCTTTATATTGCTCAAATAGAGCTTAAAAAGGGAGAACTTTTTTCTCACTGAGAATAAGAATACAGAAATTGTATGGTTATGCTCTTTTAGATTTAATTAATTATTTATATAATGATAAGCAAATTTACATGGCTTAACTTTTAAATGGGTTTTTTACTTTAGCTACCCAATATAAAAAAAAATTTAGAAATAGAGCCTACCGTTCTCTAGGTCTAAGGTGACTAATATACGTGAGTCTCCTTTTATATAATAGTATAGATAAACTGTTGTTTTTCGTAAATATAAAAATTATAATAATAAATTCTTTTGCTGAAATTAAAAAAAGAAACGAATGCGTGAACAAATTAAGAAAGGTTTAAGTACTTGAATTTTTTTGGGGTGACCTTATATTGGGCATATGATCACAAAGGCTGGTCTTTTGGGCCAGAAGGAATGGGTCAGCCTAGGTCGATCGCCTTTCTTCTAACGATCGACCCAAGACACGACAAAACAAAGGCTAATTCCGTTCAAAAGCTAATTATAACATTGTAACGTTTGCATTATCTTTGCATTTGACACCAGCAAACTCCATGTCCTGCTCATACAATGCTGTGTGTTCGCCTTTATTCTTTTTTTTCAAACAAGTTGGCTCCGCCAATTTGATTCGCTCGAACAGAAGAGAGAACGACACAAGATATGGAGTTGTTTCAATAAAGGTCAAATTTTCCCGAAACGTATGACCACATTGGCCTAATGGGTAGAAAACTACAGGGTTAAAAAACTTGTACTGAAATTGAAACTTTTCTGTACTACATGCAAGTCCACATCAGCTTTGGTCTTAAATCTTACATTTGAAAAATACTAAAATATGGTTCTAATACAGCTGTGGTCTTAAATTTAGTACAGGATTGGATTAAAAAAAAATAACAAACATCGTGAGATTTCCGACGACATCGAGTTTGTTCAGTTCAAGTCCAGACTTAGTTCACTAGTCTTACCACTAGACTATTGCGCTGTGCATAACAAAAGCAATAAAAAAACATATAAACTGAATTGCCTCATATTGATTGAGCCTTAGCATTGCCAGGCCAACTTTTTACGGGTCCAAATCCAAATTTAGTATCTAATTATACTAGAATTTAGTCTAAACTGTATAAAAAACAAAAAATAATTCAGAATCCTACTTAAATTAAATCCAAAAAGCTAAAAGGCAAGCTGTAATATTTCTTTGGTTCAAATTCTAATACAGTAGAGTTTTAAATATTAGTTATTATTTGCATTAGTTATTATTGTTGATATAATAAAATAAATAAATAAACTGACCATTTCAGCCCTTGGAAGGACTTTGACCTAGCTTCTTTTGATCAATTGTGTTGTGCGCGTTATTAAATGTTTGATCACAAATGACCGAGAACTGGACCTACGTGTTTAATGCCGACTCCGAACGGCTTATGTTCTCAAGAAGCTTTACATGGCAATTTTTACTCTCTGAGGTTTGCCATTGTCTGCAGAGAGGTGACGACCGAACAGAAAAATTAATTCAATTGAAAAAACTTTCTGCCTGAGCTGGAATTGAACCCGGGCTACCGAGGTTCTTTAGCTTAGGGGCCACGCACTCTATCCACTAGGCTACGGCCGCCATTTATATAAAGCAGTAATATTTTAGCTGAGCTAAAATTTAGTCTAAGCTTTTTAACCATATGCCCACGCAAATATAACATAGAAAAACACAGGGATGGTACTATAGTTGCAAATATAATTTTGCATGTTTTATATAATTTAATGTAATTATATAATGTTATCATTTTAAAAAGTTTAATTTTTTAATTAAAAAATGGACATTTTGGAGAGACTCTCAGTTGTTAGAAGGGGTGGTGGCCATAACATGCCAAATATTACTTATGTATGTATCAACAAATAATTTATATAAATTATTGTTTCATAGAAAGCACTATTAAAGTACAAAGGTAGAAAACTACCCTTCTGGGCCAAAATAGGCTAAGCATTTAATTTTTTTTTTTCTTAGATGAGGCCAAGACCGACATACGGTTGTAGCGCCAACTAAGTAAGTAAGTAACTTAATTTTTTATACAAAATAATGCATACACTCAGGGAAAAATCGCAGCGTAAAATTAACATGATATTATTTAAGAAATCATCTCCATTTTTAAGAAATCATCTTTAGATTCACATTGAAATCCTTTTTAATCAAATATGAAAACATTTGATCTACAATAAGAAGTGGAAAAATTTCAAAATAATGGTGATCCACTACAGTTATTATATTCTTTAAAGAGCATCCACTTCGAAATTAAGTGGAGGAATAACATGGTTTATATTGAAGTTGTCAGTAGTGAAAACGAAGTAGAAATATATATTTTAAAGTGGAAGACACTTCAATTTAAAGTCAGCATAATTTCGTTGCAATCGTTTTAATAACAGTTAAGCAAACAGTTATTTTTTCGCTCTATCTGTCTTTCTAAGAGCAACAATTATTTAATGCACGCTGTTTGACTTAATTGAAATAATTTTAATAAACTCAACAAAATTGTCGAGTGTCGCTCAAGTTTGTGCGTGCAAATAGTGAAATTAAGTTCAAATAAGTGAAGATTAAAATACTCAATATATTAATGGATTTGGCCAAGTTCTTAACTTGGACACAATACTTGTCAACAGTGTGGATGAAATTACAAATTTGGAAGAAGACGATGAGAAATTCGCTAGTCTGCTTAAAGATTTTGAGTTAAAAAGCCTTTTACCAAATGAATAATGGTAAAACTTATGTGAGAAATAAATTTTTATAACTACATTTTTAAAATCATAATTCTCTTATATAAATGTAGTATATTGAATTATCATATAATATATAATAAAATGTTCCACATTTATTCTAATATTTTAATAAAAGAACATTTCTATAAAAACTAATTTTGTTTTATTTGATTTTGTTTCACGGACCCTGTAACCATTCAATATCAAAAATGTCAAGTATTTAATTTAAAGTGAAAATCACTTTGATTCATTAATGCAAGGACGTGCAATCAAAGTGGAAAATACCTTACTTCAAAGTTATAATGCATTTAAAATAAATACGTTAGTATTCCGGTTGAATATGCTTCCTCTTTGCATTCAATCTGAATTTACGTTAAGTTAAAGTAAAATACTTATCATTTTAATGTGTATAACACTTTAAAGTGGAAACAACATAAAACAGAATACATGTGTTTCCACTTTGAATTTAATATTTTCGTGTTTGGTGCCAAATCATTCCGAAAAATATTTGAATTGAAGTGGTTACCTTTGATTTTACGTTGTTTTTTAGGATACCAAAATAATACAAGTATAACAAACTATGTATTTTTGTATTTTTCTGGCTAACCTGATAACAAATCTAGTTGCCAGATTTCAGTGGTGAAAACAATTTAATTAAAGATAATTTTCTGTATCTTAATAAAGTTTATTTTCATTGTGTAGAATATAAATGTTTAAATGTGTCGAACAGCTTTTCATTGTCTATGGTTCCACTAGTGCACGCTGTTCAGGCTTCTCAGGCTTCTCAGGCTTCTTTTTGTGATCATGATCACAACATTCACCACAGCCATCGTAATAATGTTGATGATATTCGTAAGGTGCAGAAGGATAATTTTGTGGTTGTGGTTGGGGATAGAAGGGTTGCGGATAAAATTGTTGCGGATAAGTTTATGGAATGGATGGATAGGGTGAATGGTATGGTGATCCATATGATGGATATGGTGATCCATGATGGTGTGGTGGATAATAGAATGGATATGGATATGGTGAATGATGATGATATTCATGATGTGGCTTATGATGATATGGCTTCTCTTTATGTGGCTTCTCCGCTACTCCCCCTTTCCACTCACCTTCCGTTCTCGAAATTAAACTTTTTGATTAGGCATTTTCGTGAGTCTTATGCTTTGATTTTAATTTTATTTCCTTTGGATTTTCACTGTCTATCAGTGTTCGAAAATATTGAATTGGTAAACGTTCTATCATAATTTCCTCTTCTGGCTTTTGCACTGACTGTTGATAATCCTGCGAATTTTTGCTTACTAAGTAAACTGGATAATTTTGTGGTTTCAGTGTCTCTTCTTCCTTTTCGTCACTAACATCCTCTTCTCCGTTCTCGTTCGTATAGTCCCGAACAGCTTGCATTTCCATAAGTTGTGCTGGTTCCTTTGCCTTTTGCGGCTGCATTTGTTGTTGCGACTCCGTTGGATACGCCATAACGCTGATGGTCATCACTGTCAAAATTAGGCAAAATGCTAATTTTGCAAACATTTTGCTTTTGCTCCTCTCTTAGAAAAGTGTATTTTTAGTTAAGATGTTTTTATAAAAACAACTTAGATCTACTTGACGGTGCTGCGGCTTCGTCCAAGCTTAAAGAACTGCCAGCTGTTGAAATTGTTTGGCGTTTATATGTTTTTCAAATTTTTTGGATTGAAATTGGATTAATAAAATAATCATTGATTAGCTTTTTAATTAGCTTTAATTGAAGTTAAGTGGAACTTGCTACTGTTTTTCCATATGTATGAAATGCTCATGACACTTTCAAAAACGTTTTTATTTTTACCTAGCCAATAAAGCATAACAATAACAATAACATAGCAAAAGGTTTAAAATGTGTGTGTTTCTTAAATTCTCGCGACCTAATTTGAATTTTTAATTTAACTATAGCAGTGTTAACGTAGTTAATATATTCTATCAGTTCTTTGAGCTTAGGAGCAAGTAAAAAAGTGAAAGGTAGTTCGTCGAACCAAACCGAAAAATGTTGTATATCACCAATTTTTTATGTTAATATTTTAAGGGCAGTATTTCGATATTTGTCCTTTTTTTAATATCACTTTACAAAATAACTAATAGGTTAAAACTTGGTTAAGAATCCAAGTGGAAATGTGTCTAAGGACAGAGTTAGCAATCCTTGTCAGGAAATCCTTTTTTTCATAAGGTATTTATTTCAAACGTCACGCACTTTTTGATATTAAACTTGATCAAGTTACTGGATCACGGTAATAGACTGATCGAACTTTTATAAGAACTTCTTTAGTAGGGATGGCCGCTGGAATATCAGATTGCCACCTGATGAGATATAAAAGACCCGTATCCATATCATGTCCTGAGCAAGTCCGTACTTTTTTGTAGAATTCGTAGGTAAATAACGATATTTTTGTTTAGATCAGTGGATATATTTTGACATTTCAAAATGTTCGGAATGTAAAAATTTGACTTCGAATTTTTTCCGTCTAGCATGATCATTCGCATCACTACGTGTCGCCCCAGGCTCGCCCATAAGTTAAAACATAGGAAATTTTTAATTTTTGTTTGTTAGTTGTTACCCTTTTTTTTAAGTGAAACTTCTTTAGCCCCATTTGAAACTCTATCAAACGAAAACGACATATATTTCAGATCAAAAATCAACAAAAAAACCAATGTACAGAACAAACCACAGTGGTGTACTGTACTGTGTACCTTAATCTGTACTGTACTGTGTACCTTACTGTGTACTGTACTACTAAACGTAGAATGTACACAAACCAATTTCAAAGACATTTAACATTGCAGAAACTATAGAACTGTCGGACAACTTAGGGTCAGAAATGTACAAATATTTTTTTTACGAACATCATTTGTAGAAATTTTACTAATGAATGTATTTTTTTGTATGAATGTATGTATTCATTTATGAAAAATTTGAGAAATGTTTTTTTTTTATGGCCGCACATGTTACACTGTGCGCTAGGATACACTGTCAGGATACCCTGGAAACATAATTGTTGACAATACTTATGAGCTAATATAGGCAAGTGACTATGCTTTGGTGGCAAGTGTGTGTGTGTGTGCGTGTATGTACGTGTGTGGGTATATTTCACTGGACTGTTAACAGCAAACAGTATATATGAAAAAGAACTCAAAAACGAAACCTAATAGAACATTAACCGGAAACGGAAGCAGACTTTAGATTGCAGCCGCCTGCCTGTTGTTTGTAGTTTAGTGTTTTTGTATCTGCAGCTGCTAGTGCTGCTAATGTTGCAGGAAATACATTTGTCTGTGGCCTCAATTGTTGTTGCTTTGTTTTTATTATTGTTACGTTAAAATTTAATGCCACAAAAACAATATAACGCTTACGTGCAACATGACGTTAGCTCGATGACGTGAGTTTTTGTGTGGTAAATAAGAGCAAACAAAAAAATAGTTATCCAAAAACAACCACAACTGGTTGATAGTTACTGTTCATGCTCAGACCGGAATCATGTCTGGTGCAGTCTGGCTGAATGATTACGACACGATTGTGTGTGTTTGTGTGTGTTTTCGTAATAATCTAAGCACAAACAAAGGATTTGCGAGAAATTGCGATAGTTTTGAAAAAAGCTAAAAAAAAGTAACGAACACTCGAGATTGAGATATAGAAAGATAATATGGGAGAAACACAGACTAAAAACACATATACCTACACGGAGAGAAATAATTTTTTGCATCGAGAAATTATTTTTCTTATTAAAAGAATGTCAAATCTATTTTTAAGTACTTGTACTAAAATCTTGTACTAAAATAAAAACTTTTCTGTACTACCTACATATAAGGAAACACTAGCTTTGGTTTCAAATGTAGTATTTGAAAATACTAAAATATGGTTTTAAAACAGCTTAGTTTAAATATCAGTACAGCCTTGAATTAAAATATAAAAATTAAAAATAAAAACTAACAACCACCACGAGATTCGAACGCACGACATTCAATTTCTAAACTCACTACTCTAACCACTGGGCTATTGGCATATACATAGCAAGCGCGATAAACAAACAAATGAACATAGTCGCCTAATATTGAGTAGCAGCATACCCAAGCTAACTTTTTACGGGTCTTAATCTAAATTTAGTATCCAAATATACTAGAATTTAGTATAAATTATATTTTAAATAAAACGTAAAACAGAATTGTACTTAAATTGAAACCAAAAAGGCTAAAATTGAAACCAAAAAGCTAAAATGGTCGCTACAATATTTCTTTTGGCTTAAATTTTAGTACAGAAGGATTCTTATTATGCGAAAGTATTTGCAAAGTTTAAATTTTAAACCGCAGGGTTTAAAAAAATGCAGTCATATTTTGATGGGACTAAAATTTAGTTCAAGATTTCTAAACGTGTAGTAAATAGAAAAAATCCTACCACCATTATTTATTTCTTATAAATACATTCACTCGCGCTCAAAAAAAAAAAACCGAGTTAATAATTTGATAACTAATATTATTTTTCTTAAATTATAACACAGTGTGCCAAAACCATAAATAAACAAGCACATCCAAACTCTATAAAAACTCTTAAAGAAGGCCATGTTACGAGTTCCTCGCAACTAATTTGACCTCTCAAGGTAATCACAATTTTTCTACTCATTTGTAAAGTTGAAGTGTTCGAATTTTGTTGTACCGACACTAATTGCATTTTTACATCCATTTGGCCAATTGGAAATGAAAAATTAAATTAATTTTTTTGCAATAGAATTTGACGTAAAATAAGGCTTTTTAAAAATATTTGCCGAAATAGGAGTAGTTTGTATGGTAGCAAGCATTAAATACATAGGAATTAGTTTTTGCCATAAAAGAAAACGTTTAAATTGCCGCCATTTAGCAAATTCTTAACTGATTTCGATTTTTTTAAGTTAAATGGAAAGGCATTTTTACGTGCAATTAATTTTTCTTAAATGCAAATGGCATTAGTGGAATATTATTTAATTAGAATTTTTTCGCTACACTCTTCATTTTATATTTTATCGAATATCTTTTTACAAAGCTTTATTTTACGTCAAATTCTATTAAAACAATTTATTTTATTTTTCATTTCCAATGGGCCAAAATGGCTGTAAAAATGCAATTAATTTCGGCACAACAAAATTCAAACACTTCAACTTTTAAAATAAGTTGCAAAAAATTGTGAGAGGTCAAATCAGGTGCAATGGACTCTCAACATGGCCTTCTTTAAGAATTTTTATAAAATTAATTCTGTGCATTGATTTTTTTCTTTATTATTTCTTTGGCGTTAGGTACAAAAGACTTAAGTCACAAAATATAGTTTTTAGTAAATTGAAATTTAAGATTGTATTATTAATTTCAAATCCGAGTGAAGTATTTTTTTAATTTATTAATTAAAATGTGATGCAATTGTACTACACCAAAGTTTTTAACAACAATCGAAAGAGGAAAAATAACTGATTAGATTCCAATCAAAAGTCCCAATTCCCATTTTTTGACTTAAGTTCTTTGTACCGAACGCCAAAGATTTTGTGCTGAACATTTTGAAGGTAATTCTAAAATTTCCAAATATGTAATTTTAAAGTTTTTTTGAACAATCCAAAAGTGCTTCACAAGGATTCACCTTAAACTTTAACTGTACTAGGTTCCTTACGTCCAGTGACTTTTTTTCAACTAAGTTGCGCTCCTGTGCGAAATCTTACTTGCGCCTCTTAAAATATAATATCTCACGAAATAAAATTTTTGTAATATGTCAAATAATTTTCATTATAAATAACGACAAGAAAAGTTCAAATTTGTCCAAATTGTCTTGCTTTTAAATTAGCGAAATTAGCTATCACATCATTATAATCCAGCGTTCTTGTTTAGTCGTTTTCTATGGATTTTCTGTGCGACAATTTAAGGGTCAATTGGAATAACCTCAAATATCGCAATGGTTTCTAATAGTGCATGGTCTATATATTATGCCTTTATACTCAGTTTTATCGGATTAGGTCAAATAAGAGAGAAATTCCAGGTCAAACTTCACCTTAAGTCACAAATTTTTTCTTAAAACTCTTAAACTAAATTCATATATTATGTAGTAACTGCATCTAAATATTTGCAATGAATGGTTCTTTACATTTTGAGACCACTTATTGCTCAAAAAGTTACGTAAGGGGATTAATATTTTCTTCGAAAACAGGGCTTTTAAAAAAAAAATTTTTTTTAATAGTTCAGTTACTTTGTATTTTTCTTCAAAAACAATCAGATTTTGTTGAATTTTTGCATACACATTAAGTAAAATAAAATAACCCACCTCTGAAAAACTCACAACCCTACAACAAAAGATTTGCCCACCCCTACCTTTAATGATAGTGAGCTTACTCGTATGATTTCATTTGCATATCTAACAGTTAAGTGTCTAGCTGGGCTGAAATACGATCATTCATTTGATATATTTGAGTCGGAAATTTTCAAAAGTTTTGTGTATTAAAATAATTTCATATCGTTAAATTGATTTTTGGTAATGAATCTCTGCATTAATAAACTATGTTTGTATTGCTATGTTTGTGGTAAAATACCTTTAACAAGCATTGCTTCCTTGAGTGCGGAAGCTGTAATGGCTTGTGAAAAATATTTCGGAGAGCCAATACTAAAAAACGTGACGTGGACACCTAAAAAATTATGTCGAAGTTGCTATTTTTACCTTCTAGCATGGTTAAAAGGAAAACGGGCTGCTATGCCTTTTGGAGTACCTATGCTGTGGATGAATCCTGGAGAGCATGCAAGCAGGAACTGTTATGTATGTGCAAACCCTTTCTGTAGCCAAAACAGAATCAAAAAACGAAAAATTACTTACGTTAGCGTTCGGAGTGCGAAGAGGCCTTTGTAACATTTGAATAATATTCCAATTCCAATTTTTTTCTAAAAATACAAAATTTTCAATAGTTCAGTTACTTTGTATTTATCTTCAAAAACAATCAGATTTTCCTGAATTTTTGTATACACCGTAAGTAAAATAAAATAGCCCACCTCTGAAAAGATCAGAACAATTACATGTGCTCATCCAAAGATATTCGGATTCAAAAATTACCAAAGATGGTAACTTCGTTAATGCAAGCCCTAGCGTAAAATCATTCAGATGAAAATTATAGATCCAACAATTTTCTTCAAAACCGTCCTTAACATTTTTACCGAAAGAGTTACCGTTTTAAAGATATGCGCATAAATGTGTAATTACAACATATTTTGAACAACATCATTGAAATTGTAAATTAGTTAATTTTCATGTCATTATCTTCATCATCATCTTCATCATTTTTGTGCGACCACCAGCAAATATCACCAATTAAAGCATCGAGCGTTTTACCATTATAGCGCTTTCCATAAGAATCTTTGGTGGAATCTTTCTCCGAGTTCGTCTGATTCCGATGCTAATATAAAAACATAAAAACACCTTTTCTTTGAAATGTTCTGAGCATTGCGGCTACTAATTTTAGGTAGTTTTCTGATCGATTTTTCTTAAGAAAGTTTTCTATAACTTCTTTGGTTACATTCCAAGCAATGAGCTCTTCATCGGATAACCTTGCATAAAAACTCTGGCTCTTCATGAGCTTTCGGATATCAGGTCCATTTAATACACCTATAACGACGGGAATAAATATCTTTATAAGTAAAGCGCCAACTCAATCAAATATCTTTCTGGATTTATTTTACAAAAATAAAGACAAATTTTTTGCACTTGCCTGCCTTAATTTTTGCGTCGCTTAGTTTAGGAAATACAGTTTTTAAGCAATCAAAAATTTCTTAACAGTCTTAATACAGTCTTAATAAAGTTTTTTACTATTCCTAGTTTAATATGAAGCGTTGGCATCAAAATATTTTTGTTTGGAACAAGTGGAGGACGTATGACATTATTGCCACTATTTGAGCAGCTGCTTCTGGGCAGCCAGTCTTACTTCGCATATTGCTTATCTTTAAAACGGGTATCCCACAGACAAAGAAAGCACATATGTTTTGTGTAGCCTGCTTGTAGTCCTCGCAACAAAGCTACGACTTTTAAGTCGCAAGAAAGTCGCCATTGATGTTTTTGATAATCTACTTTGTCTACTTTGTAAGCAATCGGAATGGATGGTTTCTTATTGAACTTATAGACGAATCTATGAATAACCTCTAATCTTGCGAATCATAAGACACATCCATTGCTTCCATCAATTTTTCAATGCTGTTACAAAAAACAAAAGTATTTTTAGGATTGACTGTGAAAAAGATTTGAAACTACATTTGTCGATTGTGGTATCCAGCAACCTTTACTCCTGGAGCTAAATTATTTCACAGATTTAGAGAAGAAGCTGGTTTTTCTGATTTTCGTTGCGACAGATTGACCTCAGCCACAATAATATCCATAATTTCTTGCGATACTGGAATCGGTCTATGCGATGTAGATGGTACTGGTTCATAAACCAAATAAAAGTCAGCGTGAATTGTTGGAAGGTATTGGAATTGAAATATTATTCGAATGTGGCAAAGGCCTCTTCGCACTCCGAACGCTTACGTAAGTAATTTTTCGTTTTTTGATTCTGTTTTGGCTACAGAAAGGGTTTGCACATACATAACAGTTCCCGCTTGCATGCTCTCCAGGATTCATCCACAGCATAGGTACTCCAAAAGGCATAGCAGCCCGTTTTCCTTTTAACCATGCTAGAAGGTAAAAATAGCAACTTCGACATAATTTTTCAGGTGTCCATGAAGCAATGCTTTTTGTTAAAGGTATTTTACCACAAACATAGCAATACAAACTTAGTTTATTAATGCAGAGACTCATTACCAAAAATCAATTTAACGATATGAAATTATTTTAATACACAAAACTTTTGAAAATTTCCGACTCAAATATATCAAATGAATGATCGTATTTCAGCCAAGCTAGACACTTAACTGTTAGATATGCAAATGAAATCATACGAGTAAGCTCACTATCATTAAAGGTAGGGGTGGGAAAATCTTTTGTTGTAGGGTTGTGAACTTTTCAGAGTTGGGTTATTTTATTTTACTTAATGTGTATGCAAAAATTCAACAAAATCTGATTGTTTTTGAAGATAAATACAAAGTAACTGAACTATTAAAAAAAATTTTTTTTTTAAAAGCCCTGTTTTCGAAGAAAATATTAACCCCCTTACGTAACTTTTTGAGCAATAAATGGTCTCAAAATGTAAAGAACCATTCATTGCAAATATATAGATGCAGTTACTACATAGGATTTGAATTTAGTTTAAGAGTTTTAAGAAAAAATTTGTGACTTAAAGGTGAAGTTTGACCTTGAATTTCTCTCTTATTTGACCTAATCTGATAAAACTGAGTACGAGGGCATAATATATAGACCATGCACTACTAGAAACCATTGAGATATTTGAAGTTATTTTTTCGTGTTGCACTGTCTAATAGAGAAAGTTCTTTAGCCTGTAGGGCTAATACTTACAGGAATCAACAATAAAATTCGATATGCAATCATTGTATTTCGAAGTATATTTTGTCGATCCTTCTGTGTAATTACAAATGTTGAGAACATCGATAATGTGGATTGGAGCACTTGCCTGTTAACATTCTAACATGAATTCGCTCATCACCAGCAATATCGGATTGGCAATTTTGTCTTAATACCTCTTCTAGTTTGCTGCATAAATGATTTCGGCTTCCATTGGCGTAACGTTCTTCTTTAAGTTCTGTCTCGTACAGAACCGAAAATATTTCACTGTGATTCGAAAACGCTTCAAATCTTTGGGTGTTTGGAGACGTGGCAACTTCAATCATGTATTCAAAAAAATTATTTTTGAAATGACCTTCTGCACTACAAGATTGTATGGGTATTCCACGTCTAACAGTTTTAAAAGTTGACACACATACCTCCGAGAAAGGCGTAATTCTACACTTTTAACAAAAATACACTGATTTTACAGCAAGTATTGCTGGCAACAGATTTCCTTCATTTAATATAGTTTTATTTTAGAGAGCCAAATTCAGAATATTTCACGCTAGAAATGCAAGAATTATACATTTAAGAATCCGCCTTGCACATGTCCACTCTCTTTGTGAGCACATGCATGTGACGTCAGAAGTGTAAGAGAAAAGAGTGTCAAACTGACTGAAAAAAACCTAGTAAAAAACTTTTAATAGGGGTATTCGATTTAAAAATCTCCTCATTTTCTTATAAAATCTTGGTTTTCTAAAAGAAATACTTTAAAAACAACGCTTGTACAGAAAAAATTTTAATATATGCCATTACTTTCTTTGATAAAAATTTAATGTATTATTGGGGTGTTAACTTCCGTATTGATTCCTTCACAAAAAAGTAGGTATGTTGCTCGATTTATTTTGAGAGCAGTTTGACTGTATCTTTGTGTGTATTTCGTTTGTTTCCCAACCAATCAGATTCATTTGCTTAGTTTAGTTTGTTGTTTATGTGATATTGTTGTATTTCCACTCATGACGTAGACCTGCGCAGTAGATTGCCATTTCTGTGCACTTAAGGCGTGATCTTCTTTATATTGTTCTTGCTAGAAATGCGAAAAACTTTATCCTACAATTATTGCTCTGACACTCTCTTTTAAAAACTCTGTAATAAAATTATTTCTCTTTTAATCTTTTTTTCGCTTACAAAAAAACGCTAAAAATGCGTGAAGTGTCTTAAGTAAGTTTTGAAGTAGACAAACACAACAACAACTCTATATAGAGTCAACCACACTGCAGACTAGACAGACTGTTTCGGAAGGCGCAACCCTCGCCATCTTCAGTAGTCTTGAGTAATTTAGTTGTAACCAGCCTACTGTTTTTGTTTTATATATATTGACACTTATTCGAATAAACTCTTCGAAATTATATGACGTTAAAGCAAAAACTTTTATTTTAGATCAAGCGTAAAAACCCGCTCCAATAGCTTGAAATATCGCTGCTGTAGCGTTTTTAGGACTCTCTGAAGGCTAGCACGCTGAAATAGCGTAAAAATAAGTGAAAGTATACCCATTTTGAATAAAAAAGGCTGCATTTTAGACAATTGAAAAAATAAATGTGAAATTTCGCAATATTTTTTGTAATGATTTTTCAATCAGTTTTAGGAGTGTACGTAAAACACACTTCTTTTTGTCTTTAGTACATTTTTCCGAAAAATTTGGTTTAAAAAAATAGGCGAGTGGCAACCGTGATCGACAGCCACATCATTTGGTGACCGTGGAGGTCAAAAAGCACGCTCTTGCTCTTACTCTCAATTTTTCATTTTGCAGTTCTTGCCCGTGCGTGCCTCTGTTTTCCACCATACTATATATGGGCTGAATAAACGACACAAATTATTTGCGCAAATCGGAGCTTGTGCAGTTCAGTTGTGCCGTCTGTGGCCGGTTGGGGCAACTGGTTGCGTAAAAATCAGAATGTTTTGATATTTACACAAACTTCCCCTCTTTGAATTGCGCAAATATTTGTGTCATTTATTCGGCCCAATAGCTCTTACAGAAAAAACTGCAATATTGGCAAACAGAAATTAGTGTCACCTTTGTGTCATATCAGAAGACGTGAGCACAGCAAGAATTAGCCACTCTGTTAAATTTTTTTTTCAATTTTTTCGCATTTTTCTAGAAAGGTCTTTGAAAAAAAAGAGGCAACTAGAGCAGACAAAACTCCTGGTAGAGTTTCAGGCTTGACCTTAAAATAAAAAAACACCTTGCTTTTATCGGCATACAACTTCGATGAGTTTATTCAAACATGTGTCAAATCATTTAAAACTTAAATAGGTGGTCATAGATCACTCAAGACTGGCTCTTTCCGATACTATCTGTCTAGTCTGTTGTTTGATTGACTCTATACAGAGTTGTTGTCATTTTTGTTGTTTCCATCTTAAAAACTTAATTGATATAAATATCTTAAATATCAAAAGAGTTTTGCAAAATAATTACTAGTTGCTAAAAGAGATGCAGTAGAATGTTATTCGGCATCGTCCATTTCCATTTGCAAATTCCAACTAAGATCCGCCAAAAAGGGATCCAGTTTTTCTCCATTCTACAAATATTTAAACAGGGCTGAACTCTGGTGAATCTCTCACCATGCTCGACACATATACACGCCGATATTCTCAAAATATTGTAGCATATCTTTCACAAACACACACCAATTGTCCATTCGATAGCTGCCAAGAACATTTTTTATCACACTTTTAAAGTCATTTCTGTTCTTTGTCTTATGAAAAATTTTTGAAATTCTTTTCCTCAATAAATTGAAAGCTGATCAGAAAAGAAGACAGTTATACTCGGGAGATTTCTCCCAATCCGACAAGGTCGGTCTTACCGCAGAACCTAAATCGAGCTACAACATTGTATTTTGTAGTTTTCTTACTTCTTATATTAGAAAAATTCTAAGTATTTAAAAAAGCTTAGACGTAAGCTTTAAAACGCTTTACTTGTAAAACTGTTTTTTATTATTTCTGCCAGAATCCATTGGTCGAAGTCACTAATTATTTTGATTGTTGCACTGTGTAGTAAATTTAAAATAATGGAAAAATTATAAAAATAAGATAAAATCGAAGTTATATTGAAAAGAAATTATAAATTAAATTAAGTGAAACTGATAAAGAAACCAAAAAGCATTAGTATATGAAGCAAACTGTCTTTTTTAAAGAAAACGATTGTTTTTATAAGCAAAATGTTTTAGTTTTTATAAAATTTTCTGCTCTCACTTTATTTCACCGAAATGCTTCGTTAATGTTATAAACACAATTGGGGCTACGGGCGTGCGACGTCTAAGATCCACTGGCGTGTAGAACTATTGCTGGCGTGTGGAAAACAATCTTTGGCTATGTCCAGACGACAATCAAATGATTAAGCTAATCCCTTCTTTTGTTCTTTTTTATTCTATTCGACTAATTGATTCAGTTCTTAAGCGTCACCAAAATTTTGATTATGTTTGAAGTTAATTTTCATTCTCGCATAGTTCATTTTTTTAGTTGAAAAAACAAACCACAAATTTGGATTAATTCAATAATTTGATTCTCGTCTGAGCACAGCCTTTTTTATTTGTTTTTCAATACACGCCTGTCAAATTAGAAAATAAAAATTGTTCGGCTACAGCGTGTTCTGACGCCCCACGACAAGCTCGGCGTGTGATGTGGATTGTGTTTATTACATATGAAATACATTGTTCTATATTGACAGGCTACACGCCGCCAGCCTGCAGCCCCAATTGTGTTTATAACATTAAAGTGAAAAACTAAGTACCTTTATATCGTCGATGCGCCTACAAAAACGGTTATGTGATTTTTGTCAACTTTTTTTATTCCATATTTTATTAACACTTTCTATCGCCTATATTTCTGCATTTGCCGTTATTTTAAATCTCTTTTGATTTAGAAGTGATCAAAATAGTTATGTGCTCGCAGTACTAGAAATGCTCTGAAAAAAATCAGTTGTTTTGCTCTCCTGAAAAGTTGCTTAAAAACACATAACCATTTCTGTAGGCGCAGC
Organism: Dichetophora obliterata; assembly: GCA_963920525.1. NCBI lineage: Eukaryota > Metazoa > Arthropoda > Insecta > Diptera > Sciomyzidae > Dichetophora > Dichetophora obliterata. Next base: position 56,355,068 of record OY986437.1, read on the forward strand.
GACGATATGTGTAGCTGATCGCATGCGTTGACGAAAGGTCTCTGGACTATTATATATAAGATCGCCATCTCCTGGCGTGAACCTCACAGTCGTAGATAGGAACCAGATCCCGAACATACCAATAGCACGTGCCCGTGCACCTGCCGTATACTTTGATCCTCAAACAATCCTGTATACGATCAGGTTGGGAGACCATGGCCTACCAATAACGAACTGAAAGGTGACAGGGGTTGAAGAGCTAAAATGAGTCTTTAGATCGGTAACTTTCGTTATCAATCAGGAGTCCTTCGCCTTTTTGTCATTCACACGGTTCCTGGTAGACTTTGTTTTCTCATCAATTATACTTAGGATCTAGGCATCATTGAAGGAAGAGCAAGCTTCCAACCCAATAAGAGATGCCTCTTCTACTCTAACCGGCTCCCCTGCACCAGAACCTGAAGGCTCCATAAGAGAATTAGCGCAGACTTCTGGGTTGTCCTCCTTAGAGTATGACCTACTTAAATCGGACGATGAGATCGACATGACAGTCGTAAAGGTTTAGATGACTACTAACAGCCTAGATGCTGAAAGTTTTTCAGAATAGCCTTCATCACTCGTCCGCCAGCCTAATCCTCCGTCTAAATAAGGATCGTCCTGATCCAGGAGCCATAGGTAGTCTGTGGCCTAGTATGCGAACCCAGGGCTCCTACATACACGCTAGTATATACAAAATAACAAGGTAAACCAAGAGTGTGTATTCTAATCAAAAAAACTTGAGTTCAGTAATAAGGACAATGTGACTATAAGCTTCAAGATGAGCCAAAACAGCTTGTGGCTTATCTCAGCATACCTCGCGCACAACCACAAAGTCCTCCCGGATGCAGCATGACAAAACTGGTCTCCACTGCAGAATCCGAAGCAAAAGGCCGCATCATAGGGTGCGATGCACATGCTCATCACGTAATCTGGGGAAGTTCAGACACAAACGAATGGGTTGAGTCTCTTTTGGATTTTGTCTTTAACACCAATCTTAAAATTAGTAATGCAGGTAATGAACCCGACCTCCATTATTAGCAGTGGCGTAAAACGCGGGCCCGCAGAGCCCGCATTGCGGGCGGGCGCAACTAAGCCAGGGGCGCCCTCAAGTTCCTTGATGAAAATTATAAATGAAGTGGAGAACGACACACAGTGTAAAATATGCGGCCGAAAATATGGTATATCGATGTTTTAATTTTTTCCAATTTTTTATAACTTTCAATAGAAAATATCCTTGGTAAAAAAATCAAAATGAATTTTTTTAATAGTTGCAACCGTTTCGTTATGACAAGCCGTCAAAGTTACATTTTTTAAAAATTCAATTTTTCTTGTTATTCACATATTATTTAACCTATTTTTTTTTATATCAAAATAAAGTTTAAATTTCTTATATCTGGCAAATTACTGTGTTTGTTTACATTTTTAACATATGGTTTGAATCTTATCATAAAAGGTTAAAAAAAAAATTTTGAGAAAGATTGACCACAGCTTTTCACGAAAAAATTATTAGAACTACGTTACACCAAGCATAACACCAAAATTTCTAGCTAATACTTACTAAAACGGAAAATAGGTGGCGCAAAAGTAACCTTGCAATGTTTTTGGCTGTAATTTAAAAAAAAAATGAAAAACTTTGATTCTTCTTGTGGATTATTTTTATTTGGTCTTTTAATTTTTTTACATCAAGTCGAGAATATGATGTCATGTAAATGGCCGCCGCCACAGTTGATTGTCATTTGAGCCCTTTTTATGGCATTTTTCATCACTTCGGCCAAAACTTCCGGCGATAGGTCCTCACATTCTTGACGGATATTGTCTTTAAGAGCTGCAAGAGTCTGAGGCTTGTTGACATAAACCCGCGACTTCAAAAAGCCCCACAAAAAGAAGTCTGGAGCGGTCAAATCAGGCGATCTTGCTGGCCAGTGCAAATCGCCAAAACGGGAGATTAGGCACCCGGGAAATGCATCCTTCAGCATATCGGTTGTGGCACGTGTAGTGTGCGCCGTTGCACCGTCCTGTTGGAACCACATGTTTTCCAATCCCAATTCATCAAGTTGCGGCAAAAAAAAAACTCGTTGATCATTGCTCTGTAGCGCTCACCATTCACAGTAACCGTTTGGCCCGCGACGTCTTCGAAGAAAAAAAGATCCGATGACTCCTCCAGCGAAAACAGCACACCATAAAGTGACTTTGAGCGGGTGTAATGGCTCTTCGTGGGTTACACGCGGATTTTCAGTGCCCCAGAAGCGTAAATTTTGCTTATTTACGTACCCGCTAAGATGGAAATGGGCCTCATACTCATGATTATTTTTGATGAAAATTCATCTTCCTCTTGGTGGTGATTAAGGATGGCTTGAGCCTATCCCTGCAGTGTAATCAACTAGATTTATACCAGTCAACAACTAGTTGGAAATATCCAACAACTAGTTCGATTTATGTCCTATTCTCATAGAACGGACTGGTATTTTTTACGTGGTGATGTCATTGGAAAAGACAATTGTCTTACTATAGATAAGGTTTTAACTAGTTAACAACTCATTTTTTATGTAAAGTAAAGTTCTAGTTGGGTTGTGACTAGTTTTTAACCAATATAGTAATTATCGAATTAAAACTAGTTCATAGGTTCATATTTTTTCAATAGTTCATAGGTTCAAAGAACATATATTTTTACAACAAAATATTAGCTAAAGGCTAAAGTTAAAGCTATTTGATGAAATACCATGTTTATGGTATACTACATGTTTTAAAATTAGTTTTTATATGTTTTAATTTGTTTATTATTAGTTTGTTCCAACTGGTTTTGGAACTGGATGATTTTGATAATATGTAGTATAGTTTGATTTTGGCTAGTTTTACAACTGGTTTAATGTGACTTGACAAAAACTAGTTGGGTTTAAACTACTTTTGCAACTAGTAAATCGTGACAAAATATAAACTAGATTGTTTTGACTAGTATAAATACTACTCATGTTTTAATGCTGACTAGTCTTACACTGCAGGGATGTTAGACGCGATTGGCGGTCAGCAGCTAACAGCTGATGCACCGTCTGGACTTTGTACGGAAACATCTTCAAATCATGTACCAAAATTCTCTGTTAAGACCGTCGACTGATACATATTTGCGTGGCACGTCGTCTGGTCGATGTCGAAGGCGCCTCCATGACATCCTCGCCCTGCAGTGTAAGACTAGTCAGCATTAAAACATGAGTAGTATTTATACTAGTCAAAACAAACTAGTTTATATTTTGCCACGATTTACTAGTTGCAAAAGTAGTTTAAACCCAACTAGTTTTTGTCAAGTCACATTAAACCAGTTGTAAAACTAGCCAAAATCAAACTATACTACATATTATCAAAATCAACCAGTTCCAAAACCAGTTGGAGCTGGGTACCCCATTGGAACAAACTAATAATAAACAACCCTGCAGTGTAAGACTAGTCAGCATTAAAACATGAGTAGTATTTATACTAGTCAAAACAAACTAGTTTATATTTTGTCACGATTTACTAGTTGCAAAAGTAGTTTAAACCCAACTAGTTTTTGTCAAGTCACATTAAACCAGTTGTAAAACTAGTCAAAATCAAACTATACTACATATTATCAAAATCAACCAGTTCCAAAACCAGTTGGAGCTGGGTACCCCATTGGAACAAACTAATAATAAACAAATTAAAACATATAAAAACTAATTTAAAAACATGTTGTTGATAAACTATCTTGAATTATATTAATGCGACATATACTCTCATTTTTAAATGTTTTTATTGCAACTTTGTAGTAGATTAGAACTTAGTTTATATATACCATAAACATGGTATTTCATCAAATAGCTTTAACTTTAGCCTTTAGCTAATATTTTGTTGTAAAAATATATGTTCTTTGAACCTATGAACTATTGAAAAAATATGAACCTATGAACTAGTTTTAATTCGATAATTACTATATTGGTTAAAAACTAATCACAACCCAACTAGAACTTTACTTTACATAAAAAATGAGTTGTTAACTAGTTAAAACCTCTTCTATAGTAAGACAATTGTCTTTTCCAATGACATCACCACGTAAAAAATACCATTCGGTTCTATGAGAATGGGACATAAATTGAACTAGTTGTTGGATATTTCCAACTAGTTGTTGACTGGTATAAATCTAGTTGATTACACTGCAGGGCGGCTGCAGCAGCATATTCTCTGCAGAAAGGCTACTCCGGGGTCTGCCACGCCTGGCAGCATCTCGTGTTGTGCCAGTCTCTTCGAGGCGAGCGGCTAAACGTCGCAGTGTTTCACCAGTAGGCGTTGGACGGCCAGGAAATCTGCAACGAAATTCACGTTGTGCCAAAGTCACCGACCGATTATTGGTCAAATAAATAGTCACCAATATTCCGCGTTCTGGAGCAGTGAAGCGTAACATTGTTTATTAACTTGTATTTCGCATGTGTTTACTACACAAATGTCAAAACAGAACTGACATTAGGGGCCAATCGCAAAATTTGTAGCATTTTCTTATAGGAGGATTACTTTTGCGCCACCTGTACAAACACAAAACAACTCAATTTTCAAAATTTCCTTGCAGTAATCAAAAAAGCTTACAAATTTAAACAAAAACGTAGTTAACTTGTGTTGGTAGTATTTTTCAAGGCTGAGTTACTAAAATATGATAAATGGGAGTGGCATTCGCCTATAAAATTTTCCATTTATCTATAATCACAAAAGATATTGATGTAGCAAATTTCGCTGTTTTGAAAGAAGACTTAATGAAGTTTCAGGCAAAAATGGGTTTCGTTTATATGGGAGGTGGGTGTGGCAGAGGGCGGATTTGTACATTACTTAATTTTGCCAAGAAAGATATTGTTGCCAATTCTCATAGCTCTACGATCACTCCTTTTCTTTTTGACCAAGAATGGGGACGTTAGACTGTGCGACGTTTGTTTCCAAAAAAAATTAAGATATACCAAAATATTTATATCCTTCATAAATGCTGTTGTTTAAAATAAACAACAATAAATGAAAAATAATTTAATAATATGTGCTTAAATAAAATATAAGTCATGTACAGACGATTTCTCAGGATGCAATAATCGACGTGAAAAAGCCGATTTTTTTGCGCAAAAGTCACCTTTGTTTGGCAAAACTGGATTATGGTCGAAGTCGATTTACCCGTTAGCTTTCATATTTTCAGCAGCTGACTGCTGATGTTATTTTAATCATTCAGTTAGTCATATTTTGTGACGTTAGTTAAATTCTTTAGTTAACAGGTAACGTCAAATACAAAACATTTAAGGTACTATTACAGTGTGTAAAAATTTAAAATTTATTTTAGTTTTTCAATAGAATATGGTTCTGCAAGGTCTTAAGAATACGTGTACAAAATTTTAGAAAAAAATTTCAAATAGAAAAAAATATATAATACATTATATTCGCAAGAACCTTTAAAGCTCTAATCGCGTTTTTCTCGAAACACGGTTTCTCGAATTGGCTTCTAAGATATCTGGAATTCTACTTGATCGATTTCAATGAATCTTGATTCATTGTGATTTTTATAGACTTTGTTAAGCACTAGACCTATAAAAAGCCAAAAAACTTTTATTGTTTTTGTATGGCTGAAAGTTTCGGCAATAAAGAGAGTTTTTTTGTACATTTTTTTTTCAACGCATGCAATTTTTTATTTTTTTATTTGCGGAGGTTGAGTGCTCAACTACAACCCTTAACTCAAGAATGCACTTTGATTTTCTACTTTCAGACGCTTGTAAATGCTGGAGACGAGACCCCAATGTTGTTATGTGCAACAATTCTTTGAACACGCTAACTTCAACGCCCTGTAGGAAATTAACAACAACTGTAAAAACAAAAAATTTTTTTTATTTCCCCATGAATAATTTTTCATCATGTAAAAAATTTGTATCATTAAAGTTAATAATACTAGATAAAAAAGGTGTTTTTTATAGCTAAAAAAAACCTGGCCATTTCAGCCCTTGGAAGGACTTTGACCTAGCTATTGATCAATTGTGTTGTGCGTGTTATTAAATGTTTGATCACAAATGACCGAGAACTGGACCTACGTGTTTAATGCCGACTCCGAACGGCTTATGTTCTCAAAAAGCTTTACTTGGCAATTTTAACTCTCTGAGGTTTGCCATTGTCTGCAGAGAGCTGACGACCGAACAGAATATTACTTCAATTGAAAAAATTTTCTGTCTGAGCTGGAATTGAACCCGGGCAATTGCGTAGATTAGGGGCCACGCACTCTAACCACTAGGCTACGACCGCCACGTTTTTTATAGCTACAAACTGTAATAGTAACTTAAACTTAACATCTTAAAATTATCTTTTCACCAATAACAAAATTATTGATCTCATTTTTCAACTTCAAGTTAGTTTAACATTTCTAAAAAATTGATATATGTTTTCTTTTTAGCTAATTTGTGATTAAATCTTCTAATATTTATTATAAATTGTATTATATTTGATTTTATAAAAAGTGATTTTATAAAAAGTGTTTTTTACGTTATTGCTTTTTTTAACAGAATGAATTTTTTGATAGAATTTTAAAATAATATATAAATTTATTTATAAAATAAGATATTTATAATATATAACTGTTGTAATAAATGATGACTAGAGAGGATAAAAATATGCATTTGCATATTGCATCGTAATGTAGGATTTAAGGACATAAAGTCTTCGAAAAATTTTGTTTAAAAACAAACGAGTTTTTAGTGAGTACGCGAGCAAACTTTCGCCCGAAGAATTATCAAACCTAAGATATTGCCCGGCAACATCTTGCGATGTTGAACGTAGATTCTCTGCATATTCATCGTTTTTAACTGAAAAACGGAGAAATTTTTCAATGGAGAATTTAAAGCAACACTTGGTAGTTTATTACCATTCTAAAATTTGAAAAATGTTTAACTGCATTTTATATTGTTTTTTTTTAAGTTAATTCAATAGTAACAAAAAGACTGAAAACGAAGTTGCTCAGTACAAGTTAATATTATTTTTAAGTTCTTACGTTTTTTTAAAAAAAGGGTTGTTTTTACTATATATAGGTATACGTAAGAAATTCAACATATTAAAACGCTTAAAGCAAATGATATTCAAAACATTTATGAGATTGGAAATATATACTACGTTCCAAAATATTTACAATTTTGTTTAATTTTTCTCTTATAATATTTTTATCAAGCATATTTTTAAATTCATCGAGCATATTTTCGATTTTTCGTGCTTGTTAATGCGCATAAATCAAGTTTTATCTTGCATATTTTTATACTCTCTAATGATGACTATTGAATTAAAAAAGTCTCTTCTTGTTCTCTTTTTTTTTGTTAAGAGTTCTCTTGTTTTCTCCTACGCATCTAGTAACCTAACATAGTTTTACTCTAAAAGTAAATATCAGGGCGCTTTTAGAAAACTGCGGGCGGTCGCATAAAATATAGTTACGCTACTGATTATTAGTAAAAGACATGAAGTCATAGATATTACCAATGCCTGTGACCATATATCTAAAAGGATAAGAAACTAGAGAGTTTAAAAGGAACACTCCTTTTCAGACCATAGATATATTCTTTTTTACATTGACGATTTTTGTACAAAACCAAACAGCTTTCGCAATCTCAAACAAGTGAACTGAAAACTTTACTTAGACACATTAAAAATAGATCTCACAACTGAACCATCCAGTCGTCCGTGCTGTAAACAATCGTTAGATTACCAAGTTGATAGTCTCACGAATTCCATAAATAAAGCACTCAATATCGCGTGTCCGCTAAAAACACCAAGGGGGAAATAAAAGCCACCCTGATGGAACGGAGCAATCAAAGAGCTCCGAAGTAAGCTCAGAAAAGTCTTTAAGAAAGCAAAAGCCACTAGATCCACACTATAAAGAGCTATAACGAACTATAAAGAGGCTCCAAAAAAATACTAGAATGAATTGAGAGAAGCACAAAAATAATCCTGGAGGATCTTTAGTGAAAAAGTAATACGACAAGGCTTAGTAAAAACGAATCCAAGCTTCATGAAAACGGAAGATGGTACTAGGACCACCAACAGTGTGGAAACTCTAATTGTTTTATTAGAAACCCACTTTTCGTGATGTTTAGAGACATTAATGCTCCAATTGTGAATAAACACTTATTTAACCCAGTTAAAAACCATATTGCAATCCAGCAACATGGGTTTTTTGTTGGATGATCCACAAGCACTAATTTAGCTTTATTTTCTAATTTTTGCATAAACGCTGTAGAAAAAGGATCGCAAATCGATGTTTTATGTACTGACTTTGTAAAAGCGTTTGATAGTCTAAACCATAAGACTCTGTTATCTAAACTTCGTCAAATGCGATTTCACTGTAATTTTTTGAGATGGTTAGGCTCATACTTGTCAAATAGGAAATTGATAGTTAAGATCGATCAATCATTTTCAAAAGCAGTAGATGTAAAGTCGGGAGTTCCACAAGGGAGCCACTTAGGCCCTCTTTTGTTTATTTTGTTCATAAACGATTTATCTAAAAATTTCACTTCTTGTAAGTTCCTGCTTTATGCAGATGATTTGAAAATGTTTAAAATTATAAACAACCTTGAGAACTGTAACAATTTTCAAAATGATATTAACCTACTTATTTCTTGATGTAGCATAAGTGGAATGAATTTAAACTTTTCTAAATGTCATATCTTAACATATTCTCGCTAACAATTAACCATATATCACAATTATTTTTATAAGTCCAATATTACTTGCACACACGTCGAATCTATTAAAGACTTGGGAATTTACTTTGATACCAAATTATCTTTCGGGTCCTACAGGGAATGTGTCATATCAAGAGCTAACTCACAACTCGGTTTTCTAAAGCGAAACTCTAACGAATTTTTAGACCCATTCACATTAAAATCAATTTTCGTGAGTCTGGTAAGATCTATTCTCGAATACGCGAACATAATCTAGGATCCTTGCTATGAATGTGACATAAATCGAATCGAGATGATTCAAAAACGGTTTACGAGATTCGCTCTAAGACGATTATTTCCGTGGGAAAATATGCCTGCGTATAGTGACCGTTGTAAAGTAGTCGGCTTGCAAAGCTTGGCCATTAGACGCAATACGCAGAGTGTCTTATTTATTAAAGATATTGTAGATAACAAGGTTGACAGTCCGGAATTGCTTGCTCTTATTCCATTTTATGCTCCAACAAGATCTCTAAGAGAAACAAGTTTATTTTATGTAAATATGTTGATTTTAGTTCTAATAGAACGATTTTTATGAAGAATTTATTTTAATATTATTTAAGGAATTATGTTCAGTGATATCTGTTAGGGCTGGGCCCAGTAGATACAAATATGAATAAATAAATAAAGATCCCTAAAAATACTCACACGAACAAAGCTCGAAAGGGCAATCATTTCATTCAAAAAATTTAAGTCACCACGACCAAATGCTTTAGCTCCATTTGACAGCGACTTTTTTTTTGATCTACCAAAGCTGTCTTGACCTAAATCAAATTGACAAACGTTGGCGTAATGTGAAGGTTACCTTAATACCAGGCAAAAGCTTACACGCAAATCCAAAAGACCAATTAGTCTTTTATCTTTTCTTCAAGATTCGAGATAGAAGAGAAGAAATTGTCAAAAACACAACATGCTTACATCAAAAATCCGTGAAAACAGCTTTCCACTCCATAGATTCCATCATTGAAAAATGCCTGGATCAGAAGGAATATATAATGATAACTTTTATTGATATAGGAGAAGCCTAGTGTTGTGAAAGCAAAAGCTATCACAAATGCGCTGACGGAGTTTGAGTGGATGCCGCACTGATAAATCAAATGCTAGGCAGGATTATAAGTACAAATTTTGGAACGGTATCTATGCCAAGATACCTTGGTAGGGGTCTTTACAGGGCACTGCCTGTTTGGCAGACATGCTCAGAGGTTGAACATCCCCCACAACGACTTCTGCAGAAGCTGTAGAAATGAAGAGCAGAGAGAATCTACAGTTTTACATTTCCTCTGAACTTGCCCATAGCTAGCTCAGAAAAGCTTTCTTCACTTAGGCAACAAATTTTTCAATGACCTTTACAAACTTTCAGAATTTTCGGCATACCGAAAGGAAATTAACCCTTGGTATCACAATGGGCTTCATTGGCCTAAGGGTGTCGCAATTGAGGCAGCCACATTAACCTAATCTAACCTATGTGACTAAAATGCTGTAATGAGGTGGCTTCTTGAAACATAATATCCAGTAAAAAGAATATACTTTCTTAACGTGGCCATAGACTGTTGCAATGCAGTGAATTTTGCATTTCATCAGGCCTCTAACTAATATGTATAACTAGTAAACCTGTTACAACGCCAAATAAACTGTTACAAACTAGTTATTATGCCAAAATCAAACTTACCTAGATTTTATTTTAAGCTATTGAATAGATTTTAAACTGATCAAAATTGAAATGAAATTAATTTTGACCTTTTGGAAATATACGCGGCATTGCACGTGCAACGGCGATATAATGTTAGCATATTTAATTTCATACCCAAATTTATTTTAAATACACAGGAGTAAGAATATTTCTTGATTTCCAGTTAAAAAATGCTTCAACAAGAATGTTTCGTTACCAGTTTCCAATTTCTTATTAAATTTTTAAAAATTAAAAAATTTCCCAACCAACAGTTTACAAATTTTTATTCAACTGTAAGAAATCATTCCAGTATCACTTTGAAATTGAATATATCAATTCATAGTTTTAGCTGTGAAATTATAAAAGATTATTCGTCAGTATAACAGTTTCATAGCTATTAGCCGATAGGTGAAGCTAAATACCTCGTATATTTTTAGGCATATGCTGAAATTAAAACTAGGATGGGCAACTACTTGGTGGCAGTAAGTTAACCTACATGGTCTGGCCAGACCATAGGGCGATTTTTTTGCTAAATGCGTCCTTTTGACGAGGCGGTTGATCCGAGTGGCTTTAAATTTATTTTTATGGTGTAAATCAGTATACTTTAAAGGTCTGCACGGGTATGTTTGAAACGATCTTAAACACATTCTCAAATTTTCAAACACGCTTCCAACTCTCATTCGTAAAAGCAAAATGAATAAAAAAAAACACAAAAAGTGGCTGTTGTCGTTAGAATGTTAATAAAGAGAGAATGGAGACAAGAGAGCATGGAGACATGAGAGAAATGAAACATGAGAGATGGAATGGAATGAATGGAGTGAATGGAATGTCTGTTTGTAATGTGATATAGAAGAATTTCTTGCACTGGTTTTAGACTGTGTGCGTCATTTGTCAGAGGAAGAGGGTGAAAAAAATGGATTTTGATGATGTAAGTGTATATTTAAAACTGAGTGTATAATAACATACATACATACATTCACAAACGAAATTCAAGACATTCAATTATTGGAATGTCTCCATAATAATCGAGAATTATGAGAGTAAATTTCGATTTATTGTATTCTATTCTATTCGTTTATTGAGGCTGTTCGTTTAGTTTCGTTTCGTTGCCCGCATAACGAATGGAATGAATTTTGAATGTATTGAATATTTTGAATTCGTATCGTTTCTTGAATTTACTCTCAGTAAGTGTTCTATTCTCGAATCATTCTCAATTGGCAGAAAAGGAAAACATTCATGCAGATCTTTAGTATACTTACGGAAAAGTTACAGATAAATATAAACATAAAAAAGAAAATAATTGTTTTGTTGTTTATTTTGGGCATTTAATTTTTGCATATTTTTTGTTGATTTAACACTTATTTATATTTGAATTTGTAAGCTAATCATGTTGTGGTTGACAATCATCAGAAACGTAGGACTTTTTCTCTATTCCGTGTTGAAGGCGCTTAAGATTGCTGCATACACCACACAAGAAATGAGTTTTGCGCTTTGTTTTGGTGCTAACCTTGCATTTTACACACAAAGCACGGTAGTTTGATGACAAAGGGGCTGCTTTTGCCGAAGTGATTGCTTCTTGTTGTTGTTATTGTTGTAGTGTTGATACCTGGAAAGAAATGAAATGTGTAAAGCATAAGAAACATATTTGATTGGTTAAATACAATACATATCAATACACCATATTTTGACAACGCATTTTTGACGTGAGGCCTACCACTAACATGGGAAATACTGGTTCGCATTTTCATATGGGAAACTACTAACTGCGCTGCCAATTCAGTCAGAAATTTGCGGCGCCAGTCTGATGGCTTCACCTTCGTCATTTCTCCATGGATCACGAATGCGGCCAAAGCAGCTAGACGTAGAAAAACCTATTGAAAAACATGGCTAATGGCCAGCAGTTTTGTTTGGCGTTTGCAGCTATAGCCCGACACCATTTGATCCATTGTATCCACTTCTGCCTTATTCCGATTGTAGTTAAGGATTTGGTTCGGCTTTTTAGAAATATTTGATCGCATAGAACATCGTCGTTTGGAAGCGCAACGCATGACGCACCAATTTAGGTGCTATTCTGAAGTCCAAATTAGGTCTGTTTCTGAACTTCTATAAATACCACACACACACATACCCAAATCGTCAACATTTATAAAAAACAACATAATTCGCTCTTCCATGCACACAAAAAAACAAAATTTTGCATGCTCGAACATGTTTTGTGAATTACGTAACTAAACCAACAGTTCAAAGTATTTGTGGTATAGCTAGACCATGTAGGTTAACTTAGCGCTTTTCTACTTTGAACCCAATTTTTGCACTACCAACTTAGCTAACCCGAAATAGCTTCAATCCACTCAGAATTAATAGATTATAGAATTCATGAAGCCTTAGATCACTATTTTGTCTTGGGAAAAAGATGTTCAACATCTAAGTCAAATTTGGTCTGGCCAGACCCTGTTGCCCATCCTAGGGTTAAGAAGAGAAAAAGCAACATAACAACAACAATTATATGCAAACTTTAACTCGCTATAACTTAAAAAATATAAATTTTTAAGAAAAAAAAGTCCAGTTTGTCCTACCAAACCATACTAAATTGTTTGAGATTGGACTTGTACTTAAAAGCATGACGCCGGACAAAATTTGCGTTTGCCTAATATATACATATAAGAATACTTCATCAATGGTTAAAATTCTATAATACATTGATTCTTATCAAAACAAAAACAAATTTTTATAAGACAAACTCTTTGGAACGTGTGGTTTAACAGCGGTTGAAATTGAACGTTATTGAAATTTATGAATGTGATGGTCATTTGATTGTCTCATTTACGAGCATCAGACTATTTTGTTTGTTAATACAAATGTTAAAAGACAAACACCCAACAAAAGCTGAAATCTAAGGATTTGTGACACTCAAATCTATCTATTTGGTTAAAATCCAAATTAATGAAATTCCTGACAAACTAGTTGCTAGCTTATAGTCTTTTTTGGGTTTAATCTATGTATTATTTTAATAGATTTTGTGGTATTAAAGAGCTTTTTTACATTGTCTAAAAAAAGGAGCAGCTTTCATTTCTATAGACTTGGCCAATACTTTTGCCAGCAACTGTACGTTGTTCATTGATAAATGTGTTGTAGCTATTGATGCTATTGCTTTAGGTGTCATTGTTGATTGTTGCGGTATGTTCAGCAGTTGCTCTTTTAGTCATTTTTGTGTTGTTCCAATGAGTGTCACATTAAATATCTATTTGTTTGAAAATGTTTCCATTTGATGCGAATTGGTTTGGTTTCTATTCAATGCGATTCAATTCGTTCCGATGTTTTTTGTTGGCTTCCTTCATTTTATTTCATCTATTTGGTTTCAATTATTTTTGCTATTGTATTCTGTTCTTCGCTATGCTATTGTTCAGTTTGTTTTTGTGTTGTGCAAATAGCTTTGATAACAAATTAGAAAGATTATGCAACATTAAAAATTGAATAAAATCACGAAAGTATTTTCATTACTCGTTTGCCTAAAAGGCAAAAATGTTTCTTGGTTCTGTTTTTCACGTTCCATTGCAATGCATTTGAATTGGTGATCATAAATTGTTGTTGAGAACATTTTTTGGAGTTTTTGATTGAATTGAAATTTCGCATTGTTGCTTGGATAACTCTACAATCAAAAAATAATCTGTATTCCTAAAATTGTGCAATTTATTTTTGCAAACAGGAATGTTTAAAGCTGGAACAATAGTATCTATAAAATGCAAAAGCACAGCAAAATTCTATTTTTAAGAAAATTTTTTAGCAAAAAAAAAAAAACAAATACAAAAACCACTACAAAGTAAAAATATAGTTTTAAACTACTTTTCACATTAATTTTTGGTCAAAATTGATAATTTATATATATATATTATTAAATTGGAAATCTTATTATTATAATTTTTTTTCTATTTTGTATTATTATCAAAAATATATTAATTTCTTCATGAATATAAAACGTTTAAAGCCGGAGCGTTTATTTTATAAAAGTCTGATTATATAAGCGCCGACTTTAAAGGTTTTATATTCATAGAGAAATTAATATATTTATGATAATAATACAAAATAGAAAAAAAATTATAATAATAAGATTCCCAATATAATAATATATATAAATAAATTATCAAATTTGACCAGGAATTAATGTGTAAAATTATTAAAAATTATTTTTTTTTGTAGTGGTTTTGATGTTGTTTTTTTTTGCTGTAAAGTTTTTATTTCTTCCTTTTTAGAGATTATGATAACAATTTTGCCCATTCTTGTATCGAATTTTGGTACCCTAGTGTCAATATTCTAGATACAGTGTTTATTTTATTGTTTACTTTGAAAAATTCCTCCTATTTTCCTGATTGTGTTTTGTTATAATTCGACCTATTCTTGTACCGACTTGCCGTACCTTAGTGTCAATATTATTCGAGTTACAATGTTTTTCTAAAATTTCCACGCCCTTTGTCGAATAACGCCCACTTTCTTGACCGTAATTTGTTATAATGTTCCTACCCCTGTACCAAATTCTAGTACCCTAGTGTCAATATTAACTGAGATACAGTATTTTTCCTTTATTTCCACGCCCTTTTGTCCAATAGTGCCTACTTTCTTAACCTTAAATTTTCTTAATTATCCCTACCCTTGTGCCTTATTTCAGTACCCTAGTGTCAATATTAACTGATATACAGTATTTTTATTTTAATGTCACGCCCTTTTGTCCAATTTCTTGCCAAAGATTTTTCAAAATTTGACCCTACGGGACAAAAGTTGAGTCTTTGACCCATTTAGAGTGTCCCAATCGAGTCCAAATGTATGACCGACCCCCACTAACTTTGGAGGGCCGATCCACCCATGCCTGTGGCACAATCCCCCAGGGGATTAACCATACAAACATTTTAAAAAATCACCATTTTTGGCACTTTACATGAAAAAATCAGCGAAATGGGGTCACCACTGGCATGGGTGGATTGACCCTCCAAAGTTAGTGGGGGTCGGACATACATTTGGACTCGATTGGGGCACTCGAAATGGGTCAAAGAGAAATTTTTCAAAATTTGACCCTACGGGACAAAAGTCAAAAGTTGGGGCATTAGATTTCGTTTTAGAGGTATAGTCCTCGGGCAAAGTTTCTTATTTTGATTCCGAAAATACGATTTTCACTGAGCAATGGGCGATTTTTTTGCCGCCCCACAAATCGACCCGGCCTAATGTACATGCATTTAAAAAAAAACAAAGAAACCAACCAACTTGAGAACCTCCTCCTATTTGAAGTCGGTTAAAAATAGCAATAAAATTAATAATTAATCACTTCGGACAACGTCTTCCAACTGAGCCGAAACCGAAAAAACCACTCCAAAGTCGATCAAAAGTCAAGGTAATGTTGGTTGTTGCATTTGATTGTTTCGATGTTGTGCACTCGGAGCTCTTGCCAGATGGCCGGACGGTAAATAGAGAATATTATTTGAGCGCAATGCAGTGTTTGAGATAGTAAATTAAGCGAAAAAGGCCAAATTTGTTAAAACAAAAATTCATGGACTTCTATGGCGGCTATCATCGTGAACGAATTTCTGGCCAAAACCGCAACAAATATCATCGAACAATCAATGTTTTCACCTGATAAAACACTGGCCGCCCCTTTTTTATTTTCAAAAATGAAATTACCTTTTTGACTAAGCCATTTTACGTCGAGAGAAGACATAAAGGAGAATTCGCAGCGAGAAATGAAATTGATTCCAGAAAATGCGTATAAAAAATGTTTTGATGATTCGTCAATGAAACTTTATTATATCTGAAATGGCCTACTTTGAAGGCGATACAATAAATTTGGATGAGCAACAAATGTTTTGCGTTTTATTTATATTTTTTTTTTGTCCTATTTTATGTAATTTTAGCAGTTAATTTTTTTATTTTTATAAGCCCTTATAACTAAAAATCAAATTTTATACATGTGAGATAATTTTTAAGACTTTTGAATTTTTAAACCCTCTTAAAATGGCTTTTAAAGCTATTTAATCACTTGGATCCAATCGTACATATTATGTTCATACCTCAAACATTTCATTTGATGATAAGTTTTCAATATTAAAAGATTTAATTACGGCTTTTGTGAATTGAGTTACTAAATTTCACAACGCTTTTGCTGCAATGGCAATTCTCAAATGACTGCTTTCTTTCGATGCACATACATAACTTGTAAGCTCAACATTCATGAAAATCCTCTGTATCGCGTACTACAGCTGTCTACAAGATTTAATCTACGAAATTAAATCAATGCTTAATTACTGTTGTCAACTTAAGGCAAAGATAAGATGCGATAAACACAGCTGCATTGAGAACAACTGATTTGAGGAGTCATCAAAAGACTTTTAGCATACAGCTGAGTCTTGCGAAAACAATTTAGATTATAATGCTAAAAATAAAAAAAAACTTAGATTGTAAAAAACCAATGCTTAGCGTATCATTTATTACTTTAATAAATATACATAATTAATTCAAAAATTAGCATATGTTTAATTTTGAAATAATGCAATTACATTTTTTACATAAATTGTTCGAATAGAAAAATATTTTGCTTGCACTGCGCATTTTGAATTTGTTTTTACCACATTGTACATCAATGTGCCGAAAAAGATACAATTTAACCTAACCAAACATTACTGCTATCAAGTGAAACTTGTTAATTACACGCTTAGAAATCTTGGAATAAATATAAATACAATATTTTGCATATTACAAAAATTTTTAATAAAAAAGTATTAAATTTTATGCTTCTCAATTGATTACAAAATTTTAAAATATGTTTTGTCTTACATTTTTATACAGTTCAAATATAACAACGATATTTTATAACCTTTAAAATCAATTTAATACTATAATTAATATAATAATTAGTTTTAAATACAAAATCGATATAAAAAAATATTACAAACTGAGCATTAAAATTTAATACATATTTTTGTTAAAAATTAAATTTAGAATTTGGACAGTATTTAATTTTTGTACAGTTTTTGTGTGGTCATATGTATATGCCAGCCCACAGCTTTAATATAATATGTATTAATTTTTAAACAAAATTTTAAATATTATTTTGATTTTATATGATTTAAATACAAATTCTAAATGTTTGATGGTTTATATCATACTTGATTTTAAACACAAATTCTAGTTGTTTGATAGTTTAAAATCGTTTATTGAGCTTTTAGGTCAAGGTAAGATTAATTAATTATTCTAACGAATCTATCCATAGAAACAACAACATCAACAACAACAACAACAACAGCGTTTTTCAATATGAAAAGGAATAAAATAACATAATAAATAACAAGTTCATTTAGAAAAAACCACAATTTTAAATTTTATTTATCTCCCCCTTTTGGCAAATCCTAGCTACACGGAGAAAACTGTTTGCTAAATTTGCACTGTGGTTAAGCAAAACTTGCGCTTGGTTCTCAGCCATTTCAAAATTATACTAGATTTCAGCAAAAACTAATAAAAATTTGCTATTCCAGTTTAAATTAACTAAGCAAATTTTTGATTAAATTCAAGCAATATTTTGCCAAGTTTATTATAAACTTCGAAAGTAAACATCTACTTAATTCAAACAAATATTTTCTAAGTTATTATAAATCTGAATAGCAAATTTTGATTAGCTTTTGCTGAAGTCTGGCATATTTTGAAGTGAAATAATTATTAACTTTAAATTAAATTGGAAAATTACCACCATCTGAAAATTTGAACCAAAGTCGCGTGAGTTTGCTATTTAAGTTTGACTAAACAAATATTTGCTTACATTAAGTAGAAATTTGCTTTCGCAGTTTAATTTAAGGAATTTAATTATGCAGCTTAAATTTAATTAAAATTTTGTTTATTCCTAAAAACATGAGGAGTGATTACAATTTAGCAATCTTTTTCTAAAACCATACCGTAATTGAGCAAAGTTTTGCTGATAAGCTTTTTAGCAAAACATTTGCTTGATTCAAGCGCGTCGGAAGCTAATTTCATCTGGGGGGGCAGTACAAATGGGGGGGCAGTACAAATGGTGGTGCAAAAAAGTTCACCAAAATTTCTTCAAAGAAACATGAATGTGAATAAACAAATTTTTTATTTTAGTTTAAAATAAAAAAAAATATAAAAATATATAAAAAATATTAAAATTTCATTATTTTTAAAAGTTCTTCCAATTTCAATATTAGAGATCAAGGATCTTTCATATGGTAATATGAAAATATAAGAAATAGTGGTTACTTTTATAAAGCAAGACTAGGCATATCTTTACATGGTTTAAATGCAATAAGGTACAAAAAGTTATATCAATTTAAATTATTCCAAAATGTTTCTTTCTGTCCTTGCGAGACACAAACTCTTTCACCACCTCCATCGAATTCAATTCTTCGGTTTTATCTTTGTGAATGTGTATAAGTGCTGCATAAGTGAGTCGTTTCTGTGTTATAGTTGCTCGAAGATACGTCTTAAGTCGTCTTAGTGCACTAAAAGAACGCTCAGATGAAGCTGCTGATGCAGGCACAGTCAAAAGCAAAGCAATAAGTTTTTCAACTTCATTTAATAGTTTTTTTACAGTATCCGAATTTTATGCAAATTGGGATACAATTCCACTACAATTTCAAGGTGTTTGGCCAGGCAATTGCTTCAGCAATTTCATCTGCATAAAGATCTAGTTTTGTTTTTAGATTTTGTTCAGAAGGCACTCTTCCGTTGAAGGCTTCGATTACAATATTTTCCAACGATTCCAGAGTGTCAAGATCTGCTTAAATGTACAATAAGATTTACAAAGTGCCAGTTTACACTAGCTTCACTCAACCGACTCACCGAATGTTAAATCAAAGTGAATCGGTTGAGTGAAGCTGGTATGACTAAAAAAAAAGTCAAATATTAACCTGTTTGATCGAATCTAGTTATCTCATTTGAGAGAAGATCAAAAATTTCGAAATAATCTTTTCGTAGCCGATCATATAATGGTAACTATACTGAAGGAACCGGATTTGATGTTTGTTCAAAGCGTCGAGGTGGATTTTCATCAGCTTATTCACAGTAGGGGCTTTCGCATGGTCCAAAACATTGGACCAACATGGCAGATTGTACAACATGTAGTACCATGCGTAAGCTAAAACGAAAGTCGAAATTTTTGGTTTTTTCTGCCGATTGTACAATATTGTACAACTATGAAAAATTACTGCTCAATTGTTAGGGCATCTAAAAGTTGCTTAGCTATTAGCCGGATGTGTTCTACTTGAGAGCTTGCAATTAATGATGTTGCTTTACAAGTTGGATCGTTCGAACGCTCAATCAAATAGTCCCATTAGTTTTCCATCTAACTTATCGTACAACATGTCGTCCAATAAGTGCTGTTCACATTTCAAACCGCTCATCAAATCATTTGTCAAATCGTTTGACCACATTAGTGTTCTGACTCTTCAAATTTTTCGTCAAATTTCATTTTATCTTGAACACCGAAGTAAGCACATCGCGATGACGGAAAAATTTTAATACCTTTTGTTATTAAAATCGTATTGGAAGAAGAAATTATTTTATAAATTATTATAAATTGTTTGCAACAGTTATTTATTATTATTTTGATATTATTTTCTTCCGCTCCTTCTTTTGCCGCGATGTGCACAGGTTGAAAACTTTTTTGAACTGACAAAATCGTACTACACGATTTGACGAGTGTTCACACTGGTCAAATCGTTCGGCAAATCAGCAGAAAAATCAAAAAATTTTGATTTTCATCAAACGATTTGACCAACGATTTGATAAGTGTTCACACTCGTCAAATCGCCATCAAATCCATACAAATTCTGTTGGTCAAATCAATTGTCAAATCATTTGATGATCGATTTGATGGCGGTTTGAAATGTGAACAGCCCTATATGGAAAGCCCCTAAGAACATGTCAAATTTTTTCTTACCAGAGTTGCAAAATTAACAAGCATTAAGCTACATACTTAAGGGTGCTTTTAAACTGAAGTGGTGGGTTTGCAATAGAAACTCTAGATTTTGTTCTATCTTTTTGCAAACACAGAGAAAGAAAATGGTTATCCGCAAGCATGCTTATGAAGAAGAGAGAAAGAAGAGGAAAATATATACTACAAAAATATTATCGTTGTAAAAAAAACTGATATTTTGAATAACTTTTGAAGTTTTCCTTTTAAATTGTTTATCTAGCTAAAAAAGTGGGGGGCAACTGCCCCCTTGCCCCCCCGCTTCCGACGCCAATGGCTTGATTCAAACAAAATATTTATCTCCGTTATCTCCGTTATAGCAAAATATTTTTACATTGACTCTGAATGCTTTTACAAATTTTAAAGATGCATTGAAGTTTCGTGAATATTTTTAAAATTTTTCTCAGTTGCTGTAATAGAGTGTTGATATCAGTGATGTTATTGGCGCTTTCACAAAAATCCCGAATTCGTTGAAAAAATCCTTAATAGTAAAAAATTCATGAATCTTCTTAAATACTATATAAAGATTCAAAGATTTTGTAAATTAACACTCCATTGAGATTTTAGCAAATAAAATTGTTAAGGAACTTCATTGGTTAATAACAAAAACACATATCAAAATTATGATAATTTATTTTAGTAGTTTTAAGTGTTTTTTGCTGCATTGAAATGAAACAGCATTTATGCTGTTAAAAATTTTTTTTTTTAATTTTTCGAATGTATCTAAGAATATGGTATTAAATTTTTTGAAGATCCGAGCAGTATAATTATTTTTTTTTTACCACAAAGCTTACTACCTGCGCCCACGTACAAGCGCTCATACAAACTTTAAACGCGTTTTTTAAATGGACTATTATCATGTTCAAATGTTAATTTTTACTTTATTTTTTTACAAATATCAACGAAAAAATTTTTTAAATATTTTTGGTTTTTGTCACTTAACATTAACAACAACCCGAGTAAAAATATGAGCGGGCGAACAACGTACAATGGTCGAAAATGGCCTAAAAATAATCCAAAAAGCTCAGTGGCCGAAAGTTGGGCCAAACAGCGGCCGTACAAGGCCTAAATTAATTTGCACGGCCGCAGTACGGCCGCTGTTCAGCCGATATTATTGAAAAATGCCTTTGTTAGACCAAAGTATGGTCGAGAATATTGAAAAAAGCCTTTTTACGGCCACTGTAAAGCCGAGATTATTGAAAAACGGCCTCTGTACGGCCGGTGTTCGCCCGTTGTACGGCCTCTGTTTGGCCATAAAGTCCTGCAAACGACCCTCGTACGGCCGAGAAAAATATATTATACGGCCGCTGTTTGGCTATTTCTAAAAAGTTCTAATTTTTACTCGGGAATCGTTAAAAATTATTACCAATAGTCTACTTATACAGATCGTGTGTGTTGTTGTTTTTTCTTGTCGTTGTTGGTAGATTCACCGCGTGCGTATTGTTGGTGTTTTTCTTTGTTGGTAAAAGCAGTGCATGCGACCGCGCAAAGTTCTTGCTATACTGTAGGTTTCTTGTTGGTAATTTTGCGTAGTGTTTCGTCGCTACCGGCATGCGTGTTGTTGCTTTTATGTTGTTTTTATATTAATAATTCCTTATTGAACAACGTAGCCAACGATTTGTTGTTTTTGTTGGTTCTTGTTTTAATTGTTGTGGCACTCTTAAAAAAAATTTTTTTGGCGATCCCAACTATGGCGTTCCGTTTAAGTTCGAATTTTGTGTAAAAAAAATTAAAAAAGTTCATGAAAATTTTTTTATTTGTGTAATTTAAGACTTTATTTATCATCCCTAACAACTTTTTACAAACATATCGATCATAGCAAGGTCACTAGAAATTTCCAAAAATATCCCAATTTTTTAGCCGACGAACTAGACTACATCCACCCATTAATGACGAACGCTATAAAGTCAACATGTGTTTGCACCGAATTATTCGAGTTTGGTTTTTTTTTTGCTATAAAAAAGAAGGGTTCCGCGTCTTTACATACGTGTAACATTCTTCATTAATGGGTTAAGGCGTCTTCTCCAAATCTGTTTCCTTTTTTTTTAGTTTTAAATTTTTAACTGAAATTGAAAAATTACATCGGCATCAGCGTTAGAATGCGGTAATGACGGAACAAATGTTGAAATACTTTTTAATTTATAAACAATTGCTCTCCATTTAAAGTTTTTTTGGTGGCTACCTCTTTCAGAAAAATGTATGCCCTTATTCTTGGTGTCACCTCACCTATGTGAGAGTTCTCACACTCGTGTCACGTCACTAGAAATCTGGTATTCTTGTTTACCAGAATTCTAGATTTATAGTGACTCGACACGAGTGTGAGAACTCTCACATAGGTGAGGTGACAACAAGAATAAGGGTATTAGAGTTTTTTAACATAAAAAGCAAATCATTTCATTCATTTTTCAGTTAAAACTTATCGACGTTCACATAATCTAAGATAAGACAAAGATCTGTAGAATAAAATCTCTTTTCTATATGTAAAGCAATTTTTTGTTGCAAAAATTCTAAGGCTCCGAAAAAATTGCCATTTAGAGAAAATCTATCGAGTATCTTAGCGATATACTTTTTAACAAAATTTTCACCGACTGACAAGAAAATCTCTCATCGAGGACTAACATCCTTTTTCACTTTTGGGGATCTAAAATACCGAAAAACTGGCGAAATCTCTCCAAATCACATCACTGATTGATACGCTAACAGTTCGTTTTTTACGGAATAATACGTCTTGTGAAACAGTTTCGTTCAGTTTCGCTAAGGGACGTTTGCTCATTTTACGTCACAACACTGAAATGTATTTAACCTAACACTTCCGTTCTCAGTCGTGTCTAGTGTCCGACTGAATATTCGGTTTCGGTTTCGGTTACGGCCAGTTTGGGCTAGTTTTAACTTATCGGCATCAATATGGCCGAATAGTTGCATCAGTCATTTAACTCATTAATGCTCACTACCAGAACCCGTTGAGTTTAGCTTTTGAAATTTTCAGTAGAAGCTTGTATTAATATTAGACGGAAAGCTCTGAAGTTTTAAAAAAAATCTAAAGGATTTGGGTATGGCGAAGTGCATGATTATAAACGCATAGGCCTGTAAGTAGAGAAATAAAAAAAAAAATTAGAAAAAATGATTAATTGGAAAATTTTCATTTCGTAGCATAGCCTTTAACCTAATGCAATTTTTTAATTATATTTTCTTTTATAAAACAAAATAACTCACCTGAGTGGCATTTTTCGCATTTGCGCGAAAAAGTACACAAAAAGGCTTTTACTGTCAATTCAATAAATTTTTTTGGATAAAGCATACTTTTGGCCTTCTCTTACTGTTGGAAGCAAAAGCTTTACAGTGGCTGAGGATTTTTGAGGAATTTTTAAAAAATGCTTTTATCGCGTATGATATATCATACGTTGTCATTAATGGGTTAATTCAAAAATATAAGTTTAGTTTAACAAAAATATTTACAATGCATTCTACAAAACAAAAATTATGAATTCGTTTACCCAGTGGGCAAAAGCAGGGCTTTGGAGCGTTTTTATCTGACCATATGGATTTTTTAGCCCTTCCGTACTCATTTCCATGCAAATTAACTTTTTTGTATGAAACGAGAAAATTTTCTAGGCCTTCCTCTCTCGCGACTCTAAACAAGCCTGCTAGAAGCCCTTTTTGAGAATGCACATTAGAAAGAAAAGCAATATAAATATCAACCTGAAATAAAAAACTTTTGACAATTTCCAGATTTGAACCTATGTCCTCTCATGTGGCGGTCCGACATCCAATCGACTCGTCTACCGCAGTTGTTAACAAATTTCAGCTTATTTCGCATCATTACAAATGAAAGTAAGTTTTCGGGAGCGCAGGTTTGAAAACCAACTCGGACCAAATAAAATTGTTTGTATTTTTTTTAAAATCTACATTTTTTTACAAATTTTTCTGTTCATTTAAAAAATTATTTTGAATTTTTTTTTCTAAAATTTCTTCATACAAAAATAATAGAAAAGACTTAGAATCGTTTTTTATCGGTTTTAGTTTTCAGGTCATTTTTACTAGTTTTAAGGCATTATTTGGTCATTTTAAGCGATTTTTCAGTTATTTTACTGTCATTTTTTGGCATAGTTAATTTTTAGAAAATTTTTTGGATTTTTAGGTAATTTTAGTGAACTTAATTTTAAAATAATTTTTTTTCGTTATATTCTTTTATTCTTTTTTTCATATGTCTTACCGATTTCTAAATCCAATCACTTTTTATCTAGGATACCAGTTATTTATCTTAATGGGATCGAACTGAACTTTGTTGATAAAGTGAAGAATCTTGGTTACCACATTAACTCCTCACTTTCCTGCGTAAATCATATCAATTGTGTAGTAAGTAAAGTGTACCACGTCCTGCGGAACTTGAGGTGGACTGCGTCGTTTATTCCTATCGCAACTAGAAAAAATTTAATTCAGCAGCTCATAATGCCTATCATATCTTACTCGGATGTTGTATAAAGTAGAATTGATTCCGGGTCTAAAGATAAGCTACAACATGCTTTCAACAACGCAGTAAGATATGTTTATGGCTTTCGGAAGTTTGACCGCATCAGTCACGTGAGCAATCAAATACTTGGTTGCAATATTTTTAATTACCTAGATGTTAGAAACTGCATATTCTTATACAACTTGATACATACCAAAACACCCAACTATCTATTTGAGAAGCTTCAATTTTGTAGATCTAATTCCTAGACTATTCCTGTCTATAATTATTTGAACTCCAACAGACTATTTTTCGTGAACGCAATCAGATTGTGGAATTCTTTGCCTGTTAGAATTAAAAGTATCCCTAATAAGCACACCTTTAAGCATGAAATTTTTCTATACTTTTCTCAATACTGTCTCTTCGTCTTTCTATCAACATCTATATAATTAATTTTAAGTCCAGATTTGCTTGTTACTTGTATTTTGTTGTTATAATTAAGTGCTTTCTCACCTTGTTTCTTTTAAATAACTTAATTATTAGCTATAAATACTATTTACTTTTTCGGTTGACTATCCTATAACTTCTTGAAAATTTGTTAATTTGTATTGCATTTAAAAGACTATGTCTTACATATAAACGTTAATTTCAATAAAATAATAAAAAAAGTAAAAAAAAAATGCGTACTTAAAATGTAAAAATGCAAATTTTTAAACATATTCCTTTAACAATGGAGTTCCTTCAATCAAAAACATTACCTCTCGAAAAAGGAGTAGCTTTGTTTATAGACCTAATTGAAAAAAAGCTCTGCGCGTGGTGAAACTGACGAAATGGTATGTAAAAAGATGAAACAAGTGTTAGATAAAGGCTCAAAATGTTTTAGTTTTTATTAACTCTGTTTTTATGCTAAAATATTAGGGGGTACAAATTTTAATACTATGATATTAAAAGATGAAGTTACATTCGATGACATATCGTCTTTTGATGTTCCTTTCATCAGTGCAGAAGTAGAAAGAATTTTTTCTGTTTACAAACAGATTTTGCCAGACAATCGACGTTTCTTAAATTTTGATAACTAAAAAATATGCCATGTAATATGCTGTACCGCTATGTATACAAATTATATAATATACATTTTAAGTTTAGTAATGATTTATTGTTTGTTTTTTTTTATGTATTTGTGTGCGTTTTAAGATAATTTTTGTCAGTTTTTAGGTCATTTTTTGCAGTTTTTAGGCAAGATTTGTCATTTTTTTGCAGTTTTTTAGGTCATCAAAATCCGAGCCCTGATTATTATAAACTTCAATATTCAAATAATACTTTTTTTTATAAAACATTTTTTTTCTTATATGTATGAAAGTGCTTTTGCTTCCTTTTAATGAAAAAAAAATTATTTGTTAAAACTTAAATTTTTATATTAATAACCAGTTTCGGTTTCGTCCGAATATTATAAAATGGACGAATATTCGGTTTTGGCCAAAATTCCTTCCAAATTTGGGCCTTCAGTGTTTGTTGTGTTCTGCAAATTTCACAATGTCGGATTTTTTTGAGCAAAAAATATGCCTGAAATTTTGTGTTTCTAACAAAATATCATGTGTGGAAGTGTGAACAAAATATCATGTGGAAAACACAAGTGTACGAGTGGTACAAGGAGTTGAAATCGGGCTGTACCGTGATTAAAGATTTATTTAGTTCCGTTCGCCCATCCACCAGTAAAGCTGACAAAAATATCGTAAAAATTAAGAAAATTGTCCTCGCAAATCATCTTGTGAACAACAAGGAAACAGCAGTCGATCTGGGTGTCTCGTGCAAATCGGTTTAGAGCTAATTTTGTTTTGGGCATGAGATGAGTTGAAGATCGGCTTGTGCCAAAAGTGCGAAATTTGTTGCAGAAACAGCATCGCAATGATGTCGCGAAAAAAAATTCTGTTTTTGAACCAAAATATTATCGACGGCATCATTACTGGTCACAAGATATGAATCTAGGATTATGACATTGAATGACACGGCACTGTGGATCGAAACAAGGAAAAAAGCGGAACTAGAACTTGTTAGTATTTTGGAGCCACTTAATTCGATTTTGAAGTCAAAAAAGTATTTAATTGCACCCTGTTTGAGTTTTAGGGTGTTCAACAATGTTTCTTCCTTACCTTTCTTTAGCTGGTAAATAAAACAGGATGTAAATCCTTAACCGCACTACATAGTATAAATATTTTAGTACAGTTTAAAAGGTTCAACATATATATTTTTAAAAATGTAATACGAGCTATCAAAATTGATAAGTCCTCTGACAATATACATCCGAACTTAAAATTTCGAAACAGCAAATAAGATATTTTCACTTCCGGCTGTTTTTGCCAATATTTAGTTTGCAATGATCAAATCTTTTTATTTTATTTTATATGGAACCTTATTACACATTTAACACAAACATTTATTTCTAAGTTTGATTTTAATAAATAAAGAAAAGAAATTAACAAAATACCTATATAATTAGCTAGCAGAAACCTGCTACCCAGGGTGTGCTACGTGGAGGCTGCTGAAGGATAACCACCACCCTAGTTTTTAATTTTTGTAATATTTTTTTGTTTTTTAAGTTAATTTTTATATTTGAATAAACTTTAATGGCATCTCATCAACATCTGTAATGGGCAGTTACAAACCTCATAAAGAAAATCCTTATGAGAATTTTTTTGAATTTTTCTCCAATGAGAGACAGGTTCTGATGTTATTATAAGCTATTTTATAGCATATTTGTTGAACGCTTCTCGACTTATTTTGAGAGAGTGTCGTTTTATGGCTGCTTTAAATTCTTTATCTCGAGCCTCATCTGCGTCTCCAGACACCTGACCACTTGGATGAATGGCGTAATTTGTTATTACTGATTCATGCAGTAGAATTTAATGAATGATTGAGATCTGGCATACAAATCAATACAAATCTACGTACAGTTCAGCAGTTTTTTTAGCATAGATTTTATAAGCTGGCACATTTATTTCTTACCGAAAAAAGCAAGAGTTTGTCTGACTTTTCGGTATCAGAGACAATTTTTCCGGCAATTTTTCCAGTGTTTGTGGTCCCAGATCCTTGCTTGACAACATCCGATAAAACGTCTACTCATCCTGATAAATTGCAAGTCAGCCCATAGAGCGCTTCAGGGAGAATAGCGTTAAATGTCAAGCACTTGTTTGCCTCTGTTGAAGTGTTTCGATTACCAAATGTAAACTAGTGAACCAATTTTGATGAATTTTATGTCTTTGAAAAAATTTTAATATAATATATCCGAAAAATTAATATTTTATTATATTTTTGGAGGTCTTAAACTCTTTAACATTGTTTATATTTATAATTTTATCTCTGTAGTATCATTGGACTTAAGCCCAAATTTTCGCTAAATTTGCAAAAATGGGCAGATAAAAACTGTTAATTTAAAAAGAAGAATATTTCCCATATATTTTGTATGAATCTTATTTTTGTATGAATGTTAGTAAAAATTTTGACTTTAATAATATATCGCAAGCTTAATTCCAGAACCGTAACAAAAAATTATAAAAATTTCATGTTTGCAATAAGTTAATTGATTTTTTTGGTCAAACATTCATACGTCATTTTTGTACTCGCTTTTGTTTGCAAAATAACCCTGATTGCAAACACATGCTGACAATTCCTTTCACAAAATTAAAAAGTTATTTGATTGGAAATATGTAGTTTGGACAATTATTAAACGTGTAAGTCGTATTTCAAAACGCATTTCAAAAATTTATATTTTTTTGCTAATTCCGCCCTTTTCTATGGAGTTGATCCACTGTGTGGCGCTTCTAAGAAGCGTTCAAAATCAAAGCTTTGTTGAACGTTTTCATTAATTGCCGTGGTCCATTCCAATTTCTTCCATCAGGTCAGCGAATTAAAGCGTTTAAAATAATATATTTGTCGCAAGAGGCCAGAATTGTGGAGAAGCGACGCTTGGTGTCTTCACCACAACAATGCATCGAAGCATTACTATATCTTAAACGTGACTATTTGGCCAAAAATAACATTCATACCATTTCCCAAGCTCCGTATTTACCTGACATGGTTCCTTGTGACTTTTTCCTATTCCCACGACTCAAGTTACCACTTTGAACCAAAAATTTGTCCCAAATTTTGCAATGCAAATGTAATTTCGTGTGCTGAATTGCTGAAAACGTTACAGAAGGTTTACTTTATCATTATAAAAATTGATTGTTATAGATCTATATTTACTTCAAACCTGTTCAAATCTGTTTTGTATGTTGTTCTACTGAAAATGTATTTTGAGCATTTTATGAAGGAGATGTTTTGAATGTTTATGTTTTTTTTTAATAACAGCATCATTTTGGTTATGTCTCTATTCAACAAAGAACTTAAATACAGCTATGTGTTTAATGAATTATATAACACCGAAAAAAGAAAACAATGTGGAGTATCTCTTAGTGAAGTACTGTAATATGATGGATTTTGTTTTATTACTTAATCCATCAATTTGGATTGAAAATCATTTTCATACCTTTTTAAAATATAGACAGCTCACAGAATGACAATACACATATATTACTTTATTTTCTGCCTAACTGTATGCCACAAAAAAGGCAAAATAACAGCTGAGTTAACTTTGAGCTAAATTCAATTGCTCTAATGTAATTAAAATTCGCAGAAATATATTCTTCATTGAAAATTTTCCCATACAACGACAACCAACCAAATTCTAAAAAAAAATTCATTAATTTTATGAATATTGATCAATAAAATGCCTAAAAGGGCATACAAATATCACAAAATACTATTTAGCATCTCTCAATAAAGCGAGTTATTCAAACGTTGTTAATGTTTATTAAATGAAAGCGGTTAAAATTCAAGGCAATATTTGATGCGTTTGCAAATTGTCTGTGGCTTTTATGGAAATGTTTAAATGTAAACATCTGCTGGCTAAATGCAAATATCGCAGCAGCATTCAATTAAATTAATTTTTGTGCCAAAACCGGCGGAAGTCTGATAATTTGATTAGTTGTGTGCGTGCTATGTACTTGCATTTGTTCGATGTATTAAATTATATGTTGTGAATTGTGTGCCAGTGTGATTGACTTAATGATTGAGTGATTATTGAACAAATCAGATTAGAAATAAGGCTTCTCTAAATTCTGAATAATGAAATTAATCGGTCTTAAAAAGGCAT
This sequence comes from Dichetophora obliterata, assembly GCA_963920525.1. Taxonomy (NCBI): domain Eukaryota; kingdom Metazoa; phylum Arthropoda; class Insecta; order Diptera; family Sciomyzidae; genus Dichetophora; species Dichetophora obliterata. Next base: position 56,385,080 of record OY986437.1, read on the forward strand.
ATGTTTTATCTCTGAAAACTGCACAATATTGCTATATTGTAATAATGAAATATGTATCAATTGGCTTGTAGAATCAATTATGTCAGGGTTCTTTACATGAATGTTTTCGCAATAATATCACTTACAATAAAATTTAGGATCATCAGACCATCGGATTCTAGTATGGAAGACATAAAAAAAATTATACTTTTATCGGTGCTTTTAAAATTGACGTCTTAGTAATTCGTAACATAGGTTTTCAATTTGCTTCTAATTTAGCAATTAATACACATGCAAAGTAATACAACTACCTGATATATGCCTTTGACATACAGTCGCGCTCTAAATAAAAGCCGACTTTAAATTTTAAAATAAATATTCTTTTTCTTGAATTATAATTACAAACAAGTAGTAAAATTGTGAAATAAAATTTCTTCCTATGAAGCTAAGTGAATATATTTTCAGGCGATTTTTACTTTTTACATTCAGTAATTAAAAATGGATCATTTTTCTATGCCTTATATATATCTTGTTCTAAAAGATTTATAAGAAAATCTTATAAGAAGCATTTTAATAGAATATTTAAATCCTGTAAGACTGCGTTTAACATTAGTTATTTTTTTTTAACCTATTTTGAAATGGGATCCAAAAAGACACATAAAAAAGACGCTTGAGAGGTAAAATATTCTACAAAAATATGTCTCATAAAATTTATAATGTCAAAAGCATATGTGACCTGGAATGTGTAACGTGACGTTACAATAATAACAATAACATATATAAACAGTTTATATATATATGAGTTTTACTTTTGATTCTCACAACTGTACTTATTATCTTACTACATACATAAACTATTATAATATTTATATAACTTTTTTAATTACATATATCAACAGTTTCAACATTTATATATATATAAGTTTTACTTTTGATTCTCACAACTGTACTTATTATCTACTACATACATAAACTATTATAATATTTATATAACTTTTTTTTCACAACTGTACTATCTATTATAAGTATTATCTACTACAATAATATTATACACAAACTGTATTAGAATATTTATAAGTTTTACTTTTGATTCTCACAACTGTACTTATTATCTTACTACCCAATGTGCACAAAAACGGATGCGGATCCGTTACGAACCCGTTACGAGTCCGTCAGTACGCACTGCGCTTTCTTATGTTTCGACGGACCCGTTACGAACCCGTTACGAATCCGCCAAAAGAGTCTGAAACGCATTCGTATATGAAGTCCGAAACGGATTCGTAACTGAAGTCCGTTACGGATTCGTTCCTGAAGTCCGTTCTGAGTCCGAGGCGGATTCGAAAAAATGAAATAAACAATTCGTATTTTTGAGAGGAGTCTTATGTTTCGACGAACCCGTTACGAACCCGTTACGAATCCTTCAAAAAAATTTCCACAACGTTAACATAAAAGACAGTCTTAAATTTGTTTTACAATTTCTTATTTTATTTTCAGTAGATTAGGGATACGAAATACAATTGTGTACTTATTTTTGTTGCTATTTTTATTTTTATTATACATTGATATAATTTTAAATTTCCTTCTTTAAAATGTAATATGTAGAATGTAAGAACTGAATTAGCAAAAAAATAAAAAAATGTTGAACATACATAAACATTATTGTCCCTTTTTGAATAAGAACTATTTTTAAAAAACGAGTCCGTTGCGAGTTCGCATTATTTAAAAAAAAGAGTCTGAAACGGATTCGTATGTGAAGTCCGAAATGGATTCGTATCTGAAGTCCGAAACGGATTCGTATCTGAAGTCCGAAACGGATTCGTATCTGAAGTCCGAAACGGATTCGTAACTGAAGTCCGTAACGGAGAGAGGAATTTCATACGAAAAAGGATCCGTTCCGGATGCGAAACGCAATCCGTTTCGGACAAAATGTACGAAGAAGTGAGTTCGTTACGGATTCGTAACGGATCCGTTTGGCACACTGGGTACATACATAAACTATTATAATAGTTTATGTATGTAGTAAGATAATAAGTACAGTTGTGAGAATCAAAAGTAAAACTCATATATATATAAACTGTTTATATATGTTATTGTTATTATTGTAACGTGACGTTACAAATGAAAGAAAGGGACCTAGCGTGTCAAAAAATCGGATGGTGGGCGTCTCAACCTCGTAACTTCAAAATTTGACTCAATATATGAGCTACGCAGAGCACAAGTGGCATAATTCCTTTTTTATTTATTTTGAGATATTTGGATGTTTGCAAAAATTCTTTTATAAAATTCAAGGAATCAGTCACACATTTTTTTTCAGAAATAATAAGCAAATAATAAGCTAATTGGTCAATAAGCCAAAAATGGTCAAGAAAATGGCTTGCTTGTACAAAGGCTTGGACTTTGTGCTACGAACTTTTTAAAAGTATTCGCCTTTTTAACTTGTTTTCGATTATGGAAAGCTTTTATCATAAATTTTTGGTTTTTATTTGCTTAGAAAAGCAGAAAAAATATATCCTTTGGCGAATTCCTTAAGAAATGCGCTGTCTGTAGTAATTGTGGACTTATGTTGTTTATGCTCCGAACTTTTTAAAATTTCTTCTTTTTAGCTTGTTTTAAATTATGAAATACTTTTTTCATAATATTTCATTCTTCCAATTTTTGTTTTGCTTATAAAATAAAAAATGCATCCTTTGGCGATTTTCTTAAGAAATGCGCTATCTGTAGTAATTGCGGACTAAGGTTGTTTGTGCTCTGAACTTTTTTAGAAATTTCGCTCTTTATCTTATTTCATATCATGGAAAGCTTTTTCCATAATATTTTTATTTTAAATTTTTTTGTCTTGCTTATATAAGTAAAACAAACGCACCCTTTAGCTATTTCCTTAAGAAATTACCAAAGAGAGTATATATAAAGAGTTACAAAAACAGAGAAATTGCTCTTTAAAATATTTTCAAGCATGTAAGGATTGGGTTCTGCCGGCGCGCTGCTATTGTTATGCTGCCGACGTTCTTTTGGTCTGTTTTGGGCAGAGCTGTTGCTAAATCTATGTGTGCACAAGCGAGCTGGGAACATGTTTGTTCTTTTTTCTTCCTACTAGAATTGCGATCATTTGGTATATTTAAGAAACTATGAATGAAATGAAGCAAGCAGATATTCTTATGTTCTTTTTTGATTATCAACTTTTTTTGGCTGAGTTTTATTTACATTTTTTTTTGCTACATTTCTAGCAAGGAAGATTTTTCATGCAATTGAAATTATATTTCATAAATATATTTTAATTATATATTATTTTAGAATTTTATCTTTTCTATATCCGATCATTTGGTAGATTCAAAGAAATATTTATGAAATAAAGCAAAACGGCTTTTTTTCAATTTACCAATATCGAACATATTACTGTATTTGAATTTAATTTTTACTCTAAAATTTTAATTACAAATTCCGAAAACTTATTAAATTAAATTAATATATACTCTCTTTGTTATAACTCTATTAAGGAACAAATTGGACTTACGCAACTTGTGCTCTGCGCAGCTCTTATCATTATGTCATTCGGATGAAAAATTACCTACCAATTTTGGGCACTTTTAGTCGATTGCTCTCTGCCAATGAAGGGGTTAATAATGTTGTGAAAATGTCCTTGCTTATTTCGCAGCTGTCATTTTTTGTATTTTGTATTGTATTTTCATTTTGTACTGAGCAGAGTACTATGCTTTACGCTTAATAGTTTTATGCCTCATATCGTCATGATTCCTTTTTAAATTTTTTAATCTAACAGCAGTACTACCGCAACAACAATCAGTTCCTAATCCTAAACATTTTTAATACTAACATTTTCAACTTTTATTTATATAAAGAAATCAATGTTTTTGATACAACAAAGTTTGTTGTATTCTCAAAGCTTGATATACAGTGGCTCACAGCTTATTTTATGCAGTGCATACTTTAAACTTTAAAGCTTTATAAAAACAAAACTAACAGGAACACAGAAGATAATATGGTGTCATTTAAGAGAGCAAAAAGTCTAGTTAAATAAAGGTTTTTCATTAATTGTGAATACATATATTTAGTTGTTTAAAAAATAAGAGAACAGAAAATACTGCTTAATTTCATCTCACAGCTTATTTTATGCAGTCACTTCTCTCTGTAACGTTACTCTAATGCTGCACTGTCTAACGGTACTTTTGTTAGCTATGCCTTTGTTCTATTTCTATAATTGCTTTGTGTTAGCTTTTAAGTCTGATTTTTTTGCTTCAAGTGTCTGCTTCTATAATTCTTTAAAATAGGTGCGCGTACAATGCTACATCAACGAGAATTGGTTATATACTATTTTAAAAAAAGCAGCTCGCAGCGAAAAATGGCTGAAATGGTTAATATTAATTCCTCTACAGTGCAAAAGATCATCGAGCGCTTAAAATAAGCATAAAATAAGCTGTGAGCCACTGTACCATTTCTAAGCCCTAAGCTACAGTGGCTCACAGCTTATTTTATGCAGTGCATACTTTAAATTTTAGGACTTTCTAACAACGAAACTAACAGGAATAGAAAAAAATAATATAGTATCATTTAAAAGAACAAGATAAATTAACAAGATAAATTTAATAAATTAACTTAATTTATTGTAAAAATATATATTAAGTTGGCTTAAAATTAAGAAACCAGAAAATACTGCTTAATTTCATATCACAGCTTATTTTATGCAGTCACCTGTTATTTATAAATTTTTCATATTAATTAATGATATTTGATATTTTTATTATTTGGTATGATAGCCCTTGTTGTCTACAACAGATCTAAGGTGGTTTGGCATTGATGCGACCAGTTTTTGAGTGATAGTTGGCGATATATTCGCACACTTCGTTTTCAATATCTCTTTCAGGTGGTTTTTGTTTGAAATTTGATATTTCCAGATGTTATTTTCCAATAAAGACCACACATTTTCAATAACATTAAGGTCTGCCGACTGTGTTGGCGGCGTCATCAACTGTGGGCAGGTGTATATTAGCCTGGTTTGAATAATACCCGCTTTGTGCTTTTGATCGTCATCCTGGTAAAATCGGAAATTCAATTTTATACCCAGATCCTTTGCACTCTGCAACAAATTGTTCTTCAGGATCTGTAGGTACTTAAATTTGTCCACTGTTGTTTCAATAGACGCCAACTTCCCAGTACCAGCAGCTTACATGCAGGCCCAAACCATGACGCTGCCACCGCCATGTTTCATGGTTTGTTTTAAGTTTTTTTTTGTTGACCTCGGTATTCGGTTTTTGCCTCATATAGCACATACTTTCTGAACCGAATAAATTTATCTTCGGTTTATCTGCAAAAATAACCGAATTCCAGTATTCTGGGGCCTTGGACATATGTTCTTTGTCGTATTTGAGTCTGCATAATCTGGTTTTGGGGCTAATAAACGGCTTGTTTCGTGTTACTCGGCCATGAAAGTTCTTTTTGCGCAAGACACGTCGAATAGTTTCAACATTACACTGTTTGCTCAGGTCAGTTTGAACTTCAAAAGTCATTTTTGGAGCTGAGAGTCTCGGATTAGCCTTTATCTTCCGTACAATATGCCGCTCGTCGGTTGCATTAAAAATTTTGTTTGGTGCTTCTTTGCTCTTATTGTGCAATCGATTCCTATGTACGAAGCGCTCGATGATCTTTTGCACTGTAGAGGAATTCATATTAATCATTTAAGCCAGTTTTCGCTGCGAGCTGCTGTTTTTAAAATAGTATATAACCAATTCTCGTTGTTGTAGCGTTGTGTGCGCCCCTATTTTAAAGAATCATAGAAGCAGACACTTGAAGCAAACAAATCAGACTAAAAAGCTTACGCAAAGCAATTATAGAAATAGAACGAAGGCATAGCTAACGAAAGTACCGTTAGACAGTGCAGCATAAGAGTACCGTAACAGAGAGAAGTGACTGCATAAAATAAACTGCGAGATGAAATTAAGCAGTATTTTCTGTTCTCTTATTTTTTAAGCAACTAAATATATGTATTAACAATTAATGAAAAAACTTTATTTAACTAGACTTTTTGCTCTTTTAAATGACACCATATTATCTTTTGTATTCCTGTTAGTTTTGTTTTTATGAAGCCCTAAAGTTTAAAGTATGCACTGCATAAAATAAGCTGTGAGCCACTGTATATGCACTATCTGTACGTTCAGGGAAAATAACGCGGGAGCCTAGTCAAGACCAATTTTTAGCTTTAAATTTGGCTTCGCTTCTGTGTCCTTTTTTCCAACCTTTGTTGGGTTAGAAAACATTTATATTAAAAAAAAAATAAAAATATGAAGTGCGTTGCAACACTCTCTTAGTTTAAAATCTTTGAACTTTAGGCATTCCTTGAAAATATCCTTGTAAGGTGGTACAAGACCCGGTCCTAAAAAAAAAAAGTGGATGCACGCAGTTTTGGTTTTTTCTAGAAACCAATATAATTTTATTATTTACAAAATAAGTTATTACAACCGCAAATAGTTTTTATTCATTATTGAAATTGCAAGGTAATGAAATAAAATTCCTTGCAGTTATCTTCTTTAAATATACAATCGAAGCGATCAAAATTAACCCTATTACTACCATGCATTTTGGCTAATTTAAACTGCCACGTAGTGACTTAGAGACACTAATATAAAATAAATGAAGAATTAATTTATTTTATTAAAAAAAATAAAACTTTTTATGTACTACCCTGCAGTGAAGCCAACGAGTTAATATACTAGGTTAAAAAATACCAGTTATAGTTCAGCTCAAATGATTTTTACATTGCGCAAACTGGTTATTTTCCAGTGTTGATGTAATAAAAAAAATTGTCCTATTCTCGATATGAATTGAGGTAGTATTTTTACTGCCATAATTTGAACTAGTTGTGATATTAGTAACTTTTAAACCAGTAAAATACTAGTATAATCAAAACTAGGCTTTTTACTGGTATGATTTGAGGCACCTTTGTGCTAGTATATTTTCAGAGATATAAGGGTTTGAAAATGTTGGTGCGTTTTTCGACATAAAATCCAAACCGTATATCAGATAAGGGCGATAAAGACTAGTAAGCTAACTAGTTAAATTCATAACTAGTACGATGTTTCACTGCAGTGTACTTAAAGCCACTAAATATCGTACATTAGTGAATGTATATATTGAAAAAAAAAAACAAATAATGATGGAATTGTTATTTCACTATTTATTTACACATGTGCGAAAAATCACATTTTTCTGTGAATGCTCGTTACACACGAATTTCTGACACATACCACAGTATTGCTAAGAAGATTTTCCTCATTGCAGAAATATCGTCGTCTCTTCTTTGATTGTATTGTTGATGCATTCTAAGCACGTCACATTTCGACAAAAATACCTTACTTCAGTGCCGTGTGTTTGAAAGGACTAAGTCTTTTGCAATTTTTAAAAAAAATTTCTTTTAGGGAATTTAGCTGCTTGTCCTTTCGAAAGGTTCACATATAATCTCAACAACTTAAGTAGGGAGCTTCATTATGCGGCTCGTTCCTTCTTTTCCGAGCTATGGAATGCCATATAGCGGATAACTGGTGCTGAAAAATCGAAAATCCACCAAATTTTCTTTCCATATTATATAATCCTTATATGCTTCGAAGGCATATACTGGCGGAATAATACCGTACCCCTTAACGGTACTTATTGTTCATCTATTGTAAAGTTACTACCCGGTATGTAATGGTTTCGCAATTCTCTGATGATAATATACCAAATATCCCTTAATGCCGCCAATTTATCTTTTGGTGTGTGAGTTGATTGTGTTGATTTTTCATCAAAACGCAAGTGCCGTAACAGTGCAAAAAAATCTATTTTTCAAAACACGGACCCGATAAATTGGACTTCCAAATAAAGGTTCCCTAAATTCTTCATAAGACGTGGCACATTGTCAGCATGATCCAGCATCGATCAATAGTCCTATGAATGCTTGAGTTTCCAACATATCGATCATCTTCTATTTGTTTTCAAAGTTTGTGTATTTTACAACAATTTCTACTACTTCGTTAGTGGAATATAGAGAAAAAGCACCCACAGGACAATCTATGTTTTTTTCAGGTCGTAACACTATTACACTTCATTTGCCTCTGATGATGTTATGAACTGGGGCTTGGCCTTGAAAACTTGGTGGAATTGAAGACCACTCTTCTTTATATTTGCCGATAAATCTTTCATCATTATTGTCTCCACCTTCACTTTCTTCAGCTTATTTCATCCTCTGATTTGGATGCAGTTTCCAAAACATTTATTTCACTATCTCAGATGTAAGATTCATCACAATCTTCAGCAGTGTCTTCCAATTAACTTTCATCATCGTCCTGAATATTGTTCTGATAATAACTATTGTATAACCTGTGTTCTATAGTACCTATGCATTTTTATTTATTTTCTTTACTTCCAAATCATCAATACAAATATTCTGAATTGACAGATCATGTTGCGACATGAATAAACATATGCAAAACATTTTTTACTCGAGCACAAGCTAACACCTTAGATCGCCGTTGTAGTGTCTTAGAGTCACTACTTGGCAGTTAATGATATTTTTCAATACTATGTGTAATAAGTTAATATTATTACAACATAATAAAAAATTTATTGTATATAACAATAACGTAGTAACCATAGTAGAATTAGAGAAGGTAGATGCATTTTGGAGAGACAGACTGCCGGAACTGTCAAAACGAAGTTGACAGCTCATACAAAATCTGAAAACGATGAGAATGTGATAAGAAAGCAAAAATAGGCAAGAATTGCAAAATGCTTGAGTTTGACAATTCTGACTATGACAAAAATAGAGCAGTCTAAAATGCATATACCTTCACTAGTTGACCTTCGTCATGGTAGTGACCAATAATAAAATACATTAAACTGATTTTGCTATAAAACTTTTATATTCGTTCGAAATTCAGTAGTGACCCACAGTCACAGCCTGGCAGTAATAGGGTTAAAATACAATTAGTTTATGGGGTAAAACACGTCAAGCGTGCTCCGTAAAAAATTTTTATCGCTCTGATTTCGATGAAACTCGGTATTATTGTTGTACTACCCGAGTATATAAAAAGATAAAAAAGAAGGAGAAGTAAAAAGAACTGGTTGCTAAGTTAAAGGGGCTTGAAGCTTAGGTCCGAAATTTATGTTTAAATTATAAGTCAAATAATATCGTTATATAAAAAAAGATGTCGCCTTTTTTAAAATATTTTTTCCGTACTAATATTATAAAATATATTATATTTTTTCCGTCAAAATATTAAAAAAAAAATTTCAGCAATATTTATATCGAAAAAAATTTTTTTTTATATTTTAAATTTAATCTAAATTTGGTTTGGTAAAATATCGCAATGTATGAAAAAAACTGATTTAAAAAAATATACATGCCAATAAACAGTATTAAATTATTTACTCTAAAAAGCACCTACAAGAATTTCTATGTAAATTGTTTTTCTGTTAGTTTGTTTCCCCAGACAAAATATTTGGCCGGAAAATGAACTTAAACCAGCAGACAGGTAGTCTGTTTATTAGAATAGAAATGAAATTATTTTGGCCCAATTTTGGCAGGGCAGGGCGGGAATTGTACCAAAACCAGCCAGTTGACTACAGCAGACTGGCTAACAGAGGCTCAAAAATGTAAAAGAGAGCATGCAAGTGGCGTTCAGTGGAAGCAACTTGGCAGGGAATGTACAGAGCAGAATACAAGCAGGTAGTTCATTGGCATGCAACAATTAACATGACATTGAATGCAAAATATTGGTTTCTTTTATATATTTTATATATTTTAGGTTATTTGATGTATTTGGGCTTTTTTTGTTCAACTAACAGTTTTTGGTCCTTGGGTTTATCGATTTTTTTCGACTCACCTAAATTTTGAACGGCTTTGATGTTGTGACATACAATTTCGAGTGAGATTTTTCAAACGTAAACTTCTATGTTTTTTTTTAAAAGCTTATCTCTAGTACATCAGGTGTAAGCAAACCCAAACAAAGAAAGAAATCCACTCCTGTGGGTATAATAGCAATGCCACTAACAATACCAGAAACTACGTGTGCGAACAGTTTTATTGAAAAGAATGGTGAGTTTTAAAATTATTGCACTCATCCTTCCCAGAATCAAAAAATTGTACATCAGACGAGGATTAGTGAAGATCCGATTGCTGGAAAAGATCGATTTGTTCTAGGATCTCCGGTATCAACATCTGAAGTCTTCACCTCAATTCTAGCATACGTTTTACGACACAAACTAAGAAGTTCTGCATTAAGCAGTTTGTTGGAATTGATTGATTCCATCAATATGCCCTAAAACGCCCATCTCCACTTATGTCTTTAAAAAACATTTCATAAAAATAAATTTTGCTATTGAGTGTACGGCGCACTGCAACAACTGTTACAGACCAGTAAAAGGAATTGTGAGGAATATAATAGCAAAGGCGAATTCGGATATCTGCTCACCTTTTCAATAGGGGCACAGCTGCAATCAATTATTTCTCGCAAACAAGTGCTCACCATTTTAGCAGAAAAAAATGTTGACAGGCTAGAAGACATTTACGATGGCGAACTGTTTCGCAATCAATGCGAAAATAGATTCATGAATGACCCCAAGAATTTATCATTCGTGTGGTATTTTGACGGAGCAGCACTCTATTTAGCTTTTACTATTAACTAAATTTTTATGTAGTAATTAGCAAATGCACTGAAAATTAATAAAATCCGACGGTCGTATCAAATACTGAAGTCACTCTTGTACACCAGCATATAATGTCTTCTGAAATACAGTAAATTTCGCCACAATGTATTAAAAACTGAATTTGGCATTACATGTAAATGATATTACTTATGTTTTGTGTTTCACCAAATATGATTTTTAGTGTTCCACTAAATACGATTTAAAACGAATAAAGCACCTTTACCTTTATACATTTTTAAATAACGTTTATTTTTGCAAATTTTCGGCAAAAAAAATTAATTGCAACTGCCAACTTCACAAGTTAAATGTGAAAAGGTTTTCAATAATTTCAAGTTAAGGCCAGTAAAAAGCTAGAGCTCAGTTTAGAGCTATTAAGAGTTAGACAGAGAAGAGTCTTCCAGTATAAGACGAGATAATTTTGTTGTCTAGAAAGCAAAACATTTTTAAGCTGCGAGACCATTTCAATTGGATGCCAATACAATGCTTGTTTTTAATAGAGTTCATGTGCCTGCCAGTATAGGACAAAAGCATTCTGTTCTGTAGAAAACAAAACTTTTAAGCCTGCTCAAATATTTCAGTTCAATGCCAAAATAACAGTTTTATTCAACAGAGTTCATATGCTTGCCGTTATAGTGCGTAGGAAGGCTGCTGCTGAAAAAACAAAAATGTTTGAGCTGCTTGAACATTTCAGTTGCCGTTCAATACAATGCCGAATTTCGACACACTGCCTTCTACTGACTTTTCCATGCCTTCATGCTGTTACTTTCTGGCAGCCTTTTTTGATGAAAAGTAAACTGGCCGCCACAACATTTCTACATACTGCCAGAACTCTGCTCATTTGCCACAATTATGCTGATATAATGCCATTTTCCTGTCGAATATTTTGTCTAGGTTTATCAATGTTTTTTTTTTTTGAAAATTTTGTGGTGAAACAACTTATGAGCCATATAAAACATATTGGACTTTCATTAAAGAAATATATATATGTACAGTAGGTACTGCTAGCGCTAGTTTCAACCGTCCGAATAACTCTATAATTTTTCGCAACCAATCATGTCTAGATATGCTAGAAAAGGAAAAAAATCAAGCTTTCGATTGAGCCTAATTCAAAAAAAGATTAACATTTTTTTATCGAATATTACGGAAAAAATCCTTTAGGAACGTCGAACTTTTTTTTTAAAAGTGGCTGAACCACTGGGGCTTTTGTCTTATATTCACACTAGGGATGTCATATATTTACACTAGAATGATGGAATTTCGGGATCCCGGAATCTCGGATCCCAATTTCTTTAATATCTAAAAAAACTTTTCAAACTACCATCACATATATCCCCCTTTCAATGATCAACGATCGAACTAACAAGCGTTGAGGCGGAGCGGTGCTTCTTTTTTGCAGGTTTTATATGCAATAAATTAAGGTCTAAGTTAGGGGAAAAACCATTAATGCTTTAATTTCATAAAGATAGTATTTTGATCAAAATAAAGAATATTTTTACTGAGCTCTAAATAGAAAGGGTATTGCATTAATTTTTTAAATAAAGAAGCAACTAGAACAGATGGCAACCGTGGTAGAGTTGATGGCGGGGATCTATAAATAGCCTTCTGCTTTAAAATGTCATATGATTAGCAGTCATACAATTCAAAAGAATGAATTCCTAAATCTGTGAAGTCATATAGAAAGTTAAACAGTGAGTTGATCACAGCTTAATCACTCAAAGACTACTGAAGAGGAATATGTAGCGATTGTCGAACCAGACTGTCTAGTCAGCTAAGTGATTGACTCTATACAGAGTTGTTGTTGTTGTTGTTGTTGCCTTCTTAAAAACTTACTTGATCTAAAGCTCGCAATGTAATGCATGTATTGACTTTTTTATTTTAATTTAAATGTACTGAAGCATATAATTAAATGGAGGTTTTAGGCCAAGGCGGTTAAAATTCAGGCATATTTTAGAAGATGTTTTCTAAAAAAATGTTATTACATACACAAAAATTTAATTCGCATGTTAGTTTTACATCATTACGCTGATTGCCTGAAAATAAAATGCTTTCGAAGAAAGACTCTTGAATGGACATCTTTTACCAAAATGGAATATTAAGAAAATTACGAAGCGTGGAAAAAAGTGGTTAAATTGACATAATATTTGACCATATTTTTGCGTGTAAAACCTAGAAAAATTTTCCAAAGACGCTCATTTCGGTAAAAGATGTGTGGAATTACAATAGGAACAGATTAAAAAAATTTCCATTGGTCGATTAGTTTGTTTTCTGTAGCCAGTTTTGAAAAAGTATGTGTCAAGAAAAATCGTGCTTAAAGTTACTCTTTTTAGTTAAATTTACTCCGGCGCACCAGGTTTTAAGCGCTGTAGAATCTGTATTATAAGTGTAATTGATTAATTGAAGGATAATTGAACATTAATCAATCTAAAAAAATTTGATTGAAAAAAAGTTATTGTTTAAATACTGATTTAATATAATTTTATGTAGGCAGTTACTGCTAAAGCTTAGTACTCTGTAGTGTAGTATACCTATACATATTATTTAAATATTTAATTTACATTAATGTATTTCATTATAAAACAAGCTTTTCGTAAAATAAGTAATAATATAAAAACCGCTACTGTAAGAATTTTCGAGATGCACAATAATATTCAAACTAAGTTAAAGTAATACACCTATACGGTATACTAAGATATTATTCAAACAATAAGAACATATGTCCATACTAAGCACTACTATCTATCTCATTCGCACACATGTACCCATATGGCTGAATACAAAACATATGATATTATATTATACTTTTTACTCCTATACAAATATGTTAACATATGATTATGTTTACGTTTTCTATTAATATAAGTCTACTAACTCACACATATTAAACTATTAATACTTAACTACAAATATGTATTACGATATTCTACTATTACTTTTACACTAATTAAAGAACATATGATTCTATTTACATTCTAAACTACACAAACAATTGTCAACTAGTTTTAAGACAAAATACCGTTAGGCCTTTTCCACACTTGGTCAACGCAATTTCAACACAACTTCAACGCAACATCGAAAAAGTTGTAAAGCAATGCAACTATAAACCGAATGCTTTCAGACTTGCTTTAAAAGTCATGCAACATATAATAATTGTTATTATATAATAACTCATGTTTTTCGACTTCTTGCACTGATTTAATATTTAACACTTGCTCATTCATCTTGCAAACTATTTCGTCTTCTTTTAGATTCTATTAGGACCTAATTAATTAGCTTATTCACCTTGATTAATATAAAGCCTACTGCACTACAAATACTTGAATTCACAAAACAAACAAACTGATGCAACACGTCGCCGATGAAAATTGCGGAAAGCCGCGTTGCGTTGAACAGGTTGAGAACGTGTCGAGAACTTGTTGCGTGCAAGTTGCTTAATCTAAAGGTTCCGGTATAAATACACAGGCTAGCAACTTGAGTTGGAGTTGCGTTGACCAAGTGTGGAAAAGGCCTTATGCTTACTATAAAAGGATGAACATATTTGAAAATAAATCAACTAGTTTTGAGCTTCTAACAAGCTGCCTACTAATTCATTTTTAAATAAGTCTTGAGCTTTAATAGCTGCCGACTTCAACTTTTTAGCCTCTGCACTTTTTATAGTGAACGGCTGTAAATGTAATAAAAACAAAAATAGCGCCAGTGGCGAACTTCGCCGGCAACCAATTAGGCAGGACCTTAAAATATTAATAGCAAATCCGCGAGTCCTTTTTTAAATAATCGCGAACCCTTACATGGCGATGCTATGTCGCGAATAAAATTATGTGGCGATTCTGTCGCCAAAATATTATTACATGGCGACCCAAAAACATATTTACTACAGTAGGAACAAAAATTTTTAGGCATTTAATTCTACACGCGAAATTTTGGTGTAGACTCAACAGTAACACATACTTACCATAACGTGTTTGTTGAATGTGTTAGTTGAACATTATTGTTGAATGTCAAATTTCCACTCCAATTAAATGAACATTTTAACTCTACAATCATGGTTGTGAACTTGGCTATATTAAACAATTTTTTCGGTTCAACTGCGTACTAACCAACGAAAAAAAATTTCGCTACCTTTTCGCTGTCAAAAACGCGATGCATTTTTTACGGAAGATTTATTATCGCTTCTACAGCATACTAAGCTTAAACCAAAAATACCACAATGTAATACAAAAACTATGTTATAAATTGCTGAAGATATATGATTGATCAAATTTTAGGTTTGGTTTTTTTTTTTGAATTGGTACAAATTGTGTTTCTTTATTATATCAATTTGATACAGAGTATGTACTTTAAGAGAATAGAAGTGAATGTGTTGTACTTTTTGGCAAAAAAAAATAACGAAATAAAAACTTCTTGAATTGAATTGATCCCGGGATCCCGGGATTGTATTGTCAGATCCCGAAAATCCCGGGATCGAAAAAACTTCAAAAATTGCCATCCCTAATTCACACCATATGTTCGTGTGGTGCTCCCTATTTTTTTTTGTTTTTGTTAGACCTTCCCTATTTGGATCTGTGGTGAATTCTATAAAATATTATATCTTGAATTTTGTGAAATTTTTTATAAGGAATTTTTTACGATAAATTTTTTGAATAAAAACGTTTATATGTAAAACTATTTTTAGGTTAAATTAGATGCGAGCAATGCTTTTCTGCAATCAGTTTTACTCTAGCAGTGCACGTTCTAAGCAAAATTTTTTTGAAAATAACTCCTTAAGAAAAAATGCACAAAATTAAAGGTGTGATAGGGTATAGTGCATCCCAACCCCTTGTTTTTTTTTAACTTTTCATGCCCGGTTTGAAAATCCACCCAGCCTTATCCATATAGACATATATTTTCATTTCAGCGTTAAATAGTTTAATAGGTTGAAAAAAAAACACATTCATAGATAATCGTAAGACTATTAATTTTTTAATACATTTGTGAAATCATTTCCGAACAATAAGAGAAATAAAAAAGCTTCAATGGTAGTTTTTTAAATAAATTCTAAACACACAGAAGATGTTTGTTTTTGAGAGCCATTTTATTGTGACAAATATTTAAAAAGGGTTTATTTTTGAGTGACGAAAAAACAAATGGATTCAAAAACTAGTATAGAATTATCTTCGACTTGACAGAAGCTAAAATACCCCCACGGCCGTATTTGAGTTTATTCGAAGTCTTAGTTGTTTTAATATTTTGATGACGTCATTTTTATAAGGCGTAGTTCTTATCCAAACAGTTCACTGTAGAAACTCAGAGTCCTTTTTATTTATTAATGCTTATGTGCAAAATATCAAGTTTAAAAATTAATTTTTGTCTTTAATTTCATAAAGGTTTACTTTTTTGATGACGTCACTTTGTATGTGAGATGGGCGATTTTTTCAGTTTTTTTACCAATTTCCTAGCGTCGAGCATAGTAAAGATTCAAACTTATTTATTATAAAAATTATTATTATAAAAAATTTATAAGATTTAAACTTATTTGCAAAATTTGAAGCCATTACACTCAATTTTGTGGAATTTAAGGAGATTTTACAGTTTTTATAAAGTCACTTTGTATGGGAGGTAAGCGTAATTTTCATATGATTTTTCTCAATTTCAAATATGATCTGTATTTTTAAATATTTAGCTTATATATTGAACTTCGTTATAACAGCTCTAAAATTACGGTTGATATCGTAACCACAGATGGACAGACAGACACACAAACGGACATGGCTAAATCGACTCAGCTGGTGATGTTGATCAAGAATATATATACTTTTCTATAACTGCCACACCTCCTTATCGGCGTTACAAACGGAGTGACAAAGTTAATATACTCCTTACGCATTTTTATATGCGTAGGGGTGCAAAAATAGTTTTGGTTCTCATTTTCATTAACTTGTAGCTTTAATAAAATTGCAAAAGAATTTAAAAATTGACAGACTTAAGTGAGACCATAATTTTTTTAAGTTGTACAAGCAAGTGATTTTTTTTCGGTTCACAAAGATTGTTATTGCATCCTTTTTTTTTGCTGAATTCTTAAAATCTTATTGAATACATTTAACTTTTAGAGCAGCTGTTTAGATTTAAAAATATACATATGCTTATATGTTTATGTTTAAATATACATACTAGTTCCTTATTCCTAAGAAAAATATTTTTTCTCTTAATTTCACGGGGCAACACATTATTTAAATATTTAACATAAGGAACTAGCAATATTTTTTTAATTTTAAATGATATTTGGGGGTCCCTACCGAGGCATATTGTTACAAATGGCAGGAAAAAGTAGCCAAAACTAGAAGACGGCTTAGTATCTACATGAAATCAGGTACCTACATGTTTTTGGGATCGATAAACACGAATCTGGAGTCAAAAATTGAAAATTAAACATAGCGGCTCCAATATGGCGAGCGTCCAATATAAAGTGCAAAAATTTATATGAAATTTTTGGATGTCATTTTTAACCTTTACATCTGAGTTTCCGCACCTATAAAAAATACGTGTAACTTAGATTTTCGTCTTCTACCCGAAACTCAATCAAAACGGCGAATGACACCAAAGGAGGTTTTCTTGTGAGAGGGCTAAATTTCGACAACTAAGCGACCTCTAAGTCATACAAAAATTTTAAAACAAAAAAATCTCTTTCATATTTATATTTATGTAATCGAATAATGACATGCCGTGATGATTATTCAAAAGTCGGAAAATAAAGACCACCCTAATATATAAATAAGCAAAACATTTTTTGTGCGAAAACGAAGGAAGTTTTTAATTTGGTTATGCAAAGGTAACCGATAGAATTTTTTTTTAATATCTAAATTTTTGGTCAGAATTTAAAAACATTGACATCACGATAACTTAAAATGCTAACTAAAAGCTTTAATTTTTGTCAAACGGAAAAATTAATGAATTTTCTAGTTCTTAATTTTTCATTTCTCCAACATTGGACTTAGTTAAAGTTAATCATTCAACACCAAACTTGCAATGGATGAAGCATTCAATTAAGCTTTGAATAACCATAAAAAAGTTTCTTTTATTCTCTTATTTCTCAATTTCTTGTTCCCATTCCTCTATCATTCAGTGTCAATCAGTCAATCAGTCAATCTGTCAATGTGTTTTCTGCTACCGTTATCTTCTCTAGCAGCTTACTTATCAATTCGTCACGTAGGCCTTTTTTAACACTTGTTTTTTGTGCTTTTTTGCTATTTTTCCTTTGGTCTTTGTTTTATTTTGATGTCATTTAAAATTTGCTTAACTGACTGACCTCGAACTGAGTTTGTTAAGCTTAAAATTTTTTTGACGCGAAAATCGATTTCATTTTATAAACTTGCGTTTCAAAGATTGATTTGCTTGAAATGTGTTAAGAAATTTCTGAATATTGAAACAACAAAAAAACAATTCTATTAGAATGACACTTTTTTTC
This sequence comes from Dichetophora obliterata, assembly GCA_963920525.1. Classification (NCBI taxonomy): domain Eukaryota; kingdom Metazoa; phylum Arthropoda; class Insecta; order Diptera; family Sciomyzidae; genus Dichetophora; species Dichetophora obliterata. The sequence goes on from OY986437.1 coordinate 56,403,186, forward strand.
TGTTAAAGTTGTTAGTTTCGTTTATACCAGTATCTCAAGTAGCTTTTACTTTCACTTTCGCATAAAGGATATGGCCATAGTTTTTATCATACCTTGCTTTTTATATGTACGAAAGCAATAAAAAGGAATGTCAAAATACACAGCAAAGTCTTCTCAATTCGAGCTATTATTTACTTTTGCAGACTTTCAGGCGACCTAATTAAATGCTTTGATTTAGTCGTTGTTGCTGGGTAGCTTGTTTCTATGGCAATAGTTTATTTTTATGTTGTGCTACATATTTTAGCCAACAAATATCAGAGAAGTTAGCATGTTACAAATAAATTTCATTACAGATTAAAAAGTTTGCCAACACATAAATTTTTTACGCAAAACTAAATAACAAAGTGTGAGTGGTGCGCAAATGATGCATGAGCCTATAAATATGCAAGAATGTTTTCAAGTTCAATGAATGTTTTCATTGTTATTGCTTATTGTGGACTAAGGACTTGATGTCCAAATATTTTGCTTTTCATTGAACATTTTTGGAAAAAAAAATGATTCGTAAAGTGTTGTTTTATAAAAATGTTTTTCTTTTGTCGTCACTCTGTTCAAAATCTCCAATAAAATTGCTTTACCATATTACTCATTCAACTGTATTCAGAGATTTGTTTGTTGTTATTTTTATAGTCTTAAAAAAGTTTGTTTATAAATTTGTTTTCTTCGTTATTTTCCACTTTTTATGCAAATCTTTTCGGTTTTCTTTGTCTTTATTGTACTTTTGTTTTTTTTCATTGAATTCATATGCAAAATAGTATTGATTTGGTTTGATTTAGATAAAATTTTTTCTTAAAAAGAATCGTGAGTAATTCTTTCTCGTAATAATTGGAAAGTTTTAACTAAAACTCATCTTATGTAATAACATCATTAAAATCTTTTGCTTTAAGCCAGCTAAAACTGTGGCTTCAAACCTTTCTATCCCGAATAACTAGATGGGGTTTCCGCTCTATCTACGAAAACACACAAAAATGCTCCACAAATTTATAACATCATCCCTCTACCCTCCTTACCGTTGCATACATAATTCATGTCCCATCATTGCAAAACAATTCACTCGAATTTAAACCAAAAAGTATGCTTAACTCTTTTCCAATAAAGGACAAAAGACAGCTTGTAATAAATATTTCTGGCTTTGTATAGTTTGCGTACTCTATCCACTAGCTGCTAGTTACTTGACGTCACTTTTCTTGGTGGCATCGCTGTGCTATTTCCCGTTGGCAGTCATAAACTATTTTATATATAAAATAGTATCCTTTCTACTTTGTTTTTGCGTGTTCTCGCTTTGGAGCTAACAAACTCCGGCATGAATTCCTGCTCCACAGCACTCTGCAGTGGTCTAAATATCCGCCATTTAAAAGAAATTTTTTTTTTTTTTTGTAAGTTTTGTTTGCGAATTTTGTATTTTTTGGTTTCTGAGCAATGGGAATAGCATGAAAAATATGAGCATAAAATTTAAAATTCAATAAAATGAAAAACGCGGAATCGCGCCTGACGTAAAACTGCAAAAAATTTTAGTGCGGCTGGCTTAAAAACCTGTTGTGAGCACGGTGATTGTGGTGGGGCGTCCTTGTGTCAGGATGTTAGAACGCATTTAAGGAAACACAAATGAGGTTATGTAGTAGCTACTGCAGCAAAGCATATTTTTGGCTTCTATTTTATTTGAGGTTTTTTATAAAATTAACGTTTATAGCACTAGCTTTTAATTTCATTATGAATATAAAAGCTTTGAAGTCGAAGCGTAAATTTTATAAAAGTTTTATTATAGTAGTGCCGACTTTAAAGCTTTTGTGTTCAAGAAAAAAGTCACATATTTATGCTAGTAAAAAAAATTATAAAAGTTTATACAATAATATTTTCAATACAATAATATATATAAATAAATTTTCAAATTTGACCAAGAAATTAATAGAAAAAGTAATTGCAAGGTTGCTTTTTCTGTTAGAAAACTTACATTATTTGAAGAAAATCATATAAATTTATCTTATGTTTTTATAACAGCAATAACGAAAATCAAGTACTACTTTAAAATTGAGTTAATGTTTTGTAATATTATGCATGTCAACTTGTTCCATTAACTTGCACTTAAAAAGCACCATAGATATCGGTTTTCCATAAATTACAAAAACAAATATTACTACTTTATTATGTATTAAGAAAAATTTCGGGGAAAATGACATCAGTTCTATTCACAACTACGATCAAATCAATGTAATTTGAATGATATGAGCGCAAGCAGACATTATGAGGGAGATCGTTTATTGGCCAAATGTTCTCTGGCCGTAGTTTTTTGAAGTGAGCAAGACTACAGATACCTGAAATTAAAAGATAAAAGGGCAACGATTTTTATATTAATGCATAATTTTTAAATGGTTTTAGATACCTTTGTTTGCATTTTTGCTCTCTTCGACAAAAACGGAAAACGTTTCTCGCAATGACAAGACCATGTGCCTCTTCGGTACAATTACTTGACTTCCAGTTGCCGGATCAAAAAGGAATCGAACATCACGCGCTTTAGGTGAAACTCTTGAAATATCATCTCTTTCGAAAAAGTCTCGGACAGCGCCGTTGATTTCAACAATTAATTCATTTGAACACACCTTTGTTTGTGGAGGTGATGTTAAAATATTGACTAATCCATTTTTTCCAGCATCATCCAGCTTCGAAAACATTTGTAACAAAACTGCCTGCTTTCGCTTAGGAGAGATAGACATTTCTAACAGCTTTTCCAATAGTTTGCGGGCAACTGTAAGACTTTGAAAGAATGTCGTTCAAAATCGTTGTTTTGCATTTATTATCGGCTGCGCCTTGACATTTTTTTTTTTTAATTTTAACACGATCTCTGTATGCTTTGGTTCGAGCGCGGTCAGCTTCACGACGACTTTTGATGATGTTTTCACGTTCTTCGAGAGGCAATTTACTTTCTTTTTGTTTCTTTCGCATTCCATATTCCTTCTGAGCAGCTGCTTGCTTTTTTTTACATTTTCGTATTTATCAGTCGTTTTCAATTTTAAAAAGTAATTTTTATTGACTTCGGCTTTTGCCTTTTGTTTCTATGTAAGAGAAAACAAAATTAGAAAAAGTGCGGTAGAATGTCTTATAACGTGACGCATGTTTGATCATCCTTATTTTCACACAAATATCATTTTTTATAACATTTTATTAATGAAGCCTTGAAAAAGACCAAAAGCACTCAAAAAAATTATGCAAATATAATTGATAAGATTCTTGAGAAACTTGAAAAAAAAACTTTTAAATTTTTTGATCTTATAACGTGACGCCAAAATAAGGATTTTTTCAAACAGATCAACCAACTGCGATAAAGTTATTTTTTATTTATTACTATGCTTATGCAGTAAACGACATTGCATTTTACCGAATTAAATTTAAATAACACAATAACATATCAATTAATTAATAATATTAACCTTTTTTTAACACAGAAAAGTTTTTGCCATTTTGTACTGTTGGAGCGAAAGTTAAAAAATTATCAATTGTCAAGCTATCGGCGTTTACTTTTACTATACATTTGTTTTTTCCAACACGTCATATTCTATTCTTCCATTTGATAACCATGTAAACACTTACTTCAGGAAAAAAATTTTATTTTGCTTGGTTTCATTTCCCATAGCCACGACCATATATATATATATATATTAGGGCGGGTCGATTTGTAGGGAGTGAAAAAATTCACCAATTTCCCTATGATTTCCGTATTCTATGGGTTATTCCATGAAAATTTGCCAAAGGAACCATACCTCTATCGTTAAAATCGAGTCACCTACTTTTTGTTGGTAGATTTTTTCCCAAATTGACGTTCGTATGAAATATTACCTACACATTCACATCCATAACTCAAAAACTATCGATCGGGTTTTCTCCAAAAAAAATCTTCAACATTGGTCCAACGGTTCAAAAGTTACGGGCATTTTTGTCCAAATTTTGGACCATTTTTCCATTTTTTTCATGATTTTGTCCAAGAATATTACTTTCATGGCCATTTTTTTGGCTCAATCCATTATTTAATTCAATTTACAATTCAAAACGAAGAGTTTAAGCCCAAATTTATCGAATTCGGTTGATTAATTCATGCGATTTATTATTTTGTTATTTTGTTTTAGCAATATCGCATGAATTAATCAACCGAATTCGATAAATTTGGGCTTAAACTCTCACTTAAGTTCACCTTTCCAACGCGCCTACTGGCGATTAAACCCGATCGATAGTTTTTGAGTTATGGATGTGAACGTGTAGGTAATATTTCATACGAACGTCAATTTGGGAAAAAATCTACCAACAAAAAGTAGGGACTCGATTTAACGATAGAGGTATGGTTCCTTTGGCAAATTTTCATGGAATAACCCATAGAATACGGAAATTATAGGGAAATTGTCGAAAAATAAATCGACCCGCCCTAATATATATATACTCCCTACAAATCGACTATATACATATATTAGGGCGGGTCAAATTCTGGCTCAGCGAAATTCGTAAAATACATGTAATTTCAAGACTTTTTCTCCACTACAGCATATACAAATTCTGAAAAAAAGCTGTGCGGACTTTCGTAAATAGATTCATACACATACATTCATACATTCATATTTTATAATTGAGAACAAAATCTATTTACGAAAGTCCGCACAGCTTTTTTTCAGAATTTTTATATGCTGTAGTGGAAAAAAAGTCTTGAAATTACATGTATTTTACGAATTTCGCTGAGCCAGACATCCAAAAAATTCGTCCATACAAATTGACCCGCCCTAATAAATATATATATATATATATGCATATATATATATATATATATATATATATATATATATATATATATATATATATATATATATATATATATATATATTTATTGATTTTTTGCATCATTTCGGGAGCTTTTTTTTTGGGATAAAGTGGAGTTTTGGTATTTCTTACTAAATGAAAATATCGTCAATAGCCACTTAAGCTAAAGAGCTTCTTAAAATTTAGAAAATTTTTTTGAGTGCGTTGCATGACCATTTTACTATTTTTTCTAATTTTATTTCTAAATAAAAATTGCTTTAAAATATATTTAAACTTTTTAAGCATTTTCATTTCTATATTTTTTTTATATTTCCGGTATTGGATATCAGCTCATTTATCTTTATTGCTTACAAATATCGAAACCGGACAACCGGATAGCATCGTCTTCTGCATGTTTCTTAATAAAGAACAGACAACTGAAAATAAAAGGTTTGTCAATCAAAAACTGCTTCTATACATAAGCAATATATTTACACGCACAAACACTTATACATGTTTAATATTATACACTCCCATACTTTTATGTCTAGCATCAGTTTCCAGCGAACAACACCCACACAAAGTGTCATATCCGGTTTGTTTTTCTCCAATATCTAATAGCAGCAAGTAATGTGCGTCAATATTTAAGCATTATATCGTATCGTTCGTTCATGCATGTGTATAAGTTTGTCACGAGTGCATGCGTGCGTGCATTTGTTTGCGCATCCGACAAAACACAATCTGATAAATTGTTGTCAATATCCGTTACAACAATTTTTATGACGTGTGTGAAAGCAATCAAATTGTTTGTTAGTTAATAGAAAAAAGGTTTGAAGATGGTGTGTTAACTTTGAAAAATGTCAAAATTGGCATCAAATTAAAGAACCTACTTTTTAATAACCTAAGGCTCTGTGCCATTCGGAAACTTTTCACTCGTGGTAGGAAAGGAAATGTCGAGTTGAAAAAAGTTTCTGTCTCGAAAATCGAATTGTCAATTTTTTCTGTGCCAAATGAAACATGAAAATGTTATCCAGAAATTTTGGCATCTTCTCTGCAAGTGAACCCTCAGTTGCCTAAATATCATACTTTTTCATAATACGAGCTTTTCTTAGTCGCATGTGACTGTTGCTTTTTTTAATACTTATTTTTTTATTCAAAATTATATTATGAGCTGTAAGGAATGTAATTATTTTGCGTAAAATAACTTATAAAAAGAAAACTTACGTAAACATTAAAAAAAATATAAAAATTTTCATAAAACACAAAAAAATATAAAAATTTTCATACATGAATATTTTTATTCTATGTATTTTACCTAATCAGCTTAAATTTAAAATAAATTAAAAAAACATTTTTTTATTTATGCTTAGTTTTTATTTCACTTGTAAAATATACTGAGTGTAAAATATACTGAAGTGAAATCAGTATCAGTGTTTAAGTTTTATTGCTAGCCGGACCTAAAAATTCTAAAGCTAAACCATGCGCGCGAATAAAAATCGCACTGTGACTAAACGTTGACATACCCGATGCACTTACTTCCAAATTTTGAGCTCAATCGATTTTTATACGAAAAAAATATTGACTCATACTCAGTCAATCAATCGGCTAATCATAAAACATCCTTTGACACGTATTTACTCTTTATCGGCCATATTTACAAATATTCAAAAAGTATATTTAATGCATTAGTTTTGCAAGCTAACAGCGGTAGAGAAAAATTAAATTCATTACGTGTGTCAGAGTAATGAACTTCTAAATTGAACATAAATATTTAATTCAAACCCTTTAGCTCTTAAAACTGTCCCAATTTTGAGTGACTCCATGCTTTTTAACTGCTCCTCAACACTTGCATTTTCATCTTATAAAAATAAATATTTTCTCAGTATTAAAAGCAAGCCACAATTACTGTTCTTTTGTTTTTTTTTTATACAAAAACATATAGCAAAACTACTTTTTTCCAGAAAATAGACTTAGCAAAACATTGATACTAACATTTTTGAAATGATAACACACAACTCTTTTGCTTCAGTCAAAAATTCTCTTGCCGGTTGACCAAATTTCTACGATCTCCTGGGGCTACAAGAATTTTTGACAATCATACTCACCTCACTAATGTCAAAAATTCTATTTCCGACTGTCAAAAATTCATCATCCGCGTGAAAACCTTACGAATGGCAAACACCCTTAACATAACACCCTTAATATGAAGGGCTTATTGCAATAACAAGATAAGATACATTTTCTAAAAAAAGATTTTCTTAGGCTGAATATATTACTCAATGCTTTTCCAACAACCACTGAAGAGATTTTGGCTATTTGTTATTAATTTTCTTACCATTTGTAAAAGTTTTCGTGTTCAATTTCATTTCTTCATACAAAAATACATTTTTTCAATACTTTTGCGTCGATTATTTCAAAATATTTTTTATGTGGCTTATCATGTTCTTGCAATTAGCCCTTCAAATGTAATTTTCTTGGTAAATATGCTTGAAGGAGATAAAACAAACTATCTAAAAAATATTACAGAATAACGCTGGTCAAAATTAATAAGTATTAAACTGATATACATCTAAATGTTTGGTTTTATTTTGAATCAAACCTTTGAAATAAAAGATTATTTTCTTGATATATTTAACTAATTAAATTTTGTAAATTAAATTTTGTTAACTAATAAAATTAAATATCACTTCGAAATCAAAATAGAATGCATTTTATTCGATCAACTAAATTACACATTGCAAAAATTAAAATCTTATCTTTGTTGTTCACGGAAACTAGCGCTTAATGATAACCCACAGAATATAGTGGCACAAAATTTGACACAGATGTCAAAAAAAAGTGCTAGCATCTTAAAAAAAGATGATTAAACCGTTTCTATAGACCGTGTGCAGTTTAATCCTCACTTTAGCACCAATTTTTTACTACGGAATCTGGTACCTATTTACATTTGTAAATACATTTTTTTTCTTATACATTCTGTATGGGGGTTTTTGCATTTTGGTACTTTTTTGCATTTCCCAAGCACACTGCTTTGACAACTGTTTTTTACGGTTTCATTTCTGCGTATCGTTATTTTTCTCCGGACATGCAGAATTCAAATTGTCGTCGCTGTGAAACAATCATACACTGATAAAATTCTGGTGGTGAATATGACGAAAAAGGACGTTAATTTGATAAGAGAGAGATATCAGGGGTCAACAAATCTGTACGTCAATACAACAAAATCTTTGTTAATTTTAATAAATTTTGTAACTATTGACGAAATTTCATTATCATAAAATTTTTATAAATTTTTATCGCATTGAATAATTTTCTTCCAATTTACAAATATTTTTTCAATCTGATTAAACACATTCTTCAAATTAACAAAATATTATTCAATCTAATGAATTTCATCATCAATTTTAACAAAAACATCGTCAATATGACAAATTTTTTTCATTAAATTGGCAAAATATTTTTTAATATGACTTCATATTGACAAAATTTTCTTAAATATTACAAGTTTTTTCTTCATGTTAAAAAATAATTCTTCTAAATGACTAATGTTTTTCATCATATTGACGAAGTATTCTTCAATATTATCTACTGATTTTGTTCTTCAAATTAACAAAATATCTTCAATATGACTAATATATGACTATATGACTTCAATATGACTAAAGTAAGAAAATAATTTTTGTTGATCAGTTGTGAAACGTTGTTGTGTTTGTGAAAAAACAAAAGTTTAAAATATTGAGTGGTGCATCAGTGGCCCGGTAAGCATTTAATGAGTTATTTGAGAAAAGTTGAGAAATGTTTAAACTTGGAGGCTATCGTATGATATGCAGGAAAGGTACTTCGATGCTAATATGCTTATGGTACTTTGTTGCTAATGTGGTGGAATCTGAAACGAAATGCCAACTGATGCAACAATGGCAGATGATTTTGAAGACGGTGATATGTTACCACAAGCTCATGAAATTGATGAAGAGGCATCTGATGCTGAAAACGAGGTACATCCTGTTGAAATGGGGCACGGAAGTGACTCAGAAGACGAGATTGAATTCGAAGATGACACTGTTACAGATACAGAGGGACGAAGCAGTAGAGATTAAGCCTAACAACCACAGTTGCCACTTTTATGTTAAAAATCCCATTTGTGGTTATTTTTAATTGTCGTGGGAAATGGGAAGAACTCGCATGGGATTTTTTAATTGAGTGTGTTTTTTTAATTCACGTGAATTTTTTTTTGTTTTGTGAGATTTTTTGTGTTTTGAAGGATATATTTTTATTTTTCAGTTAAAATATGTATAAATATATACATAAAAGTGTATATTTCTCATATTTTGCTCATTGTCAAAATCGTTTCAACCAATCTATATGATTTTCGCAACGAATTCACTAAGATTTCGGTTACTTTGGATTGGTGGGAAGTTCTTTCACTATTGACATAGTAACATGCATTGGGAAAATATGTTTCAGTGAATTTTTTTTTCTTTTATTATCAATATACAAAATGGGTATATCTTTAAATTGTTTTGTGATTGGCCCTTATTACGAGTTGCTTTCGACGTAATCTTGGCTGGTTATCGAAAAACGAGTATCGAACTGTCGAAATGTTCGTTGTTCATCGAATTTTCAGTCAAAAAGAATTTTGCTTTTGAAGCACGCACCGTATGCTGAGCAATAATTGTTAAAAAGATAAGAATTTTGTGATTGTGTTTGGCTTTTTAAAGACTAAAAACAAATTTAGAGTTATTTTTGTAAACTTTATACAAAACTTAGGTGGATCAAAAAAATATTTTTTATTGAATATTATTACTAAAATACTAATTAAAACACAGACGACGAAATATACAAGTTGTTCTTTTTAATTTTTTAATTTTTTGTTTCATTTTTGACAATTTGTTATTATTGTTTGTTATATTTATATATGTTATCTGTATTATTTTTAAAAATGCCTTTTAGTTTTAAATTGAAATAAAAAAAGTAGAAAGATTTTATCTCTATTGGTTTTCAAGAAATAAATCATCAAAAATGTGCATATTTTTCATTATTTTCATCATTTTTTCATTTTTGAACCCCCTTAACTTAGAAAATAAATTAGCGAGGAAATAAAAACTGCCATTTCCAGTACCTACAGACCCAACTTAATTTTTGATAATTTTTTCAGATTTTTTAAAAAAGGTCGAGCACACCGGTTTGCTGTTTTGTTTTCACCCTACTGTGGTAATTTCTTAAAGAAGAGAGATTTTTTGTGGTTTTTTTAAATACAAATGGGATTTATCGTGGTTTTTTAAATACAAATGGTATTTTTCGAGGTCTTTTTTATTTACGTGAAAATTTCGTGATTATTTAAAATGTTCGTGGGATTTTTTGTGTTTTTTTTTAACTGCGATGGGATTTTTTATTAAATTTTATACCATGGGAATTTTCGTGGTTACTAATTTTTGATATTGTGTATAACCAGATACAGTTGAAAGCTCTTCCCGATTTGGCGAGGCATTAAACTCTGGAGGCAAGCACTTGCCTCATTGTCCTAACCAACATCAATCGCCAACTTGTTAGAGTGTCAGCTAGTGAAAGTGAAGTGAAAAAGTTTTCACAAGTGACATTTCGTCCGGAGTTTTTATATTGTTCCACTAAATCTTTCACTACTCTTTCTCTTTCTATTTCTATCTCTAACACTATCGAATCTTTCCGTGTATATCTGAGTAGATAATGGATAATATGATTCGGTATTGCATACCCACCACAACTTTATAACGCATTTGGCTGGCCTTGACGGTATGTATTGACGGAAAGGGAAACAGCTGCTCTTCTACTGTAATGTTTTCATGTGGCCTATAGTTATGTCGTAAATTTGCATTGAGCATTACGAAAATTTATGAGATCGGTGCTGTTTTGTCGGTCATCATTCTAATCTCTCTCGTATTCTGTTGATCAAAGCGAATAAATTTCTAACTGTCAGAAAAGCGTTTTGCTGACATAGTCGCTCTTTACAAAGGATAAGAATTCTTTTGCCAGAGCAATTCAAGTCTCTCGAAATTTGAGTGACGGCTTCCCATCACCAATAAAATGCCAAAGTAAGCACTTAACTCTTCCTCGGTAACATCTACCCAAACATATTTACTGCAAAATAAAAATAAATGGTATTAAATCAATTGGAACTAAAAGGAAACCTTAATAAATATACACTTACCGTGAACTATTGCTTTTAAAATTTAAACTTCTAGCGATCTCTAAACTTTGGTACTCTGCCTTGCCCTTTTTGTTGATGTTTCGGCATATAATTGACTGAATGGTCGGGTGCATAAGAGCAAAATAAGTGTCTTTATCACTTAAATTCTTTGTACTAGGATTCAGCCCCACGACATGTGTTTCGCGAAATATATTTTGCTGTCGCACGCGTTGCAATCCAGGTGGGGTGGCGCTCCATTTGGTCCCATCCTTACCAAAAAAAAACCATCCGCTATGTTTTTAGCACAGTTGCCACCTCAAATTCCCTCGAAGAAAACAAAATATCAAATACCGAAATATGCAATACCGAAATAAGGGAAAACCGAACAATTTGTTCCTATGTTCCCAAAAAAATAAAGCGGTCGTTATATCTCTATTCACATTGCCGTGCGACAGCATGATTTCGGGTATAAAGCAAAAACCAAACATAATTTTATTTTATAATCACACAAAAGAAGGCGTTGACGTCATGGATCAAATGCTGGGACAATTTCGAAGAAGCGCAAGACGCATCGCTGGTCGCTGGCATTATTCTATAATATGCTGGATGTTTCAGCACTTGGCGCTTATATTATATATTCTGAAAATAATTTGACACATATAACAGCAAAAACCAGTAAATATTAATTTGAAATACTCAAAAAACATTACTATTCATTACCTATTTATTTCATTTAAAATAGGTAGACGTCGTCTGTTTTTGCAACAATTAGGCGAACATTTGTGTATGCCAAAGATTTTGAAGAGAGCACAAATTCCTCGGGTTGTCTCGTATTTCCCAACTAGAAATACTATCGAGTGCTTGATGGGAGTAAGTATTCAATCATTGACTACAACAGAGGATTTCATTCCAAATGAAGATGATCGTGGGAATTGAAATTGAATTAAAATTGAATTGAAATTGAATTGAAATTGAATTTTTTTTTTTTCAAATCTTTTCATCTTTATTGAAATATAATTAGAATTTTTATTACTATAGCTTATTTCCGCGCGAAGCCTTAGGCTTGTATGCAAGGGTATATACAGAATATACAGAGTAAATTATGTAAATAAATAAGTATGTTAATAAGAAGATATATATTCTACATATTTTGTACATTTTTTGTTCGCTTCATTGCGATTTTATCAAATATTTTTTAACAATATTTTTAAGTTTATATTTATTTTGAATATTTATAAGATTTGCTGGCATTGAGTTGTAGATGCTTGGCAGTTGTACGTGCAAGATGCTTTTTCCATGTTTATTGTTGAATCTCGGTGTTTTAAACCTGCCTGCTGCCCGTCTTCTTGTGTTATACCGATGATCCACAGGTTCCAAAAAATTGTCGTTACGAAACTCATTAATAATTGTTGATTTATATATATTTTTTATGTTTAAAATGTTGTGTTGTTTAGAAAAGGATTTTAATCTTTCAGATATATTGTTTTGAGAAGGTTCGTTATTCGTGTTGTTTGATGTTTGATTTTGAGTGTGGGCTATATTATTTGTGTTGTTCATTTTATTTTTCATTCAAATTTTAATAAGCCTGTTTTGGGTTTGTTGCAAAATCTTACAGTATGACGCGTTTCCAAATGCTGTTATTCCATGTCGAAGATACGATTCAGCTAGCGAAAAGTAGGCTTGCTTTGTTACTGTCAGTGGGGCGCAGTTATTTAAATGGTATAGCACATAAGATGTTTTACGTAGTTTTTTGTTTAGTGCTACTATATGATCTTTCCAGTTGAATTTTTGGTCCACAATGACCCCTAGATATTTGTAGTTATCTACTAACTCAATCAAAGTATCGCATTTGTCGTTATCCAGGTTTAGTGAAAATCTGGTTTTGTGGAGACAATCTGTATCGTGGAATTTTATTTTTATATTTGATTTGGGTATTTGGGGTAGCTTAATATGCATTAATTTTGTTTTTGTTGCGTTTATTATTAATCCGTTGTCATGGCACCATTTAGCGGTAACGTTGAGTTCAGATTGCATCATTTGTACGGCTGTAGGAAGATCCTCATGTGAGACAAGTATAGCAGTATCGTCAGCGTAAGCAAAAGTGTTGCTGTTCTTCAACTGATTTAACAATTCGTTTGCATATATCAAATATAAAATTTGGCCAAGTTTAGATCCTTGCGGTACACCAGTATTCAGCGAAATTTCTTGACTTAAATTCCCATCGATTTTTACACGATATGTTCTACAAGCTAGATAGTTTTTAAACCAGTTCAGACATTGGCCACGGATACCATTTCTTTCTAAAATAGTAACCAAATTAGCATGCAAAAGCGTATCAAATGCTTTGCTGAAGTCTATAAAGAGGGCTAAGCAATGTATATTTTGGTCTAAGCATTTGTTAATATGGGTTGAAAAATGGCCAAGTAACTTGTTGATATTCCTACCTTTTTGAAAGCCATACTGATTTTTATTAATGATTGTATATTTAATAAGAAAGTCATTGAGCCGCCTTACCATTATTTCTTCCAAGACTTTTTCTACCACAGGTAAAATGGATATAGGCCTGTAATTGTTGTAATCATTTTTTCTGCCATTTTTATATATCGGCCTTACTATAGAGGCTTTTAAAACTTTTGCTAAAATGCACTGGTCTAGACTTGTGTTTATAAGTGACGTTATTGCAGGTGCGAGTTGTTCTGCATTAAATCGAATGTCTTTAGGACGAATTCCATCTGCTCCTGCTCCCTTATTTAAATTAAGCGTTTTAAGAATATGTAGAATTTCTAATTCGTCTGATTGTTCAATGTATATAGTGTTCTGAATTCTTGTTTCTGTAGAGTTTAGCGTCTTGATAGTACAATCATGTATGATATTTTCAACATTTTGTTTGAAATTAATGGCGAAATTATTGGTTACTCTTATAACGTTTTCATTTTTAAAGTTTTTCTTTATGACTTCGTCGACATTGTCAACTTTTTTGCCAATTATTTCATTTATTAATTGCCACGTACCTCTCATATTGTGTCTATTTTTAATAAATTCTTTTCGACGATATTCGTTTTTTGCATGTATTATTATTTGGTTTAGTATATTATTAAATGTTTTGTATTCTCTTTCCTTGTTCAAATTGTTTTTGCTTTTTCTGTCTTTGATATAGTTTAACTCTCTCTTTACAATAGCTTAATATTTGTTCATTCAGCCATGGGTAATCATTTCTTTTTTTATAAACTTGTTTGTTTTGTTTTGATTTTTTATAAATTTCTGTAAACTTATTGTGTATGTTTTCATAATTTTTGCAACAGCTTTGGTTTTCATGTACAAGGTCGCTCCAATTTACTTGTTTAATTAATTTATTTACTTTGTTAGTGTTTATTCCCGTCATCTGCAATGGTTGGTTTTCCGTGCCCTGATTGTTATTATTTCCATTCTCATTTATTTTGTTTTGATTATTTTCATCTCCTACGCATCCAAACAACGAATAATGGTCAGATATGGTAGTCAATATAACAGCTGAGTGTGCGCTTGTTACTGCTTTGTTGTTTTTATCTATTTCTTCTCTTGTGACTTCGTTTACCAAGCTGTTCAAGCCGTTGGAAGACATCATATCAATGTATGTTCTTGTTGATTTGCTTTTTTCTGTTAAGATGTTGACATTCATATCGCCAATAACAATCATTACTCTGTTTTTGTGAGTTTGGTTAATGTTTTGTTCCAATTCATTTATAAAGAGTTTGATGTTTGAACGGGGTGGTCGGTAAATAGGAAGAAGTGTTATTACATTTGTTTCGATAGATAGATCAATGTGTAACGATTCAGAGTTTAGTGTATTTGTATTCTTGGTTGTAAAATTTATGTTGTCTCTAATATACACCGCAATGCCACCGCCACTGCCCTTTCTATTCACGAAAACACTATTAAAGTTTTTAATTAAATAAAAATTGTTTTCATCGTCTACTATATTTGTTTCCACGAGCATAATAATAATTTTAATATCGTCTATTATATTGTGAATTTGCGCCAAAAATGTTATAAAATTTATACGTAAGGAACGAATATTCATGTATATAAATGAAAGTGGGAAATTCAATAATTTATTATTAATTTGGCTATAATTGTATACTACATTATTTTGTTTATTCATTATATTTATGTTAAAAAGTGCACTATTACAAATATAACTTTTGCCTCCTAGATATTTTTTATTATTATGATATTTTTTTTATTATTATATATAAAGGAATTGTATTCTTTGAGTTTATAGAATTTTTTGAGTCTTTTTTCTCTTGTTGTTTTTATGTGTTTTTAATAATTTTTTTTTAATAAATCGTGTTTGTTTTGTTTTGCTTTTACTTTCATTGCTATAAATTAACAAATGAGATCGACATCGGATTCGTTATTAATTAATACTGGCATTTTCAATTTTACGTGCATAAAGATCTCCATTTCGCACCCAAACAAACTTCCAATTAACTTCTTTTGCTTTGGTTTTTGCTAACCATAACAAACGACGTTTTTGTATAGTCAGCTGATCATTTATATATATATATATATTTATTTTTATCGCTGCTTGTTTCATTGTTTATGCCTGTTGCTTCCAACTTATGTCTGTCTAGTTTACTCATTATTTCTTTCTTCTTATGAAGAGAGCAAAACTCAACGACAACTTTGTTTTTTCCTTTTGTTCTGTATGCATTATCTATGTCTGTTGTTTTCAACTCCACATTCAAATTTGTTGCTATTTTCTCAACTACATCAGCTGCACTCAAATTTTCGTTGTTTATGTTATTTATTTCTATGCTTTTTCGATGATTTTTTGTTCAAGTTTACATATTTTTGTTTTTATTTCGTTCATCCTTTTATCTTTTTCTTGGTTTTGTTTCTGCAGTTCAATAACCTGGTTGCTGAGATTTGAAACATTATCATTGATTTGTGTTAGCGTTGTTTGTTGATTTTGTAATTGGGTGCTGATAGAAGCTAATTGTGTTGTAATTTGTGCCATGTTTTGCATCATTATCTTCATTGCATCGTTTGTTTCTGCAGCAGGATTCTGTTGCTGTTGAAGTGGTAGCTGCTTTGAGTTGGATTTTGAATTATTTTCTTTAAATATTTTGTTGTTGTTGTTGTCATTAAATACTTCATCGCTTTCTTCTTCTTCCTCATTTCTTTTTTGCTTCTGATTGACAGAGTCGGAAACCATTACGTGATATGCCGAATTTTTACGTTCTCTGCATTTATGACATTTCCATGCCGCTTTTTTTTCCGCGTTCATACCATTGTAGGATGTTTGCTGTACAGAGCAGCAGGGGGAAAAGTGAAAACATGCACCGCACACACTGCATTTCATATATTTGTTTGTTGTTGGCAAATTGCATTGGGCACAGGTTTGATTTTGCGCGGCGGCCATTTCAACTCACTCAAACCAAGAACAACTAAATAAGCAAGAAAAGAGAATTTATTTTTTTTTTATTTTTTTTTTAGATTTTATATGCGCGTAACTGAAGAACACGTCCGTTCGCAACGAAGACTGACTATGAACTTGAAATTGAATTAAAATTGAATTGAATTGAATTGAAATTGAAATTGAATTGAAATTGAATTGAAATTGAATTGAAATTGAATTGAAATTGAATTGAAATTGAATTGAAATTGAATTGAAATTGAATTGAAATTGAATTGAAATTGAATTGAAATTGAATTGAAATTGAATTGAAATTGAATTGAAATTGAATTGAAATTGAATTGAAATTGAATTGAAATTGAATTGAAATTGAATTGAAATTGAATTGAAATTGAATTGAAATTGAATTGAAATTGAATTGAAATTGCATTGAAATTGAATTGAAATTGAATTGAAATTGAATTGAAATTGAATTGAAATTGAATTGAAATTGAATTGAAATTGAATTGAAATTGAATTGAAATTGAATTGAAATTGAATTGAAATTGAATTGAAATTGAATTGAAATTGAATTGAAATTGAATTGAAATAGAATTGAAATTGAATTGAAATTGAATTGAAATTGAATTGAAATTGAATTGAAATTGAATTGAAATTGAATTGAAATTGAATTGAAATTGAATTGAAATTGAATTGAAATTGAATTGAAATTGAATTGAAATTGAATTGAAATTGAATTGAAATTGAATTGAAATTGAATTGAAATTGAATTGAAATTGAATTGAAATTGAATTGAAATTGAATTGAAATTGAATTGAAATTGAATTGAAATTGAATTGAAATTGAATTGAAATTGAATTGAAATTGAATTGAAATTGAATTGAAATTGAATTGAAATTGAATTGAAATTGAATTGAAATTGAATTGAAATTGAATTGAAATTGAATTGAAATTGAATTGAAATTGAATTGAAATTGAATTGAAATTGAATTGAAATTGAATTGAAATTGAATTGAAATTGAATTGAAATTGAATTGAAATTGAATTGAGATTGAATTGAAATTGAATTGAAATTAAATTGAAATTGAATTGAAATTGAATTGAAATTGAATTGAAATTGAATTGAAATTGAATTGAAATTGAATTGAAATTGAATTGAAATTGAATTGAAATTGAATTGAAATTGAATTGAAATTGAATTGAAATTGAATTGAAATTGAATTGAAATTGAATTGAAATTGAATTGAAATTGAATTGAAGTTGAATTGAAATTGAATTGAAGTTGAATTGAAATTGAATTTAAATTGAATTGAAATTGAATTGAAATTGAATTGAAATTGAATTGAAATTGAATTGAAATTGAATTGAAATTGAATTGAAATTGAATTGAAATTGAATTGAAATTGAATTGAAATTGAATTGAAATTGAATTGAAATTGAATTGAAATTGAATTGAAATTGAATTGAAATTGAATTGAAATTGAATTGAAATTGAATTGAAATTGAATTGAAATTGAATTGAAATTGAATTGAAATTGAATTGAAATTGAATTGAAATTGAATTGAAATTGAATTGAAATTGAATTGAAATTGAATTGAAATTGAATTGAAATTGAATTGAAATTGAATTGAAATTGAATTGAAATTGAATTGAAATTGAATTGAAATTGAATTGAAATTGAATTGGAATTGAATTGAAATTGAATTGAAATTGAATTGAAATTGAATTGAAATTGAATTGAAATTGAATTGAAATTGAATTGAAATTGAATTGAAATTGAATTGAAATTGAATTGAAATTGAATTGAAATTGAATTGAAATTGAATTGAAATTGAATTGAAATTGAATTGAAATTGAATTGAAATTGAATTGAAATTGAATTGAAATTGAATTGAAATAGAATTGAAATTGAATTGAAATTGAATTGAAATTGAATTGAAATTGAATTGAAATTGAATTGAAATTGAATTGAAATTGAATTGAAATTGAATTGAAATTGAATTGAAATTGAATTGAAATTGAATTGAAATTGAATTGAAATTGAATTGAAATTGAATTGAAATTGAATTGAAATTGAATTGAAATTGAATTGAAATTGAATTGAAATTGAATTGAAATTGAATTGAAATTGAATTGAAATTGAATTGAAATTGAATTGAAATTGAATTGAAATTGAATTGAAATTGAATTGAAATTGAATTGAGATTGAATTGAAATTGAATTGAGATTGAATTGAAATTGAATTGAAATTGAATTGAAATTGAATTGAAATTGAATTGAAATTGAATTGAAATTGAATTGAAATTGAATTGAAATTGAATTGAAATTGAATTGAAATTGAATTGAAATTGAATTGAAATTGAATTGAAATTGAATTGAAATTGAATTGAAATTGAATTGAAATTGAATTGAAATTGAATTGAAATTGAATTGAAATTGAATTGAAATTGAATTGAAATTGAATTGAAATTGAATTGAAATTGAATTGAAATTGAATTGAAATTGAATTGAAATTGAATGATTATCAATGATTTTGAATTGAGGAAGTTTAAGTTTTTAAGACAGCAGATAAGGACATCACATTTTGTCTTACACTCATATTACACAATATTGAATGTTGATGAAAAAATTTTCGGTAAGAATTTCCAAAATGTTTTTGAACTTTATCTCTATAAATTAAATCTCCCGTTTCTGATTCCCCAGGAAAAATTGTTCATGATAGGGCTTAATATGAATACATTATTTTTATCATTACAAGAAAAATTTATAGTAATTTATCGTTTGTTTTTTAAAAACTTAGAATCCTATTGCTTCCTTCATTACTTTTTAAAAATGCATAAAATTGGCTACAGTTAAATTTATAATTATTCTTTATAATCAGTTCACTTTCCAACTTTTTTAACAAAAGTCAATTGCTGCTCTTTCTCCAACATGACAAAAATTAAATTGAATATTCTTTTAGAGGCAGCATTTGAATGAGGTATGAAAAAAATAAAATTGCAGACTCTCTCAAAATTCGAAAATGTACCACTCTTTCCATTTTTCCTCAACTGGTATTTCGTTTTGTATCCATATCAATATCTTTAATAAGAAATAACTTTTTAACAGTGGTAAAATCGCTGTAAAATCGAATTTAAATTGGAGACTTTTTTTAGTTTTTCACATTTATTGCTTTTGAAATCAAAATTTTTTTAAGTGTTAACTTATATTTTAGATAAGACAGCATCATACCTGTTTTTGAATAAAAAATTTCTTGATGATTGTCGCAAGCGCCGCGAGTGATGTCTTTTTATTGTTTAAATTTCCCGTGCAGTTATTTGAAACATATTTGAAACATATCTACGATAACCAAACTTTTATCCTCTAATTTTTAAAAAGAGCATAGTTAAGTTATCCCAATATTATGATCAAAGCCTAAATAGGCTTCAGCTGTGTCAAGCTTGAAATATTGGCTCAAAAAAGCCGGGAAATCTTTAGAGAGAAAATAAGTTTTGATAGCTGCAAAGTTCTTAAGTATCCTTTCTATGGCAGCCATCAATTAAGTTATCATTTTTTGCATTATATTTCCATCTGACAACAGCAAACTCCATGCCCTGTTCATACAATACTTATTTGGCCTTATTTCTTTTTTGCAGACAAGTTAGCTCTGCCAATTTGATTCGCTCGAACAGAAAAAGCAACGACACAAGAGATATGGAGTGGTTTTAACAAATGTCAAAGTTGGCCGAAATGTGTGATCACACTGGCTTTATAGGTAGAAAACTACACGGTTAGAAACCATGTACTAAAATTAAAACTTTTCTGTACTACATATAAGTCCACACCAGCTTTTGTTTTAAATCTAGTATGTACTTTCAAAATACTAAAATATCGTTTTTGTAAAGCTGCGGTTTTAAATTTAGTACAGGCTTGGATTAAAATATTGAAAATAAATAAATAACGAAAATCGTGAAATTTGATACCCACGAATCCAGTTTGTAAGTTTACTAGTCTTACCACTAAACTATTGCGCTTTGCGTAATAAAAGCATTAAACAAAGATATAAACCGAATTTTCTAGTATTTAGTCTCAGCATTGCCAGACTGACTTTTTACGGATCCAAATCAAAATATATAATCCAAATGCGCAAGAATTTATTTTTAAATTGTATTTTAAACAAAAACTGAGTACAGAATCTTACTTAGTTTTAAACAAAAAAGCTGAAAAGAATGGTGTAATATTTCTTTTGTACTAAAATTTAAACCAAAAAACTCAAACAGAAGCTGTAATATTTCTTTGGCTTAAGTTTTAGTACAGTAGAGTTTTAATTATGAGTTATTATTTGCAAAGTCTAAATTTTAAACTGCAAGGTTTAAAAAAATGCAGTAACATTTTAATTGAACTAAAATTTAGTCCAAGCTTTTTAGCCGTATACCCACTCAAATATAACATCGGAAAACGCAGGAAGGTTGCAAAGTGAAGTTAGAAAACTACCTGCCTGAGCCAAAATAGGCTCAATACAATACTTATTTGGCCTTATTTCTTTTTTGCAGACAAGTTAGCTCTGCCAATTTGATTCGCTCGAACAGAAAAAGCAACGACACAAGAGATATGGAGTGGTTTTAACAAATGTCAAAGTTGGCCGAAATGTGTGATCACACTGGCTTTATAGGTAGAAAACTACACGGTTAGAAACCATGTACTAAAATTAAAACTTTTCTGTACTACATATAAGTCCACACCAGCTTTTGTTTTAAATCTAGTATGTACTTTCAAAATACTAAAATATCGTTTTTGTAAAGCTGCGGTTTTAAATTTAGTACAGGCTTGGATTAAAATATTGAAAATAAATAAATAACGAAAATCGTGAAATTTGATACCCACGAATCCAGTTTGTAAGTTTACTAGTCTTACCACTAAACTATTGCGCTTTGCGTAATAAAAGCATTAAACAAAGATATAAACCGAATTTTCTAGTATTTAGTCTCAGCATTGCCAGACTGACTTTTTACGGATCCAAATCAAAATATATAATCCAAATGCGCAAGAATTTATTTTTAAATTGTATTTTAAACAAAAACTGAGTACAGAATCTTACTTAGTTTTAAACAAAAAAGCTGAAAAGAATGGTGTAATATTTCTTTTGTACTAAAATTTAAACCAAAAAACTCAAACAGAAGCTGTAATATTTCTTTGGCTTAAGTTTTAGTACAGTAGAGTTTTAATTATGAGTTATTATTTGCAAAGTCTAAATTTTAAACTGCAAGGTTTAAAAAAATGCAGTAACATTTTAATTGAACTAAAATTTAGTCCAAGCTTTTTAGCCGTATACCCACTCAAATATAACATCGGAAAACGCAGGAAGGTTGCAAAGTGAAGTTAGAAAACTACCTGCCTGAGCCAAAATAGGCTAAGCACTTAATTTTTTATAAAAAAAAAAATCCATAGGATACCAAAATAATATATGTATAACATACTATACTTTGTCTTTTTCTGGCTAACCTGATAACATAACTAATTGCCAGATTTCAGTGGTGAAAAAAAATTAATTAAAACGATAATTTTTGTATCTTAATAGAGTTAATTTTAATTGTTTATAATACAAATGCTTGAATGTATCGAACAGCTTTTCATTGTCTATGATTCCACTAGTGCACGTTGTTCAGGCTTTTCAGGCTTTTCAGGCTTTTCGGGCTTCTTTTTGTGATCATGATCACAACATTTACCACAGCCGTCATAAAAATGTTGATGATATTCGTAAGGTGCAGAAAGATAAGTTTGTGGTGGTGGTTGGGGATAGTAGGGTTGAGGATAAAATTGTTGCGGATAAGGATATGGAATGGATGGATAGGGTGAATGGTATGGTGATCCATATGATGGATAGTGTGATCCATGATGGTGTGGTGGATAATAGAATGGATATGGATATGGTGAATGATGCTGATATTCATGATGTGGCTTATGATGATGTGGCTTCTCCTTATGTGGTTTCTCCACTACTTCACCTTCTCCCTCCCCCTCACCATCCGTTCTCGACATAAAAACTTTTGATTGAGCATTTTCGTGAGTCTTATGCCTTGATTTTAATTTTATTTCCTTTGGATTTTCACTGTCTATCAGTGTTCGAAAATATTGGATTGGTAAACGTTCTATCATAATTTCCTCTTCTGGCTTTTGTACTGACTGTTGGTAGTCCCGCGAACTTTTGCTTATTAAGTAAACTGGATGATTTTGTGGTTTCAGTGTCTCTTCTTCCTTTTCTTCACTAACATCTTCTTCTCCGTTCTCTTCAGCATAGTCGCGAAGAGCTTCCACTTCCATAAGTTGTTCTTTTTCCTTTGCCTTTTGCGGCTGCATTTGTTGTTGCGACTGCGTTGGATAAGCCATAACGGTGAGGGTCATCACTGTCAAAACTAGGCAAAATGCTAATTTTTTAAACATTTTGCTTTTGTTCCTCTCTTAGAGAAGTGTATTTCTAGTTGAGATGTTTTTATAAAAACAAATTAGATCTACTTGACGTTGCGGCTTCGTCAATGCTAAAAGAACTGCCAGCTGTTGAAATTGTTTTGCATTTATATGTTTTCCAAATTGACTGGATTCAAATTGTATAAAATAATCATTTATTAGTTTTTTAATCAGCTTTAATTGAAGCTAAGTGGAACTTTTTACTGTTTTTCCTATACATATGCATTTCCTCAAAATATGTATGAAATGCTCATGATATTTTCAAAAACATTTCTACTTTTACCTAGACAATAAAACATAACAGAGCGTGTAAGCAAAAATTGTAAAATTTTCGTGTTTTTAAAATTCTCGCGACCTAATTTGAATTTTTAATCAAATTATAGCAGTATTAACATAGTTAATATATTCGATCAGTTCTTTGAGCATAGTAGCAAGTAAGAAAGTGAAAGGTTGTTCGTCGAACCAAACCAAAAATGTTGTATATCACCAATTTTTTATGTGAATATTTTAAGGGCAGTATTTCGATATTTGTCTTTTTGTAATACCATTTTATAAAATAACTAATAGGTTAAAACTTGGTTAAGAATCCAAGTGAAAATATGTTTAAGGACAGAGTCAGCAATGCTTGTCAGGAAATCCTTGTTTTCATAGAGTACTGATTTCAAACGTGACACACTTTTTGATATTAAACTTGATCAGGTTACCGATTCATGGTTCTAGCCTGATCAAACTTTTATAAGAACTTCTTTAGTAAGCATAGCCGCTGGGAAACAGGATTGCCATCTGATCAGATATTGATAAATCTTTCTTAAAAGTCCCGTATCCGTATCATATCCTGAGCAAGCCCGTACTTTTTGTAGAAGTCGTACACTGAGCCAAAATTACATTAAAATTTAACGAAGAAACTTTAAAACTTAAAGTAATTGTGCACAATATCCAGCCGGCGAAAAAATTTTTTAAGTTAAAAGCAAATGTTTTAGGTTTTATTCGTATGGAAAATAACATTTATTTTAATGACATGACTTTTAATTATTTGATGAAAAAAATTGTTTTAAAACAAAAGGAAATGCTTTAAACCCCAGTTTAAAAGTCAGTTCCAATAATTTTAATGGCATGTCATTAAATTTAATACAGAAAGAAAATTCTTTTAAATGAAAAGTAATTGCTTTTAATTTCATTTTAAGAGTAAGTACTGTTACTTTTAATGTCATGTCATTCAATTTAACCCAGAAAGAAAATTCTTTTAAATAAAAAGTAATTGCTTTCAATTTCATTTTAAGAGTAAGTACTGTTCATTTTAATGTCATGCCATTCAATTTAACCCAGAAAGAAACTTATTTTAGATAAAAAGTAGTTGCTTTCAATTTCATTTCAAAAGTACTGTTCATTTTAATGTCATTATTTTATGCTGTTGCTATGAATGAAGAATTATGTGCATAAGTGACCAGTATTAGCGAGTCGTTTTTACCTAGTGTGCGTCCCAGCACCGAATTCGTACATATACAAAAAAATTTGGCTGGTTACCCTATCTGCCTTCTTGAATTTTAAAATTGTGACAGCAGATTCAAAATCAGCTACCTCCTAAGACCTCCTAAAATGTTTAAAACTCGTAAAGAAGATATTATTACGTGGCAAGCCTATGGTAAAAACTTACACAATTTTGAAATTCCGACAACGTATTTGGATTCAGTGGCCCATTTTTACCTAGTGTTTGGTCCAGTATTGAATATCCGTCATCTTGATTTTTAAAAATTTGACATAAATCAATATAATCGAAAAAATATCGATCAATGATGGATTCTTATTTCTCATCAAAAAAATATCAATAGGCAATAACTTTTATTTCTGGTCGCAAAATAACACTGATCGAAAAAATAACGATCAAAAAATAACTTTTATTTCTGATCGAAACAATATTGATCAAAAAAAAAGTGGTATAAAATGATTGATTGATAGCGATAATCGTTAATTGCCGTCCCTGTTTATTTTACAAAGAAAATTCTTTGAATAAACAATTCCAGATAAATAAAAACGCCATATGTTTCGTGATATAGTATAAAGACATATATATTTTCTTAAATGTATTTAAATCTAATAAAAGTGTTAGAATTGTTAAGTGTGTGGACTTGCATTGGACGTGTGTCGAATGACTTAATTGGTAATAATTCATATAAGTCCTTGCTAGCACCAACTAAATATGAGCAATAATGGTCATTGAATTCCACTAGCTCTACACATTTTGATAAAATCATTATTTCGTTATTGTCAAGTATAGCTAAACATATTTTGTATAATTTTGTTAGTGGTTTTGAAATTCCAAGATAATATCCTTCTTTGTAAATAGTGCCTTTATAATTCAACTCTTTACTAACAAACACATTTTCCAAATTTAAATTTACGTCATTTACTAATAAAGCGTTACAGTATTCCGTTTCATTCAAATTACAATAATAAAAGTTGCTTACGTCTATTTCTTCTTTTAATCCATTTGAATATTTACTTAAAAAATATGAAAACCTATAACCACTTTTCACAGCAATACTTTTAGAGGGATTAACTCGTGATGTTTTTGAATTACAGTAAATTTTTGATTCTTTATGTTTTGCCTCATACCGCATACACCACATTTGTTTTAATGGGCCACACATTCTTATGGCCCTCGGATAATGCACCATAAAATGGTGTTTAGGTTTGAGATTTCCGTAAAGCTGAACATATAAGGCATGGTGTTTTTGGATTAAGTTTTCTAATGAAAGTATTTCATTTTCAGTGATTTCATTTTTGAGTAAAATATCTATTATCTGTATTAAATAAATCAAGAGATTCCAACTTTCGTTGCCAATTGAAATCAAATCACCGATCATTAAAGGCAAGAAATGTATAAAGCAAAGCATTTCACTTGCTGTCATTTTGAAAGTGCATTTTTGCAAGTTTTTTTTTGTAATATTTATTAATTTATTTTTTTGTAATATTTAGTTATACCTTCGCTGGGGCATTGAAATGCTTTCTGAAATTCAGCTATGCTTGCTTTATTCTTCAAGTGCACAGCATAAAATGGCTTTATTTTTTCTTTAAAAACATTCCACTTCTCTTCTATAAGGTCACACTTAAGAGGAAATCTTATGTTGAAGTCAATATTTATCTAGAATCAAAACAATTAAAATTCAAGGCGTGACAGCTACAAAATTTATATTATATGCATACCAACTGCGGTGCTCGCGAATCTTTCAGCAGACGCCACTCCCTATATATTGACTGCGGATCTAACGTCTTAATTTCGTCCTGGCGTAACAAGTAGGTGCGCTCCCATCGATCTTTCACAACTTCCCAATCGTTGATGTCCTTCTGCAATTCCTCTTTAAATTTGATTTGAATAGTTTTGTTGTATTCTACAGTTGTGATGACTGCGGCGTCGGGGGTGTTCGGTCTTTTTCTCTTATGTTGCAGGTTAGTGTATTTGTTGAACAATTTCCCTGCAGCTCTCTGATTTAAAGTTCTAGGAATGTAGTAATAGTCCTATGAATGAAATTAAACAATTAGCAAGGTAAATACAGATTTCTTAAATTGGTACACGGAGAAAAAAGGTAATTTTTTGAAATTGAATGGTTGCTTAAGGGACTCTATTAAATTAGACTGTATGTGTTAATTTTCAGGTTGTACTTTTTCATATAAAATTTTTGAATTTTTTAGATCTATATCTATATATGTGGGACATTCATTTGCAAAACATAAGCTGTCAAAATACATAGCAAAAAGAGAGCGTGCAAAAGCCGCCATTGCGTTTTTGGTGTATTTGACAGTAGACGGTTTGCTTGAAATGAGGAAATCAACACAAATGGCTTCTACCTGGTATAATTATATCATTTGTGGGACCTAGTGTGTGAGTCCAAACCTGTTTTTTGGCACACTATGTCCCTTTTCTCGAAGAAAGTCACATATATATTATATATCTATATATGGGGCGTTATTTTAGAAGTGATCCACCTAAAATTGTACAGTATTCCGATTTTGATGAATTTTTTTATTATTTTTTTTATTATATTGTCAATTTTTACGTTTTCATTGTAATTTTTTTCCAAATTGTCATATATTTGTTTTGATATTTTTCTTGGTATTTTTGAACTTTGAACGAAAAAAAATAGAAAGTGTTTGCCTTCGCCCAAGGAACAACATAGAGTGTTGGAAAATTACCCACTAGGTGGCGCTGGGGCAGCTTTTCTCGAAAATTTTTTTTTTGTGAACCAATTTGGCTCAAATTCACACGATATAATGTTTAAATAAACAGAAAAGTTTTGGCAAAATTTGGACAATTTGGCAAAAAGAAAAAAAAATAAAGCGCAAAAAACCTCTAAATGCCAAGGAGTAGCAAAGCACGCCGGGAAAGGTAGTATATATTTCAAAAACAATATGTTGTTATTTTGACGAAATTTGTTTCAAGCTATTTTTTTGATTACAAGTGGTGTTTAAAAAATAGCTTTAAACAAATTTCGTCAAAATAACAACATATTGTATTCAAAATATATGTCAATATTTAAAAAATTTAAAAATTTTTTATGAAAAAGTACATCTTGAAAATGAACACATTGTGTTCAATTTTCAAAAATGTCGATTTCTGTCAGTGTAAATACTTACCAAAACAAGTTTTTCGTTGGGGAATATGTCACCAATTTTGTGAGTTATCTTCTGGAAGTCGCTTGTAGATAACTTTATGTCGTTGTCGAAAGTATATTCAAGTATAACGTCCACTATGTGCTTACGCTTCTCCTCATTCAGTTTTTGGTACGTATTGTAGTATTCAACTACACATCTTCCCTTTCTATTTTTCTGAAGAATGTCTTCAATGCAGTTACAATTGAAATTTTCCTTTAACGGAAGGTCTGTGCGTATTATTTTCTAAAGTTAACATTAAAACAAGAAAGAATTCAGTTCAACAGTTACACTAAAAGCTTCTTCAAATATGCCTAAGTTGCATTTTAATTTTTGGAAAATTTTAAATTTGTTACCTGTTCTTTTTGCCACAAAAAAAGCTTCTCCCGGAACTCCGCTCTTTTCCCAATGTTTGACACTAAATCGGCAATATCTCGTTCATTCAAAAATATAATGTTGTTGTATGTGATGCCATTTGCTGAAATTTTAAAACCATAAAAAGTTAAGATTTATACGAAAAATTACTCTTCCCAAAGGTCAGTTATGTAATGTGTGCAAAATTAACCACAAAATAGTTAAAATGGCAGGACTGCTGAGCACCTTCTATGTATATTTGTGCAATTGTAATAAATTATTGCAGTAGCAGTTTTGCAAATAAAAATCAGAATAGAAGTGCAGATTGCGCTACGCAGTCTAACGGGATAACTTGCCATGCCGCATACCACATGGCAGACACGGACAAACAACTTTCGCAATTTTTTTTTCTCTCGCTCATTGTCGCCATACACTCGCCATACACTACACAGACTTGATTTACGTAGACTCGATTAAAAGCTTACTTTTGTAATTTTTTAACACACGTCTTCATTTAATAAAACTTTCGCGATTATGACAAGTCGGTGTGAATTTCACCACACACTATACAGACAGTCTGCGCAGACACAACCGGAAATCAAAATATTTTATTTCATCATTTATTTCACATTTTAGGCAGTTAATTTCCTTTGAAATGGTGTTTCTGAGAAAAAATCGACCAACAACTTAAAACTATGACCAATTTCGTATGGAATTTCAGCACTTTTTTCAAACTTTCGTGAATTTTATTTCGAAACCCATAAGAGTGCGAAATTTTTTTTCCAGATTTGTTTTTAGGGGGTCGAAGCCCATATTTCTAAAAAAAAAAAAAATATTGGAGCATCGCCCGAAAACTGCAGTTGTTCCAAGATCTCCCCCATGCGCACACCTTGTTTCTTTCACCATGGCTTGAACATATTGACGACGACAGCAACTTGCCGTAATCTGCTTTATTGTTTTTACATGTATTTGTAATGGACAGAATTTGGCCTAATGCCGCAGCGTTTTGTCGTCGAAGTAGAACTATTCCTAATTTGACAGCTTGTCGTTGCTGTCGTCAAGCGTCAAGCAATGTGTTCAAGCTATTACGTGTGAAAACAACAAATTTTGTCCGTGTCTGCCATGTCGCATACGGCCATGCATGTTGCGTTTGTTGGCATGAGGTATAGAGAAAAGCATGCGTGGTGGACAAAAAGACACTGTCGGTACCATGGTAGAAGAAACAAGGTAGTGGTGATAACCTTTTTCTCAAGAACGGCGAACATATGTCTTTGCCATACTACTTTACTTTTTTTACTTTTTTCGTTCTCTATTTTATACTAGTTTTGACACTTATGTTCGCCAAAAAGAATTGTCACCACTACCATGATAGAAGAAACAAGTTAGTGGTGACCATGGCATAATCAGAAGGTAGGGCCGATTCGGAGAAGAATGAAGTGGCAATGAGAAATTAGGGAGATATGTGTCAAATCAATCTAGTTTCTTTATGTTCATGTTTCGCAGTTAATTTCAGCTTCTCAGAAAACATAATTTTTTTTAACTTCGACGGCATTTTATAGTGTTTATTACACTGTTTTTATAATATTTTCACTCAAATTAGCACAAATTTAACACACGCGACCGCACTGTTTACAATTTTAACACATTCTATTTGTATTTATTTTAACATTTCTACGAAATTCGTCGTTTTGACAACAGACCCCATACTGCTTTATGCTATCTTCTATGACGTGTGAGAACACTACACAAACCGGCCCTACCTTCTGATTATGTCATGGTGGTGACAACAACCTTTTTTCTCATGAACGGCGAACATAAGTATCATTTCCCGTACTACTTTACTTTTTATTTTTTTCGTTGTCTATTTTAGACTACTTTTGGCACTTATGTTCGCCAAAAAAACTGTCACCACTACCTTGTTTTTTGTATCATGACCACTACCTTGCTTTTTGTATCATGTATCAGTTAAAAGTTTTCACATTTTGCTTTGCATGCTTTTGTAGTTTTGTAATAACGGATTTGTGCAAGATTGTTGTATGTATGTATGTAGTTATTTGTTGCTTTTTTTATGCAACATAAAACAGTTATAAATTTAATAAACATCCAAAAATCTTCATGCGTGCTTAACATTTACAATGTAGGTAATAAGTGCAGATTTACAAACACCGACAATGCAGCGATTTTTCTCACCGATTTCCTGTGACCAACAAGCAGAAAATCGCTGAAGAAATTGCCGCGATATCGACGTTTGTAAATCAGCACTAAAAATGTCGCTGCCGACCATCACAGCGCGATATAGAATTTTTTAGATTACACGTACATACATACACACTTTTTTAATCCGGCTACACATTTTTTTTAATATAATTTTTGCACTTCAATTATCACTTTTGATTATATTTTACTGTTTCTTTTTTGTTATATAGTTTCCTCTACTTACTTTGTAAATCTTCAAATATTCCCGGCACTCCGAACTGCAAAAGCAGGTTTTTTAACCGATTTTCTTCCTCCATATCGGAAGGCTTTTTTTGCGCACGCACTACACCACAGAATAAAACAGACTAATTAATCTCTCAATTGAACATCTCAATAGCGACAGGTAGGGTTGCCAGGTGAGGTCAATTTTGGAGAAAGGTTTGGTCTTAGTAAAAGGATTATTTACATTTATTTGATTTTTTCTTATGCACACTTCAAACCGTTCAGGAGTTAAGACAGCAGGTCGTGCAGATTTGAAACAACGAATTTTTGTATAGGAGACTACTGACTTGTGGTCAGAAACTACAAAAAAAAATTTTTTTAAAACTTTTTTTTCAACATTTCACTATGAAATTTTGTATAAAAATTTATTTGTTTTTTAAAAATTCAAAAAATTTCGGCCGCTCAAGGGCAAACAATTTTTTTTGGCAATGGCAAGCCTGTTTTGACTGCTATAAAAAAAATGAGAAAATCATGTAATCGGAACCGATAGCAATCGAATGTTATTGCATACATTCGTGCATCATCGGCAGCAACGACTTCGATTTGTAGAATCAAAAATTAAATTAAAAGAACATTACTTTTAATTTTCTTTTCTAGCATAGACGATTCCTTTCAAATTGCTGTGAAAAGAAATTGCATTAATTGTAAAAGTAAATGCAGTAATTTTTTTTCTCGGTGTAGGTAAATAACGATATTATTGCTGAAATCAGTGATTTTTTTCCGTCTAGCATGCATGAGGCAACATTTGTCCACTGTTGTGTTAAAATTTGAGTAAAAAACCTTTGCAATTAAGATTTATTATACGTGCACATTTAAAAATTTTTTTTTGTTTATTTAGTGTGTTCTTTATAGTTTCTAGAATATACATACATGTTTTTAAATCCACATTAAGAACTAAATATAAGTTAAAACGGTTTTCGTTAGCCTATGTTTAAACAACCTTAAAAAAAAACGTTAAACGTGTTTTCTTCGAAACTAGTTTTTTTAAAGCAGTTCAATAGAAAACTCGAAATCTATTGCTTCAATTTCAATGAATCTTATTGCATTTGGTCGTAATCTTTTCCTTTAAGCATCCCTTCTAAATAAAGTAGCTTTTTCTTTTTTTTTTTATACAAAAAAGCGCGCAAAAATCTATATTTTTTTAACTTTTAACTACAACTTTAATCATAATTAAAAAAAGACCCGGGGTC
Source organism: Dichetophora obliterata (assembly GCA_963920525.1). Lineage (NCBI taxonomy): Eukaryota > Metazoa > Arthropoda > Insecta > Diptera > Sciomyzidae > Dichetophora > Dichetophora obliterata. Next base: position 56,434,673 of record OY986437.1, read on the forward strand.
GTGCGAAGACGGGGTTGCCGAAGTAATGATCTATACTTTGAAATGACATTTGATTTCTTTGTTACATATACATTGGAAAGGCCATATCCATTGAACCGTTTTGGATGTCTTTTTTTAATGTCATTATCAGCGCACTCTATAAAAAAGTCAGAATATTGTTTAAAAAAAAAAATTTATTTTTAAGATATTTTTTTTTGTACAAATCTGTATAAATTTAAAAAAAAACTAATAACTTTTTGCATCTAAAAAAACGGTTGAAAAAAGCTAACCTTTTTCTTGTATGTTATCTTAAATCTATGTATATTAGGGCAGGTCGATTAAAAAATCGCCCATTTCTCAGTGAAAATTGTATTCTAAAGATCAAAATAAGAAACTTTTTCTTAGGAACTATACCTCTAAAACGAATTCTAATGTCCCAACTTTTAACTTTTGTCCCGTAGGGTCAAATTTTGAAAAATCCTTCTTTGAACCATTTAGAGTGCCTCAATCGAGTCCAAATGTATGACCGACCCCCACTAACTTTGGAGGACCGATCCACCCATGCCAGTGGTGACCCCATTTCGCTGATTTTTTCATGTAAAGTGCCAAAAAATGGTGATTTTTCAAATGTTTGTATGGGGAATCCCCAAGGGGGTTCCAGGGGGTGTGCCACTCGCATGGGTGGATCGGTGGATCTCCAAATTCAGTGGGGGTCGGTCATATATTTGGACTCGATTGGGGCACTCTAAAAGGGTCAAAGAGGGATTTTTCAAAATTTGACCCTACGGGACATAAGTCAAAAGTTGGGTCTTACGTAAAATATCAGCGAAATGGGGTCTCATTAGAAAGTTGGTCGCAAAAGTTGGGACATTAGAATTCGTTTTAGAAGAATAGTTCCTCGGGCAAAGTTTCTTATTTTAATCCCTAGAATACGATGTTCACTGAGCAATGGGCGATTTTTTTGCCTCCCCACAAATCGACCCGGCCTAATATATATATATTCTTATACTATTGAACGTGAAATCTTGTGCTATTAAACGAGCAATAGTTTGTTTGTTTGTACATGAGTTCTCGATAACGGCCCGAGCGATTTCAATGAAATTTTTTGTATAGGGGCTTACCGGGGCCAAAAATCGATCCAATTCATTTCTGTCTCATGAGTCTGAGTCATGGGAAAAGTCTCATTTCTGAGAAAATTCGTTTAGCAGCCCAAATTAATTTATTCGGTAAATAGTTTCTATTCAAGTCTGTTATTTCATATTAATGCTGTAGGGTCGTAGCCAAGGGGGTTTTTGGGGTGCATTTAAATATTTATTTCATTGCATCATTTTAATATGTTCTACAAAAACTTAAATTATATATTGTACTTGCGTTTACATGTTAAAGTCTTTGCTGTGAGTTGAACCGTGTGAACAACAACAGTGAAAACCAATGTATAGTGATTTATCGGATCAAACGTACATTCAAAATTACCATCACTATTGTTTCCACTAACCTTGACTTCGGCAGTGTTAGATTATGGTAGTGATGATAATAGTGAAGCCAACAAGAATAAACATGTATACGGAAAAAACCTTTCCTGTTCGAACCGCCTGGAAAGATTTTAAAGCATATTTCAGCCAACAACTGATCTTAATTTTCCCTCGAGCGGTTCTCGAAAATTTATATATCAGCATCCATAGTTTTGTCGCTGGAGTTGGTTGGCTTACTTTAGATATGCAAATGGAGCTTATTGAAAGTTCTGCGCTTTCTTTAGATCTGCTTATGGCGGCATTGAATCACAGCATCTTCGTAATTTATGGCACAAAACAAGTTTTTATTAAATAAATTTTTCTGTCCCTTTCATTGTGACTCTTTTATAGTCAAGAGCCTGCATACAAATAACCTTCGATATGAGTCTAAGCCTGGTTTAATTTATGAGGAATGTTTTAAGTTACTTTTTTGTTATTCCGACCGTTTAATGGAATTATTAAGGTAATTTTGTGAATTTTTAGGTTTTAAGATTTATGAAGTTTATGTAAAAGTTTTTCTGTCTCTAAAATGTTATTAATTTGAAATAAATGAGATATTGATTTTATCCCTAAAATTTCTTACAACATGTACATTAATTGGCATACACAGTGATCGCGCAGTAACAGAGCAGGACGTGTTGGTATAATTTGAAGACTTCCCACCGAACCATATGCGAATGTTTTGCTTAAAGTGATAGTCTTGAGTACGTTTTCGAAAATAAATTTTTTTTTGTGTGAATTTTTTTTTATTTTTTTTTATTTGTATTACTAATGTTCTTTTTAGAGAAGATTAAATTCGTGAAAATTTGTTCTAGAAAAAAATGCTAATTATTTAAAATTGCATTTCTATAGTATGGTTTTTAACTTATTTTCGAAAAAAGGTTCGTTTTTGAGAGGCAATTCAATCCGGCGAATGAGTTAAAAATTGTTAATTTATGAATGCCGAAAAATAACTTTTCAATACTTTTTTTCAACTTGTTAACGAACAAAAAAATAGACAATTGATGATTCTTTTATTAACTCACTTTTGAAGAAAAAAATGTTTGCTTTTGAGAGTACTCAAGTTTAAACTAAGATTAAACGCCTAGTATTGGTGGGTTAAACTTTAGTTAACTTGCCATATTGTTGTCGGCCTTTGTAGTCAGCCTAGTGGAGAGTGCGCTAGACTATCAACCTAGAGGTCTCTGGTTCGAATTCGGGCTCGGGCATGGTTCTTTTAATTTCTTTGTCCTTTCCTACATTGAAGAATTATGGAAAACTAAAAATCCACAAATAAATTGTGAAAAATGTGGAATTAAAAGGGCAGAAACTCAACTATTGGGGGTTGGAATTAATTTTAAAGGTTTTTTTTCGGTTTTTGAGCATTTATTTAGAAACAACGGTACAATGTATATTATTCAAAGTATTGTCCATCGTTAGCTACAACATTTTCCCATCTTTCTGGCAGCATATGGATTCCGCGCCGGAAGAACGATTCGTCTTTTGAGGCAATCCACGAATCGACCCATTTTTTGGTATCCTCGTAAGAAGTGAAGCGCTGCTCAGCCAAGCCATGCGTCATCGATCTGAATAGGTGGTAGTCGGAAGGGGCTATGTCTGGGCTATAAGGCGGGTGGGGTAGCACATCCCAATTCAGCGCCTCCAACGTTTCCTTGACGGTTCTTGCAACATGTGGCCGTGCGTTGTCATGTTGAAAAACCACTTTGTCGTGTCTTTTGGCATATTCCGGCCGTTTAACCTTTAATGCTCGGCTCAATTGCATCAATTGTTGTTGGTAGCGTTCCCCAGTGATGGTTTAGTTAGGTTTTAGCAGCTCATAGTACACGACACCCTTCTGATCCCACCAAATACACAGCATAAGCTTGGCGCCATGAATATTCGGCTTGGCCCTCGATGTTGATGCATGGCCGGGTGGTCCCCACGATTTTTTTCGCTTAGGATTATCGTAATGGATCCACTTTTCATCGCCAGTGACAATACGATGCAAAAGACTCTTCCTTTTATGCCGTTGAAGCAGTTGTTCGCACATGCAAAATCGCCGTTCAACGTCTCTCGGCTTCAACTGGTACGGCACCCAATTTCCTTGCTTTTGAATCATTCCCATGGCCTTCAAGCGTTTGCCGACCGTTGATAAGTCGACTCCCAATGATTCTGACAATTCTTGAAGAGTTTGACACGGGTCTTCATCGAGCAAAGCCTCCAATTCCTCATCTTCAAACTTTTTCGGCTGGCCCGGACGCTCTTTGTCTTCCGTATCAAAATCACCACTTTTAAACCGACGGAACCAGTACTCACAAGTAGAAATCGATGGAGCATAGTCCCCGTAAGCCTCAGTAAGCGTGCGTTGTGCTTCAACCGCTTTTTTCTTCAAATGGAAGCACAAAAGTAAACCTTCCCGCAAATTGCGTTTTGTTGGAACGAAAGTCGACATGTTCACAGAGAAAAAAATATATGTTGTTTACACTTCAGTGGAATGACACATACTGAAAAATGAAGCTTAGACAATGTGCTTTGAAATGAATATAGTCACAGGTGTGCCCGATGCGATCTATTGATAGTTACGCCATCTCTTAGAAAACCTTTAAAACTAATTCCAACCCCCAATAAGTGCTGAAAATGCTTGCGAGGCTAAGGCATAATACTAGCCTCGGTTAAAAGCAATTCAAATTGTCTTTCAAATTTGTTTCGCCTAATCAATAATTAACGTATGGTTCCAATCAATTCCTCTAAATAATCTATCCCTTTCCTTTCAGGTCAAAGACCAAACCTTGTTTGTATAAGGCGCATACTTTGGTTTGGTTCTTTGATTTTTTTTTTTAAAAAAAAGGGGAAAAAGATTTTCAACGAATATATAGATTTAAAAAAATATATGCACGCAATATAATTTTTCCGCCCTGATTTATGTTGGGATAAAAGAGGTGGTCCGATTCCAGTGGAGCTCCAAGTAATGTCGGCTATTAGGTATTGGGGCAGAAATTAGGAAATTTCTCTAAACAATTTTTTTGTTCGGAATGCCTAATTGTATTTATCCATAAGATTCAATACAACGCAGCTGATATTCACATATACAGCCAATCTAACCTTTGCATAATTTCTCAACGGGATGCAAAAGCATTCACTTGGAAAAGGCGGCTATATGTGAAAATGCCAACATCAGTGTCTGAGAAAATTAATATTATTGATGGGTTTTAAAGCGATCTCTGGATTTCCACAAGAAATCAGAGTAATTGATTGTTCCCACATTAAAATTTTCGAAGTCGGTGGGCTCACGAGACAGTACTACATAAACAGAAAAGGATTCTGTCTTATTACGTTATCGGTAGATTTGCAATTTTGAGATCGTTTTATTTTCTTTGTCCATATTTGAAGCTTATTCAGAATGCCATTCTGGACAAAATCCAAATGGAGAGCAAAGAGGCAATCAAACCAAAATTTGAAGGCTGCTCCTACAGGCCGGGCTGGGTGATGTTCACCTGCAAGGGAATATCAACCGCTGAGTGGCTTACGGCAGCAGTGCCAACCCTAAAGCCCTAAAAAGACGCTAAAATGAGAGTGGTTAAAGAGGAAGACGTGCCCAAGCCACACATCTACAAGATGGACTTGCCAACGCCCGCAACCACACCCACCAGAGATATCCTCAGGTTGATCGAGGGTCGGATCAAAGGCCTTAAAGAGGATGATTAGAGGGTGAACTCGCCGTTGCCATTGACCCGTTTTCAGTTTTGAGGCTCAAAGAGCCAGAAAATAGGGCTTTCAACTGATTCAACTGGGTGCAGTTTAAATCAAAGTCCAAAAACCAAAATGAGGCGAACGTGGCGGAGGTAAAGATAACGACAAACGAACTTACAGAAGAACTATCGAGCTCCAAGAGTGCCCAAGCACAGGAGAAAAATGACGAGCAACCGTGCTCTTCCAAAGATGCAAAACACGCGTTTTTGGGAAAACCACTGCCAGGTCATCCTGACCGCAAAGTCAGCAGGGCAGTCATAATAAGCCTTCCAACCGAACAGATGCTCCTCGAAGGATCGATCGCAGAAGTAAGAAGGTAGTTCCACCAAGAGCCCCGCTCATACGAACAGGAGCGAGTAGGTGGCTAGAAGAGCCCCGAAGGAAGGCAGAGGGAGACCTCCAACACGCAAAATCTGTATCCTATGTGCTTTGCAGAAAATTCAATACAGACCGCATGGACATTGCTTTTATCCAGGAACCTTGGGTAAGCTCTGGAGTCGTTAAAGGGCTCCAGAATCCAGAAGGTAGGTTGGTTTATAGCACTGGGAACTGTCGCCCTAGAGCAGCATTAATGGTCAATAACAGTCTTACATATGTAGCTCTTCCAGAAATCATTTCCGGCGACATAGTGTTTACTCGAGCAACTGTGCCCTCCATTAAAGGAAGCCACAAGGTAATGCTAGCCTCGGCTTATTTGCCTAGTGATGTGACGAAAGCATCAACTCAAATAGTGATAGCCCTTGTGGAGTACTGCAGGAGGCAAAACCTTCCTTGTATCATCGGTTGCGAAGCAAATGAACACCATAACTAGGTTTGTTATGGGGACACCCATGGAAAAATGCCATTTTTTTAGAAACAGTCTACCAGCAGTGACCAGCAGTGACCCATCTACAGAAGGCACTATTAAAACCTGATGGAAGCTTCACTGTCAACTCGGATGAAGCAAATCGTCTCTTACTAGAGACGTATTTTCCGGGATGTCTATTTAAAGATAAAAACATCCCATGGGACACTGGCACATACCACTCAGTGATAGGAGATCAAAAAGGACTTCCAGTCAAACTTTTTTTACGTTGTGCCATTGTTTTGTACGTTGTGCAAAGTGTACGTTGTGTCTTATCCAAATTTAGACCATATAAATCCCCGGGACTTGATGAAATCTACCCGTGCCTATTAAAGCAAGGCATTAACTCTATTGTCCCTCCACTTACACGGATTTTTAAATCCAATTTTTCATTAGCCCATATTCCTCGTTAATGGACAAAAATTTAGGTCGTTTGTATACCAAAAGTGGGTAAAAAGCCCGAACAATTGCCTACATTGTATAAGCCAATCAGAATTAGTTTCTTCTTTTTAAAGACAATGCAGAAAATACTGGAACTCAACATTAGGTAGACTGGCTTGAAGAGCAACTCTCTAAACAAGGTTCTTAGTTTGCCTACCAAGCTGGCACACTGCCTAACCGGCACAATCGAAAAGGCTTTTAAGGCAAAACAAACAGCGCTGTGTGCCTTCATTGATATTCAATAGGTACTTTGATTTCTTCTGTGAACCCTAGTCGTGAACAAACTTCTCGCAAGTCTCAACAACCAGGTTTCTGACACCAGAGGATATGCGGATGATCTGGTTATTCCAAATCTGTGCAGTCATGAACTGACAATATCTGATAGAATGCAGAGTGCCCTCTGTATAACTTTCAATTTGTGTACGGAAAAAGCATTAAGCACAAGTCCTGACAAAACAATTCTAGAAAGTAGCTTAAATCGAATAAGGCCTACCCTGGATGGAAAAGTCATCGACTTTTCAAATGAGGTTAAGTACTTCGGAGAGATTTTTGAAAAGTAGCTCCGTTTGAACACGAACTGAGATTCAATTACAGATGGCAAAATGTGGGCTTCAAACTGAAAAGGATTTGTTAGACGTTTGCAACCATTTTTAGATCAATGGTTACGTATGCGGTATTTGCATAATGGCCCAAGGTACAACAACGTACAGCAGCTAACTGACTGACAAAGCTGTGAAGAATGGCATGCATTAGCATGACTGGGGCATTGATAACGTGTCCATCTGAAGCTCTGTGTGCAACAGTTGGGCTACCCCCCTTAACGATAATTATCAAAAAACTAAACTAAAAAAGAAAAATAAAAAAAAGGCATTTCTAAGTGCACTAAGAATGGATGAAATAAGTGATTACAAGATAGGGAATTTTATGGGTCACAAGAAGACACTTGAAAACTTCGAAAATGACCCCTTTCTAAAAATTCCAGACAGGATGCTGCCAAAGGTAAACTTCTCGAAACGTTACAAGGTCGTTATACCAAATAGGCAACTGTAGAGGAGTAATAGCTTCGCATTTGATCCTGGATCACAGATATGGTATACTGATGGATCAAAACTTGAAAATGGAGCAACAGGAACGGGGAACTTTCCAATTTCCAAAAAAGATCTTCCAATGGGATACACACCAATCATATTCCAGGCGGAGGTATAAGACATTGGAGTATGTGTCAGGGAATGTCTCCGTAGGAAATCCAAGGGAGCACATATCTTCAAACTTTCAGAAAGTCAAGTAACCTCAAAGAACCTGTAAGCCTACGAGCTTGAATAAAGTTTCCAATTGCGTCGAACTATTGAATACGCTGGAACAAAACAATAAAATAGAATTGTGGTGGGTTCCAGGTCACAAAGGATTCGAAGGCATCGAAAGGATGAACTGCCTAGACAAAAAAGGAGTATCTCGAGCAAATGTTTTGTTTTATGCAGACGCATTTAACAAAAATTAATAAAAATTCCAAAATTGTAATAAATAAATAAAAATGATTATATAAAGTTAATTGATGTGAGCTTTAGTTTGCAGGTAAGTTATAAGTTATATTCTCATACATGTTATAATAACATAATCTATATAAGTTACTAAAATACGTTAAATATTTTTTTATTTTATATATCATGTGTAACAAAATAAAAAGTTTTTTTTAAAAATTGGACTTACACCTAGTAACATCATTAGTATAAGTAACTGTATTTGAGGGCCAAAAAAAATTATTTTTAAGGAATTTTATTATATACTATATTTTTTAATGTCAGCTTAATTTACACAAAGTAAATATTGTTTCAATTGATAAGAATAGACCTTTCAACGATGTAACGTTTTATTGTATTTTGAATGAAATGTCACAGTTTCAAATCAGACAATTTTAAGTTCTTTAAATTTTTTATTTTTTTCACTTTGACATAAATTTGAAAACAAATCCTGTAATAAATTAACTTTTTATTTCATAATATTTTTATATAAAAGCTTGGTTATTTATAAATCCCAGATTTTAGAATTGTAAAATTAGAAGTTATCACTTCTGTCATTTGGTCATAGGAACACAGTTTTTTCTGTAGAATTGATTGACAACTACATTAACTGATCAGCTGTCTTCTTTAATTTCTGCAGTGATTTTAGGAACATTATCTGATTTTGTGTAAATTTTAAGGAAATATTCATCGTCATTACCATATCTTTTCACCTTCTCAACAACTATCAACCGTCCTTCGAAACAAGTCAATGCTTTCGCATTTTTCGCATAAATCTCTAGAGTGTAGTATTAGTATATAAATTTACACAGACACTGTCTTTTGTCATAGTGTTTCGCTTAAGTTTTGGCTTTTTTGACAATCTATTTATTAAATTTCTATAAAATTCGCAATATTCTCACACATAATATGTAAATGGTAGTCTCTGGCTCATACATATGTATGTGTTCGCACACTTTTTGAATTTCTAATGCAAAGACTTCAAAATTTTAAGTATAACAATAGAGCAGTATAGTTTAACTGAACTGAATTAATTTATAATTATGCTTTTTTGATAATCATTGCAACATATTCAAGAACGAATGGTTATCTGGTGGTGCTATAAAATTTGAATTCATTAATTCATTTTTTAACTGGATGCCTTTCAAAACTATGCCAACCTGTGGCTCTGCACATTGGCAAAAACAAACTTTCCTACCCGAGATAATTAAAACACTTGAAATCACATTAAAAATATAACGGAGAAAGTATAGAGAATTTTATTGCAAACAAAAGCTGTAAGAAGAAGATAATGCGAAAAAATACCACTTTAACCCATATTAGAATTACAAGTTAAGCTAGTGGCAGTAGTGAAAATTTAAACATATAAATAAATCCATCTGAAGTAGCGGGCTTACTTAGTTTCTCGATCTGGTTGAGTTAAGTTATCAACAAATTTTAATCGAAGTGATATAAACAAATAAAATTAGTATTCATTAGCTAAGATGCTTTTGAAGTTATTTTCACTAGCATTTTTTGCTACACTTTTATGTGCTTCTGCTGACGTAAGAGAAGTACGCTCACTATTTTCAAAAACAGAGGAGGTGGGAAAAAAAATTCCAAGCTCGTTTGCAATAGACTTCAGCTCGATACACGATAAATTTAAATCTAAGACAACAACAACAGAAAAACCACATTACCACAAACCTAAACCCCAAAAACCACATCGTCCTTATCGACCAAACAAGAAGCCACATTACGAAGAAAATGATTGGGAGAAACCTGAATGGGATCATAACCCACCTCACTACTGGCCGCCAGCAATGAAACCACAACAATGGTATCCTTACCCGAAACCCGAATGGAATCATCACCATGATCATCATCATGATCATCACCATGATTGGGACTCAACAAGGCCACCTACTCATAGGCCACCTACTTATAGGCCACCTACTTATAGACCACCAACATATGCACCGACACCACCAAGACCAATTTGGCCCACAAAAGAACCACATCACCACAATCCACATTATGATGAAGATGATGATGAGGATGATGATGATGATTATCATCTTCATCATCATCATCACCACAGTCCACATTATGATGCTAATGATGACTATCACCATCATCATCACTATCCACAGCATCATCCGCATTACTATCCTCACCAGACATATCCACATCATTATCCTCCAAGTCATCCTTCAATACAAATAAATATAAAAAAAGACGATAACGATTATGACGAAGATGAACACGATGAAAAAGACTACTCAGAAGACGATTATGAAGCGCATGATGACGATGATTCAAACGATCTCGCGAAAAAAACTGAAGATTCGCAAGAAGCATAAGAGAGCAAAAGAATAAAATCATTCTTATAAAATATTAAGTTATTACATGTCAATCAATAAAATTATGTTTGCATCATCTATATATATAAAATGGAATGTGTGTTTGTTTATTTGTTTGTTTGTACCTTATAGTAGACCAAACCTCTGGACCGATCTTCCTGAAATTTACACAACATTTAATTGGGACTCTGGCATGATTAATAGGGTAATTTTTTCAACCACGCCCACTTTTACACCCACTTTTTTAAAATTATGTAATTGCTCCCATATAGTTTTTAACAGATTTACTTCAAATTGTATACACATTATACTCCAGGCGAGGTATAAATAAACATTTCTTACGCCACGCCCCCTTTCACGCCCCTTTTCACGCCAAATTTCAGTTTGAAACTTTTTGTTCTCTGTACAAATTTGTTCCTTCCAACAGATTATTTTTTATTTGGTAGTATATTGCTCTTAATATTGTTAACGTCGCCATATTACTATGAACCACGCCCACTTCATCGCCCCCTTTTTTTAATTCAGATACTTACTTATACCACTAACAATGTTTGCTATACAAAATACTTTTTTGTAATATGTATTTACCTAAAGTTTTATATACTTTTTATCTACAGGTATGGTAGCCATAGATTTTTTTATTACCAAATCCCCCTTTTTCGCCCCATTTTACTTTAAATATAATTAATCTGCTTTCAATCTATATATATAAAAATGAATGTCTGTCTGTCTGTTTGTTTGTTTGTTTGTGCTTTATAGGATGCCAAACCCTTGGACCGACTTCCTGAAACTTTCACAGCATTTTACTATGACTCTGGAAAGAATAATAGGCTATATGAAGTTTTTTTGGACAAAGGGGCGTGGCACTGCCCATATAACCCAAAAATTTAAATCGCCATATTTTGGCATTTTTTGACCTACGTTGATGCTATTTGGTACATATGGTGTTGGCATAATTAGGAATACGTACCAGGAGAAAAGTGGGTGGGACCACGCCTCTTTTTAGGAAAATTAAAAATCGCAATATAGTACTGGACTCGCTTAACTACTGGACCGATCGTCATTAAATTTTCACAATAGGATATTCTTACGAAATAATAAATTCTTGACTACATAAAGTTGTGAGTGGACGAAGGGGCGTGGCCTCGCCCATATAACCCAAAATTTAAAATCGTCATATCTTGGGCATTTTTTGACCAACGGCGGCAGTATTTGCTATATATGGTATTGGCATGAATAGAAATACGTACCAAAAGAAAAGTGGGCGGAGCACGCCCCTTTGTTTGCAATATATTGGAGGCTGGACCTAATAACCGATCTTAAATTTTCACAGCGTTCAGCTTTGACTCAGGAATACTTATTACATGATAATATTTTTCGACCATGCACACTTCTGCACCTACTTTTTTACTACGTTTATTAACGGCTTTACCAAAAAATTTAAAATGCATACTAAATAAAATAGTGGAGTAGCCCCATTCTCCTTCTTCCACCACTGTTTTCAAAACAGCTGATTTTATAATACGTGTTAATTAAAATAGAGAGTTGGGTAACCCCATTCTCATTCTCCCACAACTGACTGCGAAACAGCTGATTGTGTAATTGCTGCTTTTTGATTGGTATAAAAATAAAAAGGGGGAGCATGAAGCAAATTACATGCGATTCAGTGCTGAATTCTAATTTTTTTACAACAAAAAAAGAGGCGAAGCATTGCAATATTTAAATTAAATAAATAAATTTTTGTAAATATATAAATACTTTTAATTTTATTTTATACGAGGGTGGTAGCGAAGCACACCGGGTTCAGCTAGTGTTATATACACATAACTTAATGAAAATTATTATAGAACAAGCCCAAAAAATTTTTTGTTTTGATTATTTTATATTTTATTCATAAAAATTGATATATCATATTTGTTATTTCGTATTTCATATTTGATATTGAGTATTGAATATCACATGACGGAACTAGAGAAGGTATATGCATTTCTGACTGCGTGCTCTTTCTCATATCCAAAATTGTCAAAGTCAGCTTTTTGCGAATGAGAACAAAATTAAATCAATGGCCGCATTCAGTGGAGTCAACAGTTGGTAACTAGCTGTTATGTTAAAATTCGCGTAAACACTGAAAGAACGCCGCAAATTTGAGTGAGAAACATTTGCAATTAAATTATTTACATAAATAAATAATTATAATAATGTAATTAAATAACTGCCAACATTTTAACGGTATCGCTACCATAACAGTTCACAACAGTTGACTTTGCTGAATGCGGCCAATTTTCGCTTTCCTATCGGTTTCAGATATTCTACAAGCTGTCAACTTCGGTTTGACAGTTTCGGCAGTTTGTCTCTCCAAAATGCTTCTACCCTCTCTAATTTTACTATGGAATATCACAATGATTTTTATTTTTTTATAGTTATAAAAAAATTACAACAATATTTGTTATTAACACATGTTTGTACAATCGACATATGCTTTAAATGTGTTGGCAACAAATACTAAGGCAATCTTACAAACTTAATAAATTTTGCAAACAAAGAAATACGTACAAAAAAGGAAATTGATTCATCATTTGCAAAAAACACTTAATAAAAAATGAATTTATCATTAATTTCAAATTTTTAAAAATCCCTCTTTGACCCATTTAGAGTGCCCCAATCAAGTGCAAATGTATGACCAACCCCCACTAACTTTGGAGGGCCGATCCACCCATGCCAGTGGTGACCCCATTTCGCTGATTTTTTCATGTTAAGTGCCAAAAATTGTGATTTTTTGAAATGTTTGTATGGTGAACCCCCAGGGGGTTCCAGGGGGTGTGTCACTGGCATGGGTGGATCAGCCCTCCAAAGTTAGTGGGGGTTGGTGATGCATTTGGACTCGATTGGGGCACTCTAAATGGGTCAAAGAGGGATTTTTCAAAATTTGACCCTACGGGACAAAAGTCAAAAGTTGGGGCATTAGAATTTGTTTTAGAGATATAGTTCCTCGGGCAAAGTTTCTTATTTTGATCCCTTAAATACGATTTTCACTGAGCAATGGGCAATTTTTTGCCTCTCCACTAATCGACCCGGCCTAATATATGCATATATGAATGTTAACATATGTTAGTAATAAAAGTCTTATGCCAGAGAAGCAATAACTTTACTCTACATTGGTTCCTGGTGTAAACTTTACAAACTTTTAACTTTTGTTGATTTTTATTTATTATAACATCATTAAATCAATGTAGGACCTTAACACAAGGTAAAAATCGTAAGTAAAACTTGCGTTTTCGCGATATTTTTTCACGGTATATGTCGCTGCAACCCTACCCAAAAACGTTGCCTAATAGTTTCCTGTGTGTAAAATTTACACATCACAATCTTGGTGCGCATGTCCCTTTGTTGTTTTGTATTTTAACAGTACATGTAATAATGTACTATGTTGTAAGCAGACGCATTATGTTTTTGTTTGGTGTTTGATTTTGAAATTTAAAAAAAACAATGGATTTTTCCTATTAACATGAGTATGGAAGTGATGTGAATTTCGATTACGATGCAGATAGTGATAATGAATTCGTAGCAGAGGACAGTGAACCTCATTGCAGAGATGAGTACGACAGCGAAGATTCCAACGCTGATTTTTTTTCCAACAAGAGACAAAACAATGCAGGGACCGAAAATAACGATTATTTTTAAAATTTTAGATCAAAAGATCATGTATAAAAAGTTGTTGTATAATTTTTTTAAATATAGCAATATGACGCCAGGGAGCTAGAGACTCCATTTTTTTGTAATTTTTTTTTCATGATTTTGAAGATAAAAATCACTTCAAACCAATTATTTTTTGGTAGACATTTTTTCGATCAGAAATAAAAGTTATTTCTTGGTCGTTGTTTTTTTCAGTCAGAAATAAAATTATTTCTTGGTCACTATTTTTTTCAATCAGACATAAAAGTTATTTCGTGGTCATTATTTTTTTCAATTAGAAATAAAAGTTATGTCTTGGTCATTATTTTTTCGATCAGAAACAACAGTTATTTTTTGACCGTTACTTTTTTCGATCAGAAATAACAGTTATTTTTTATCGATTTTTTTCATTTCGAAGCCAATTTTTCAAACACTTTAATGTGCAAAAGCAACGTTAACTGGTAGCTGTACTAAAGGCCAAAGTAACAATTATTTCCAGCATTTTGTAAAATTGCGGAAACATCCATTTCTGACAGCTTCATCTGTTGCTGCAAAGTAATTTAAGTGATTCAAGAGCTGTTCTGCAATCCTCATTTCTATTGTTAGTTTATTTAGTTTTCTTTTACTCAAGTTCGGTTACAAACTTTTCTAGTTATATATATTTCATTTGAATACAGGACCCTTATAGTAGTTTGAAAAGATTTAATAGTTAACTTTTTTATTTTTTATTGACTTATTTTTTCAAAATTTGCATTTATTTAAAAGTCCTTTCGAAATTGGAATTTGACTTGATTAAAAAGAAAGCATCTTGATAAACGAAGCTTACTTATTTCCATTCCATCTTAATAAAAGCATGTCTTAGTTATATCAAATACCTATGTCTTTAAATGCTTTTTTATCATTTTTACATACATATATATACCCTGCAGTGTAAGACTAGTCAGCATTAAAACATGAGTAGTATTTATACTAGTCAAAACAAACTAGTTTATATTTTGTCACGATTTACTAGTTGCAAAAGTAGTTTAAACCCAACTAGTTTTTGTCAAGTCACATTAAACCAGTTATAAAACTAGCCAAAATCAAACTATACTACATATTATCAAAATCAACCAGTTCCGAAACCAGTTGGAGCTGGGTACCCCATTGGAACAAACTAATAATAAACAAATTAAAACATATAAAAACTAATTTAAAAACATGTAGTTGATAAACTATCTTGAATTATATTAATGCGACATATACTCTCATTTTTAAATGTTTTTATTGCAACTTTGTAGTAGATTAGAACTTAGTATATATATACCATAAACATGGTATTTCATCAAATAGCTTTAACTTTAGCCTTTAGCTAATATTTTGTTGTAAAAATATATGTTCTTTGAACCTATGAACTATTGAAAAAATATGAACCTATGAACTAGTTTTAATTCGATAATTACTATATTGTTTAAAAACTAGTCACAACCCAACTAGAATTTTACTTTACATAAAAAATGAGTTGTTAACTAGTTAAAACCTTATCTATAGTAAGACAATTGTCTTTTCCAATGACATCACCACGTAAAAAATAACAGTCGGTTCTATGAGAATAGGACATAAATCGAACTAGTTGTTGGATATTTCCAACTAGTTGTTGACTGGTATAAATCTAGTTGATTACTCTGCAGGGTACATACATACATATATGTATATCAGCTGTTCAGAACACAAGTGGCGTAAGTCCTTTTTTAAGGAAATTGATTAAAGTACGTAGAAATGAAGAGGAAAATGTAACCATTTATAAGTACGAGTTAGAAACCCTTAGCTTACGTTATCTCTGAATAAAATGCAAAACTTTTTCAGATCTCAAGTGGCGTCAGTCCGTTTTTGGTAGTTTTAAGAAAATTGAACAATTAGAAAAATTCTTATGATAAATTCCAAGTATGAAGAACTCAATTTTGTTTCTAGGCTAGGTCAAGAGCATAAATGCAGCTATTCATATCGTAAAAAATAAACTAAATAATACCAAAAAATTATGCAGAATATTGCATATTAGTAAAAAAATTTGGACTTGCGCCACTGGTCCAATGAAATTATTTTAAATTTGTCGTTTCCGCTTTTAAGTAGTAATCTAATGGGAGATATTTCCTAAAAAATTTTTTGATGAAGAATGACCGTATTTTTACCTAGAAATTGGACAAAACCACCCCTTAGCGTATATCTTTATTATTAAGGAAGATATAAAATGAATGGACTAACGCCACTTTTCCTCTGAAAATTTGTTATAATTTGTCATTTTTGCTGTAAAAATATAATGGGAAATATTTTTATGAGGAATGGTAGCATTTTTACCTAAAAGTTGGACAAAACAATCTCATATGTTATTGGTAGACACTTTGATAAGCAGCTGAAGGCGATCCTATACGAGTTTGACGTGATTTTATATGCGCTAAGTGCAAGCAGAGCAGCTTTGCTGTCAGAGTGAATGTAAATGTTTTTGTTCCTAGTGGAACTGTTTACATACTCTTTCTGAAATACTGAGTTACCTGTACCCATGCTGGCATGTATAGATTTTCCCTGCCTTGAGCCAAAAACGCCAGCTGCCACGCCTTCATTTGTCTTTGAGCCATCAGTATACCAGGCTTGATAGTTACCAGTAAATCGTAGCATTTCTGTTTCCCATGTGGTTCTGTTTGAGAAGGAGACTTGGAAGTTTTTGCAGAAGTTGTATTTTGGGAGGCAGAGATTGCAGGGTAATACCCTTAGATTCTCATCCTTAGTTATTTCGTCAAATAGCTTTGGGTGAGTGTTACTTGGTATATACAAATTGTTGTCAATGGTGAGCCTGATTGTGAAGATCGGAACTTCTTTCTTGACAAGAAGATGTAATGGTGGTATACTTAGTAAAATTTCCAAGTCAGCAGTACGCTTTGCTCGTATTAAACAGACACAAGCTAGACGTTGCAACTTGCTGAGCTTGGCTTGAGCTGCTTTTTTTGATCATCTTACTCCACCATATTGGTGCAGCATATAAGACGATAGGTCTCGTGATGGAAGTACACATTCACAAGGCTAGTTTAGGGCTTAGGCCCCAGTTTTTACCCGGTTCCGGATTTATTAGAGCGGGGCCCGTAGCAAAATCCTTCAAGAGGCCCTTGGTAAATAAAATAGAAGAGAAGAATTTATTTCAAATAAACTTTTATTTAAAGATTTAATTTGATAAAATTTATAAATTCAATTATTCACATCAATTTCTCTGAGCAAATCAAATTATATAGTATTTTTTTTATTATTATTATTATTTTATTATTATTCTTTATTCTCATAGTAAAAAAGTTTGACAAGATTATTCACTCAAATATACAATCACTAGAAACAATTATTACTTATAAGAATAGTATTGACATTTAGAATTAGAATAAATAGTGTTAAATGCCACTTCAATAAATATATAAAACTAAATAAATTGTGTTAACATAAAAGTGTTTTGTGGGGTGAATTGAATTAAACAATATAAGTAAAAAGCAGTTATTAAAATTAACAATTATTATTAGAAGAGAAAAAAAAAAACTATTTTTGTCTAAAAAATAAAGAATAAATAAAAATTAGCTAATGGAGCGCAACAAAAATTCAACTTCCGAGTGGTCTAACTCAAAGATCCACAATTTTATTTTTCTTAAGAAAGTACTCAAATTTCTTTCAAGGCGTATACTTGCAGGGAGTCTATTGTAAAGTCTATAAGATAAAATCAAAAAAATTACCATAGTGGGTTGTGCGAAAAACTGGAATAGTCACGGTCGAATTTTGGTTCGTTCTTAAGTTGTAATTACCATATATGGGATTTTGCATACACCCACTTCTTTTAAAAAATATTTTTAGAACTTTAAAATAATAAAGATGCCTTAAGGGTAAGATCTTTAGACGCCTAAATAGATTAATAGATGCAGTCAAACGATTTACTTTACAGATTATTGTAACGGCAGACTTTTGTAATATTAACAGGGGACGTATATTATTCAGATAAGCACCTCCCCAGCAGCTCACACCATATTGTAATCTAGAATGAAAAATCCCGTAGTATATTTTAGTTAATGTACTTTTAAAACAAAAATGTCTTAGTTTATAAAAGCATCGTAATGAAGAAAAAAGATATTTTTTCAACAATGAAATGTGAGCGGTCCAAGCAAGGAACACTTTCGACAACAAAGCAATTATTATTGCAAGGAATTCTACTGTTAAAGGTTGAACCTAGGTCATGACTCGTATCAGATGTTAATCTAAATCGACAACAATCATATCCATGTAAAATGGATATTTTTCCGGCGATACTATATTACATAAGCTAAAATACATTAGTTTAGTCTTTCTGCTAACAAGTAATTTATGTTCTGCAAACCAAACTCTCAGTAAATAAACGTCATGATTTATATCTGCAATTAAGTTAAGGGGGTTAACTGATGCATACCCAATGGCTAGATCATCGGCAAAAGCAGTAACTTTACCAGCAAAATTTAGAGAAAAAAGAGAATTAATATAAACTAGAAATAGAACCGGACCAAGTTCAGAGCCTTGGGGAACTCCTATATTTATACATTTAGAGTCACTTAGTTCGCTACAAATTTTTACTCTCTGCTTTCTGCAATTAAAAAAAACATAAGCCAATTGTAAATAAAACCACGAAAGCCAACATTATGCAGTTTTTTCAGAAGAATATTGTGATCAACCATGTCAAAAGCCTTTGTTATATCAACAAAGAGGCCAGCACAATTTTTCTTATCGTCAAGACCTTTGTAAATCGATGTACAGAAATCAAGTAGTGCGTCTTCAGTTGTAGAGTTGAGAGACAAGTTCTAAATCCGTACTGACAAGAACTGAAAAAATGTTGCCTGTTCAGAAAAGCTAAAATCCTCGTCTTTAGGGCTTTTTCAAAAATTTTTGAAATTGAAGAAAGCAAACAAATAGGTCTGTAATTATTAGTATCTCTCCTGCAACCTGTTTTAAAAAGCGGAATAACAATTGCGTCTTTCATCAAGGTATTCATCAAGGTGAAGTGATTTAGACGTTCTTAGCCCATCGGTTTATTAACTCATTTTTAATGTGATTTAATGTTGAAAAATAACGTTTCGCACTGCAGTTGGTGATCATGAGAGACCACAATGCGCAAGGCAATTTTCACATTTGGTAAAAACCTCGTACTTCTGCTTTTCAATTGCAGTAGCCACATTTGCTTTGAACAGCTCAGCGAATTGCACTAATCCGTCGCCTAGGCTGTCCTTCAAATCATGAGTGTAAGCAACTTCTGTCGTAAAAGATTTCAATTGTAGAAATAATCTAAAAAACTTGTTACTTTATGGCAGAGCTGTAGAAGATTGCAATCATTTGTTGCTGCATTCTTTGAAGTCGCAATCAATGAATAACATTTTTGATTGTAGTATTTATTCATATTCGTGAATAAGACTCACAAAAATTTAATCACCAGTCATTTTGAATGAGTTTGATTTATTAATCACTTTGTGCAATCATGATTTGATTTTATTGTCACCATTCCCAATCAATTGTGATTTGACTTTAAATGCATTCAAGTGACAAATATTTTAAATGTTTTTACGCAATGTTTTTGAGCAAAATTGTGTGCTGATTTCGAAGCCGGCTTTGGTTTTGTTCCACCATGCTTAGTTTTTCAAATATTCACTTAAATATGGATTCGAGTAAAAATTTTTTTAAACTTTGTTAACTTGTGAAATAATTTTTGAAGTGAAAACTTCTTTAGGCGCGTTGAACGATTTTGGTAGAGGGTAAATCATTGGTTTGCATCATCGTATTTTTCCAAGGAAATAGTCCACAATCGGCCGCAAGCTCACAAAGAAATCACTTGGAAACTCCTGAAATTAATGCATATAATCTGTTTGTTCGTATAAAAATACTTAAGTTAGGTTGCAATAAGATGTTTGCAACCAAAACTTATTATTTGTTCGGTTTATATTGGTATATATATGCCTTTAAAGTTTGGCAATTTCTTCAGTTATTGTATTTGTTAACATTTTTGAAAAATTTTCTTTTACTCAAACAGCTGCTATTCATGGTGAGATTTAAAAATGGATCGATTTTCTTCCCTTTTCTGCTTTTTTCTGCTAGAACTTCGTTTGCAAACAAGAAAAATAATGTATGGATTGAGTGTTTTAACATTTTAATCTTTAAGTTGTGATAAAGGCATATGTTGAACATTCAAATAATTATATGCGTGCTCTTATTTTACTAAATAACGTCAAACAAAGTTTGACAATTTTCACACTTGTTGTATTTGTCAGTGGCTTTTTATTTTCACCACTGCGGCATTTTATATTCAGAGTTGTCAACTATGGCTGTGTGTCAAGCGGAAAGTTTTCAGTCGTGGTAGGATAGTAAATATCAAGTTGAATAAAATTTGTGTGTGTTGTAATAAATTTGTCTTTTTTGCTGTGTCAAATGGACGATGAAATTTTGACAATTACAAATTTTGACGTTTCACATTTCGGTCGTGTTCTAGCGCAAATATTTTATTTTATTTGCATTTTATCAATTTGCGACATATTTAATTCAAGAGCTTGTACTTGCAACATATTTCATAAACTTGTAATATTGTAAACTTAAAAAACTTAAAAAATAACAAATTTATGAAAAAAATGAACGAAAGTGCTTGAGTTTGTGTCTGCCTGTGTGTGGGCCAACGGTCTCCAACATCAGCAAGTACAGCAAAGTTAAATTGGCTTTCTGTGCTGGCGAGCCACCACCAGCAAGTGCAGTGAAAAATTTGTTGCTAGCCAACATCCTCTAAGTGCCATCACCAGTAGCACAAGCAAGTGCTAAGTACTTGCTAGCAGGCAAACAGAAAATATAGCATGCAAAGTGCTGTATATTTTACGCCGTCAATTCGGTTCATCCCCTCTAACAACCGCTGGGATCATGTAATTCTCTTTGCGTTGTTGTTGTAAATTTGCTAGGTAGTTATTGTTGTACAGTAAGCTTTAATTTTTTGTGGATGTTTATTTGTAGCTGCAGTCAGCATATGACATCGAACTAATTTAGAAAACAGTTTATACATATGAATTAAAGAATATATATAATATTGGTAAATCTATTTGTTTTTAGTAAAAGTGTTACCGTATCGGAAATACATATATATATATATATACATATATATTAGGGCGGGTCAAATTCTAGCTCAGCGAAATTCGTAAAATACATGTAATTTCAAAACTTTTTCTCCACTACAGCATATACAAATTCTGAAAAAAAGCTGTGCGGACTTTCGTAAATAGATTTTGTTCTCAATTATAAAATATGAATGTATGAATGTATGTGTATGAATCTATTTACGAAAGTCCGCACAGCTTTTTTTCAGAATTTATATATGCTGTAGTGGAGAAAAAGTCTTGAAATTACATGTATTTTACGAATTTCGCTGAGCCAGAATTTGACCCGCCCTAATATATATATATATATATATATATATATAAATATATTACTATTATGTTTAAATTGGTTTAATAATTTGTTTTTGTTTACTTGTAAAAAGAATGTACTGTTTAATTTGTATACTAACTTAAGTATTTAGTAAGGGAAATATGCCTGAATTAACAACTTTCCATACAAAGGCATATATATTAGGCCGGGCCAATTTGTTTGGAGCCGAAAAATTCGATTAAAGCCACCCCCTGGGATGATTCTATGGACAATTCTAAGCAACTTTGGTGAAGGAACCATAGGTCTATCTCGATTTTCGAGTCTCCCACTTTTCAAAAAATGATTTTTCCCCTATAACATCATTGATTCAAAATTCGATTTTTTATTCATCGTTATATTATCTTTTTTATGTGTAAATGGGGGGTTTTTGGGGTCAAGAAATTCATTTCTGATCTTTATTTTTACCTATGACCACCGCCAGAGGGTGTTTCATGCCTGTTTTAACCAAAATTATTTCTGCTGCTTTGCGGACTTTTTATCTCTGACATTTATTGTTCTTAATTTTAAGTAAGTCAATTGTTTATATCCGCACTGAACAAACTCGTCGCCCACCGCAAACTGCATTGATGTGTATTGACGGTCGGCGATGGGTTTGTGTTGTTGATGTTCAGTGCGGCCTTTTGACACTTGCTGTCATATGTTTAGTGATTTTTCTCCCGTTTTGGCTTTTCTCTCGCATTCCTTTAACCGCGTTGGTTCGTTTTTTTGCGTATGGAATTTAGTTGGTTTTAAATAAATGAAATTAAAGTAAATTAAGTACAGAAATTGTGTTCGTATTTATAATTGTTTAAACGCGTCAGTTTTTTCGCATACTCCAGAGTGCATTACCCGGCATACCAACAGCACCACCAGAAGGCACATCACCAGACAGCCGCAGCAATTAACGACACAAGGCTCCGCCACCAGCAGCAACATCATCCCCACCGACTACCAACGCACCCAGGAGAAACCAGGCAACACCAGTAACACCCACATAGTGTGTAAAAACTAATACGTTCTAACAAGAAACGTAACTAATATAAATAAAATTCTCATCATTTTTACCATTGCGTTTTTACCAATTTGCAGGTGGAAAAAATATATTCGAACCAAATGTTTTAAAATATACTAATTTCAGTTATTTTTTAAGTCTTATGTATGCAATGGATCTAAATGCATTGCCGTCTACATCGCAAACCGCAACAACATCAACAAGTAACGAAACTCATTTGAAGCATTTGCCTTCGCACGATGTTGCTGTTTTTGGTGCATCTTGTGATTTGAGTGGACTCAATCTGCTAACGAAACAGGATATTTTAAGATGTTTTTTTTTCTTGGCCGAACGTGCTAAACTCGAAAACAAAATGTTTTCGTATAAAACATTCGTACCGCACGTAACAGACAAATTGATTGAAATTTGGAGTCAACTTAATGTTGAAATTATAACAAAAAAAAAGTGTTGGTAGAAAATTGGGTACATTGATTGACAAGTATCAAATCGAAACTAAACATCCAAAAATCGCCACATTCAGAACGTTCGTGCAATCTACAAAAGAGTTATTTTACATCGGCAAATGTCAATGTGACTTGAAGGCAGCATTATGCTCTTGTGGATTGATTCCAGATCATTTGAAAGAGTTTATGCGAGATCAAAATAATGTCAGAAGATTGACGATACCGGAATTCGTGCCAGAAGTTGAAGAGCCAGCACCAACGTCAACAATAATACCAACAAGCGTTGAAGAGACCCATTTAGCATATGAACCATGTACTGATGCAGATGAGCCAAGTTCAAATCCACAAGATGTTCCGCCACTGATACGAGGACCGTATACTCCCAGATACGATGCTTCGAACTTCGCTGCGATGTGTGATCGATTTGGTGTGTCAGATAGAATAGCAGCAGCACTCGCAACATCCCTTATGCAAGACATTGACGTAAAAGATGCACATGGCAATCCGATCATCATGGATAAAAATAAAGTGCGTCGAGAAAAAGCCAAATGCAGAGAAGAATTGCTTCGTAAGCAGTATGATGCATCCAATTTGATAGCATTTTCATTCGACGGCCGAAAAAATGATGCTTTAACAATGGAAAAAAGCGATGAGAAATTGCATCCAAGGATGGTGAAAGAACCACATCTAGTTGTTTTGAAGGAACCAAATTCTCGATTGATAGGCTACACAAAAGTCGAAAATGAAGATGCTGAACACAAATTGATGACATTGAATGGATTCTTCGTCGAAAAAGAAATTGCTCTCGATGCATTAATCGGCATATGCTGTGATAGTGAGCCAACAAATACTGGCGTAAGAAATGGGATTTTGCGTCGATTTGAATTGCATTTAAATAGACCGCTGCATTGGTTTGTATGCCTTCTGCACTTCAACGAGCTGCCATTTCGTCATTTGTTTAACACTTTGGACAAATCATCGACCACTGGACCACGAACAACAACCGGAACGTTGGGCAAACAAATTGAAACGTGTGAAAATCTTCCGGTATGTATCATTTTTCACATCGATTTTTTCCATTATTAAATGGTAAAATTGCATTTAATTCATCTAATTTCTTTTTTTTTCAGCTTATAGATGAATTCGAGATAATCGTGCTAGAGAACATGCCACCTGATTTAGATCCATTTGAATTATCCACCGATTCAAAGTACCTATACAAAATGGCCAATGCAATTTCGAATGGTGTTGTTCCTGCGGATTTGTCTCACATTAAACCAGGACCAATAGCACATTCACGTTGGCTCACCAAGGCGAATAGATTGTTGCGGTTGTATGTGTCAACTGAAAATCCATCAAGGAATTTGAAAATTCTGGCAACATACATAATGAAAGTGTATGTGCCGATGCACTTCAACATCAAGTACTATAATTCGGTGGTCTTCGGTAGTGTATTATTTCACAAATTCATTCGTTGGACACAATATTTGGATACAAATCTACGCCAAGTTGTGAATAATGTCATTAAAGACAATTCATATTACGCACATAATAAAAATATTCCGAAAATATTCTGTTAGCGATGTTATTTGATGATAAAAAAGAGACACGAAACATCGCAATCAAGAAAATTTTACACTACCGAAGAAATCTGTACGACCCGGCACATCTTAGAGTTTATCAAAAACCTTTGATAAACTTCAATTGTACAGATTATACGAATATGATTGATTTAAATAAAGATGATGTCTTATTCGAACCACCGATTACGCATACCATTCCGTATGATCATTTGGAACAATATATAGAATACGATGATCCACCATTGCCTGATCCAAGAATTCCGGTACACATACAAGCAACGGAAAGACATGTTCAGTTGCTGGCTAGCGTTTCTAAACGTGTTTTACAAAAAAATCGACACAGTGTTATGGCAGTTACATCAGAAAGCCGTGCAAAATACCCCAGACTGGAAAGCAAGAAAGACTTTCAAAAATAACTTATATCGCTTTTCTTCCACTAAATTAATTTTTTTGTTTTTTTTTTGCACATGTTCTTAGTTTTTAGGTTGAATTTCTGTTGACAAAAAATAAAATAAAGATCAATATTACCGAAATAAATTTAAATTTTTCTCAGAAAATAGACGAAAAATAGTTAAAATATGCATGAAACGCCCTCTGGCGGTGGTCATAGGTAAAAATAAAGATCAGAAATGAATTTCTCGACCCCAAAAACCCCCCATATACACATAAAAAAGATAATATAACGATGAACAAAAAATCGAATTTTGAATCAATGATGTTATAGGGGAAAAATCATTTTTTGAAAAGTGGGAGACTCGAAAATCGAGATAGACCTATGGTTTCTTCACCAAAGTTGCTTAGAATTGTCTATAGAATCATCCCAGGGGGTGGCTTTAATCGACAAAAAATTTGGCCCGCCCTAATATATATATATATATATATTAGGGCGGGTCAATTTGTATGGACGAATTTTTTGGAGGTCTGGCTCAGCGAAATTCGTAAAATACATGTAATTTCAAGACTTTTTCTCCACTACAGCATATACAAATTCTGAAAAAAAGCTGTGCGGACTTTCGTAAATAGATTTTGTTCTCAATTATAAAATATGAATGTATGAATGTATGTGTATGAATCTATTTACGAAAGTCCGCACAGCTTTTTTTCAGAATTTGTATATGCTGTAGTGGAGAAAAAGTCTTGAAATTACATGTATTTTACGAATTTCGCTGAGCCAGAATTTGACCCGCCCTAATATATATATGTATAAATATATTACTATTTTGTTTAAATTGGTTTAATAATTTGTTTTTGTTTACTTGTAAAAAGAATGTATTGTTTAATTTGTATACTAACTTAAGTATTTAGTAAGGGAAATATGCCTGAATTAACAACTTTCCATACAAAGGCATATACATATATATATTAATATTACTATAAAAAAGAGGACATATTCCCAAAATGAATTTGGGATTATAATCGCTTCAAAAGTCTTCTTTTGAAGCGATCATAATCCCAAATTCATTTTGGGTCTTTTTTTGTGATTATGTCCCCATTTCTTTGAGGACATAATCCCTAATTTGAAAATTGAGATTATGTCTCTTGGGGCTATGTCCCAGCACCATTTTTTAACTTCTAACTTTGACCTCAAGCTCAATAAACGATTTTAAACTATCAAACAACTAGAATTTGTATTTAAAATCAAGTATGATTTAAACTATCAAACATTTAGAATTTGTATTTAAATCATATAAAGTCAACATAATATATACTTATAGTTATAAAAAATGTTGGTATTTAAAAAGCCATTTCCCAGCGGTTGAAATAGTCCTGAAACAATACACTCTCTCAAGCCTGAGGGTAATGGTAAGGCCTGAGTATTCAACACACCACTTGATTTCCTTTTTTCATTAATATGTCATACTTACGTAACACTTGCTATCATAGAGCGTAAACTCAGGCTAGAATATTTTCAAGATTATTCTTTCGAAAATTCAGGCCTCAGGGAACGCTGAAAAATCAGGCCTTCTTTCAGGTAGTGAAGACTCTGGAGTGAGTATTCATACGGGTTGTTTTAACACAGGTTATTTGTAATGAACATTAAAAAACCTATTTTTCTTCTTAAGGCCATCCATTGTATTTTTTATACTTAATAAATATACAGTATATGTTTCATTTATGATTTTAACGTTTTCCTTTTTTTAATTTTTAATAATGAAAAATTACGCGTCGACTTCTTCGCATTGTAAGATTTTGATTTTAATTTCTCAAAATTTTTGGTGACATTACGACTTCGCTTCTAATCTGAACCATATCTATCGCTCAGGTGCGAATACGAAGCAAAGTCAGGCTTTTGCTAACTAAAAGCACTCATAAACGTTCGGCAGCATTACAGCTTCGCTTCTAAACTGAGGGGCATCTTCCGGTCTGAGATCGAAACAAACCAAAATTTTCACAGATTGGACAATTTCAGGGAAGTTTTCAGATAGCTAGAATCGAGATGCTTATTCTTAAATCAGTAATGATATCATTTCTGAATTTTCAAAGCAAAATAGATCTTATTTCGCACCAGATTTCATCAGGCATTGAAATTGCTGACCGCTGGGTTGTTTATTTTAACATTTTTGTACAATCGACATAAGTTTTAAATGTGTTGGCAACAAATAATGGGACAAACTTACAAACTTAATAGATTTTGCAAACACAAAAAAATGTACAAAAAAGAAATTGAATTATCATTTGCAAAACACACATCATAAAAAAATTTATTTATCATATTCCATCCAAAATTGGTTTTGCTATTACATTTAAGGCCAGCAAATATTAAAAGTTTTATCTTTTGAATTAAAGAGAAAGTTAGACGCTTCACACCTACGTATGTATGTATGAACGTTAACATACCAGAAAAGCAATAGTTTAAAGACTAATTAATTTATTGTTCTGCTAATTACTTACTCTAAAAAGACAGAAGAAATCAACTACAAACGTAAAAAACATAATAATATTTCGGTATAAATATCCAAAAATCCATTTGTAGTTATTAGTTCTTCGGTTCTGTTGTTAAATAAAACTACTAATATGTTTTCAAGGCTATTTTTCTTAATATTTCTGGCTGTGGTTTCATCGTCTGTTGGAAGTGAAGAGTCAATCAAATTGGATAGCGGAGAAATACAGAATAAGGTCCTTGAAAAAACAAACTTAAAGGAAGCATCAACTACAACAACTACAAGAAGTCCAAAAAATTTTCACAATAGGCGACCGCCTTATCCTTACGATGACTATCCATATCACCTACCGCTCATCCCAAGTTTTTGGCCTTTTTGGCCAACTAGAGTTCCAGCAACGCCTGGTATACCACCACCATGGATATGCTATTATTATCCCACAACTGCAGGATGCCCAACACCAATACCAACACCAACACCAACACCAACACCGACACCGACACCAACACCAACACCAACACCGACACCGACACCGACACCAACACCAACACCAACTCCAATTCCAGGATAAGTTTCTTGAAGTGACAAACTTAAAGGAAACACCAACTAAAAGTCTAAAAAAATTTCCTAAAAGACGCCCAACTAATTTCTATGATTATTATTCATAATCACTGTCCCCATTCAACCCATTTCATTGGCCAGTTATTCAAAGAGGAACACCAATACCAATACCAACACCAACACCAACACCAACACCAACACCAACACCAACACTAACACCAACAAACAACACATCTCGATGCCTTTTGAATGCACTATACAACGCATACACCGAGAAAAGAAATAACTGCATTTTGCACTTACAGAATTCATTAGAATTTTTTTTTACAACAATAAATGTGTTATGTTAAGAAAAATATTGTCGATTTTTAAATTTCAGCATAGTAAAAGTAACAATAAAAAATTTTTCTACAACAATTAAACATCTGTTGAACTCAAAAACTAACAACGATATTGTTGCTAAATACAACTCTTCTAACACGAGTAAATTTTCACCTCATTTCGCTTCCATTTTTCAAAAGTACCCGATAAATCAGAGAAAGTGCGATGGTCTCAGACAGCATCAAAAAACCTGGTTCCAATCAGAGCTAAGGTAAATTTCAAACAAAGAAATTGTTGTATTAACTCTACTCTAACAAATTCTCATTTGAATCGCTTCGTCAAAAGCAGTCTGCAAAAAATATTTTTTACATTTAAATATATACAGAGGCAATGAGATTTCAGTGTCTATTTCTCAGTTTTTCTCCCTTTTCATATTTTCTGTTGTTGTTGTATCACGGCCCGGGTTCGGTTCCCGCCGGCATCACAGATTTCTGACGAAGCCTGTAGCAGGACCGAAATTGCAATAAAATCAGATAGTGATGTTTTTATATTGAAAATGTTGTTGTTGTTTCTTTTGAAAAAATTCGTTAGAGCAATTAATTTGTCTCTTTGCGCTGATTTGTAGTCCGCAGAAAATTTGTTATAAAGGCACTCGTTTTTTTCTAGTAGGCTTTTTAACTTCTCCTCTTCAATAAAAGACTGCATCCTTTCTTATATAATAGCAAAATTTACAATTTTGTGAAGTAAGACAAAATTTTTCGCTTGTCCCACAGCTGTCGAACAGTCAAAAATCGTAACGTGGCGTAAAAATCTGTTTTCCACAGAATTCTATAGTGCGTCCCACCACGTTACGATTTCGGTAGTCAAGCCCTAAGAGTTAAGTAGGAATTTGTTGAATTAACGAGTTTTTTTCAGTGTTGTCGATTAACTGTAAGCCTTCTAAAGATATCTCAATTGGTCCTTGGAAGACTGGTGAAAGATATAAGATCGGATAAAAGCTTATTTAATTTATTATACGCAGAGGTCGTTGCAATTGTATAGTGGACAAATTGTGTTGTCAAGTTTTTACAAAGTCAGATTATCTGAGAATGCTTTTCCTACCACTTCCGAGGTCCTTAATACCATATCTAAGGAACCATGAACGCTGAAAAATATGGGCATATTAATATGAAGCAATTGTTGTCAGCAATCGAGAAACACTTATCACACATTGACACTTTTATCACACATTGTTATTTTGAAGATTGATTCTGCCGTTGATCATGCCGTTGAAAAATAAAAAATATTTTTAATAATAAGTCGATTCTTTATGCTTAACTTTGAAGTTAGTTACAAAAATTATTTTTTTTTTATGTAAATTATGAATAAGTGGCGACCGTAGCCTAGTGGGTAGAGTGCGTGGCTCCTAAGCTAAAGAACCGTGGTAGCCCGGGTTCAATTCCAGCTCAGACAGAAAGTTTTTTCAATTGAATTAATTTTTCTGTTCGGTCGTCACCTCTCTGCAGACAATGGCAAACCTCAGAGAGTAAAAATTGCCATGTAAAGCTTCTTGAGAACATAAGCCGTTCGGAGTCGGCATTAAACTCGTAGGTCCAGTTCTCGATCATTTGTGTTCAAACATTTAATAACACGAACAACACACTTGATCAATAGAAGCTAGGTCAAAGTCCTTCCAAGGGCTGAAATGGCCAGTTTATTTTTTATATTTAAATTATGAATTTGCAATCTGTTGGAATAACAATAAACAAATTTTATAAAGTACACACTTAACTAACATTAATTCTGAGTCTCATAAGACTCAGCAAGAAGTATTTTTATTACATTTAAATATCCAAATTAATATAACAATACAATGTTAAATAACCAATTTAGTTTTAATTTTAGTAACAATCTTAATTTAAATTAAATGAAATTTTATCTTATTTTCAATTTTGTTGAAGCATTATTTACATACAATAAGCTATGCCAATGTCTAAGGTCTAAGACACGAAGTCTTTTAATTCTGCGTACTTCTTTGTTGTTGTGTAGTATTTTTTTGCCAAAGATGGTCACTTGATCACTAAGAAAATAAACTCATATTATTTCAAATTCTTCCAAAAAAAGTTGTTTTCAAATAGTCTTGCAAAATTCAGAGAGTTTTGCATTTTTTTTAATCTAAGTAAAAAATCACTTCCGTTTCTTGTAACGTAACACCAGCACATATTTAAATCTTTAGGGTCGCTTGTTGTTGGTGTTTTTACTTAATATAGTGATACTAAATTACTAAGCAAATCGTCGCCGCTATGCCAGAAGGTGCTATATTCACTTTTGCTCATTTTGAGAAAATTGCAAAATACTATTGAAACGGCTAGCTAAAATTCAAATTATTTTGAAATGCAGTGATACTTTCAAAATTCATAAAATTATACATACTTTGTCAGATGAAAAGTTTACACCATCATTGGATTACTGTAAAAATTGGATATAGCACTTTTTGGCATATTATTGGTTTATTAATGTTACACAAAAGAATGGATATAGAACCCTGGTAATTCTCTAAAAACACACTTTTCAAATAACATTTATTTCAAAACAAGGAATGTTAACGAAAAAGAAATCTAGTAATGAACAAAAGGTTGAAAAATTAATTATCCTCTGATTCGGAATTCGATTCAACGGTTTTATTTCCAATTGGCAATGAGCTGAAAGAAAGCATTTTTTAACTTTGGTTTTTGCACTAAATACTAAAAGACATTTTTCTCACTCAATCCAAGCAAGGAATTCCTGTGGAATAAGCTTTTGAGCACATAAACTTTGCAAGTCCCGTTTTTTGGCTACTGTTATAGGCAGGAGATGTCCGTAAAGTAATGGCCAACTAATAGCTGGCCTTCCTCTGACTTTACGCACTTCAACATTAACAAACTAAAAATAAAAACTATACTTGTAAATAAACTCACTGATTTATAAGCAAATGAATTGTTTTCGTAATTTATATTCTTGTTCATCATGGTTGTATTTAACACCAATTTGCCCAGGCATCGATTTGCAAAACATCAATGATTTTATATTCAACCAATTCAATTTTTCAATAACTTTTTTCATTGATCTGGCACTGACCAATTTTAAATCAATGAAATCACTATGTGACATTCGTACCACATGGTATGGATGCTTACGCCGAGCTTGACGAATAACGTTTGAGCAATCAATCATCAATCAAATAGAGAACAGTTTTTGGCCGAATGCTCAATAGCAGAATCCATACTGTCGACGTCCATTTGAGTGTGGCCCACTTCTAGAAAATTTTGTTTGATGATTTCAATGGGAGATTCTTGTACTAACTGAAGCAACATTGCAGCAACATAACGATTGCGGTTCTGCCCACTGCAATTATCAGACCACAAAACAATTTTTCGGTAGCCTTTTTGCATTTCTCCTTCAATTAATGTTTTCACACAAGATCCGATTTCACTACTTCCTCTTTTGCCATCAACTTCAGACCAAATGTAGCAAGTTCCATCACGAGTTGCTTCATTATAAACAGTGAAGTTTTATACACATAGTTTTCTTTTGTAATAGAATGGGCTTGCTTCAGCCTGTGGTATCTGCAAAACTGATTGCGAATCCATGGTAGAAACTATCAACTCTTTATCCATTGCACAACTTTCGATGTCTGATCTCATTGCAGCACGGCTTACTAGTGTGACTCTATTGGTGGGAAAGATTCAATATGATTCTTGATGGCAGCAATTACCTCTGGCTTCAATTTGTTGTGAAGTTCATGTTTTCCTCTTTGATCTTCGCCCAAAAATTCACCAGTGTTTGATCGATCTTTGTTTGCCAAAGCAATGGGCCTGTACGAAATTGCAAGGGTCGCACAAAAAAAATTCACGGCACACTTTTAAATTTTCATTTTTTTTTTTTTGGTAAAACCTATTCATAAGCCGAATTCTTTCGGAAATTTACTTCTTTTTCGGATCTTCTTCTTTTCACTGGAATGGCTTTGCTAAATTTCAGGAGGAAGTTGCGTTTAGCTTTAAAGGTATCTCTTTTTTTTCCAATAATCATTGAATATTTCCAGACGATTTTCCTCTGTAAATAAACTGAACTTGTAATGTGTTGGATTTTTGTGAGAGTGATTTATCAAAGGATTCATCAACTTCGCCATTTTCATCTTTCCTTTTTCATCCAAATGCTTTTTACCCCGAGAACACGCCTTTTTTCTTAGATTCTTCTACCGTTCTTTAGGCTTCCTCTGCTTCCATCTTGAACGTTTTTTACTTGGACCGAGCACATCTACAAGGACAAGGACAGTTTAATTGACATAAATTACTGTTAATTTCAGAAAAATTATACCTACCCTGATCACTTTCATTTAGCTGTCCTATGGCTTCTTCTAACTCCATTTCTATGATTCAGCTTCTTCTTACTCCATTTCTATTGATTTGACACCTGCCAGATACAGAACAGAGATCTCAGCCGTCCATAATTATCGGCGGCGGCGGCGGCTCGACCTAAAAATTAGTCGGCGGCGGCTTAAAACCAGCGTGCGCCGATTTAATTTTATTTTTTAATTTTTCCAAATGAATTGTTATTACGAAACCAAAAACCAAAAAAAATAATTAAAAACTTAAAACTATCAATTCTTAAAACAAAGAATGATTTTGCCCGTTTTACCCGGTTTGACAATGCTTATGGCGCTTTTTTTTTCTTCCAAAATTGGTATGGCAAAAAGTTCTACATCCACATAGCACCTTTTGGCATACCAAGGAAGACAAAATGGATATAGAACTTTGCTTGTTATGCAACGAAAAATTAAAACAAGGATGTAGGACTTTTTGGCAGAACACAGAATGATTTGTGAAACATTAATATGCTAATAACTCTAATATTGTGAATTTTGGATGTAGCACCTTTTGGCATACCACTGACGAAATATAAAAAAAAAACATCTAAAAATTACACTTCTTAATTAAATTTGTTTAATATTTCTTCGTACAAATCGCCCGTAGTGCCAGTTTGGAAATGCTCATATGTTGCAGTAAGCACCTCACTGCTAGTAGGCATATCTGATGTGTAAAGTGTGTAGAGTATAGGGCCTAGTACACTGCCATGTGGCAATCTGTGAGCACTCATCTTTTACTTTAACATAGAAGTATCACTGAGTTAGATACGACTTCGAGGTGTGGTAGAATGGAGATGGAAAAAAACTTTTTATTTGTGCAATTGACCTAAGTGCCAGGCGCATTCAAATGCTTGTTGAACGTCTAGGAACACTGCTGAACAATAAATTTTATTTGCCATTGCATTAATTACAGTTTAACGGTGCCCCGTACAATGGTTTCACCCCACTCACTACGCCACTGTCGCGCTTCACCACTGTGCATACAGCCAATGCATCAATGCATATGACAAACACACAAACACATCATGGTCAAAGCAGACAACGGCCACTACATCAAAGCATTCAACAACCACACAAACGCAGTACACCCGAAACAGACAACAGCCACACGGTAGCGATAAACAAAACAGGCGAATTTAACATCCACATAATGAGTGGTGCTATAATTCACAAGAGGTTTTTAACCAAAGGTATTTAAGAGAGCACTGTTTGGCTGACTTCGGCACGGCTCGGCAGCATAGTACTTTGAACCGTCCGACACTTGTTACGATTTAACGGGTAGTTGTTTACCGACGAGCTATCGAAAGTGTGCTCGTTGCTGATACATTTAGTTTTTAAGCATTATAAGTATTACAAGTATTTTAAATTTATTTGTGCGGATTACTACATCGACTTTAGTCGGTCGCTTGTTCATCTTAGTGCTAAAGCATGATATAATTACCAGGTATTATTATTCGCTGAAAATCAGCTGGGGATAAACTGTCATTTTGGGCATATAGTGTCAAAATGTAGCGAGTAGGTGGAAACAGTGTTGCTTCTTGTATTATTTCAAATCAGAAATCTGCAAACGATAGGGGTATTCACAATGTGGTGTATTTGTGATTAGTTTTTATAAAATATCCAATATTTAAAAGTTATTGTGAACGAAGCTTTGATAAAGTGTTGTATATTTAAAATCAGCTAATTTTTTTGTATATTTTTATTTGGAAATATAAATAGAAATAATAATTTTACTGCAGGAAATCATAAAAAAATTTAAACAAAACACTGCATGATAATAGTTTTTATTAAATAATCTTACAATGCAGCCAGTAGCTTGAGTAAAAATGCTTTTGGGAAGAAACATTATGCATTTTGTTTTTGTAATTTTACAAAACTTAATACAAATATCAAATTTACAACAATTTATTAGTTCATTACATCAAAAATTATGTAAGCATAAGAGCAACAATATGATTCAAAGTTCTAATATCTGACTTTAAAAAAGTTCAAATACTATTAAGCCTTTGTATCGTTTAGCGTAATACAACCAGCCCTGTCATGAATAATTTTTCACGCGTAATCGGAGAAGGGAGTTTTCATTTTTAAGACAAAGCTCAAGAACATTTTGGAAATTTTAAATGCAAATTCGTTCATCAACGGTTTATCAACAAATTTGCATTAAAAATTCCCAAAATGTTCTTGAAATTTATCATAAAAATTAAAACTCCCTTTTCCGATTTCAAGTGAAAAATTATTCATGATAGAGCTGAATATATAGTTGTTGAAATATAAACCAAATCAACCGCTTTATAAACGAAATTGCAAAAGGTTTTTATTGCCAAAATTGTTTGTTTTCATTTTTGATTTTTTTAATCTTATACTAAAAGTTTTAATCCGAAAATGCATTCTGCATTTTATAAAGAGCTCTTTCACAGGTTCGGGAAGTTCTTTTGGTGAACACAATTCAGCGAGTTTTTTTCTGTACTCCTTGCACACTAAATGTTTCTAGCATTAGCTTGATTAAATACGGCCTCCATATCTTTAATTTTTAAATAAATGCAGCTGATGGCTGTTTCAGCCTTCCCTGTCAATTTCGTCACCTGTTAATGTTCATAAGTAGACATCTGGGTAAAAGTAAAAGCAAAAATCCCCTTTTACTTCTTGATGTGTTTGCAGTACTTTTGTTTGACACCAATTTGGCACTATATGCCCAAAGTAACGAGTAAAAGTAGCGATTAATAGTACCTGGTAATTTTATCATGGTGCTAAAGCGGATTGCTACATCGGCTTCGGCGATATTAGAATTTATAGTAATAAAATCATACCGCCTTAAAGCGTAGAAGCATTTACCTTATTTTGTAATAACGACGAGTTTGTTTATTTGCCTAAGGCATCGCAGTTACAAGCGACAACAACTCTACGAACCAGCGTATTATTATTATTATTATTGAATTATTGTGTATTGTAATAAAAAGATAAAATAAATAGATTTGAACATATTGAAATTGAAATATACAAATTCTAATTTTAAACTACTTGATTAAAAATAAAGAAAACTATTTTAAACGAGGCATCGAAACACCTAGTCTTTTTATTTATTTGGTGAAAGTTCGAGGGTCTTTCGTTTGATCCTGGAGCGGCTGAGGATACTTCAGCCTTTGAAGGAAACCCTCCCTTACAATAGTATTTATAATTTGATGACATTCCTATGGGGTTACCCAAACTGGTGGTTAGGGATGATATTGTGCTCTTCTAGTACCTTGATATTCATATTTCTGCAAACTCCAAATTATTTTTGATAAAATTGGTATTACTTGGCCGAAGACTCCTTGGTATTCTGACCTTGAGTAAATAGGCAACTTACAGAATTTAAATAGTCTTAAAGAAACAACTAATCATACACACAGGGAATAAAATCTACTATTGCAACCGAATTAGTGCCCTATCGACTTAGTCGATTGCTGATAACTTTTGAAAGGGTAATCACCTCAACTACCTGGTTTTCAATAACCTTGATTGTAGCATTCCGTTGTAAGCACTGCGCTAATAGTTTAATGAACGAACCTCTTAATCCTTTCAACCTCCATTCAGTTGAATGAACGAGCTTTTAATCGTTTTGACCTAAACTCAATTGTGTGAACGTAGAATTTATTTGTTTTAACCTTCATTCGGTTGTATAAAAGAAGCTGTTATCCGTTTTAACTTCCACTCGGTTGTACGAATGAACTTGTTAATAATTTTGACTTAAAGTCGGTTCAATGAATGGACCCATTGATCGTTACTACCTACACACGATTGTTGGCTGTAGGTCACAACAATCGTAAATATCGCACACCCTCTTCGAAAGGGACATAACTTAAAAATTCAAAATTTTTCCTTTTTCGTGTAAAATAATTTATAGTGATCATCTACATCGGCTGTCTTAATTTTGGACACATATGCTTAGACTTTAGTTAAAAAAAAAAAATAATGGTTTTGTCTCTTTGTATGGAGTCCGTTTAATAAAAATTGTTTTTTGCTCCTCCTGGAAATGTAGAAATTTTGAGTAGTGTCTCTTTGAAGAGGGTGTGCGATATGTTCACATAAAACGTTTTTCTAGAAAAAAATGTACACACGGTACAAGCGAATTTTTCATTTATTTCATAAAATATAATAGATAATCACAAAAAATATAGTTACAAAAAACATTAGAGTTCATTGCATAAAATAGTAAAGTTCATTATATTGGTTGACTTCATAAACGCATTTTTCATTGCATCAGTGTGTTTATTTTGAATTGGTCCTAAGCTTTTGGAACCGAAATTATGTTTTTGTTAATAAGCCTCGAACCAATTTAAAATAAAACACACTTATGCAATGATAAATGCTTTTATGAAGTCAGCATATACACAAGAAAATCATTAATTACATATAATTATTAATATTATTATATTTTTTACTACACTTTAAACGAAAAAATTTCCACAAAACGTTTGGAACCATCACGTTGAACAACTGTGAAAAATGAAGTACAAGCGTCTTGCGATTGAGGCCGGCTTACTTAACTTCGTGTTTGTGAAAGCATGTCTGGTTCACTCGACAAGTCGGATGGTTTGACTAACTTTCAGTTGCAAGATTGACTGTTGAGATTGACGCAACTAAAGTATTATGATTAATTTAATAACCTCCGAAACTCAATTGCAACGTAAAAATAATGCTATTGACATAATTTACAATGTGGTTGTTCCAAAAACTCATTTTGTTCGCTTGTCTGCAATGGCTTCGGTTAGTTATCTCAGACAAATTATACTTCTTATAATGGCAAGACGAGTTGAAATCATTAAAATTGAGCGGTGAAAGCAACAAACATGTCATATTTTCATTTTAACTGAACCAAAATTTGGAAATGGGGGGACTGCAAAGGAACGATCATTTGCGGTAATTAGAAATCAATTGTGCTTATATCATTCCGGTTACATTGAGCAAATTTCAGTTGTAGCAACTTTCTTCCGATTATCCCAAATAATATTTAAATAGACAAATCAATGCCTTTCAGTATAGCGGCGTAGGCTTAAGGCGTAACTTCAACATATGAATACTAAAAGTAATTTTATTATTCCAATATGATATCATTAAATTTTATTGTGTAGTTTTAGAATTTATGATATATTTTTATTTTATTTTTATATTAATGAATATTTAAATGATTTTGACTGTCTTAAAATATAGAAAAGTTTTATGTCAATATGTAAGGTGATTCTCTTCAGTTGGTTGTCTTTCTTTCTCAAACCTAATATAAATATTATTAAACTGATGAAACAAAAATCTTATTGTCTCCAGTTGAAAAAAAAAATTTTATGAAAAGTGCACATGGTGTGTGGTCTGCATATCCTTCTGCATTTCTTTGTCCAGCACTTAACTAGCATTTACTCACAAAATTAGAAAATTTAAATTATTAACTAATTTTACTGAAAAAATCAACCAGCAAGTTAGACTTAACTGAGAAAAAAACTTGAATTTCTTCCAAAGCAAACTACTGTTAGTGCTTTATATTGTGCTAGTATGAATTTATTTGCAATTAAACCAATTCAAATCTACTCAATGTCAAAATGAACTAATACTTATCGAATACATTTTAATGCCATCTTCGAATATATAAATACAGCTAACAAAAGTAGAGAAAGCAGCATTATACAAAAAATAGCAATAATTTTTTTAGATTAGTAAAATATTTAAAATGCGTGCATAAAAATAAACAAACAAAGAGAACAAAAAAATACAACAAATTAATAGATATAAAAACTACCAGTTGGCTTAAAAGATTCTTCAGTGAATCTTTTATCGTGTGTTTAAAATAGTGTTTGGATGTTGAAAAAAATTTACCTCTTCGCACTTCTGGCAACAGTGACGACTGGAAGCAGAAGGAATGAGTCTTCAGAAGATCCATTACTGCGAAGTATAAATTTGACTGAGCAGAGTGACCACAAAAAAATCCCTGCTACATTTAGAATTGATTTTACGGCGTTGTACGATAAGTTTCTAGGAAGCAAAAAAGAACCAGACAAAACCACAACTAAACGTCCAAGCCATCGTAGAAAGAAACGTCCCAGTTATCACAAAGAGCAAAAACCTACATATCATCGTCCACACAACCATTATCCGTATACTCCACCTTTATGGCCACCAGAATATTGGCCATATAATGATCATGATCATGATCATCAGCATTATCATCATTATCAAGATGACCTAATTTCGACTCGCCCACCACGTTGGTCAACAAAGCCAACAAGACATACAAAACCGACTAAACATACACCAAAACCAATAATATGGCATTGCGATATATATCCAACAGATGCAC
Source organism: Dichetophora obliterata (assembly GCA_963920525.1). Lineage (NCBI taxonomy): Eukaryota > Metazoa > Arthropoda > Insecta > Diptera > Sciomyzidae > Dichetophora > Dichetophora obliterata. The sequence goes on from OY986437.1 coordinate 56,473,683, forward strand.
CACCTGAGGAAACTCCAGGATGTTATCCTATTAGGCCTACGCATACACCAACACGGACACCAAAACCAACATGGCATACAAAACCGACTAAACACACACCAACACCAAGACCAAAACCAACATCACCAATTATATGGCATTGCGATACATATCCAACAGATGCACTACCAGAGGAAACTCCTGGATGTTATCCTATTAGGCCCACACATAAACCAACACGAACACCAAAACCAACATGGCATACAAAACCGACTAAATACACACCAACACCAACACCAACACCAACACCAACGCCAACGCCAACGCCAACGCCAACGCCAACACCAACACCACCAATATGGCAATGTGAAATATTTCCAGACACGCCCGGATGTCCAACACCAACGCCAACACCTAAACCAACACAACCACAATGGCATTGCCATACGTTTCCAACAGATAAACCGCCTGAGGAAACTCCCGGATGTTATACTGTTAGACCAACATTTAAACCAACTCCACCATCACCAACACCACCAATATGGTATTGTAAAATATATCCAGACACTCCCGGATGTCCAACACCAACGCCAACTCCAACACCAACCCCAACACCAACACCAACGCCAACACCACCAATATGGCACTGCGAAATATTTCCAGACACTCCCGGATGTCCAACACCAACACCAACACCAACACCAACCCCAACCCCAACACCAACACCAACACCACCAATATGGCATTGCGAAATATTTCCAGACACTCCCGGATGTCCAACACCAACACCAACACCAACACCAACCCCAACACCTACCCCATCACCAACACCAACACCACCAATATGGCAGTGTGAAATATTTCCAGACACTCCCGGATGTCCAGCACCAACACCAACACCAACACCAACACCAACACCAACACCAACCCCAACACCATCACCAACACCACCGATATGGCAGTGCGAAATATTTCCAGACACTCCCGGATGTCCAACACCAACACCAACACCAACCCCAACACCAATACCAACACCACCAATATGGCATTGCGAAATATTTCCAGACACTCCCGGATGTCCAACACCAATACCAAGTCTTGTTCGAAGTTATTGCAAAATATATCCAAAAGCTCCCAGATGTCCTGCTTCACGCACTCCATTGCAACCACCAGCATGGTATTGCGAAAAGTATCCAACAGCTCCTGAATGTCCAACACCACACCTCAATTTTACACAGACTACAACAATATATCCTTCAACGGAAAAAGTAGAAACACCACCTAAATGGTTTTGCGCTAATTTTCCAACAGAACCAGGCTGTCAAGTCATCTCAACATCAACCACACCACCAGTCACTCCAACATTAGATGCAGACACGCCGCCTCCATGGTTTTGCGCAAGCTTTGCATGGTTTCCTGGATGTAAGAAATAGAGGCCGCTAGAGGTAACAATAGACAAAAAGTTGGCCAGCCGAAGTTTGTGAGTATTGAATTTGTCTGATTTTCATTCTACAGCAGCATAAAAGATAGTAAGACGCAAAATTTCACTGATTGCTCTAACCAATTAAATCAAATAAGAAACAATAAAAAGGTATTTTACTTTGAGCATTAAAAAAAACATCATTATTTAAAACAGGGCAGGAACCAGGATTTAGCCATGGGGGAGATTTTGATGAACATTTTTTTTTTATTCAAAAAAGTTCGATTTGTACCCCTCTTTCTCTCGATTTCCAAAATATTTTGGCTGTTACAATAGCTAAAACTACGTAAGCTAAAACATTTTGCAAAAACATCCAAAAATCATGTTTTCGTAAATATATTAGCTGGTTGAATAATTATAAAAAAAATATAAATTGTCAGATATTAAAAGCCGGAAAAGGCTCTTCAAATCTGCATAAAAAACTTTTAAAGTTTTGCAATAGCATTAAAGGCAATGTTTTTTTCGTGCCTATTTTTTATTTTTTTTTTTGTTTTCACTAAAATTGAGAAAAATTCATTATTTCTAATGCGAGCCTTACTTTTAAGATATCGTTAGAAAGGTTTTGAGTACTTGCATTAATGGCCAGAATTTCTAAAATTTATACATATTAAAGATAAAATATTAATTATAAATTATATAAAAATCAAAATGAAGTTATTTGAATTTTAAAAGCGTTTGTATGGAAATAAAATAAAAAAAAATTTAATTTTTTTTTTTGCAACTAATACCATTACGTCTTGTTCTGTTACTGTGCGATCACTGTGTATGTTTAGCGATGCATATCCGTTCAAACTGATATCGCTCATTGAATTACGGAGGTACGTTTTAAGAAATTTTAGGGATGAGAACAATATCTCATTTAACTCAAATTAATATAATTTTAAAGACAGAAAAACTGTAACATAAACTTCATAAATCTTAAAACCTAAAAATTCACACAAATACTTAAATGATTGACTTTGAAACGAAGCCAACTTTGTGTATCTCATGAATAACTTCAAACATTCCTCAAAAATTTAATCAAGCTTAGACTCATATCACTAATTCGAAAGTTAATATAAAAGAGTTACAGTGAAAGGGGCAGAACCATTTATTAAATAAAAACTTGTTTTTGCCGTAAATAACGAATAGGCTGTGATGCAATGCCACCAAGCAGAGCTTAAAAACGCAGAACTTACAATAAGCTCCATTTGTATATTTGGAGTAAGAAAACCAAATCCAGCGACAAAACCATGGATGCTGAAATTTAAATTTTCGAGAATCGTTCGGAGGCAAATTAAAATCAGTTGTTGGCTGAAGTATACTTAAAAATCTTTCTAGGGGGTTCGAATTAGGAAGGTTTTTTCAGTATACATGGCCATATCATTCTTTTTGGCTTGACTATTATCATTACTACCATCATCTAAAACTGCCGATGTCAAGGGTAGTGAAAACCATAGTGATGGTCATTTTGAATGATACGGTACATTTATTTTCGCTGTTGTTGTTTACACTAATCAACTCATAACAAAGACTTTAATATGTAAACGCAACTTCAGTATATGATTTGTTAAGTTTTTTTAGAATATATTAAAGTAATTCAATGAAATAATTATTTAAATGCATTCATTTTTAGATAAATTTCGACCATCTGGGGGGTTTGAACCCCCAAAATCCCCTCTAGGAAACGGCCCTGCTTTATATCTCCCTTCTATTACTGAAGTAGTATATCACATAAAAGCGAAAATAGCAATAGGAAAAAGAAAAAAACGTGACGTCTTCTGTCGCTGATTGTTGTTGGTTCCTTGCTGAGAAATAAATTTGATCATTTTAATAACACTGCGTCGCCTGAAAAAATAAATGGCGTATGTGAAAAATTTCACTTTTGAGATTATTGAGAAAAGGGACTATAAATTTTAAAAAAATAGCGGTAAAACTACAAAAATTTCGTAATCTATTGTGAAATGTGTCTGCAAATAGGCCTTATAATAGGAATTATAACCCCTTTTTCTCAATAATCTCAAAAGTGAAAATTTTCACATACAACATTTATTTTCTCAAGCGACGACTGTACATGGTTTGGAAACTTTTTTTACTTACAAGCTAGGGACATATAATTCGGGGACGCTGAAATTAATGGCTTTAACCGTTTTTTAATCCTTTGGGCCGTTTTTGAGAAATAGAGGGTACATGTTCATACAGTTTTTGTTAGAAAAACTTTTCCCTCATTACCTTTATTGACTTCATGTCAATAAGAGAAACATTAAAAATTACCTGGAGAATAATTTTTTAAAACAGTTTAACCCTCGAAACCCAACTCTTATAGTCCGAATCGACCTCATTAAGTAAAAAACCCATTTTTTTCGTATAAAAGCTTTGTACAACCAAAAACAAGTAAGCTTTTCGATTGAAAAATATTCCCCCAATATAGTGGCACTTAATGAAATTACAAATTATACCAAATTAACCAACCTTCTGTTTCCCTAAAACGACCTGAAAGGTATTACAACTAAGTTTTTCATACATATTTTCTTTTAATTTTCTCAGATTGATTCATCCGTTTCTTCTGCTTCTTCGTGCAGATTCCAACAAATGTCTCTTAAGAGAGCATCTAGTTTTTTACCACTGTACCAGTGCTCGAGTCTTACTGTCACCTAATTGAAACGTTCGCCGTGCTCATCAGATTCGTGTGGGGATTGTTGTCCTAATTTTCCAGCGTGGCAATGCAGTGGTAGCTCTTTTAAGAGGAATTCAAATAGGTTACACTAAAAATATGTGTTACATATGCCAGTGGGACACCCGTTACGCTAGCGATCAATACAACGAGCGGAACTGGCCTTTACGTGAGGACAAAAGACTGGGGCGAAACAACATTGTTGAGACACCACTTGTGCCAATCGAGAAAGTATTGCTACCACCGCTTCATATAAAGCTAGGAATAGTCAAAAATTGTATAAAAGCATTGAATTCGGAAGGAAATGCGTTCAACGAATTACGCATAATTTTTTCTCGGTTGAGTGGGATGAAAATAAAGGAAGCTTGGTGTTTACATGGTTTTAAATTTTAATTCATAACATTTTTTTACAGGAATACTAAATGGACCCGATATTCGTCGCTTATTGAAGAATGAGTCATTTAAACTAGCTCTCAGCAATAATGAGTTGTTGGCATGGGATTGTGTCAAAGCGGTAATTAGGAATGTTCTAGGAATTCATCGATCCGACGATTGGAGCTTACACATTCACAGAGTGCTTACCTCTTTACATACTTTAAATGTAAGAATGTCGCTGAAAATTCATTTCCTGCATTGATTTCCTGAAAAATTAGGACAGCAATCCCCAGACGAATCTGCTGAGCATTGACAACGTTTCAATCAGGAGAAATTTGTTGATATTTTCAAAGTGCCAAAAAAATAGTGGTGCTGACTATGAAAAATGTGAGTAAAATTTTTAGTGGTCAAAAAATTTAAAATTTTTTTACGAAAGTGTTTGTAAAAAAGGACACCACAATAAAGACCAATTCAAGATCTTTAAAATATAGCTTAAAGATTTTTTTTGTAGGACTAACCGTTTAGAAGACATAGTTGTTTGAGTACAATTTTTGTTTTTCTTTATAATTGTTCACTGTGTATAAATGCAAAAAAAAAAAAAATTGAAAATTACAAAAAAAAATATACACATATTTTTCTTTTTTAAAGTACTATCCGCGTGCAAAGTACCAAATTTTTACAGAAATGTGAGTTTCAAAAAGCGTCAGATTTGACATGGAATGACCGATATACAAGAAAGTGTACTGTAATTTTTTTTATTTAGTTTTGAACTGACATTGTTGTAAAATGTAAATAGGTGATTGCAACGTTCAAATTTAAAAAGGTCTGAACCTCAGAACACCGACGTGATTCAGAGGTTCTACCACCTGCATTGCACTCTTACAGGTGCCCACAATCATGATTTTTTTAAATCAATCAAGAAAAATTTGCTTTCTTTAATTTGGTCACACCGCGTTATTATTTTATTTTTTAAAACTATATTATATATACGAAAAACATTTTTTTAAAAATGATGAATTTTATTTTCTTAATTTAAAATTGCGAAAATGTTTTACAACATGCTTTTTACAGCATCTACAATTTTGGAACACCTAATAAAATAAATTTAAAAAATTTTATTTAAAAGATATCAACTAATTTAAAAATAAGATATGTCTTTTTGTTATTATGTAAAGTTCTTCAAGTTTGGAACATTTCGATGCCAAACTTGCTGCGGCCTTTGATAGTGAGATGGGTTTTTAGTATTGTACACATCGGGTTTTTGTTGTTTTCGCCTTGTTTTCATGGGACGCCTTTGGTGTTGATTGGAATTATTGTAGCTTTGAGGTGGTTTTTGTTTCTTCGTTGCTGATTTGTCAAACAGAAGTTTATTCATCACCTCGTCTGCTAACTTTATTGGACGCGGTGTAGTCACCAAAACTTCCTCAGAATTCGCTGGCAGTGCGGTAGTCTTTACTGGAGTGATGTTAGCCATTTGCTCATTCGCGGAAATTTTTGGAGCTTTCGTTGATGTCTGTGAATTGCCCACCTCTGGAGTGTTACTTTGATTTTGAGTGTTTGAAGCTACTGAGTCCATTAATACTGACACAAAATCATTTAAGCTTGTTGCATTCATTTCTAAAGCATCTTGCTGCATCGACTGCTGGAACGACATCATTAATTGTTGCGATGGTACCGTGGTACCATCCATTGGTTTTTTATTTGTCAATGCCTGATTTATTAATAGCAAAAACAGCAATTGCATTATTTTATTTTGCTCCGGAGTCAAAACAAGATTTGCATTTTCATAGTTTTGAGGTGGTACAGGTGGAAAATATTGTGGTGGAACAGCTGCATGAACTGGATATGGCAATGGTGGGTTATAAATATTCGGTGAATATGGAAGGTAAGAGTCGTGATGTTGTTGAGTGCCCGCGTATTGCAAAACATCATCTGCCGAGGGACGAGTTTCAATAATGGTAGGCTCGGCTGCTGCTGCCAGTATATCCCATATATTTGGCATCCGTCTTAGAGTTATAAGCATTCCACTGGGTGAACCAAACAAAAAAGGTATTAAACGAGGTTTGTCTTGTGGTTGTTGTTGTTGTTGCTGAGAACTATCTTGAGCCAGCGTCAACTGCAAGCTGTTAGTCAAGCAAATGATTAACGTAAATAATCCGAACTTGTTATACTGCATTATTCTTGTACTGTGATACTCTCAATAACATAATTATCTTAAATTTCGATCAACATCTTTTGTAGGCTGCTCAAAGTCGCTGTAAGAACTAGCTTTGCAACAAGAATAGAACAAAGCTTATAAAGACGCTGCTTTGGCTATAAGTTTGATGTTTTTAATAAGTATTTGTAGATACGAACTTTTCTCTTCTATCGAAAGACTTGAACAAAGCAATATTTTGAACATAGGTTAACAATAACCTGCTTTATGAATATGATCACAAACAGATGTTGCGGCAAAAAAACAAGTTCACAAGAGTTCATCGATCTCCATTCAGACACATTAATTAAGAGAATGGCTCGAATGTATTAAAAAACACAATTTTGTTTTTTGCTTATCTTTTAACTATTTGGTATTGAAGTCGAAGTCACTGTCATTGAATTGTTTTGTGATGCGGCGCATTAGTTTTAATGTGTCATGTTAAAACATCTGTTGAGGAAACTTAAATAATGATATGTCAAAGTTAAAATAAGTAGTTGAAATATTTCTTCGTAAATTATTGTAAAAATGATTAAAATATATTTATATTATAGGTTGCGCGACAGAAGTCTCAGAATCGATGTTATTTTATCGGACTGTGTATCTGGATCAAAATCCTGTAACGAGTGTCTTCTTAGCTGCTAAAAATACGTAATTAAAAAAAAAAAATCTCATAATTTTAATATTAAAAAATTCCAAGTCTTTTTATTTAATTTTGTATGAGGAAATTTATGGATCCGAGATCAGTATTCGAGCTTGTTGACAAGTCTGAATTTTGAATTATTTTTTCATTTGATTTTTAAAAACATTTTTAAAAAATAGAATAATTTTGTTAGTTGCCTGTTATAAAAACGTCTTTTGAGCAAAACGATTTTTTTTATACAATACCAAAAATGTTATACCAAAAATTATACAATATATAAGGTCACTCCATAAAAACCGTCTAATGGATGAGCTGCATAGTTTCCAATATTGATGGAAAAATTTGGCTAAACCTTTTTTTAAGACATTTATAGTTGTATTTATCTACTTCTAACACGGTTAAAAATGTTGGACTTATTTTTAATCAAAACTTTGGTTTAAGGGAATTTTCAAGACAAAAATAACTATTTCTTAACCCCTACTATAGTTTGATTCATCTGAGCTTCGAATCAGCATTCCTGAAAAGAACTTACTTGCATTCGCAATGATGCAAAATAAGTCAAACCTTGTTAACAACTGAGTTGGACGAGTGGATATGGTGCTGTAGCAGCACATCGGAGGAAGTGTTTTGAAGTAATGAAATGGTTATTTCATTTACCAATTTTTTTTTCATAACAATTACCGCAGTGCACAGGTTTTAAACACCCCCTCACTTAAGTAAATGACTTTTAACAAGCTTCGAGAGAAACACTCAGCACAATATGGCAGCAGCTTTGTACTTATGGTTACGACAAATATTGATCTAAGTAGATCAAAAATAAAAAGACTAAATTTAAAACTTTTATTGTGATAAGACTATAATTTATAGACTTTACATTTTTTAAGTACGCTGAGGGAATATGCAGTAAAATTTAATGAAACTGTGTTCATATTAAATGAATTGGTTTTTGAAACAATTTCATTTCAGTTAAACCCTAATGTTTGCACAGTTAAAATTAAAAAAAAATATTTAAAAAAAATGTTTTTGAAATGTACTTTTATAGCAAACATTTACAATTTAAAAACATTTATTTAACAAAAATTTTAAAACAAAAACTTTAATATTGAAAACAAATATTTTAAAACATAATTTTGAAATATGGTTCTTAAATTCAAAACAATAAAAATAACCGCCATTTTTTCGATGTCAAATTTGTAATTAGCGACACCTGGAACCCCTCAAATACCATACTTTAACTGGAAATTTCGATGAAATTTTCATTTTATTGTGACTTAAAATATTGAAATATTTTATATTAAAATAATAAATTAGTTTTTATTTCATTTAAAGTTCATTATTTGTAAAAACAATTTTAAAAATATTTTCACACAATCAAATGTAAAATCGGGGTTTTTCTCAGCTAGTTCTTAATTGTCTTGCAATTATTCAATTATTCAAAGATTCTACTGCACATAAATTTTCAATTCAATCTTAGATAGCGACGTATTTTTGTTATTGCAAAGAAATAATAAAAGAAAATTTTAAGAAAAATAAACGAACTTGTACACGGAGATAATTATTTTGTTCGAATCAAGCAAATGTTTTGCTTAAAAGCAAATCAGCAAAACTTTGCTCAATCACGTTGAGATTTAGAAAAAGATTGCTTAATTGAAATCACGCCTCATGTATTTAGGAAAAAGCAAAATTTTGATTAAATTCGAGCAAAATTTTGCTAAGTTATTATATACTTAATTCAAGCAAATATTTGCTAACTTCTTATAAGCTCAAATTTATTCTAAACACACGAGCACACGTTTATTCTTAATGAAGAATAAAGGAAATCACGCCTCATGTATTTAGGAAAAAGCAAAATTTTGATTAAATTCGAGCAAAATTTTGCTAAGTTATTATATACTTAATTCAAGCAAATATTTGCTAACTTCTTATAAGCTCAAATTTATTCTAAACACACGAGCACACGTTTATTCTTAATGAAGAGAACTAGGCGAGGATTGGCTAACAACTGTGATGGCCTTCAACACAGAGAAAACAACATTTTCAAAAGTGGCAGAAACGAGCTACTTTGAAAAACGTTTAGCCCAGATTTTGCACTTCTAACGTTTATTTTAATTTTAAAAACGAACATTTTAAAATGAAATAGTAAAACGTTTATTTTCATTTTAAAAACTTACATTTTCAAATGAGATTTTAAAATGTTCGTTTTATTTTTAACAATGAATATTTTAAAATGCTGTAGTAAAACGTTTATTTTCATTTTAAAAACGAAAATTTTAAATCGAGATTTTTAAATGTTTTTTTTTTTGATTTTTAATAATAAATATTCTCAAATGTAAAATGTTAATTTTCATTTTAAAAACGAAACTTTTAAAATTAGATTCTAAAATGTTCAATCGATTTGTAACAATAAACATTTTAAAATGTAATAGTGCAAAAATTAATTATATTGTTAGAACGGAAATGTTCATTATTCCCATTAATTCATAAATTTACAGAAATCCGCATTTCCTCTATTAATTAAAAAAAGCTTTGTTGGTTTGCAAAATTACAGTTTTACAGTTTTTAGGCAAACTGCAGAAAGATGGAATCGTGAATGAAAAATATTTAATTTTCTGAAAAAATATCAAATACATAAGTCGAGGAAACATAAATAACAAACAATTCGTTATTAACAAGTGTTTTGAAACAAAGTATGTGCATTTTCTTATGCCATGGTAAAACGTTCGTAGTTGTTTTAAAAACGTTTCGTTTTACTTTTCTATTTAAAAATAAGCGTTTCCATTTTTTATGGCGTAAAATGTTTTTAAAAATATTAATTTTATTCTAACATATCATAGTAAAATATTCGTGGTTGTTTTAAAAACGTTTCGTTTTACTTTTCTATTTAAAAATGTGTGTTTTCATTTTTGTATGGCGTAAAATATATATTATATTAATTAATATTAATTTTACTAAACGTTTTTAAAATGTGCGTTTTTGATTTTTTGTTTTCTCAGTGAAATCTCCAGATGGTTCAAATCTCCAGACGGTGGTAGTTTTTCAATTTAAGTTAATTTTAATAATTATTTCACTTCAAAAACGTGCTAGATTACGAAACGATTAAATTACGAAAAAGTAATTAAAATTTTGCTACTTAAATTTATAATGACTTAGCAAATATTTGCTTGAATTAAGTAGAAATTTGATTTTGCAGTTTATAATAACTAAGCAAAATTAAATTCAAGCAAAATTATAAACTGGAATGACAAATTTTGATTAGATTTTGCTGAAATCTAGCATAATTTTGAAGTAGCTGAGATTCAAGCGCAAGTTTTGCTTAACCACAGTACAAATTTAGCAAAACAGTTTTCTCCGTGTAGTTGAAAATTCAATATGCTTATTTAAAATTTTGTATTTTATAAACGCAGATGCGTTAAATATCTATTTGAAAATTGTTCATTTAATTTTAAAGTATGTTCTTATTCCCACTGTTAACAATAGAAAAAAAATTTTTTTCAAAATCAATTTTTTGTTTGTTTTTAAATGCATCTGCTTCTTGATAAATGGCATTAAAAAAGCAGTCCTTTTAAGCCGGTGTCAAGATATTTTGATCTAAATTTATCGGAAACAAAAAAAATCAATGTGCGTTTTAATAAGGTTACTTGAAGCTACAACATTTACTTGAATTATTAAGATTGGCTCAATAGGAAAAATTTAGCTTAACTTTTTAAAAAATGCTGTAATTTTCAACGCTTTTGATTGAAATTGAAGTGAAACCTAATCTTATAATAGTAGTACAGGTTGTCGCAATCTTATTAATATATACTTTGATTTTTTTGTTTCCGATAAATTGGGAACAAAATAACTTGACACCGGCTGGAAAGGACTACTTTTTTTATGCCACCTAGCGAGGAGATAATGCGTTTAAAAACAAACAAAAATTTACTTTAAAAAATTGTTATCATATTATTTACGTAAACAAATTTTTAAGTCATGTGTATTGTAGTCTTTCCACAATATATAGCAACGCTAGTTGAATTCGTTGAAAAAGTTTTTACGCCATAACTTTTGATCCTTTAAGGAACACACTTTCATTTTATATCTTTGGAAAGGAAATGTGAAAAAAATAAGAACAAATTTAAATGAAAAAAAATTATAGCTCCTGTTGCTGGCATGGTATTATACTTTGAAATTAAAAATGGGTCGTGTAACTGCAATTTTTTCAAAACTTTAATATTTTTCCATCAAAATAAAATTTCCAATGATACCCTATTTATGGCTTTGGGTCCGAAAAAAAAATCTCAAATCCTCAAACTCCAGATTTGGTTTTCTAAGCAATAAACTAATCTAAGCACAAAATTTTGAGATAGTCAGTGCAACTGATATTACACTTTAATGTTAAATGGGCGACATATTAAAAACAATTGGTTCCTACTTTGACGAATTATGTTTAAGGCAAATTTTTTATAGCATATTGTATTAAAAAAGTGGCGGCCGTAGCCTAGTGGGTAGAGAGCGTGGCCCCTAAGCTAAAGAACCGCGGTATCCCGAGTTCAATTCCAGCTCAGACAGGAATTTTTTTCATTTGAATTAATTTTTCTGTTCGGTCGTCACCTCTCTGCAGACAATGGCAAACCTCAGAGAGTAAAAATTGCCATGTAAAGCTCCTTGAGAACATAAGCCGTTCGGAGTCGGCATAAAACACGTAGGTCCAGTTCTCGATCATTTGTGATTAAACATTTAATAACACGCACAACACAATTGTTCAAAAGAAGCTCGGTCAAATGGTCAGTTTTTTTATTATTTTTTTTTGTATTAAAAAAATTGCTTGAAACATTTTTTAAAATTTTGTTTAAATGAAAATTCATGCATTGATACGAGTATAAAAGGCATTGTGTTGAATTTAGAAACGTGTATATATTGATGTGTACAAATACTTTGTACCCCATATTTGTAGTCACTGCTTGAATCAAACAAATCGACCTGTAACGTTTATGTATCCATACGTTGTATATCCATCAATAAGCGGATTCCTGAAGAATGGTGCAACCTTGCCGGTTTCAGTCGCTTCAAGCGAACCCTCGTTTTCGTCGCTTCGCAGACTCAAAACATGCATGAGAAGTAAAACTGGAGAAGAAAGGCTCAATGGTTTAGCTTTTCTAAATGTTCACAGAGATGTGGAAGTAACCACGGAAGAAATTTTAAATGCACTAGCCCGAAAAAAATGGAATACATATTATTTTTATATGTTATATGTATGTTCTATAATATAAAAAAATTGGAATAAGTCTAAAAAAAAAATTAAAAATCTCCCCGAAATTTTTTTCTGGGTACGCCTGGGTACGCCTGGTACGCCTGGTAGTATATATATACTATGAGTTATTGTTCCGTCCTAACTTCTTCGATCAAGAAGCAGCTCTCTCCGCGGTGTTAAGACGTTATAAGCTGTTTGTCTTTTTTATGGGAAGAATATAGAACAGCATGAAATATGGTATAAACATTTTTTTTTCCTATACTCAGCGAGTAATAATTCCATGTACAAAAATTTTTTTACAAATTAAGGTCAATAGAAATAATTCGAAACTAAGCTGTTAATTTAAGTCTTTTGTTGTTCATGGTTTTGACTATGTTTCCAACGATTTTCTAATACATCAGCGAAAACTTAATTAGCTATTGTATTTTCATTGTTATTCCTCAATCAGTAGCTTTTTTACTGTATTCATTATTTTATATTTATATTAAGCATTTAAAAGTGAAACTTCTACGAATCACTTATACTATTGACCTGAATTTGTTTCGTTTTCTAATAAACATGGCTTTTTTACGATATATTAAAAATTGTTCTCAATTTTGTCAAATCAGAAAAAGAAATTAGTTCAGAAGTTTGTTGCTATTGCTTTGACAATTCGTAACAAAAGTTAATATTCGTCGTTCTTTCATTTTACGTATAGCTATTAACATAATATTGACGCAAGCTATATAATATTTTTTGTTCTTTTTTCTATATATTGAAATTTGGTTTTTAATTAAGTTGTCAGCTGAATTAATTTATATTGTTTTGATTGATTTTAACCCTTGTGTTGGCACTTGGCTCACCGGTGAGCCATCACGTGCTTAACTTGGCCTTGTAGCCTTATTTTTTTAGTTACCGGGTTGGGACTCGATGACATCTCCTAATTATAAGTTTTGAGCTATGTTGCCAAAGTAAACGTTATTAGTGCCACATTAGATTCACATATTTTTTTGCGTTTTCATACATAAAGTCCGGGGAATTAAGTTCGTTCGTGATTCTATTGATTCATTTCATCAGTTTTTTGTATGAGTTGCAAGAAGGTTTGAAGGAAAGTAAGCCATACCTGCCGGAAGAGTTCAAACTAAGTCGCTAAAGACATATGAAATGACATAGAACATATGTCATATATTCTACTTTGAACTCTTCATTATAATAAATCCATTTCAGGCAATAACGATTTTGTGGTTCTTTTTTTTCGTTTTGCTTTGAACCTAAAATAATAATCCCCGGCAGGTAATCATTACTGAACTAGTTACATAATGATTACTTGGTAATGAGTGGTAGTTCCCTGTTGGATTACAACACACAGAAATAAGGCATTATTTTAACAAGGGCTTGTCATATTCGGTAATGTGTAGTGCTTACATCCAGCATTACTAATAATTAATGTTGTATTATCAGGTATTACCGCTTAGGTTATTTATTTTCAAATCATAAGCGAGAACGTAAGGTTATGAATTGATCGGCTAAGTTCATGATTGTTGTTAAGGCGCATTTTGTTTGAGATTATTTATTGAGAATCTGTAAGCAAGGTCGAAATGGCATGTGCTTACAGGTTAACTAATCACTGAGCTAGTTATGGCAGTAACGACTTCTCATTTCCCCACTAGGTATGGACTTATTATGGACTACAACAAATACAAAGGCGTTGTTGACACCATGAATAAAATGTTGACTGAATAATCCACCAAAAGGAGGACTCTTCGCTGGCCAATAGAGTTTTTTTAAATACGTTGGGCATCGCAGCGTTGGAAACCTTTGTTATTACCACGCTAAAATTGAAAACAATGCCAGGACGCAGAAGGAAACGAGTTATAGCCACAAATACTGCAAGATCTATCCATTACCCACGATATGCTTCAAGTTATAAAGAGGGCACAAAATTAAAAAGCCCAGAGGGGCAACTTCAGCACGTGATATGCAAAGTATGCTCGGATTCAAATTAGGCACCTTTGAAGTTACAGGTGCCTGTCAAGCTTCGAAAAAGAGTTCCCACGGGCGACTCAAGAAATTGGGCAATAGCGTATATTGCATAGGAAAACGTCGCACACAGGTCTAAAATGAAAAAAACCTGACCAAAATTAAAAAACAAAAGTCGTCTATAAATATAAATTAATTAAGATACCTCTTTAAGGACAATTAAACTTAAAGTAAGCAGAAATAAACACATTAAATTTTTCGCGATTCATTCATAAAAGAAGTCAAAGAGGCATAAATGTAGTATTTTTTTAGTTTTATGAATTTATAACAAAACCTTTACCAAAACCAAAAACTTTTGCAAGAAATGTTGTTCTCATAGTTCATAAAAAATTAAGTTGCAAAACATTTTTTAATACATGAATATATATATATTAATACATGATTAAAAAAAAAATTGTTTTTTTCAAATGTAATTTATAATTAACAATTTGAGACAATGCTCTGCATTAAAAATGTATGGAAGCCTTGGTGGCTCACCGATGACCCAATTGTCCATCAAAAGAGTGTAAACTTTCAATCCCGTAGGGTTTTGGGTTTTCGGGATAAGAAATTCGTTATCCCAGGAATTTTCGAGATCCCGAAATTGCAAAATGTTACAATAACAGCATTTAGCTGTATTAAAAGCAGCGACCGTTAATAACTCTTTCTCATCATTTCTGCGTTTTTGGCAAAAAGAATAGCATATTATTTTTATTTTTTCTTATTTTTAAAATATAAATCCAAACATAATCGGTATTCATACTTAAAATATTCAAAAACACTCAAAAGTAGATAAGACCAAGACCAAGACGAAATTATAATTACAAATGCAGACAAAATAGTTGTAATGTACAAAGAGGAATAAAGAATATATGATAAAAAATTCAACAATAATGGGACGATAATCCCATTTTGTACTTTTAGAGGAAACACTTGTAAGTTTTATGATTGCAAAATATATACATTCGATCGTTTCTTCGATCACAACTTTATAAAAGTTCAACCTTAAATAAACACAGAAATATCTTCAGACCAAAAAAATTGCTCCCTGACCTTTGCAGAAATCGCTTAAAAGTAATGTTGAAAATATATACCCCTGAACCACCTCATAAAATATTGTGTCCACACCAAAAAAATATTAAAATTATTTTAATGGCGTGTATAAAGGAATATATTGGATTGTTTTATTTATTTTTTTTAAAACGTTCTAATTATTTTTGGCGAAATTGGACCCTGAAATTTTTACAAAAAAAAAATGTTTTTCATTATATATCATCAAATTTTTTTTCATTTTGCTGCACCGATATTTTTTTTTTGCAATTTTGTTATTTTGGGCAAAGATTTAGCTTTCCTACTGTATAACATAATGAGAATTTTGGGGGACCATAACACGAATAAACTTTAAAAACACGACAAATTGCCCCGGCAAAAAACTCGCAAAATGGCAAAATACAATTATTGGAAAACTATAAAAAACCCTTCAGTTTCGGTATATATATTAAGGTGGATCAAAAACAAAACCATTTTTTCGACACTCATATTCTGGGAGCTGGATTCAAGTAGATCTTAAATTCGAAAGGATATCGAAATCGGTGGAACCGTCATCCAGCGGTTTTGATTTAAAAATATCACTTTTTCGCCAAAAACCACCGGTTTTTTGCCGTAACTTTTTATCAATCTAAAATAACTACCTAAAAAATGGGTGCAAATGAATGGTATCTGGGACACCAAAGTTGTTAATAGGAAGATTTTTAGATTCAAGAAATTTTTTAGTGCAAAAGAGTTCAGAATTCGGTCAACATTTTGGGTACTTTTCACTAAAATTGCTATAAATTTGCTGTTCATTCGCTATAAATATGTTAATTTTTGATTGTTTACCACGAAAGGTGAAGCCTCTTCAAAGTCACACCATTTTAAAAATAGTAAATTTTTATAATTTCTTAAAATTGAGTGGATTTATAGATTTTTGTGATAAATACCCTTTCAAAAATACTTTCCAAAAAAGTTAAAAAAAATTCCACTGTTTTGATTTTTTTATTTTTTTTTTTTATATATATATCAATAGATTACACCAAGTCTTTTTAAACAATACTTAATTCTTCCAAATTTACTGAAAAATGGCAAATTTTTAGCGATTTTAGTGAAAAATACCCAAAATGTTGACCGAATTCTGAACACTGTTACACTAAAAAATTTCTTGAATCTAATCATCTTCCTATTTACAACCTTGAAGTCCAAGACACCTTTCATTTGCACCCAACTTTTGGGTAGTTATTTTAGATTGATAAAAACTTATTGCGAAAAAACCAGTGATTTTTTTGCGAAAAAGTGATTTTTTAAAATCAAAACCGCTGGATGACGGTTCCACCGATTTCGATATCCTTTCGGATTTAAGATCTTCTTGAATCCAGCTCCCAGAATATGAGTATACTACACCTTAATGTATATGTAAAGAAAAGGTGTGTTCGTGCCGTGATTTTTGCGTGACATGGCGTTCTTTTGCATGCAAGTGCTTAAAAAAATAACTCGAGAAATTATCGAGTAACTCGTAATATTTTCGAGTTACTTCACTCTTAGCAGGGCTGCCACTTTTCTACTATATCATGATTTTCCATTGCTGAAGTGACCATACAAATGAAATAACAATCTACGAACTAAAAATTTGCCGTGTTTTTAAAGATTATTCGCGTTATAATCCCAAAATGTTATACCGTAGGAAAGCTTTATATTCGCCCAAAAATACAATATTACAAAAAAAAAAATATCGGTGGGGCAAAATAAGAAAAAAATTTTATGATAAAAAATGAAAAATTTTATTTTTGTAAAAAATGTCAGGATCAAAATTTCACTAAAAATAATCAGAACGGTTTTTTAAAAAGAAAAAAAAAACTAAAATAAGTCCAATATATGTTTTTAAATATCACATTAAAATAAATTTAATGTTTGTTTTGGCTTCGACACCATATTTTATAAAATGGTTCAGGTCTTGTATATTTTCCAAATTACATTTAAGCGATTTCTGCAAAGGTCAGGGGGATAAATTTTTTTGGTCTGAAGGTATTTCTGTGTTCATTAAGAGTTGAACTTTTTGAAAGTTTACGCGCACCAAAGTATTTTAACAATTTTGCAAAATGAACGGGTCTAATATAAGTACATCAGCTGATTCAACCAGATTGAAAAAAATTAAATTAGAGAAAAACGATTAAACCATATATTTTTTGCATAAAAATCATAACCTTGATGGTCCTGAATTAAAGATATTTGCTAAGGTTCTTAAGGTTTTAAATATTTGTATTATATAGAAAGTCAATTAAAAAGTAACGATTTCTTACATTTCAGAAAATTTCTAAATTTTTTCAAAATGAAAACAAAGAATATTTAAAAATATCAAATAATACTTCATATATATTATAAACCTAAAAATATAAACGTAAATAAGTTATACCACTTTTTAAAAATTTTATTTAAAAAATTTTTAAAAAGAAAACAAAACTTCTTATTCAAATGAATTAGTAAGCTGTTAGCAGGGATGACCATGATTACAAATCACGAACACTGATTATGATTTAATGTATTCAGATTACTGTGCAGATTACTTGATTTTTCTAAATATTCAGAAAAATAACATTCAAAACCAAATAAACAAGGATGAATAATCATAACAAGGAATTAGATAGACCCAGCTTTCAGTGATAACAGATTTTTTTCTCGTCAGACAAAAAATTCAAAATTACTTTTGCATGATTACTGATTTGTCAAAAAAATCACTGATTACTGTAAAGTGTTAATGATTTCTTTTGAGTTATCAAGTAAAAAAATTGTATATTATTAATTGTAATCAGTAATTTTTTATAATGATAGCATGAAAGTTATAATTACTGGCCAAACCTGGCTGTTTGTAAAATGTATAATGTGAATAAAATTTTCTTTTTATAGTAAAAGAAACTATAGTATAGTAATAAAACTATTGCTACTTTCAATTCAATGAAAGTTGAACAGCCTAGTAAACAGAGTCTTTTAAGATCTGAAGCAAAACAAACTAAAAAATAGACTTTCAAAGAGAGATAAAAAAATAGCAGTGTGTTTTTCGATAACAAAAAAAAAACAATCGTTTACATTGCAGTTGCATTTACTGTTGCTAAAAAAGTTATATTTTCTTTACCCGGGATTTCGGGATCCCGGTATTGAAAGCCCTAGTGTAGACATGCTGTCAATACAAAGGTTAATAGCGTAAATATTTTAATGGATTAATTTCACATATTCATTCAAATTAACACATTAGAGAGCAACATGCTTTTACATTCACTTTTTAATACTTAATGCTTAGAAATTTATTTAGTTTTTATCCAAATAACTTTGTACAAAAGTCTTACCAACATGTGTGTTTAAAAATTATAAATTTAATGGG
The DNA here is from genome assembly GCA_963920525.1 of Dichetophora obliterata. Taxonomy (NCBI): domain Eukaryota; kingdom Metazoa; phylum Arthropoda; class Insecta; order Diptera; family Sciomyzidae; genus Dichetophora; species Dichetophora obliterata. Next base: position 56,492,643 of record OY986437.1, read on the forward strand.
GCTTATCTATAAAAAGTTGCATTAAATTAGAAGATACCGTGGATGTAAATATTTATTTTTTACGCACGTGCGTTTTAATCATCATTGACTGATTTGAATGAAATTTTTTATTTATAATGTTTAACGTTATTTAAATTTTTAACTAGTATTTTTGCAAGAGCTCTGAACTCTTGTTCATTAAATTCTTAAAATCTTTTGTTTATTAAAAGAAAGTTCACAGCTATCCGCAACGAGTGTTGTTTTTAAATGTTTGATGAAATACTGTATTTAAAGATTTTTTTTAGCTAGAAAAATTAGATAAAGTTAGCATCATTAATTCCAATCCACCATACTTTAGAAAAAAAAATTTGGTTTTGATAAAATTATTTTTTTAAAGGAAATATGTTATTAATAAAATGTATTCGTCATTAACAAAAAAATTTGTTTAAAATGCACTTAAAGCAAATTTATTGAATAAAAGAAGTTGTGCAATAATTACCTAAAAACGTCAAAAATAATTTTCTAGGTTTACGACTGAACACTTTTGTGACTTTAAATATTTTTGAATTTTAATTTCTAAAAAAGAATTAAAAATCACATGAAAAACATTTTTTCTTTCTAGCATGAAGCAACTGTGCGTCGTTGCATTTGATTTTACTTCGCTAAGTTAAAGCGCTTATACCTAATGTGACCAACCGTAGTCCTTTTGGGAGTGTTTTACTTCTTTTTTCTCGCTGTACTTCTTGTATCGAAGCACGCTAAAAGTACTTCTTTTCACTGGTTGTACTTCTTTTTGAGTAATAGGGAGAATAAAACTCGACGATATTCAGCTTCAGACACTTTTTAATATATCACCAGATCAAACCATCATAACTTTTTTGTTTTGAGACCAATTTTAAAACTTTTCGGAACAAAATCTCTTAGAATTTAATAATCTTCAATATGGCAATCAAAATTTTGTACACCTTTTTACAAATATAAGTAAAAAAAATAAAAAGTATTTTTTTTTCGGTATTTACCAGTTTTCTCTACTAAGCTCTCTGTAAGGTCATCGAATTTTATAAAAAAAATGTTGGTCCTTATAAGACAAACCATTTGGCAAATTAAATTTTGCAAATATCCTTACCGCAAATATCTTTAAATTATTTCAAAATGATAAGGTATGTGCACAATAATTGAAATTACGAAAAAACATACAAAAGCTGCATCATAAAATTGTTTTTGACTGAAAGGCAACATTCTTCTTCAAATTTAAAAAATAAAAAATCGCAAAAAAATTACGCGATTTTTGAGAAATAAGCAAATAAATTTTTTTAGTATGTTGGCAACCCTAACATCCAAAATTTTAAATTTATATATTTTTTTCAGAAACTACTTTTTAATACCTTTCTAACAGTACCTCATTTATAAAATTGGATTAAAACTGACGTAGATACAATTAATTAAAAATTTTCCAATTCTGGCGTTTTCGGACGATTTGCAGAATTGAAAGGTCCATCACTTTTTAACAAATGGCGATAAAAAAAGTGGATCAACTTGTGCTCTTAGAATTTTAATAGGAACCTATAGTTCAAAAATAAAACAAATCGAAAGCCATGAGACGGACCCGTTTTGCGTTATGCTTGGAATGGGCGTATATTAATTTTTTTACGTGATTTTGTATGTATATTTTTAATTTTAAGCAATTTTAAAAAAATATATTTTTAGGACGAAGTAGGAAAAGTTATATTTAGTTCCTTTTTTTACAATATATTTATTTTTATAATCCGAAATAATCACTTATTTTAACGTATTCTGTTTTATTTTCTCCATTAAAATATGCTAATTTTTCATTATTTCTCATTCAAATATATCAAATTTCGAAACCACTTAAAAATATTTAATAAATATTAAAAATATTTCATTTTTAATAAAACAAATCATTTGTTTTTGATTTTTGTCCACTCGGCAGTTCACTGTCTATCGTAATGAAATTTGTTAAATAAACTTTTATCTTAAAACATAATATTAACTATGTTAACTAAAAAATTAAAAATAAAAAATTATTTAAATTACTCTAAGTTTGGCAAAAAAGCTTTAATCTTAATTAAGCACTTTGAGTCTTAAAATGAATCCAATCGGATCAAAACCACTCCCACTTCACATACAAAATTACATTATATAAACGGTAAAATCTCTTTAAATTCTACAAAATTAAATTATTCACGTTAAATTTAGCTAATGCGCTTAAATCGTAATTAAATACTTTAATTTTGCAAACTAGCCAAATCGGTTGGAAACCACTTCTACCTGCCGTTTCTTGAAAGTTTACAAAAATTTATTAAATAACTAAAATCACGGGTAAAATTATTACCCGTATTAGAGCTTATAGACCTCAAATTTTTTTCATTTTAATTTCTCAATACCACAACTATAAAAAAACAGTCGAAACCTGGTTTTGAAATTTAGATATATAGCATTTTTAGGATTAACCAGGTTAAAAAACAAGACAACCGAAAGTTTGCAAACCTTGGCTCTCATAGAACTTAAAGTAAATACAAAAATGATTAAATAAAAAAAAAAGTTAGTTATTACTTGAGGTGGCCCTTTTTTATCTTACTAAATGTTTTACCAAATTTTGTGTTTTTACCAAAAAAAAAAAACCATCACTAAATTGATTTTTTTTTTTAGTTTAATAATATAATATGACGTATTAGGAATTTTTAAAACCCCGCATAAAATCTCATCGTCGACAAATTCAATGCCTTTCACACGAGTTTGTCAGAGCCTGTTTTCTGCAAGGTCGTCACATAGACCAGAAGAAAAAATTTTAAAAAAAGTTGCGCATCTTGGCACTTCCAGGGTTTAAAGTAAATATAACAGAAGTGGCCCATATTTTATTTTCCAAAATATTTTACCAAATTTGTCTTTTTTACGCATATATATCCTTAAATACCGTTTTATAGCGCATAAATTTTAAAATTGAACATTTCTGAAGTTATTGTATTTCAAAAGAAATTATCTTAATCATTATATATGCCATTTTTTTAAATTTTTTGGATTTTAGGAAATATTTTGAAATAATAATTTAGTATAACTATAAAATTTATGAACAAAAATTTAAAAAATATCGTTTTTGGGCCAAATTTCAAGAATTTTTTTATTTTTTGTAGAAAGCGGAGGTTATTAAAATTTTTTCCGCATTACTGTGTTGCCGCTGTTTGTCCAAAAAGTCCTGCAAACGACACTTGTAGGGCCGAAAAATTCATGTAAATGAGGTTTTGTTTGGCCGATGTTTGGCTTAAGTTAAAAAAGTTTTTTTTACTCGGGAAGATACATTCCCACACGTAGGTATGTATCAGGGTGTCCAATCTCGGAAGATTTTCTCGATTCCGGGATTATCGGGATTGAAAATCTCAATCCCGGGATCCTGGGATTAGTTCAGGATTGAAAACTTTAAGAAGTAAATATTTCAAAACGTTTTTAATACAATTTTTTATTTTTTATTAGTTGAAAGTAAAAAATGTAAATTAATTCATTTATAAATCAACAGGTCAGGGCCGTAGCAAAGGTGGGCTTTTCGGGGTTCAAACGCTTCAGAGGGTCGAAATTTAAATAAAAGTTAATGCATTTAAATAATTATTTCTTTGAATCACTTAATATGTTCTAAAAAACTTAAATCATATACTGAAGTTGCGTTTACGTGTCATAAATTCTTTGTTAGGAGTTGAATCGTGTCAAAAACAATAGTGAAAACCAATGTATCGTGATTTATCGGATCAAACGCGATGCATTCAAAACTATCATCACAATTGTTTTCACTATCTTTGACATCGGCAATTGTTGATGATGGTCATTTTTATTTTTTTTAATATCTTAAAAAAATTTCAGGTTTTTAAAAATTAATATTTTATCTTTAATACGTATAAGTTTTAGAAATTCTAGCAACGAATGCAAGCACTCAAAGCCTTTCCAACGATATCTTAAAAGTGAGGATCGCATTCGAAACAATGAATTTGCTTCAATTTTAGTGAAAATAAGTTCAAAAAAATTTAAAAAAGGCACGAAGAACAGCATTGCCTTGAATTCTATTGAAAAACTTAGAAATTTTTAGATGCAGATCAGAGGAGACTTTTCCTGCTTTAAATATCTGACAGTTGCTTTTTCTTTACAATTATTTTACCAGCCAATATATTTACGAAAAACATGATTTTTGGAGATTTTTGCAAAATGTTTTAACTCACTGGCGGCTATCGTAACAGACAAAGTATTTTGGGTATCATAAAAAAACAAGGTTATTTTTGGAGGGGGTAGGAAACTTTTTTCTAATGTAAGTCGAGGTACTTTAATATATTTACTTGCATATATAATATATAAAAAACTTAACTTGAGAATAAAATGTAACAAAAATTTATGTATTTTAATTTTGAATAAAAAAAAAATGGGTAGATCCTGGCTACGGTCCTGGTTTAAGGTATTATTATATAAATGTTAAGAATTTTTTTTTACACCGTCTTCATATTTTTTTGTGTTTAATGCAAATTAATGTTGGAAAAGACTTTTCAAAATTAAATTTTTTGTTTAATTTATTATTAAAAATAAGACGCATTGATCTGCTAAAGCGTCTTATTTTTCATAAGAGAGTTTTGTTCGGATATTATTACACATATAACCCGCTAATGACAAGCACCGTTCTAATTCTTTGCTAGTTGGAGAAATAGTTTAAGATAGTTGTAAGCAATTTGTAAGTTTCGATCACAATTGCCTTCACCACAAAACAAAATAAACGATCGTGGGTCAACAAAACGAGTTAAACAAAACGAGTTAAACGATCTTGGGGTCAACACGCGTTTTAAAGTTGGTGCTAAAATTTATTGAATATAACCACTTAAATCGATTAAAATGCCTTGTATTTGTTTGTCAAAAGTTGAGGGAAATCAAAATAAAATAAAATGTGTAATTTGTTATGAATTCTTCCACTGGCACTGTGTTAATATTCGAGAGACTGATATTGAATATATGCAAAAAAATAACAATAGCTTCAAATGTAATGGATGCTTGACGACACGACGTGCTTCACTTCGTTCTCCTCCAGTTGTGGCTCAAAAACAAATAACACAAGCTTTCGATCGAGAACAATTTGAAACTACTGCTCTCTTAAAAGCAGTGCACACAAACCAACAACTGCATTACCAACAAGAGAACAACCAACAACAACAAGTAACTTACCAAGAGAATCAACCAAAACTTCATCAACAGCAAAAAAACAACATAAGCAACTCTCCAAAGTGTCAGCAACAACAACAAACAATTCTTGAAAAACAGCAGCCGCAACAGCAAAGCATCATAGAATTTGGTACGGAAAATCGATCACACCCGAAGCAGTCAATAACTCTAGAGCTTGTATATTAGGGTGGGCCACTCTTGTATGGGGGCAAAAAAAATATTTAGTATTTAGTTCTAATAGCGATAGAAACTTGCCAAATGGTTACATGAACTCAAACACAAACTTTCATAGCATTTAAAAATGGTCTTCTGCCTCCGGATTGGCTTTGAACTTTTTGAAAATTAAAAAAATATGTTTTTTGAAAAATTAATAAACTTTTTATGTGTATTCCTTTTACCAATATAAATAAAGAAACACCATACTTGTAAATTATATTTGATTAATTTTGATAATATTAAGAAAAATTTTATATATTTTATAAGAAAGAGGATTCTTAATTCACACAAAAATCTTGTTTGCTGTCAAATTTAGGCATAAGTTTGCGAGGCTTAAATTGCACTTTTAAAGGTTGCTGCTTCAGTTACTGTCTTAATTGCCCTCTCGACTGCCTGCGTGTGACAAGGTAATCGCAAAAAAAGTTAGTTGTTCATCTTCTCCTTGGACTATGAAGGACTCAAGCTCAGCATTTGACACACTTTTTATATTGGAGGTTCAGTAACTTCAGTTTGCCAATTGATAAGGTGGAAATATACTTTTTCTTCCAAATTTGGAACCTGGAAGAGTCTTATTTTGATTGATTTTTCAACCCGTGAGCTTAGAATGCGGCTAGTAGTAGAGCTAGTTCCCTAATATGCGTAGGTGAATCTGACAGCATTGATAACAGGAGATTTTCAGGGTGGGCAAAATAAGCACTACCTCTTTATTACTGGGTCAGTTATTGCTTTCTGATCTGTGTATAAATATCGGGTTCTGGAAACTAATTTTCACAAATGTCTTCGTCTGCCCTTGCAAGTTAGGTGGCTTTTTATTAGAAACCACACTGGTGCATACACTTTGACAACATAAGTTGCTAAAGTGAAGAGTTGATCAGAAGGAACAGATGATGCTAAGTAGAGACGGAGAACTCGATTTGCTTGCGTTAGCCACTTAGCGTAAGACATTATACCAGGCGATTTGTTAGCTAAGTGTTATGTGTAATCACTAGACATAACAGCTGCTACTATGTTGTTGAAATAAAGCTGGTCAGAACTGAGATCTTTTGTATCAATAGCTGGCATTTCACCAGAAATAACTTTTAACTTTACAATAGACTTTTTTCACAATCTTCTAATGCTTTTCTAATGGTACTTAAAAAGTTTGTAAAGTTTGTTCAATGTTAATTTCTATACTCTTATAGATTGAAAATTTTTGCATTTACTTATATTAAACTCGAACTATATATCAAATATTAATTACCTGTAAATGTCTGTGGGCCAGAATTTTTACCGTCAATATAAGAGAACAAGTGGCGAAATGGCAATTCATTCTTATGGAGTAAGCAAATGATCCACTGTAATGCTTTGTTTACTGTTTTTTCCATAAGCCTGATTACACCAGAAACTCTCCCGACATTAACATTAGCATCATCGCATCCGATAGCCAAAAGATTCTCAATTAAAATATATATTTTTTTTTAAGAAATCCATAATTGCATTTTGTATAAGTTTTTCTGTTCCAGCGATGGTGTAAGGTAGCCCAAATATTTACTTCCTGGCTAGCTAATTGCAGTTATGTGTTCTTCTAAGAGAATTTCTTTGTAATATTTACCGCCTTTATAATTATTATTTAATGTTCTTGCCTTTCGGCCGTCAAAGTAAAGTGCAGGTACTTTAGACATTTTATCGTATTTTAAAATACTTATACGGGCCTTGTTTCTTTCTCTTCTTATTTTACAAAGTGTTTGCAAAGTCAAAGTGTTGCATAAGCGTTATTTTATGAAATCTTTTAGATGGTTTTAAAAAATTTTAGTACTAATATTTGAATTTAAAATGGATTTTACATAATCTAACACAGTTTCTGTATAATTTAAACCATTTCTTTTATATTATTATTTAAGAGCCTGAACAGAATCAAAAATCGTTGCGGCCGACGATTTGTTGTTGATGGAAAATACATGCAAAATATAGAAAAACCGAAGCTCGTTTTCCGCAACGATCAATCGCAGACTTAGAATCTATTCTATTTCAATCGTCGGTCGCAACGATTTTTGATTCTGTTCAGGCTCTAAGGCGGCTATTTTTTATACACGCTCTCTTAAACTGTGTTCGGAGAAAAAAATTTTAATTCTTGAAACTTTGATGCTAATCCGGAGGCAGATGCTCTTGACCAATTGTAATAATATTTTACACACGTAATATCAGTCCTAAAAAGCAACAAAAAATTGCTATTAGAACATGTAATTTAGAAAATTAATTTTTTGACCCAGCCTATTGTATATAATGAGTTATTATCGATTAAAAGTATGAATGCAAGTGCTCTTTCAATGATTTACACTCTACAAGAAGAGAAACAAGCTCTGGAACGAACGATAAATGAGCTTCAGCAAGAAGTTACCTATCTTCATGATGTAATAAATCAGCGTGCAAGAGAAAAATGTGTAGAAATTGTTGGTGTCCCAAATATTGACAATAAAAATGCTCTCGAATCTGCGTTAAAAGTCTTTTCTGGCGGTTTGAACATGAACATAACAGCTGAACATATAGACAACTGCTATGTAAAAAAAATTAAAAACAGTGGAAGCAATGCTACAGCTGATATTCTATGTGTTGATTTAATATCTCTACATACTAAAAAATCTATAATGAAAACAAAATATGAAAACAAAAGTAAACTTAACTCAAACTTATTTGGATGTAAAAAAAACAAAAGTATATATATAAATGATAAACTGTCGCACGCTACTAGACAACTCTACAAAGCAGCTCTAGCAGTGAAAAAAGATTTAAATTTTAAGTTTGTTTGGATTGGAAATGGTAAAGTTTTGATGCGTAAGCTTGAAGGGGATTAAATATGGGTTATAAATTTGTTTGAGGATTTAGATAAACTTAAATAAAATAATGTATCTCTTTTCTTATATCTTTTTATAAATGAATAACTTTAATGAGAATTCTCAAACTAATTTATACAATATTCCTCTTGCAAACTGTAAAAATGTCAATTTTAATTCAATTGTAGACAATCCAAACAACTCAAGTTTTTTTATCATCCAACAAAATATAAGAAGTATGCGTAAAAATTTCGATACATTTCTCATTCACTTAAACTCTTTTAAAATAAAGCCTGATATCATATTTTTAACGGAAACTTGGATATACGATGAAGAAGCGCCTCTCTTCAACATTCCGGGTTATAGTTTTTTTGCCAATTGTAATAATGAATATGCAGCAGGTGGTGTTGCAGTGTTTGCAAAGAACGATCTATATTGCGAATTTCTTTCATTTAAATTTACAAGTTCTGATGTGGTGCAAGTAAAATGTGTAATAAATGACCAAAAGTATACCTTTATATGCATATATAGATTCCATAATAGTGCAATGAATGATTTATTTTTGAATAATTTGGGCGAAATATTAGCTAATGATAATGCAGAAAATTTAGTTGTATTAGGCGACATTAATCTTAATCTTCTGCAAGACTCTAACATGGTTGATAAATATCTCATTTTACTATCATCTTACGGCTTAGAATCATGTATTAACCAACCAACCCGTATAAACAACACTTCTCAAACATGTATAGATCATATGTTTGTACGCTCTAGAGGGCTGTCTATTAGTAGTTCTGTACATAATCTTGAAATCTCTGATCATTGTTTAACATGTTTGTGTTTTGAAAATGTTATTATTTATACAGAGTCTGAAACATCGACTGAATTATACACCAAAATTAATTATATTGCACTGAATGAACGTCTTAGATTCGAGTTTTGGGATGAAGTGCATAACGAACTTGATCCATCCAAAGCGTACGACATTTTTGTAGGAAAGTTATCTAACCATGTGAACATGTGCTCTACAACTTTAAAGAAAACTAGTTCCAAATCAAAAAAATTAAAACCTTGGATGACGTCAGAGTTAATTAAGAAAATTCATAAAAAAAATAAACTTTATAAGAAAACGATAAAACATCCTTCCAACGAGGTCCTCAAGACACTATACAAAAAAATGTGCAAAGAAATTTTAAAAAATACCGCTGCTTGTAAAGATAATTACTATATCAATGAATTTAATCAAATAAAAGGTGATGTTAAGAAGGAGTGGAAACTTGTGAATAATCTGCTAAACAAAACAGTTAAAAAAGATAAGATTTCCACTATAATTGAAAATAATGAGGCTCTTACGAATCCATCAGCTATAGCCAATGCTTTTAACAACTTTTTTGGGAATATTGTTAACAATGTCATTCCTATAAGTTCGCCTAGTACACCAATGTGTTCCTGCTTAAGTTCAGAACGCTCACAGAGTTCAAGCATTTTTTTTTGATCCTGTTCTTCCGTCAGAGATGTACAAAACTATTATGTCCTTAAAAAATTCAAATGCTAACACAGAACAAGGTTACTCTAACATTTTTATAAAAAAGATTGCGCATAATATTGTCTATATAATATGCCACTTGGTGAATGTGAGTTTTGAAGTTGGAACCTTTCCTGACAATCTTAAGAAAGCTGAAGTTATTCCCCTATTTAAAAAGGGTGACAAAAAAGAACTTAATAACTATAGACCAATATCTATTCTACCAGTGTTCTCTAAAATTTATGAAAAAACTATAAAGGCAAGGATAATAGCTTTTTTAAATAAAACTAATTTTTTCAGTGAATGCCAATTTGGTTTTCGAGCAGGGTTGTCAACAGAAGATGCCTTATTATCATTCTGCACAAACGTATATCAAAGCATAAACAATAAAAAACTATCTGCTGCTATCTTTGTGGACATTACCAAAGCGTTTGACACAGTAGACCACAAAATTCTGTTAGTCAAATTGTTTAGGTGCGGATTAAGGGGCTCTGTACATAAATGGTTTACTTCTTACGTGATGAATAGAAAACAGAGGGTAAAAATCAATAAAGATTATAGTTCTTTTGTTGTAGTTAATTCAGGTGTTCCACAAGGGTCAGTTTTGGGTCCCATCCTTTTCTTGATATATATTGAATCTCTATTCTCTCAAAAGTTTATAAGTAAAACGGTCGCATTTGCAGATGACATGGCATGTACATTTGCATCCAATTCAATGTTAGATTTAACAGCTAACATCAATCACGATTTAAGTATCCTAAACCATTGGTTTTCCGCGCATAAGTTAGTTATGAGTGATAAAACTAAAATTATGTTTTTTAGTATTGCTGGAACAGATATTCATTTTGAGAAGCACTTCACCTTTCATAGTACAGGTTGTGATAGAATCATGTTGAGTAGAGATATATGTTCTGCATCGACGCAATGCAATACCTATAACGGCCACTTACCATGCTCATCAAAATGTTTTAATGTAGAATGTGTAAAGAATTTTAAATATTTGGGTCTGATAGTGGATTGGAGACTAAATTGGGATGAGCATACATGTGCGCTCAAACGCTATTCGCTGGCTGTCACTAGGCAGATATACCTGTTGAAGCCCTTTTGTTCTAAAAAATTACTAACTTGCATTTATTACGGACTTCTTGACTCAAAATTGCAATATGGTTTAGTTTGCTGGGGTGGCACACATAAAAATAAAATCGACCCATTGCTTTTTTCACAAAAACACAATATTAGACTCATCTGTAACAAAAATCGTACTACTGCCAGCTTGGATTTATTTAAAAATCTTAAAATCCTACCCCTCAAACATCTATATTTCTACAAGGTACTTAAAACTTTTTTCAAAAATTGTGGTCACTTATTAAACAGAAACTCGACATATTATAACTTAAGAATCAATAACTGCAATATTGCCTTGGTACCTCCATACAATCTGCATCACTTTCTGCATTTCTACACCTCAGCTGCTCCTAGATTATTTAATAGCTTGCCGGCTAGCTTACGTTGTATTCATAATAAACATGTGTTTCTTACTACTGTGAAATCGTGGCTTTTTCAACTTAATTACAATCAAATTTATTCGCTTCTTAATATTATTACATAATGTTCTTTATATTCTTTATTAAAATATTAATGTTTTCATATTTTTATGTTTTCATATTTTTATACATTTATTTTTATTATTTCTTAATTGTGTGTTATGACCCCATGTACCTTATATTAGTATTAATAGTCTTAAGCAATCTGCATTCGCCTCTAGTTCTTCGGAGCTATAGAATGTAGATATCATAACCAATGTTTTTTTCAATGAAATGTAATTTAAATGTTAATGTAATGTAATGTAAAATGTTGGTAAATAAAATCAATCAATCAATCAAAAATAATATCAATATGACAGTTTTTAAATACATAGCTGAATTCCCGATGTTGCAAAATCTTCTTAAACCTTCCAAAGGCTTTGCTCAAGTGATTCTCAAGTGATAAATAAAAGGTTTTTTAATTCTATATTCATATCAACTTAAATTAAAATGGTTGCATTTACATGAATATTTGTAATAAATTTTTTTTATAACAATTCCGGGATCCTGGAAAGAAAATCCCGGTATTAAAGGGGCTTAAATCGTCCGGGATCCCAACTTCCCTAGTATGTATGTATTTACGAGTAATCCGGGAACAGAGCCAACTACATGCTCTTTTAATTTTATTTTTATATATTTTCCTATGGCATAAACAAATACAAGTACTTGTACGAAATGGTATTGAAAACATGTTCGTTTCAAATTTCATCTCATTCTTTTTTTCTTATATTTATATTGACAAATCTATTATCTAGCTTATCATTAAGTTGGATCAGTACATTTTATATTTTTTTATCTACTACAAACTACAAAAATAACCACACTTTGCTTCTTTTCCCATGCTTTTCCCTTTGGCTTTCTATTGGTTGTCCCCTACTTTTCCGCTTCTCTAATTTGAGCTTCTTTTGCCCTTCTGGCTATCTCACGGTATATATCATCAGCTGTTCCATGGAAGATAGTGTTCAAAAATTTTCTAATTTCCTCATAGTGTAAAGTGCTCCACCAATTTTGCGTTGATGGTACTGCTGATTTAGTTTTTGTTGTTGATGTCAATTCATCCGCTTCGCTGGATATGTTTCGTTCAGCATTATATTGTGTTGTATCGGGAAATTGCCACTCTATTTTTTCTATTTGGTCAAGTTGAGTTTTTCGATTTCCGTATGCATTGTCATCGATAATATAATGTGTTTTGCTTGAACTTGAAGAAGGGTCATTGGTTGCACTGTCGTCGTCAGTAGGTGCTTGTTTCACAACTTGGTCATCAATATTTTCATTAACTTCAAATTTATGTTTATCTTCATTGCCCGTGCTTTGATAACTGTAGTTATCAATTTGCTCTGTGGCTTCTAAGCTGATATTTTTTGAGTTTTTGTTACTGTTTTCATTTTGGTCATCATTAATCTCATCAAAGTTATCTTCTCTCTGTTTGCTGCTACCTTTGGCGTCATGAGCAACATCATCTTTATTGTCACTATCATCATCATCAATATACTTATCATCACCATCATCATCATCATCATCATCATCATCATCATCATCATCATCTGCATCATTCTCATAATAGTCATCAGCAATACCTGCCATGGTTTGCTGCTTTTTGCTAGTCAGCTCTTCGGCTTGATACCCTTTGAATTTGTTGTCTGAGTACGTTTGCCAAGTCACCAACTTAAGCTCTGGTGATAGTTCATCATCTTGTTGCTGCTTAAAACTGCCGTCATCGTCATCGCTAACAGTAACATCATTGGCAACAGCAGCAGCTGTGGGTTTTGCTTTGTTTTCAATGGTTTTAAAAGCATTGTTTTTTATCGTTTGTTTGATTGTTTTCTCCACATTCGTCAAACTGTTTGTTTTAAATGTAGTTATACAGGTCACCGTTGCCGTTACGTCTTCATTGAGTTTTGTAATTTTTGTTCTGTTTGACATTGGCAGATTTTTGATGTAATCATCATTATTAGGCTGCTTTGTCTTTTTGACATAATCATTATTCACGTTAGTTTCAATTTTTTCAATCAGCAAGTTCGCTGGATTATTATTGTGCTGTATATGGGTTTGATTAATAGTTTCTCCTGTAATTAGAGGCGCTGATTGCATTGGACTTTCGAATATGCTTTTCTCTTTATTCATGCTAAAAGTTGGTGGCTCCATGGATTCTATACGTTCTCCTTTTGGCAAATTTTCAAGTTTTAGTGCCTGTTTCAAATATTGTTTCTCATTTTCTTCACGTTCATCAGTTTTTCTGTTCTTCTTTACCAAAGTATTACTACTAATTTGATAATTATCGATTTGATAGTTATCGTTTGTGTCTGCCAATTTTTCTTCTATGTGCAGTGTTAATTTTGTGTTCTTATTTCCACTTTTTGTGCTCTCAGATACAACTTCTGTCATAGGTATTTCTTCTAAGACCTCCTTCATTTGTTCATTAAAATTTTCAACAGTTTTTTTATTCTTCTTGTCCATATCATTATCAATGGAGGAGATATTAAGTTTGTCCACTAAGCTTAATAAAGTTTTGTTGTTTTTATTTTTAGTGGTTGTGTCATCTTTCGTTTGTTCGTTAAGTTCTTCAGCATTTTCTGAATTTTCTTTTACTACAGTATTATTGTTGATTTGATACTTGTTGTTATGGAGAGAGTCTTTTAGCTTTTCTTTTAACTTTTCTGCTGTCACTGTGTATCTGTTCCCTGTTACATTCTCAAATGCCGCTTCTTCTAAGAGCATTGTCTGTTTTTCTATTTGTTCATCGATTACAAATGGAATTTCTTCTGAAGCTATTTCCATTTTATTTGTCAACTTTTCAACTTCCTTTGAAATGGTTTCTTCAGATACACCAATTTTGGTTGTATTTACATTATCTTTATTATTACTATCGTCTGTTGATGGGACTCTTTCCAATAGCTTTGTAAGTTTCGACTCTTCTAAGGTTTCTGGTTTTTTAAAATCCATTTCAGTATTATCTTTTATTGTGTGGTATATATTTTCAGTATTATTTGGAACTTCCTTAAATTTCTCAAAGTTTTCTCCAACGAATTCTGTGATTTTACTCTCTTCTGTGGAATTCTCTGTTTGATTCTCAATATTGATTTCTTGTGAGCTATTTTTAAGCTGTTCATAATTTTTAATTTTCGTATAGTCCTTTTTCAACATGACTACTGGTTCCTGTCCTTTTAGAAATGCTTCTACCTGCAATTTTGTTTTATTCTCTGCAATTCCCATCACTGTTTGCGTCTTATGATTCATTGCATCTTCTATATCCACCTTTAGCTGCTCTTCTAAATTGCCTTTAACTGCAGTTTTCTGGAATATTTGCGGAGAGTTCATGTCATTTGAGACATTTTGACTTATAGCATATTTTGTATTGTTACTTATTTTACTGCCATAATTTTCTATGGCTGGCTTAAATGCTTCAAGAAACTTTGACACGTATTCACTGATTGACATAGAGTTATCATAAAAAACTTCAGTGGACGTAATGCTGAGGTTTTTTTTTGTATCTTCAGCTTCGATCAAGGATTCAGAGGAATTTTCTTGGTTGTTATTTGGACCCAGTTGTTGTGTTTCAGTTAGATCAATAACAGCTTCAGTTTTGAGGAAACCTTTATTCGGTATTGTTGTAGTTGTAGGTACTGTAAATACTATAAATGGCAGTGTTGTACCTTCTTCTAGATCATTCTTATTTATCATCCAATTTGGTTTCTCCAAAACATATTCCGTTGAGGCTTCTGTTGTATGAGCAGAAACCTCTTTACTTGGTATTGCAGTAGCCTCTGCTTCGAGTTTATTTGCTTTGACTAAGGAATTAGCTTCTTCCAATGGATTTTCGGTTGAAAAAGCACTTGTAAGAATATGTTTCTCATACATGTTTAAGGATTCTTTGGAAATTTTATCACTTATACCTATAGATTCTCTCTTAAAATGATCGTTTTGCTCCAAATCTTTTAATTTTGTCATCGAATTCTTCTCTGCTGTTGTTGTTATCTTATTAATATTTCCCTTTCTATCCCCATTATTGGTTTTATCATAATTTGAAGTGTCTTTTTTCGTATCTGCATGCATTTCTTCTTCAGTTTTGTTAAAATTCTCATTCAATTCTTTTGTTTCATAAATAGAAAATGGTATTGAGTCATTTTTACTAAATTTTGTAGCATCATTTTGTCCTTTACTCACTTCTTTCTGAAGTTCTTCGTTTTCAATGGTCATTTTCGAATGCTGGGTCTTAGCATCATTCATTACTATATCCCTTTCTGCTTGCGCTGGTGCATTTTTGATAGGTTCATCATTTGTTTTGAAAATTTTTTTGATTTCTGGCGCATTTTCTTGTAAGTCATCTAATTGAATTTTCAAGACCACATCATTTTGCTTACTTGCAATAATTTCTTCAGCTTGTTTTATCTTGCTATTATCTATGGCAATTGTGAAATTTATAAATTTTACAACATGAGGGTCCTGCAAGTGGACATCTTTATCACTTACTTCTGCGTTTTTGTTATTTTCTGTACAGATATTTTGAGGATCCTTCAATTGAGCATCTTTATCACTTACTTCTGCTTCTTTGCTATTTTCTGTTCGGATATCAGTTTTTTCAAGTAGCGGTTTATTGATTTGTGAATCTTTAGATACTTGTGAATGCATACAATTTTCACTTTTCAAATCTTCTTGCCGTGTGTGCATTAGTTCTTGACTCAGAACTGGCTTCAGTTCTTCAAACCTTTCTAAAGAACCCTGTCGTTTATTTCCTTCTTCTTGGATATATTTCTCTTTTGTTTTGTTATTGTTATTACCGTAGCTTTTCATTGTTGTTTGACTTGCAGTTGATTCTTTCCAGTCAATAACTTTTACATCTCCATTTTCTTCTGGAAACTGTTTTGTTGGTTCAATCAGAGGTTTTTTAACTTGAGAATCTACCAATTCCGAAGAATTCATAATATTTTCACTATTTAAATTTTTTTGCTGCATCAGTTCACTCTTTTCCACACTCTTCTTTTCATTAAAAATTGGTATAAGATCTTTTAAGCTTTCCAAAGTTGCTTTATATTTAGTATTTCCTGCCTGAAATTTCTGCTCTTTTGATTTATCATGATCGTTATTATCAGGAACTATTTTCTCGACATTTTGTGACATTTTTGGGTCTTTGTTTTCAGGAGTTAGTACTTTTATAGTCTCATTCAGCTTAGCTTCTGTTTTATTACCATCATTCTCTCTAACTAAACTGAGTTTTTCCAACATAAGATTTTGATCATTGTCCAAAATATGAGTCATAATTTGTTCGTTATCAATTCCATTTTTTGACGAATTGATCTTTTTTATCACATCTTCAGCTGGTCCATTCTTATCATTCATCGTTTTGTTTTCGACATTTCTTATCTCGTTCGTAAAATTTTCATTTATCTCTACTATTTTTCCTACCGTATTATCTTCATGAATTTCGAATTTTGACTTTATTCTCTTAAATTCCTCTGTTTCCTCAGGTTTCGGTTTTAATTTTTCAACTTTATCATTTTTCAAGTGCAACTCATCCTTTTCGATCACCGGATCAGCGACAATATCGACCAATCGGCTCTTAGCCACCAATTCCTCCATAAGTGTTTTTATCATCATATCGTCCTCTATATCGATATCAACACTATCTCCACCAACATCGGTAGTT
The DNA here is from genome assembly GCA_963920525.1 of Dichetophora obliterata. Taxonomy (NCBI): domain Eukaryota; kingdom Metazoa; phylum Arthropoda; class Insecta; order Diptera; family Sciomyzidae; genus Dichetophora; species Dichetophora obliterata. The sequence continues at coordinate 56,509,605 of OY986437.1, forward strand.
GGAACTCTTCTATAATATGAAGGCCAGTGTCTCTCAAGAGCTGTTGTCTTTGCATAATTTTTTTGATTTTGATGCTGAATTGGCTTGTACAGTGATTTTTCTAGGTTAGTAAGAAAAATTTGGAAGTTAATTTTTTTCCATCACATTATTTTTCCACTTACGCTCTGTATTGTGTATTTGGAAAACTAATATCATAAACGTTGCCCATATCAGCACTTTAAGCACATTAAACGTATCCATTGCTTAACTTCATCCACTTTTCGAAGTTGTTAACTTCAAGTTTAAAATCAACTAAACAGAGTTTCTATTTTACCTTTAGCTTTATGATAATCTTAACAATGAACGAAAAATTGGGTCATATTAAGTTTTTTTTTGTTTATTTTTTTATGTCATAACATTCTAAGCTTGTAGAATTTTTAGTTTTTATAAGCAGAATCATATTAATAGATTTAATACTTTCACCTAAAGCGTTAGATAGTTAAACGCTTCTGAGGTTAACTATAACTATACATAAATAATCGTTGGATAGAATTCTGGTAGAAAGCTAAATACATAATCGTCTGTTTTTATGCTGTTAACATCGCAAACAATATAACGGTTTAGTCTAATATATTAGCAGATTAATTATGTAATAAACGATTGAGTTTCGAAACGATCTCAATGTATTTGATGATTCTGCGTTATTTTTACTTACTTATTTTAACAAAACATTTAGCTAAAACCATTTAAGTTAATGAATGATATTTAGTCACCGAAAGAGGAAAATAAACATGGCTTTGGGCATAACATTAGATATAGAATTGTTATGTATTGATGTAGCAATATGTATAAAAAAGCCATTTTATCTTCTCTTGTATGAGCAGATGTTAGAAGTAGACAATAGACACTATAAATTGTTAATTGAAGCAGTTTGTTGAAAAGTCGGGATTATATAGGAGCAATTTTTAAATATATGTCCATTAGGGCGGGTCGATTTATTTTTCGACAATTTCCCTATGATTTCCGTATTCTATTGGTTATTCCATGAAAATTTGCCAAAGGAACCATACCTCTATCGTTAAAATCGAGTCCCCTACTTTTTGTTGGTAGATTTTTTCCCAAATTGACGTTCGTATGAAATATTACCTACACGTTCACATCCATAACTCAAAAACTATCGATCGGGTTTAATCGCCACGCTTACGAAGCTTACGAACCTTACGTTACGACTGGACTGATTTGCGCTTTACATTATTGGCATATTTTTTCACAGGGTGCACACCCTGTGTTATGTTTGTTTATTTCTTTTTGTTTTTAGTTTCTTTATAGACTTCTATATTTTATTTAAAGCGCAAATCAGTCCAGTCGTAACGTAAGGTTCGTAAGCTTCGTAAGTCAAAAAAATTGAGCCAAAAAAATGGCCATGAAAGTAATATTCTTGGACAAAATCATGAAAAAAATGGAAAAATGCTCCAAAATTTGGACAAAAATGCCAGTAACTTTTGACGGACCCGTTGGACCAATGTTGGAGATTTTGTATTTTTGTATTTTGTATTTTGATTGTAAATTGATCAAAATGAGCTCACCTTTCCAACGCGCCTACTGGCGATTAAACCCGATCGATAGTTTTTGAGTTATGGATGTGAACGTGTAGGTAATATTTCATACGAACGTCAATTTGGGAAAAAATCTACCAACAAAAAGTAGGGGACTCGATTTTAACGATAGAGGTATGGTTCCTTCGGCAAATTTTCATGGAATAACCCATAGAATACGGAAATCATAGGGAAATTGGTGAATTTTTTCACTCCCTACAAATCGACCCGCCCTAATGTCCATATATTAACAAAACAATTTCCTCATTTACAAGGTCCGTTATCCCATAATTATAACTACTAGTATCGCTTGTACCCGAAATTCGACCAAACTTCTGAAATTTCAATCGTTTTTTTGTAGTTCTGAGGCATGATCTTGCGTTATGAAAATGTGCTTTCGCACACCGTTATTTTTCACAAACAATGCTTTTCATATAAAAATACGCTGTACTGAGAAAAGCTACAGTTTTCAAGAAATCGCTATAAATTTGATATCAAAATAAAGGGAATTTTTCAGAATTTACTATTTTTAAGAAAGTTCACCATCACAATATATATTCACACATGTTACATACAAAAATGCTTAATGTAGGGTATTCGTAAGAGATAGCGAAAAAGGTTTTTTGTGCATTGTTTTAATGTCAAAAATTTCCTCTAACACCATGTTTTTCCTTTTTTTATAGTTTAGGTTTTACTTAAGAAATATTCTTAAAACGATAATAATTCAGGTCAAGGGTCACAAAAATATTCAGTGAACTCCTTCTCCCTACTCTTATTTCTTTTAAAAAAAATTATCAAAATCAGTTCAGAAACATGGAAGAACTGTTTCTCCCACGCATATTTCTATAATAACCGAAATGGCTTAAAACATAGACTGGTGCATATAACTATGAAGTGGTTTGAAATATTTGAAAATTTTTTCTCAGAAATTGTTTTTTAAGCTGTAGAACTTTGTAAAATATATAAAAACAACATTTTGAAAAATTTAATTTTCACACAGTAGTTCAAGATTTTTGATGGTAGAAACTGTTTATTGAATTATGTGTAAAAATTAAGCAATTCCTTCAAATAAATGGTATGCCATATCAAAGAGTGTCCGAAAAAAGAAAATTTAATAAGAAAAAAATGTACAACAAAATACATTTGGTTTATTTTTTGAGCAAAAACTGAATATTTTAGAGGTTTATGTAAAACAATATTAACCATTGAGTTCGTGAGATAACGGTACATTTTTTCTTATTTCTTCAAAGGCATTTAATTGATCTTGCAGACAAAGAAAATTTGATGAAAACCATTGAAAAATGGCTGCGATATTTGCTAGCAAAATCAAAACTTGAAATTTCAATCGTTTTTTTTTCGCATTCTAAGGCAATGACCTTGCTTCAAGGAAATACGTTGTACTAGAAAATCTACATTCTATGAGATATCTTAATAATTTTGATGCCATCCTAACGGGGAATTTCTTTAACATACTATCCGTAAAATATATTACCAAAAAAGCTTTCGTATACCGTTATATTTCTGAACCATCGACTTTTCAAACAAAAATACATTGAACTGAAAACATCTTTTGTTTTCGAGATATCACAATTTTTTTGTGTCAAAATAACGTACATTTTTTAAAATTTACTATTTTTAAGAAATTTCACCATCACTATATATATTCACACTTGTAACATAAAAAAATGCTTATTGCAGGGTATACGCAAGAGATCTTATCAATGTCTAAAATTTTATTCGACATCAGGTTAATCTATCTCTTACAGTTTAGCTTTTATTTAAGAAATGCTCTTTTTAAGCTCTAATACAAAATGTAATGATACTGTGCAGCCAGACCTTTCATCTGATACCTCGTTCACTATTCTACTTCTTCTTAGCCCTGAGATTCCTTAGAAATTAATATAAAATTTAACGTTAATACTTCGGGTCAGAGGTCATCAATTTAAAATCTAACATGATTCGGCACATCTATGGTGCAGTACCTTGCGAATGCTATACGTTTCATAACTTTTATCCTAAAAGAACTATAAAAAAAGTGTACGACAGGCAACATTTGATGTTTGCGTATTAAAATATAAGATTTTTAACAAAGCCCAGTAACCGACCCCGTGCACCGATTAAATTGAAATCTTAAAAGTGCTATTTTTTAGTCACATTAAGATAAATTTTGCAGATTTAATGAAAAAAGAACTTATGCTTCTTGAAATCTGAGATGGTTACTCTAGTAGCTGATAAACAGGGCTAGGATTTCGATGAAATCTCATCTTTTTTCTGCTGCTTCTAAGACATTTCCTGCTTATTAAAAACGTCCATTTATGTTTTCTAAATTCCAGATATAAAAAGTTTTTAGAACATTTTGTCGTCATTTTTCATCGTTTTTAGTTGTATGTCATTTTTACTAGCATAAGGGCATTTTTGGCTATTTTTAGAGGTTTTTTAGTTATTTTATTGTCATTTTTGAACGTTTTTAATTTTTAGAGCATTTTTCGGTTTCTTAGGTCATTTAAGTGTAATTTTTCAACTTTTTTTATTTTTTTCGTGCTAAAAAATTTTAAAATGCAAATTTTTAAACAAATCCCTTAACACTAGAGTAGTCCCTTCAATCAAAAACATTACCTCTCGACAAAAGAGTAGATTTATTTATAGACTTCGATGAAAAAAAAGCTCTGCGCGTGGTGAAACTAACGAAAGCGTATGTAGAAAAATTAAACAAGTGTTAAATGAAAACTCAGGATATGCTTGTATAAAATATTTTAATTTAATAATGTTAAATTTTTGAGGCTAAATTTTTGTGTTTATTTTTGAGGCAATTGTTTGCTTTTATTTCTGTCAATTTTTAAGTCATTTTCTGCAATTTTTGGACAGTTTTAGTTCATCAAAATCCGAGCACTGCTGATAAATAATTCGGTAATGATAACAAATTTCATTAAATTTAGTGCAAATATCTATTTCATGCAGTAATACACAATGCGTTGAAACCAAAACACAAGTTGTTTTCTTTTATATAACAACATTTAAAACAATGTTTATAAAAATATAGCATCATTATAATACACCCATGAGTATTGCGTAAAAAAATTCTTGTGGTTTCACTGTTTTTACATAAGCTTTAACTAATTTATATAAGCTTAATAAATTGAATGATTAACTCTCAAACAAAATGACTTTATGAAATCGATAAAGTCTTTTTAAATTTCTCAAAAATGATTACAATGAGCGTATTCACTGTTATTTTTAATTTATAATTTATAATTTATAATTTATAATTTATAATTTATAATTTATAATTTATAATTTATAATTTATAATTTATAATTTATAATTTATAATTTATAATTTATAATTTATAATTTATAATTTATAATTTATAATTTATAATTTATAATTTATAATTTATAATTTATAATTTATAATTTATAATTTATAATTTATAATTTATAATTTATAATTTATAATTTATAATTTATAATTTATAATTTATAATTTATAATTTATAATTTATAATTTATAATTTATAATTTATAATTTATAATTTATAATTTATAATTTATAATTTATAATTTATAATTTATAATTTATAATTTATAATTTATAATTTATAATTTATAATTTATAATTTATAATTTATAATTTATAATTTATAATTTATAATTTATAATTTATAATTTATAATTTATAATTTATAATTTATAATTTATAATTTATAATTTATAATTTATAATTTATAATTTATAATTTATAATTTATAATTTATAATTTATAATTTATAATTTATAATTTATAATTTATAATTTATAATTTATAATTTATAATTTATAATTTATAATTTATAATTTATAATTTATAATTTATAATTTATAATTTATAATTTATAATTTATAATTTATAATTTATAATTTATAATTTATAATTTATAATTTATAATTTATAATTTATAATTTATAATTTATAATTTATAATTTATAATTTATAATTTATAATTTATAATTTATAATTTATAATTTATAATTTATAATTTATAATTTATAATTTATAATTTATAATTTGTAATTTGTAATTTATAACTGTTGTAATAATTTTGGTCTGACCTGTCTTCGCCGATCTGCTCAATATCTCACAGAAACCGTTAAAAGATGCTGTCCATTCAACCAACCTGTGCCTTCGGCTTCGACATTTAAGTGTCACACATTTATTCATTCATGCGATAATGTATCAAATAAGATATATTTGCATAATTTTCAGCGTTCAGTCACATTGCTGATGGATCATGAATAAATTTACGTCAATTACTATTATAAGTATATGTGTGTGTGTGTGTGTGTGTGTGTGTGTGTGTGTATGTTTGTGTATAAGAAGATGACAAAAGCCAAATATGTTGAGACAGTCAGTAGAGGCAGCAGAGACTATAGCAGCTGTTGATGTCAATGTGTGCAATTTATGGCTGCCACTTTGACCGGAAAGCATATATTTTTGGGGCATAAAGATTGTAAGAATCGATTAATTATGCGATTTTATACAAAAAAGTTACAGACGTACATATAATATGAGAACAAAGCGTAACATGATTGTTATTATTTAGTAAATAAGCAAGACCATAGCGTAGAAAACTATACAAAATTGGTGAAGCTCTCAAAGCACAGTGGCCGAAATGACCAATTCAGCGACAATTATTTACTGTGTAAAAACACCGTGTAAAAACGCCGTGTAAAAACAATACTAAGACTTCTTGACTTCTTGACTTTTGATTTGAAAAATCAATAAGGGTTCTCATCTAAGCATGTAAACATATAAACACGTATTGCATTTAAACTTTTGATGAGCGATAAAGTGTACATACCGTTAATGTTGACAAAATGGCGGCTAAGGCTGCCACAACATTATGACTTTTTTAAATTTTAAACCTTTTAAAAACCTTCATTTACATAGAAAAATAAATAAAACGTGTTCATATTTACTTCAACTACTTTAAATATGTAATGATTAGCGCCAAAGGCAACTCTCATTCACACACGTAGATTTACATGCTAGTTTACACTACAAAATAGGCTCGGAAATGATGTAAACTAACGCTCATACAAATTTTGACAGATAGTTTACGCGCATGTAAGTTCACAAGGTTTACAATGTTTACGGGTCAGTTATATGCTTAGATGAGAACCCTAAATATATTAAGGAATACTTTAAGGTTTTTTTACACGTTTTCACGTTTACTTAAATCGTTTTTTTACATTTAACCATTATTGACCCATACAGAATACCCGGGTACTTTTTTGACATTGAAATCAGAAGTTTTTTTAACTTCTGTTTGAGTTTTTCTGATATCTCTAAAAATTCATTTCTACACTTTAAAAACTAAAAATTGCTGAAAAAAAATTAAGGAATAAAAAGATTTTTGTGTCATTTTTCAAACCTATACATATTTAGTACATTTAAAATGGGAACTGTGTTTATTTTTTATTTAAATTTATTATAGTTTTATAAAAATATAGTACATTTAGTAGTAGTAGTAGTAGTAGTAGTAGTAGTAGTAGCAGTAGTAGTATAAGTACTTTTGAAATTAAAATATTTTATATAAAATTGGACAATTTTTGAAAGTTGAATATTCTCTGGATAATGCTCGATATAAATTATATACGCAGCCAAACAAGTAAAATCAAATAATTTGTGGAACAATGCCAGCGGCCATGGATTAATTTTCCGTTTACTGGCAAAATTTCCGAGCAGTTGATCACTCCGATCTACTCCACCCTTAGTTGAATTATAATGCAAAATAATTTTTTAATTCAGTGGTCAATATCAATTGCCCATCGTTATGCATGCTAGATATTAATATAACTGCTTTGTAGCGTTTCGGGACATATGAAGATATCGTTGCTTTTGAAGCCAGGCTCAAATGGAGTTGATCTGGCGCTCTTTTGATGACTGCTTCGCTATTGTAAGATACGATATTTTTCTCCGTAGCGTGCCCAACAATGTCAATCCATTACTCCTGAGGTTTTTTAGCAGAGGCAATGATATGAAAAAGTTGTATGTGGTAACATTTATTTCAGAAACCTTGTAATATTGACACAAATTCAGAACAGCTTTCTCATCAATGTTTGTTTGTCGAGCAGAGTTGACATCTTGGCCTCCAAAGAAGAAGCTAAACACATGCGATGAGCAAAGTGACAAGAAAGGGAATATATGAATTTAACCTGTATAAATCGATCCTTGCAGTGGATGTCCTGTGTGAAACCCAAAGACGACCGAACAGAAAAATTAATTCAATTGAAAAACCTTTCTGTCTGAGCTGGAATTGAACCCGGGCTATCGCAGTTCCTTAGCTAAGCGGCCACGCACTCTACCCACTAGGCTATGGTCGGTAAGCTACGATCAGTTTTAGTTAGCGATCCCAAAATTCGAATTCAGCGAATTTTCACACAACTGTTGCCAACTCTTGTCTGCGCTGAATGCGGCCATTGTCTTCACATCACGCTAGGCCTAAACACTAGTATGCAGACATATCTTATCTATGACACTCAGTGTTCCCATACAAATTACACACGGTTACCCGGGTACCCTTATCAGGAGTCAAGGTATAAAAATGTTACCAGGACGGTTAGGGTTAATAGAGCGAATAGAGTGTGAGTAGCTTTGTTTCTTGTTGCTATTTTTTATATGGGGAAAAAAGCGTTTTTAGCCTCTAATTTTTACCTATCTATATGACAAAACATTTTAATAAATTTATGTTGTACTCTTGTTATGAACCAGAGATTTCAAATGATATAAGTTTCATTCGAATCTGTTGTCTAAAAGTCGGTCAAAAGGGATCTAAAGTTTCATGTTTGCGTATTAATATAAAGATTCCGAATCAACATGTAAAATATCTCCCGTTAAATTTACGCCCAAAAGAAGACTTGTTACTACTTTATCCAAGGAAATATTTTTTTAACAGAAATAAGTGCTTTTTCACAAAGATGAAATGAACGGATCGGATGAAAAAGAAAGTGCATGTGCTACATCTTGTATAGTTTCTGTTGTGCCAAGATATTTTTGTGGGCATTTATCTTAATGGCGGAAATTGCGCAAGTCTTTGTTTCTTGCCTCCAGTGATTCTTCTGATTTTGAATTAAAATTTTATGCACTAAAGAAAGTATATAAAACCATGAATAATTTTCCATAAAAATTCGTGCTGCCATCAATGTAAGTTTTGAAAACGCTTTAGTATTTATTTAATATATGCAAGCCATAAAACGTAATATAGCGCTGAACTTTTGCTTAAACTCTACTTTTCACCAGTTATTTCTGCACCAAATTCTGGCTGTTGGGAAAAATTTCCTAGATGTATTTCCATTGTTTGTGTTGCCGGAAACAGCCATTTGTATATTAACCCGAATCACCCTGAGTAAATTTTTCTAAATCTTCAGAATGACCTGTAACGCAAATATAAAATGGTTTAAACTAAAATAAGCACATTTTAAGTGTTTATGTTTGCGTTACCATATGGCAACGGCAGGTAGTTTCGGGTTAACCAATAGGCACAAATTCTTCCTTAGTTCGTCAAGTCTGTTTTATAGATTGACCTTTTCGGACACTGTGCAACGTTTACCGTCTGTTGAGAGTTAATTTGACTAAAGAAAAAACTCTTCTTTATGCCAAAAATTTGAATTCCGTAATTATTCTTTCACTTTATTTTCGCATTGAAAAAAACTTCATTTGTGTCTTTTAACTGTTCAATTCTAGTGACCTGAATTTAGTTCATATATGTACAAGTTAATAACGTACCCAACGACACTGAAAACCACAATGACTCTGTATATCACATTATATAATCCCATGAAAGCTTTCAGCGCAGTCATTAATTAATTGGCCGTCCAGCCTTCATTCGCTGACTCTCACTCTTAGCCTCAACACCAGCCTCATCACACAAATATCCACCGGCAGCCACAAAAAATGTCGTATCGCAGGATTTCTTTGTCTTCGCTTTGCTTTTGTTGTTGTTGTTGTAGTTGTGTTTTATATCTCCTATCTTCCTGTCGAGTTCGCTGCACAACCAAACCAACTGGTTATGAGCAGCGAGGGAGTCCTTAATTCCGGCTGAACGTCATCTTTGAAAATAACAGAAAATTTTTGTTCGTCAGTCGTCTGCAGTGCAGTGTTGCCAATCTGCCGCGGTATCGCAGCTTTTATTTTGCTGCTCTTACACGGTTAAAAGTTGTTGACTACTTTTTAATCCAAACTTTGGTTTAAAAAATTTTTTATCCAAAAGTACTACTTTTAATCTAAATAGTTTAATTTAGCTGGGTCTCAAACCCACGTTCCTGAATGAAATCATGAGTTGGATGAGTGGATAAGGTGTTGGACCAATACATCACAGGACGTGTGTTCAAATCACGAACTGGCCAGAAAATTTATTTTATTTTAGTTTAATTTAGCTGGGTCTCGAACCGACGTTTCTGCTTGTTGGCTTACTTACTGCAAGCTTACTTGAATTCGTAATGATACAAAATAAGCGTAACTTTCTTAACAATTGAGATGGACGAGTGAATAAAGTGTTGGACCAGCACATCAGAAGACGTGTGTTCAAATCATGAACTGGTCAAAAAAGTTTATTTTCAATATTTATATTGCCTTTTTAACTTTTTGCGGACTAGAAACTAATCTTTTTTGGATTAGAAAATTTTAAACCTTTTTTTTGATTAAAAAGTAATAATTTTTTGGTGTTGTCCTATATGTTATCCAAAAAAGTTTAAAATTTGGTCCAAGATTTTTAACCGTGTAGTTTTATTGTTGTTACCATTGCTGCGGTCCAGGCTTACATCCTTTGAGCCATTTATCTTAATGTTTTTCTTGCTGTTTTTTTGTTTTAATTCTTTCTATTTTGATGTATATGCGTATGTTCCGTTTTGAGTGCTGATTTATTAAATTTTTACATTTATTGTGATTATTTTTGTCTGCCTGTGTGCATAATTTCTGTGTTGAAGGTTGAGGTAGTGTCCAGTCATCAACCTTTTGTAGATTTTCCATTCATTACGTGATGTCCAGTCAGCCGCTTCTTATCCTGCTGCTGCTACCCACGCGCCAGTTATCCTTCTTTGACAGCCTCTTGTCAGTGCGAAAGAGATGGGCGCGCATTGCGATGGCGATGGCGACGACTACGGCGACCTGTCAACATTTGCTGAGAACTGCAAAAACTCCGTGTTCCATTGTAGATATAAACTTCTTTTTGGCCAGTTTTATTTTCTTGCTTTCCTCTTTGCATCTTCATTGGACTGTTTGCTTTCATTCATTGCCATCATAATTTAAATTTCATCATACTCCGCACTACTTTGGTTGTCGGCAGAGTTGTTAAGTTTAATGAAATGTGGCAACATTATCGCTAACTGACTTTGATTGTTCTTCTTTTTGTTTGAGTGAACTTTGCACAGTGCCAACTAGAGCTCAGTCAGTACAAAAAAATGTATTTGTACAAGTGCCGGATTGACAATTTTCGAGGCCCTGAAGCGAAAAATATTTGGAGAACTTTCCCTATGAATGTTTATTTACCCGTAAGTGTCATCGTGAAATACTGGTTAGAGAAAGAAGGGCTCATATGAAAAAGAACCGCAGAGCCCGGGTTAAATTTTCATCGAAGACAAAATAATTTTTTGGTCTAACCGCAGAACTAAAATTGAACTACAACTGTGTTATGGATTTTTCTCATTAAACTACATCATAGATGATTTCATAGCTCTTACGTGTAGAAAAGCTGTTATGTAACTCCTGATTTAATATTCATAAACACAAATATAATACAACTGACACATAAATTTTGAGAACTATCTTCAAAATATTCAATGCAATTTTTAAAACCGATAATGTTTTTTTCTGTAGAAATTAATTGAATTGTGAAAAATTGACAAGTGAGGGAAACCATGTTATGCAACAAACAAACAAACTAAAGATTTCGTAAATAAATCAGAGCAAATTACATAATAATAAAAAACTACTGTATTTTAATTGAAATGAAAGCGACACGGTAGACTAAAAAATTATGCAATCCTTACTTATATATAAAAGTCATTTGTTGTCTGTTTGTTTGTCCATCTTAAGCTCTTAAGCAGCTGAGTGGATTTACGTGAAATATGGAATGTATGTATTTTTTAGATGGTCTGAAATAGATAATAGGCTTTTGTAAAATAAAAAAAAAAACACACACACCAGAAAAAGTGTGAGCTGTGATGAGCTAAGACTGGTAATAGAATGCCTTTATTGCGCTATGAGATCTGACCAAAGACTTAAAAGTTGGTACCAAGGGCAGTCTTTTGGAATGCGCCAAGCTTACTGATTGAGTCGGACCTAAGCACAGTGCGCTTTTTTCGATTTTAGGATGACGTTTGCATAATCTCAGAAACTGTAAAAGCTAGGGCCATGAAATTTTGAACAAATGAGTTTTAGCAAATTAAGCAACAGCACACAAAATTAGAATTCTAGGTCAACTGCATCGCCTATCTCCCATACAAACCATATTTTTTAATAAAAAAAACTCGCATAAAATTGCTTATTTATGTTTTTAAAGAGTAAATATAATTTATTTAACTTCACTTAAACGTCATGCTAAAAGTATTTCAAATCGGATAATTTTTAGATATATCTCCTATAAAACAATATTACCAAATTGACGAAATTAAAATAATTTTTAAAAAATGGTTGCTAAAACAAAATAAGGTCAGAACTTGTTTTAAATTATGAATTCTATTTTATTTTTCTATAAATTTTAGAGTGCCTACCTCAGTAAAATAATTATATGTGCAACAACTCAAATGCAATTCTAAGCAAACATAACTTCATTTGTTTTTATTTTATTTTTTATTGAAACAGTTTTTCAGACTTATATGTAAAACCAGATTGAAACCGAGAAACAGCGAAATTATTTTAAAAACTTGTTATTAAAAAAATTATAATGTATTTAAAAAGTTCATAGAAAATATTTATATGTGCAAAACCTATTTTTTTTATTTTATGGAATAACATAGTTTCCTCGTCAAACGTAGTTTCTGCCCAGAACAGCATGGTTTCATAGCTGGACGTTCCACTGTTACTAACATAGCGTTATTTATCAATTACTGTATATCATCATTTGAACTTGGTTTTCAAATCGATGCAATTTATACAGATTTTACAAAGGATTTTGACAAAGTTTGTCATAAAATTTTAATTGCTAAACTGTGCAAAATGGGATTTCATTCATCCTTTTTAGACTGGATCAAATCTTATTTAAGTGGTAGATCTTGCTTTGTTTCAATTAATAATGTAAATTCTTACAAGTATCTTGCTTCTTCGGGTGTACCGCAAGGTAGTATCCTTGGTCTCTTATTTTTTATATTATTCATTAATGATATAAATAAAATTTTCTGCAATTCAAAATTTTTACTTTATGCTGATGACTTAAAACTATTTCGAAGGGTATGCTGCTTATCTGATGTAATTTCCTTACAAGCTGACTTAGATAACTTGTACCAGTGGAGTAGTTTGAATGCTCTACCTTTAAATATTTCTAAATGCTTTCATATTACTTTTTCTAAAAGCAGTAATTTCCTTAGATACCCCTACTCTCTTTCTGGCGTACCTCTTAAATATGTTCAATCGATCAAAGATCTTGGTGTCATCTTTGATATTAAGTTCACTTTTAATCAACACGTTAACTATATAGTCCCTAAAGCCTACTCTTTACTTGCGTTCATCCGTTGAAATAGTTCAGAATTTTTTTACCCCCATATCTTAAAGCCATTGTTTAATTCCTTTGATCTATTCTAGAATATGCATCTTTCTTTTGGAGTCCGCATTATGCCGTTCACACGTTGAGATTGGAACAAATTCAAAAAAGATTCACAAAATTTGCACTTCAGTCATTATATTATCGTGAAGAATTTCCCTCATATAATGTTAGAGGCTTGCTTTTAGGCATTAAGACTTTGGATTCGCGGAGAAAAGTTCAGTCTTTTATTGTTATCTATGACATAATCTCGAGTAATATTGACTGTCCTGCACTTTTGGCACTCATAAATTTCGATATACCTACAAGACAGTTGCGACGTTTTAAAGTTTTTTCAATTCAATTTCATAGGTCTAATTATGCTCGTAATGAGCCATTGCAAAGAGCTCTGTCTTTATATAATGATCTGTCCTCTCGAGTTTTGTTTGACTTTTCATTGTCTAAGGAATGTTTTTAAGAATTGTTAAATAGTTTATTTGTATTGTAATTCTACTGTTTATTTGTACCTTTATTTTATTTTTAAATTGTTAATCTTAGTCTGTAAAGATATTTCCAAAGACTCAATAAAGAAATCTAAATTTAAAAATCTAAGCATGGAAATATATATAAATTTTATAAAATAATATGTCTACCTTTCTTATATATGACTTGGCTAAGCGTGAAAGGCATGAAGTACACCAACGGTCTGAGGATGGAGCCATCGATTTTCTGCCAATTATCTTAAAGAACTGTTTTCAAATGCTTCATTGACTTAAACTGGCGCCCGTTTTTTTTTAAACTTAGGCCGAAAGAATGCCCCATAGGTTTTCGATAGGATTCAAGTTAGTACGGGTTTATTTCAGATTTATTGAAAGTCATTTGTGGCTTAGGAAGAATTTGTTGGTGCGTTGTCCTGCTGAAAAAGTCCAGTTATCCTGGTATTTATAGCATGTGAACTCAATTAGCATATCATCTTATAACTCAATATACATTTGTGCATTCGATTTGCACGAAATAAAATACAGGGGAGACTTTCAAACCGGTACCTGAAAACGGCTGAAATCATCAATGATCCCCGCATATGGTTATGCGCATACCTAATTTGTCGTATCTATCGCAAAATGTGCCGGTATTTCTGGTAACCGTTGGCCCCGTCAAGGTTCAACCTTTTCTCATCACTTAATATTACATTCCCAAACTCTGTCTCACAAAATTTGTATTTTTCGGCATATGCTAGACTGTCCGCAATATGTCATGGTCATTCACTACAACTCATCCCTTTCTCCACAGCAAAATGTCGAATTCACCTTTTGCGCCGTTGCTCAATCACGAATTTTTTTTCACTACGCTTGATTTTAGCATAGTTGCCAGGGTCTTTTAAAAAATTTGTTATGGTGTTTCGGTGACGATTTGTCCTTGCAGCTATAGCACCTACTTTTATGCCGGCTTCATTTAAGTCTTATTTATATTAACGATCTTCTTCAGATAAAGTGGTTCCACGTGGCATTTTTATTTGAGAATTAAAATAATTCTAAAATGTTCCCATATTTTGTTCCAAAAATTTATTACCGTTATGTTTATGGTTTTTTTTACTAAGGTTATCCACAAAATTTTGTAATTGTTACATTTAAGCAGTTAAAACACACAAAAAGCAATTGTGCACTTATAAATATTTGCTATTGCACACGCGAGATTTCACACTATTTTCGATTAGAGGTACTGCGAATACGATAAAGAAAAGAATTCTCTGTTCTATTAGTCGGAAAAGAAAGTTTTTGAAAATAAACGGAAGAAAAAAAAAAGTTACAGGGTTGCAAACATAAAAAAAATTTAACAATTTTAAATTTTTTGAACTTTAAAGACTGATATCTTAAAAACCTACAAAAGACAATGATTTTTTATAAACAGTTATAGTAAGGCCTACCACTTTTCATCAAACCTATTAAAGACAATTAAAATCGGCTAATGTATGAAAAAGGTATAGTCCCGATATCAGAGAAAGAATTTTTAGTTTTGAATTTTGCCTATAACTCCTAAACTCGACCTAATAGAGGAAATACATATGGTACCACTTTCGTCTTTTCTGATCCGAAACCGTGTATACCTGTGTTATTATTAATTTTGAAGAAAAGCGAGGAAAATAAGATATTTTGCCTTTTTTGAAAATTCATAAGTGTAGCGATGGATATCGAAATTATTATCAGTATCAAAAAATTGACCTTTAAAAATGGAAAAATTTATCTAATAAAGGGTATTTTTTATAGAGTGATACAACTTTGAGTTTGCATCACTGCTTTATTTGACCACCCATTTAATAGCTGATAGTTTCTTTTTGTTTAATTTGCTTTGACATTTCATTATAGATCAACTAACACTAGAGAAACGCATGCAAATTGTGAAAATTTTTAATCAAAATAATGGTTCTGTTCGTCAAACTTATCGTGCACTTCGTCCATTTTATGGCATACATAATCGTCCTTCAGAGCTTCTTATTCGAAGAACAATAGATCGTTTTCGGACCACATGTGCTGTTACTGATAATGTGCATCCCGTGAGACGGCTAACAGTGCGCACTGAAGAATCTGTAGCCGCTGTATAGGAAAACATTGAAGATGATCCTAATCAATCAATTCGTCGCCGTACTCAGCAACTGGGGTTGTGTCCTTCCACTTTATGGAAGATTTTATGAATTTTCACTTTATGGAAGATCTTGGCTTAAAACCTTTCAAGATTCAACTTGTGTAGGAATTAAAGCCAAATGACCATCTTATGCGCCGCTAATTCGGCGAATGGGCTGAAGCACAAATTGATATTGATTTTCAATTTCCATGGAAAATTATATTTTCCGATGAAGCCCATTTTTGGTTGAATGGGTACGTAAATAAACAGAACTGTCGTATTTGGAGTGAGGAGAATCCACAAGCTTTTGTCGAAACACCATTATATCCACAGAAAATTACTGTTTGGTGCGCTTTATGGTCTGCCGGAGTCATTGGCCCATATGTCTTCAAAAACGATGATGGTCAGAATGTTACTGTCAATGGTGAACGGTATAGGAACATGATTCGAAGTTTTTTCGTACCTCAATTAGCTGGCATTAATCTTGCTGATATGTGGTTCCAACAGGATGGAGCCACATGCCACACAGCGGGCACTACAATTGATTTACTCAAGGAAACTTTTGACGAAAAAATAATTTCACGAAATGGCCCAATTAATTGGCCCCCAAGATCGTGTGATTTAACCCCATTGGATTATTTTCTATAGGGTTATGTAAAGTCACTTGTCTACGTCGATAAACAACAAACAATTGAACACCTGGAAATCAACATTCGAAGAGTTATCGGCGAGATACGGCTAAAAATGCTGCGAAAAGTTTGTGAAAATAAGTGTTCCAGATTGCGCCTTTTACGTGACAGCCATGACAGCCACATGGCCGAAATCATAATTAAACATTAATGTCATAAAATTTTCTATTCAATTAAGCCCCTTTCGTTGATATTAAAAATACATTACTATGTTTTAATATAATTTAAACTTGTATCACTCTATAAAAAACACAACTGATTTTCGGTTTGAAGAACTTGAATATTAGGAACTGTGAAACTTTTCAATGCACCTGTTATCATTGCCTTTGTTAAACGGTGGTGTTGAACGAGTGATGGCAGACATGATGATATGACTAAAACATACCCCGATAACATCTTATGTTAATTGGGTCAAATAAAATCTATATCAACAAGAACATTAATGAAGAATGGATTGATTTAGAGTAGTATATACTTTTAGTTGTTTTTAATTGGAATTTAAATTTATATTTTATTTTATTTTATTACCTTATTATAAATATGCAGTTGTATTAATATTTTGTTATAAATTATGTCAATAAAATTACAAAAACTTTTCAAAGGATTTTAGCTATTTTTTTTAGCAAATGTTGCGGATTTTGATCAGCAGCAGCTGCAAACACTGCATGTAATCACAACATTTAGCAAATTTGGTATCTTTGAACCTTCAAAGCAGCATTGGCCAACGCAATATTTTGGTCCCACGCTACGGAGCAACGAATATCAAAGCCTACGTAAAACGCCTGAGATTTTTTAGAAAAAGTTTATCATAAAACATTACTATAGAAAAATTTGATATATGAGTGACTTTTTAAATTAAATGTACTTTTTTTCTGCAAAAAAGTGTTATTTTTTTCGATATAGCCCCATTTTTGATCAATACATTTAGTTCACCTTTTTACAATATTTGTATTACTTCTAAATAAAAGGTTTTGTCAATGTTCCTAACGTAAGCATTTGTGTTAGTGATTACCTCTGTTTCTGCGGATGAGTTCTTAAATAAAGGTGCATTTCTCAACTCTCTGAGTTTAATAAATATAACCATGAAAAAGAAAAAGTGCATTAAATGAGAACAAATGGAGTTTCTCTAATGGAAAGGTCTTTATTTAAGTATAATTGAATATATACTTGGATATAATAATTATGGATTATAATATACACCAAAAAATTTTTGTACAGGAGATTTAACTTATCACGTTGCGAGTTGAAAATCAAAAGAAAGAATCTTACTTGGTTAGCAGGAAGCTGCCGAAACTTAATGGAATGTTAGTACTAAAAACTAATTTCCAAAGAAGTAAGCGGCCTCTGTGGGCTCAGTTAGAAGTTACAATTGATTTAATATTCGCTATAGCTGATTAAGAAATGCAACAATTTAAAGTTAGTTTTGGTGTAAACAACCTCTTCATTCGTCCCAAATCTCTTACTGCCGAGTCATTTTTTAGGTTTGGAAATAGGAAATAGTAAATAATATTCGCCATTGATCGCATGACCCTTTTCAAGGTAATCGATGTGAATAAATTCGCATCGCACCTTGGCTTTCTTTGGTGCACGTTCACACAGAGAAGACCACTGCAGTGACTGTTTCTTGGTCTCTGGTGTATTGTGGTGTATTCATGTTTCGTCTAAAGTTACGAAACGGCCCAAAAACTCCTGCGAATTTGAGGTTGAACATCGCAAAATACTCCTTTGAAAAGTTCACACGGCTGCACTTCTGGTTGAGTGTGAGCAATCACGGATAGCTTTTTCACGCCAAAATATTCATGTAAAATGTGATGTAACCACTCTGTTGAGATACATTCTGCCTCAGCCACCTCACGCACTTTCATTCTCTGATTGGCCAATATCATTCCATGGCGTGAAGACTTCTTTTGGGCGACCTGAACTATGAGCGTCACTTGTGTTGGTCTAAATGTATTTGCGAAAGATGTGCAAATTTACACACAGAAAAATTCTGCAAAGTGAAATCATTGTGATACATAGATGATTAAATTTTACATGATTTCATATTTCATGTAAGAAAACATGCATGTACACGTCGAAAAAATTATTTAGTTGGAAAAAAATTGAGGTCTGTTTTGCAATTATAAGACTATTTTTTTATATTTTTCAATAAAAAAACTAAATAAAACTAACTTGGAGTTTTATTTTATTTCAAAATGAGGTAAGAATTCAGCTAAATTTCTATGATTTGTGTGTGTGTGGTTTCAAATGATTTAACATAATTTCATAATGAATCATGAAATCACAATGACATCATCACAATGAAATTATTCATGATATTACATGATTTCGTAATAATTCAACACGAAAATTTGTTGCGATTTTTGCATGAAATTCACAATGATTTTACTATAAATCTCTATGAAGCAAAATCATAGGGGAAACATGTAAAATCATTGTGTCTCTAGTTAATATAACAATGATCTTTTTCTGTGTGTAGGAAAACGTAAACACTTCAATCAATAAAACAAAAATTTAGACAACCAGACAACAATCAAAAGTCCTGTGCTATTTCGAGTGTACATTTAGACTCCAATATTCTTCACATAGGATACTGAGGGTATAAATCTAGACTAGAATCTTGTTTGGCGAGATATTGTTATTTAAAGTCTTTCTTTACTTTTGCTTTCTTTATATATAGCTTTATATATAGTTTTCTTACCAAAATCAAAGCATCGCCGTTATTTTTTACTGTTTATATCAGAAAAAAAACTTTGTCCTTGCGGGAGAGGAAGACATCCTTTTTTCTTAATTTTTTTTTTTTTTTGTAAATCTTGGCCACCCTATGCAACTTTTGAGACCTTTTCGAAAAAAATTGTTATTCGATACATGAGCATTTAATTTTTAAAAAATACTCTGCAAGAGGCAAACTTGCAATGACTATATCTTTGAAAAGCGACCTAACTTTGGAAAACCCTTTTAGGGTTTTCTTTCTATACATCATAACTATCATCCTGTGTTGTCCGCCTTTCCGTTAGAAAAATTTGTTGCACAGTGTAATTTGTAAATCTATTAAAAAAGTGATAAAATCCCTTGAAGGTGAGTTCCTAACATCACCCACAGCCCTTAAATGTCGATCGTCTCTTAGTCTTAGGCTGCTTGCAAAGTAAACGCCAAAGCAGGCAGGCAGGCAGACAGGCGCAGCCAGTAACCTGTGAAGAAACGAGATAGAAATAACTTTTTCTCGCTTGTTCACATTGTTTTCCTGCGCCTGCATGCCTGCCTGCTTCGGCATTTACTCTGCAGGCTGCCTTAGGTCTGAGTACCGTGGCATGGAAAAATTCCTGGAAATTGTAGAGTGAATGAGCTCAGTAGAGAAGGCACAACAGTAACGTTGCTGCCTGACATGGAAACATTAGGCATGCTGTGTCGTGCAAGCTGGCTCTAAGGCAACTTGCCATAGAAATGGCATATTTCAGGTGGAATCACAGCACCACCTCTGACTGTGGGTTTAGACTGCCTTAACTAACGAAAGAAATCTCGTTTGTTCGCTCGGTTTAAACACTTTGCCGAACGAACAGTGTTCGCTATAAATTTATCGCGAACAATGTTTGCCCGGTCTAAACAGTAAATTAGGGCGAACGAACGAAGATTCATTCGTTCGCTCTGATCGAACAAGCTTTGATCTTTTTGGGCGAATCCAGTGTTGCGCTGTATTTAAGAACAGAAAAGTAGCAAAGAGGAGTAGCTTTAGAGAATAAATTATGAAAAGTACCAAAATATGTAGTAATTTATGTTTTATGGGTTTAAAAGTGTTCTGTTAATTTTCGCTACAATATATTTGGAGGGCTTATTGCAAAAACATGTTAAGCCACATAAAAAATAGGGCCAATTAAAGCGAAAAACCCTGTATTTAAAGTTTCATTTTAAAGCGACTATTTATTTGAGGTCATTCTTTTAAATAGTAACTATATAACTTTTAATGAAAATTAAAGTTTTTCTAATGAAAATTAATGAAAATTTTTGAATTTGGGGATAGCAAATATTATTTAATATTGCAAGAATCCGCAATAGAGCTCGTTCAACTAAAATAAAAAAAAATAAAATTGTAGGTTCTGCTGAAACTTTTTGAGTTTTTAATCGAAGATTTTAGAAAAAGTGGATGTTAACTAAAATGGTAATTGAAAATTCGATTTATGACTAAAAGCAATTCTTTAAAGTTATAAAATAAAAATTATTTCTCTAAAATAAAAATCCATCGATAAAAGTACCAATTTGCATTTACTTGACAAGTGCATACAATTTGGTAGCGATCCATTGGTAGTTTTCGAGTAATGCTATCCATCGGTTTCAAACAGCATTTTTTGAGAAAGTTTTCACACGTATAGTTTTCATTGTCTTTTCTTAACTACAACAATTTTTATTTGACTTGAAATTTACAAAATTTATTGACATACGAAAAATGTGAAAAAAATTTGATTTTTGTTCGTCGAAAAACTTTAATGGGTCCTTAAGTTAAACACAAGTCTTTTATATATGAATACGAGTAATATATTGTTATGGCAAACCATTTATTGTTGAGAAACGGAGTATACGTTTTAGTACTAATATAAAAATAAGGAGTTATCAACCCTGCATTTATTGATGTTCGGCCAAATGCACAAATGCTGTTTACACCGCCTGAACGTACAAGAAGGCGGCCAATGTTTGTTCGCGATTGATGTTCGTGCGGTCTAAACAGTACTCCGAACGAAGAATTTATTGCAATAAATTGTTCGCGATTAATTTTTCGTTCGTTCAGGCGGTCTAAGCCCACAGTTACACATCCAGACAGATGTGGATCAGTTTCACTGAAAAACGCACGAGGAAGCACAATCAATTGGCGAAGAAAGATCTCTCCATTCTGATAGGCGTTTTAACAAGACACTGTGTTATAGATAGGCAAGCGCTTATAATGGGGTTCAATGCGAATGGCTTTAGTAAGAGTTGCAGGGATGAGGAAAAGGAGAAAACGGTATCGCATCTCCTCTGTTCATGCCTCGCTCTATCCTGCAGAAGATATAAATATTTAAGTAGCCCCTTTTTTGATGATCTCACATATCTTGAGGAGGTAGAAGTTATGCGTCTAACAGTTATTTATAATTAGTACGGCTTAGTACTCATAACGGTATCTATGAGTAGAAGAGGAAGAATAGATCCTCTGTGGTGTCACAGCAGACAAACTATCTGGTCTATTTACCTAGTCCAACCTAAGGCTTATATCATAGCTTATATTATAGTAATTTGTCCATCGCATATGACTCGATCAATATCACTCGCATCAATATTTTGAGTATATATGGTCATGTCGGGTAAAACCGGTTAATAATTAAGCTGGTATTTAAATGCATGCTAACGTTAAGTGCCAAAAAGTATTCACATAAAATTACACCCAATGGCTATAAATTTACGCTAAACAGTGTTTATGGTTATGCACAGTACTTTGCGTAATTTTATTATTTTGCTTAAAATTAACCACCGTTTTAAATTTGCGGTTTTTTTTTGTTGTTGTTTTGGAGACAACACAGCATTTGTCATGTTTTTATTGCTATTTTTTTGTTGTTTTTTATTAATGTATTTAATTGTTGCATAATTCCAGGCATGACTGAATTTATTTCATAGTTTTTTTTTGTATAGACATAATATAATGCTGTTATGATTTACTTGCTTCAATTTGTATATCAATAAAACGCAAACCGACGACAACTTAGACACGAGAAGCAATACTTTTTTCAATACAAAATTATATTTCTTCTCGTGTCTTGCTTGCGGTTGGCTTGCGTTTTCGATATAAAAAATTAGGCGGTTGATAAAGATTCGTGATAAAGAAGTAAACAAAGAGCACAACAAAAAAGTCTTTGCAGAATCAATGCAGTCGCTTTTTTGAACCTTTGCTTTTGCAAAGTAGTAGAAAAACATTGCTTTGAAAGGCGACATACAGCACATAATTCTGTTTTAATTTAACAGAAGGTGTTAGTATAAGCTTATCAAAGTAGATGGTACTGCAGAAGCTACAGAAGACTACTGATGAGTTGATGTAGCTATCAACGAAACAGCTGTCTAGTCTGCTTGGTGGTTTGTTCTGCGAAGAACTTATTGTTGTTGCAACCTGTTGCTTCATGAACTTAATTGGCATTAAGCTTATATATAATTCTAAAAAATATTATTTTTTTAGAATTATTAAAAACAATATTGTAATTAAAATATGCCATCATTAACTTTTCTTGATCAATCAATTGATTAGTTTTTATATGGATTCTAGTTTTCTTGCAATATTGATGTAACAACTTTTTATGACTCAATTTTTCTGTTTAAGACATCATAAAACTATTGAGACAACAATTGAAAGTAAGCAGTAACAACAATTAACATTAACTTTTGATTTTAAAAGAAAATCTGAGTGCAACTCAATTTTTAAATTCAAACAAATCCAATTGTACATTGTCACTGCTATGATTATCCTTTTTAATTAAAAGGTATGTTAACCTACGAGTACTAACAAAATATGGCAAGGCAAATAAAGCCAAGTCATTTTTCTCAACAAGCGTGCAAATTCATTGGAATTTGGGGAAATTCATTTGAACTCTTTCCTTTATTTGTTGAAGAATTCACTTCAAAATTTTTTCCTTGATTGGAACACTGGCTTGCATGCTTCAACTTTCATCATCAATCATCATTATCCATTGAGAACTGAAGCAACGGACATTCGGTGGCATGTTTCCATCATCGTCTCCATCAGCTCAAACATTGTTGGAATAACAATTTTAATCCATCAATTGTGTTGATGCTGTTGTTGTTGCCTTAGTCTCTGTTATAGCAAGAGACATGAGTTAGAGACATGAGTCTTGTTGATTTTGATGATGTCGAATGTTGTTGTTTCTGATGTTGCTAGTGATGATGCTAATTATCTATGATGATGCTTATAATGTTTACGGTGATGCTGATGGTGTAGAAGCAGAATGATGATGTGAGTGCATCAATTGAACACGACATAAATGTGATACGTTATGGCTTCTTTACGTCTTCGTTCACGTTGCGCGTATAAACAGATTTCTTCAATTATGAGCACAATATCGAAGAATTTGAAGTAAAAGTTATTTAATATTTCGACAAGTTTTGATTTGGTTGGAAGAGTCGTAATGCAATGGGAAATAATGTTTTGCGTGATGCTCATGAAGCGAATGAATACAGCAAGAACTCCAAGGATCTTTGGTTGCATTTTGATGGTTGGGCTGCATGCAGACTACTGCGTTCGATGTTGGATTTCATCGCTATGGAGATTTATGTATAGCAAACGAAGT
The DNA here is from genome assembly GCA_963920525.1 of Dichetophora obliterata. Taxonomy (NCBI): domain Eukaryota; kingdom Metazoa; phylum Arthropoda; class Insecta; order Diptera; family Sciomyzidae; genus Dichetophora; species Dichetophora obliterata. The sequence goes on from OY986437.1 coordinate 56,533,519, forward strand.
GCGACTGCATTTTAATTTGCACAACACATAACGGCTGATGATGAATACCCATGTTTTTCTACTGAGAGCACACAACCCGTTATTATAAGAAAAGGCAACAACTGCTACTAAAAGATAATGCAGACAACAAATAGTAAGTGCAAAGAAAATAAAACTGTCATTTTTTGATCATGTACTGTTAAGTTTTTAACTGCTGAATGACAAATTATTTTTCAGTTGAAGAGAGATAAAGAAAAATTCTTATTCTTGAATAGAAAACGTGATCTAAAAAAAAAAAAAAAAATCCAATTCAAAAATAAGCCGGATGTAAGCAACGGCTACCTTTTACAAAAACTGAATTCATAGAAACAGTAAAATCCTTCTATATACCATAAAAAATATTTTAATAGTTTGAAAATTTGTACATGAGCATTTAACCCAAATACCCACTCTGAATTTGAAATTTGGCAAAATCAAATGAAATCTCACCGACCTTCCAAGCAAAGTGACTACTCCCTAAAAAAGCATGTTAAATTACCGTCCAAGAACTAGTATTTTTTTCCTGTTAAATTACTATTTTTCCACAAATTTATGCTTTTTAATGTTTGTTTTCTTAATTGACACAACAAAATCTCAAAACCACGAGCATTTACTACTAAAAAAAGTATTCTCTTTGCGAAATTTCACACCTCAATTCTCCTACTGAGCTCTGTTGCTTTGCATACAATAACGTAGTAGCAGCTTCAAAATAAGTATTAAAAAATATAAATTTAAATTGAATATACATATAACAGAAAAATATGTATAAAAAATAAGCCACTAAATCAAATGTTCAATATTTATTATTTATGTGAAAAATGCTTAGTTGTAATATATGTGGAAGTGCTTTTAGGAAAGTGAAAATTTATGAGAAACTTCTATTTATGCATAGAGGAAGAAAAAACATATTAATTGTACATAAGTGCTGGCAACAAGATTGCTTGTTTAGGAAATCGTTTACAAAAAATTAACCCAAACATTTTGAAGTAGAAAATCCTGTTCAAAAAGATGAGCCAGTCATATATAGTGAAGGGCTAACACCACTGTAAAGTCATTAAAATTAGGCATGTCTTTTAAAATTTTTGTAAGCCAAGAAACACAATTTATGTGAAATATACACATGGAGTTTTTTTAAGCATATATTATATAATATGAAAATAATTTGGTCTTCTTCTAGCCTTTAAACTAGAGATGTTCTGCGGCTGGCAACACAATTGAAGTAGCTCTTGAGTGATTGATTCATTCAGATTGTACTTTACTTTATGAAAGGGCTCATAAAATAATCTTTGCGATCTAAGATCACGTGATGATACGTGAAAGCATGTTTGAAGAAGCAAAAAAGAACAGTTTATTTCAAAGCAAATTAAATCTCTTACGAACATGATGGCAAAATATTTACCAAGAAGAAGTCTTCTTACATTATATTCAGCAATTTCAATATTCCATCTTAAGCGACTTATTGCGATTCTCGTAAAACGTCTCTGAATTCTTTCGATTTTATTTGAAGCGCATGTATAAAAGGGGTCCCAGATTATGCAGCAGTATTTTAAAATGGACCTTACAAAGCCAATATATAAAAATTTTTGTGAAAAAGGATCACAAAAGTCTTTAGAATTTCGGTTTATAAACCTTAACATAGCATTAGCTTTTGCTACTATGTAGTCTATATGCCTTGAGAACCTAAGTTTATTATCAAGTATAACTCCAAGATCTTTCTTTTCAGTTATTCTAGACAATGTTATATTTCCTAGTTTATATGGGTAAATCACGGGAGATAAAATTTGATTGAAAGTCAAACTTTGGCATTTAGATATATTAAGCAGCAATAAATTGTCACTACACCAAGCAGATAATTGGAGCAAATCCCTCTCAAGATTTAAACAATCACGAATGTCATTTATAATAAAAAAATCTTTATATCGTCAGCATACATTACACACTGTGAAAATTTTATATTTTTAGGAATGTCGTTTACAAATATGAGAAACAGAAGTGGTCCGAGGTGACTACCTTGAGGAACGCATGAAGAAACTATTACAGCAACTGACAGTATATTGTTGATTCAAACAAATTGTGTCCAGCCAGTTAGGTAAGAATCGAACCATTTTCAGTTCACAAAAGAAACAAAAGTTTCAGTGAAAACCAATTCATTCGAGTTTATCTAACGATAACTTATGATGAACTCTGTAGAAAGATTTCGAAAAATCAGCAAATATAACATCACAATGTTGTCTCTTTTCAAAACAATTTAAAATATTTTTAAAAAATATTGATAAATTAGTAGTTGTTGACCTTCCCGTGATAAAACCATGTTGATACGGTGATATAACCTGTTTTGTCAAAAAAGTCAGTCTGTTATATGCCAATATTTAAAAAAGTTTAGGAATCGTGGATATTTTACATATTGAACGATAGTTTGAAACCTCAGTTTTGCATCCAGATTTATGAATTGGTATTATGTAAGTGATTTTCCAATGAGTTACCAATTTGCCTTTTCTAAGTGATTGATTAAAAATTGTCGTTAGTGGTGAAACTAACGCGTCTGCGAAACTTTTCAAAAGAATCGGTGGAAAACCATTATTCCCTGTTTGCTTATCAAGGTTCAACTGCTTTAACCCATTCAAAACTTCTATTGAGCTGAGTTCAAGGCCACCTAAATTAAGCAAACAACTGGATGAGTCGGTATAAGTATTTGTGTTTGTGATGTTATTTGAAGAGACATATACTGATCGAAAAAGTTCTGCGAAAATATTGCAAATTGATAGAGGGTCAGATGTTGTAATTTCCATATACTGGATTATATTAGGAATACCAGTAGACTTCTTTTTGGTATTTATAAAATGCCAAAAGCTTTTACTGTTAGTCTTGATTTGACATTCATTCATTCATGAAAATATTATTCTTGTATAAAAATTTGTTTAACTAATCAAATTTACTTTGAAAAATTAATTGTTCTAACCTCACCTAAAACTTAATAAACGATTTTAAACTATCAAACAACTAGAATTTGTATTTAAAATCATGTATGATTTAAACTAACAAACATTTATAATATGTATTTAAATCATAGAAAATCAACATAATAAATAACAAGGTCATATAGAAAAACTTTAATTGTTTTTTAAAGATAAAAGGTAAATCTAAAGGAACACATAGAAGATTTAAGAAATATTGAATATAAAAAATGTTGGAGGCGTTTTAAGTCAAAGTTGATTTTTTTAACAAATAAATTTTAAGTTGATCGCGAAATTTAAAGGATCTCCAATAATTACGCTCTATTGCCACCATTTACCAAAAAAAAAAAAGAAAGAAGACAACATTTTTTTACATTCTGTAATCCCCAATAAGCCAAACGAATTCGAAACGAATCCACATTCTCGGAAATTTAAATCGTTAGCGTTTACGTTAAAGTTTTGAAATCGTTTTCGAATACGCGAACCTAAAAAAAATCACCATTCGTTAACGAGTCCGAAAAAACGATCCGTTAACGAGTCTGAGAAAACGATTCGTTAACGAGTCTGAGAATACGAATCGTTAACGAGTCCGAGAATACAATTCGTGAACGAGTCCGAGAATGCGATTTGTTGACAAGTCTGAGAATACGATTCGAGAACAATTCGTTAATTACAAATATCGAATCATTCTCGAACTGCCTAAAACGTAAGATATTTTCCAACAACTTTTTTCCCTACGCAGTGCGCGTGGGGGTATAAAAAGTTACGTTTTAGTCAAAGTTAGTCACTTCGACGTACACTACATTTATAAAAAGACTCACACCATCCAATTAAAAAGCCAAATACATCAGAACACAACGAGGGCAGCTTAACAACTAATGTGGTTATTACGATATGGCTAGAGAACACGATCAGATGAGAGAAAAAAAGGTTGTAAGCAAAAAAGTGAGCAGTAATAGTCGAAACGACTAACATTGGTTATCCAGGGCTAAAAAAGCGTTGCAAAATAAAAATTAAATTACTCTCTGACGTGTCCAATATATTGGGAAAACCCACTGAAAGGGTTAATTACTGTAAATATATTAATCTAATATATTAAAACTTTTTTCATAAAAATTGGCTCAGTAATTTTGGGGTTAAGTGGTAAAAGAAAATTTGCACTTTAATTTAATATAATAGTAGAGATAGAGATAGATAAGTAAATCGCACCTATAACTTAAGGGTCTTCTGAGAACAATGTTGACGATTTTTTTCTATGTTTTTTTACTCCTCCCCTACATTAAGTTTTTATTTTTTTGTTACCTCCCTCCTAACTCCAGTATAATGCAAAGTTTTCTATAATATAATGAATAAATTGTATATAATAAAAAATTTTATTAATTTTTATACACCGACTTAGTCGAACTTTGTCCCTCCCGTTGTAACGCCCATAGGAAGGTATGGGCAGTATAGTAAAGTATTTATATATACACATATATCGGTCATTCTATGTCAAATCAGACGCTTTTGTCCAAAAACTAATTTTGACAATTCCGATTTTTTTCAAATTTTTCACGTCGATATTTTTCATGAAAACAAAAAATATTTGCAGACTTTTTTATAATTTTTTATTTTTTTTTTGCAGTGAAAAATTAAAAAAAAAATCAGAAATTGTCATTCAAACATGTGGTCAAACAACTATATCTTCTAAACCGTTAGTTCTACAAAAAAATGTTCAAAGCATATTTTGAAGATCTTGAATTAGTCTTTATTGTGGTGTCCTTTTTTACAAACACTTTCGTAAAAAATTTAAAATTTTTTGACCACTAAAAATTTCATTCACAGCATTCATTCTTAATGCATTCTCTAAATTTGATGTTGGAGAATAAATTTTTACTGTTTTTAACGAAATTTTCAAAAACTGACTACACAATTTTTAAGTACAAAATACTTTAATTTTTAATTAAAAATTAAATTTTTAGTATTTTTTGCTAAGCTAGGTACATATCATCGCTGTGCCAACAAAAACAGTTATATGTATTTCCGTAACTTTTCAGGAGAACTTATCTTTTCTTATAAAAGTCTTCAAATGCATATATGTGGGTAATAGATAGTGTAAGCAAAATATGCTATAAAAAAATTTACAAAAATCACATAAATGTTTTTGTTGGTGTAGCGACGATATGTAAAATCAGTCAGATTGAAAAATTTTATCAACTCGTTAAAATATACTATTCCTCTGCACACACTCTATTTTTGAAATTTGCTAATATATTTCTTGATTGTAATTCCGTGATGTATGCCTATGTTAATACTTAACTATGTAAAATTGTTTTGACATTTTATTTATAATTTTTTGTTTGTTCTTGTAAACTTTAACAATAGTTGAAAAAGATGATGTGGATGTAATGCGCATATCAATTTTCCCTTTGCCTCGTGGTATAAAGGAATGGTGGGTTAAAGCCTCGCGTATCATTTTTGCTTTTTCGAATCGCTTTTTGAGAAATTGTTTATCAGAGTTGTACTGCTTTGATGAAAAATATTCCGATTCAATACTTGTCATGTTGTTTGAAACCCAAATATAAAATACTACAGGAGTATTTGTATGATTATTATTGTTTGCAGACTAGCCTTTGCCACAGTCTTTTTACTGTACCTGCCAAACCATCACATGGCTCTTTGCAGAGATTTATAAAATTTATTTTGTTCTTATTTTGAGTGACTGCTCCATCTGAGAAGTAAAATATTTTGCAATTTTTTCAGCAGGAAGTTAGTTAAGCCACGCTAAAATAAATGAACTGCTACTGTGTCGTGCTTTAAGCATTACGAAATTGCATCGTTACTTATGCGTACTACATCCACATTAACTTTTTCAACTATTGTTCAAGTTTACAAGAACAAAAAAATTTATAAATAAAATGTTAAAACAATTTTACATAATTTAGTATTAACATAGGGATACATCACGGAATTGCAACCAAGAAAAAGAGAGTCTGCAGAGAAAAAGTATATTTTTGCGAGTTGATAAAGTTTTTCGATTTTAAATATCGTCGCTGAGCCAGAAAAAACAGCTATGTGATTTTTGTAAATTTTATTACTGCATATTTTATTCACAATATCTTTGAAGTTATTTGAAGTTATTTATTTATTTATTTAGTTATTATTATTTGCAGTTCTTAGTGTTACAAGATATAATATCTCTTAACTAGCACTAATCATTAAGAAAGGAAATATGGCAGTATATATTTAATATACGAAACACTTATATTTAATATACGAAAACTTAAAACTAACATGAAGAGCTTATTACAATAAAAAATCGAAAACATACAAAATTATAACAAATAAATATGAAATCTGATTGAATAATTTTAAAGGACTTATATCTTATGGATGACATGTTAAACTAATTAAGGGACGATAATAGTTTCTTTTTAAAATTGACAGCGTTGCTAATTTGTTGTGTGTTATGATCTAAGGAATTCCAAAGACGTGCACCATATATGAAGAATTGTCTTTCTGAGACAAGGCAGGAGTGTCTAGCTAATACAATATTATTATTACGGCGCGATTGTGTAAATCGAAGTCTCTCGAAAAGATAGATAGGTTCAGCGGAAAATATTAATTTGTGGACAAACTGTAGGACTTTTATCTTGAAAAGGTTATAAAAGGTGGTGTTGTTCATTTGGTAAGCATATTCCGAGACATGATCAAACCTACTCAGACTGTATACATACCGAGCGATATTATTATATGTTACTTTTAATTTTTGCTTATGGACAGAATCAGCGTTTGCAAATACTTCACAGCCATACAAGAGAATTGGTATTAAGTATGTTTTTGCTATAAGCAGTCTAATTCTTAATGGCGTAAAGTATTGGGTAGGCCATAAACTGCGTAACATACCATTTACCTTACCTGAGGAACTGGTGATGTGTTCGTTCCATGTCAAGGTATTATTAAAAATAAAACCCAAGTTCTTAGCCTTACACACATATTCAATAATCGAGTCGTTAATTACTATATCAGGAAGACAATTATAGTTTATAGGTTTTTTATAGATCAACAAACACTTAGATTTTCTTGGATTAATTTCAAGCTCATTTTCTGCGGCCCAATTACCGATTCGCTGGAGTTCTTGATTAAGGATACTCACACCACTACAAAGATCAGTTTTATCACATGAAACATAAAGTTGTATATCATCAGCGTACATATGTGTGAAACATTAATTCGGGATTAACGGAAAATCATTTACGTAAATGGAGAACAAAAAAGGTCCCGGAACTGACCCCTGGGGAACACCTTTATTTACTCGAATAAAGTCTGAGTACAAATCACCAGAACAAACACATTGGAAACGATCATACAGATATGACCAAATCAATTTTATTGCAGTTGGAGAAAAACCGTACCAATTTTTGAGCTTATGGCAAAATATTAAATGATTAATAGAATTGAAAGCTTTTGAGCAATTTAAAAGAACCAGGAAAGTAGGTTTGTTTGCTTCAATATTTTGGCGAATTGTTTCAGACACATCTGTAATTGCTGTTGTACAACTACGTTTTGGTCTAAATCCAGACTGTCTGTCCGTAAGTAGACGATTGGTGGTAAAATAAGAATTCATTTGCTTGTAAACAAGGTTTTCGAATGCTTTTGAAAGAAAGGGTAAGATAGCTATAGGCCGAAATTCATCGCCTGATTTTGGAATTCGAATTATCTTGGCTAATTTCCACTTCTTTGGAAACACTGATTTAGTAAAGATTGTATTGAAAATATGTGTAATAACAGGTACAAGTTTAGGTAAATACAATTTAAGGAACTTAGGTGTAATACCGTCAATGCCTGTCGAGTTGGATTTTACATAAATCAGACTAGAGAGCACATCACTTTCAGTAACATACATAAAACTAAAACTAGATGTTGTAGATATTGCACTTTGAAGGGGGTTATCACGGAAAAAATTCATGTTAGACTCGATTATATCACAGATGGGTTGCCTTGTTATCTCTATATTATCACAGTTTTGGTTTCCTACAAAATTATTATTGAGGATATTGAGGTCAGCATTTAATTTGTCGGTACAAGTTTTATTTAAGCCTATTTTTCTAATAGTTCGCCAAGTAGCCTTACTATTAGCTGCTCTTGAAAATTTTTCGAAGAAGTACTGAAATTTTGCTCGTCTTATAGCACTAACAGCTTGTTTGTGCAAATTTGAAAATGCCTCAAAGTGTGCTGAGGCATACAAGTGTCTTATATCTTTTCCATTTAGAGTAAGCTTTATTACGTTTTTCGATAAGGGAACCAACATCGTGATTAAACCATGGCTGACTTGAATTTTTTATAAGTATTGTTTTTAAAGGTACATGCCTTTCAAAAAGATCCAATAGAGTATCATTTAAAAAATCTACTTTTCTATAGAATCTATAGTGTTTTTTAGTAAAATGGCGTCTGATATAATTTCTTAAAAAACTAAATTTAATAAATATCTTTAAAAATTTATCAAACAAATTTTATTGCTCACTCAATTAAACTGTAGAATTTATTTTAAAAAAGAAATCAGCTCAATTGAACCATTAGCTTATGAGCTACAAGCTCTCAAAAGTCACGCAAAGTAACTGCAATGTTACTGCAATGTTACTGCAAATACTTTGTGTTCGGAGAACAAAATAAGCGCTGGTTTTTTTATGCAGGAGTTACGCTTTATGTCTTTGTTTTGTTGCTTGTAAATGACCATACTTACCATTGCATACCAGAAGTTGAAAAGACCCTGCGCTGGTTATCAAACCAACAACTCGAACATGCATTATTGTGGTCTTACGGCACGCTCATACACAGTTGGCTTCAATGTTGCAAGTATGTTCGACACAACAATCGCAGCGCTTGCGTAGTGCGGTCAGACTGTCACTGTATTTGTTGAGGGTAGATTGCAAGTAGCGAAAATGCCATCGCTTGCAGATCACTGATATGTACATTGGCTCACAACGAAAGTCGGGCAGGCATTTCTTAGTACTTTCGCATTGATTTCAGAAATGAAAATGTATGAAGAATATTGCAATATATATTTTTTTCAAAACGTTATTTTTTGGTGAACAAAATTAAACACAAACATAATTAAAAAATTAGAACATAGCGGTGAAACAAAATTAAATCGAAACAAACCTATAAAAACGAGCTCACATTGAAAGTCGGGCGAGTAAAGAAAAAGTGCAAATCATGGTCCGGAAACCGTTATTCCTGTTTAAAACTCTTTATTGCTGTTGGAATAACTTCAGTCAAACGCAAAACTTAAAAAAATAAATATTTCTCGAAAAGTGAATTAATCAACACTGGCAGAAAGGCAGCTCGTGATAGATCATTATTTGAAAGGAAAATCGGAGCGACAAATTTCACAAATCGCCTTAAAAAGTAAATCAACAGTGCACGGTATAATCAAGCATTATATACAAGATAAGAGAATATGCAATAAAGAACGTACAGTAGTTAAAATAAACTTAGCTCCAAAGATGAAAGGTATTTTTTAAGAGAAATAAAAAAAACACCCATTTTTATTTGCACTAAAACTAGAGGTCATGTTAAAACTAAATTTGAAAAAGAGTGTACACTCAGAAAAAATTTGAAGAGTTTTGAGAAAAAAATGTTTAAATTGAGGAGTAGCACGAAAAAAGCACTGTATTAGAAAGAAAAATGTAATAGAACGCCCTAATTTCGTGCATGATGAGATGACCTAAGACTTTCTATTCTGGAGCAAGGTTAATAAAACAGAAAACATAAGATCTTTGGCACTTTTAAACAATAAACTTTTAGTGCAGGTTTTGTGTACCGATGAGAGTTTATTTAATTTACATGTTTCAGATGGAAAGCGAAAACGGAATGAAGAATTTTGCAATAAAAAATTCTAAACATACGATTAAGCATGGTAGAGGATCAGTTTGGGATGGTTTGGGGCAGCGTCTGATGTTTGAAGGATTCATTTTATTAAAGGTATAATCGACAAAAATATGTTCCTTGACATTCTCATGGCGCAAGTTAAAGAAAGTGCGGGTAAATAAGGAATTGCAGACAATTTTTAGTTTTACCAATGACCTTAAACATACGACGCTCTTGATAAAGAATTGTGTACTTAATATTTGTCCAAATATCATAAAAACAACCTCACAAGGCCCAGATTAAAATGTTATAGAACATCTTTGAGATGAACTTGAACCCTGAGTGCAGTATCAGAGAAGGGCAACTAAAGATCCAATCCTAAAAAAAAGTATCCTAAGTGAAGAGTGGAATCAGATTGGAGCTGAATTTTTTAAAAATTTGGTTGCAACCATCTCAAAAAGGTTGCAGGCAGTCATATAAGAAAAAGGATTGGCAACAAAATATTAAATTCTTAGTTTTTGCGTTGAATTCCTTATCTGCCCGACTTTCAATGTGAGCTCGGTTTTAAAGCTTTGGCTTGATTTAAATTTGTTTTACCGTTACGTTCTAATTTTTTAAATATTTTTAAATAGTTAATTAATTAATTTTGCTCACCAATAAAGAACGTTTTGAAAAAAATATTTACTCCAAGTTTCTTCTTACATTTTCATTTCTGAAACCAATGCAAAAATGCTAAGAAATGCCTGTCCGACTATCGTTGTGAGCCACTGTACCTAGCTTAGCAAAAAATACTAAAAATTTCATTTTTAATTAAAAATTAAAGTATTTTGTACTTAAAAATTGTGTAGTCAGTTTTTGAAAAAAAAATAGTAAACATTGATTTTCCAACATCAAATTTTGAGATTGCATTAAAAATGAATGCCTTAATACGATAATATTTTCAAAGTGCCAAAAAAATAGTGGTGTTGACTATGAAAAATGTAAATGAAATTTTTAGTGGTCAAAAAATTTAAAATTTTTTACGAAAGTGTTTGTAAAAAAGGACACCACAATAAAACCAATTCAAGATCTTTTAAATATGCTTTGAACATTTTCTTGTAGGACTAACGGCTTAGAAGATATAGTTGTTTGAGTACATGTCCGAATGACAATTTTTGTTTTTCTTTATAATTTTTCACTGTGTATAAATGAAAAAAAAATTTAATATTACAAAAAAAAATATACAAATATTTTTCTTTTTTAAAGTACAATCCACGTGCAAAGTATCAAATTTTTACGGAAATGTGAGTTTCGAAAAGCGTTCGATTTGACATGGAATGACCGATACAGACATGTCCGTCTGTTATCTTCTTAATTAAAGCCGTAGTTAGAGCTATTGCAATGAAATTCATTAGATAAGCTTCAAGGTCAAGATTAACAAATATCAAATTTTAAAACGAGCCAATCCGGATGACTTTGTAAAAATACAATGAAATCTTTAAAAATTCCACAAAAATTTCTATAATGACTTGAAAACATAAGCTATTATCTCAAATACACACTCTGAATTTGAAATTTGGTCAAATCAAATAAAAACTACTTCCTCTCCCAAGCAAAGCAACAATGTGTAGATAATAATTTCTTAAATCTCTACAAAAATTCATTAAATGACTTTAAAGTTTGCACCATTCCAAAAATCTACTGAAATTCTACTCATTAAAGGCTTATATGAGTACGATTTCAATTTTTGTGGCAAGAGTTGCGAAAATCAGAAAATAAAAATTTACGCTACTCCGCTATAGCAAGTTTTAAAATTTATTTGTTATTTTAAAAAAGTTTTAACATTTATTTGTAATTTTAAAAATGTTTTAAAATTGACAGAGTTTTCTTAATTTCACAGAATTGGTGGTTAAAATAAAACTGACAACAAATTTTGCTATAAAGTAAAAAAAAAAAAAATATATAAATTAAAATCACATTTTCTTCCAATGAAAAAAGAAACGAATTTGTAGTCAACTTTATATAATTTATAATGTGTGACATATTATCTAATAAAACATAAAGAACACAACAAGCAACAACAATACAACATAATTAAATATATTTGTGTAAAGTACATAAATCAATTAAATTTTGACTGCCACCATAAAGTGGGCGCATTGAATAACCTTTGTCATATGTAATCTACAACAATTCAAGCTGAGTCCTACCACAAACCCACACCTTCGCCTTATGCAAGTTCAACGAACCGACAATAACATAACGTGCCAAACTTTTAGCCAACACCTACACCATTTAGAGTTGGGAGCAATGACTCGTTCGTGAAAATCACTTTAATTTCACTGTCATCATAAATCTGCAGTCCAAATTCCTGTACCGAATTCTATGGCAACTTCCTTCCTGTAGCATGCCGGCCATCTTCGTTTTCTCTGCCTACTAGCAAGCGGCAACCATTTCAACTGCCTCAAACCCTTAACGCATATATATATAGTACGAACGTTAATGTGCTCTTGTCTTCCAACACTTCCGTTTCCGTGCTGTAAAGTGTTGCCAGCTGTAACAGCAAACGCAACAAAAACAACACAACACCAACAGCAGTAGTTACACTATTATTGCGGCCATAACATCACTGCCGTTGCCGTTAACACATGAACATGCGTTTTAGTGTACATATGTCACTTCGTAAATTGTATACGTGCGCTTGTTTGCGCTAGTGAGTTTGCATATACTTAGACTGTTTTTACTTTACAACAATCTGCTTTCATTTAAATACCCAAATTTATGAAAATTATATAAAATTACTAAAAAATGTTATAGTTATTGTGTTTTAACCACTCTATATTATTTATTTCCTATGTTATTTGTGTTGATTGTCATTTTAAGTGAACCCAGCATTTTTTTGTTGAATATGATTTAGAGTTATTTCTTTTAAGCAAAAACAAAAAAGATGAATATAAAAATGGAATTTTGCCTCAATCTCAAAGCTACTTACTAATTGTCATAAGACCATTTTTTTACTTCATTATTGCTTCATGAAGTTATTTGGCACTAAGCTCAAAAATAATGCAAAAAAAAAAAATACAAATAACAAAAAAAAATCTACAGCTACAATTTTTCTCAAGACCAGCCATCGTTGTGCTCTTGTAATTTTTTATTTAGCTTTTCACGCACTTCCACGCTTTCATGTTCAACAAAAAATATTTCTGGGCTCACTTAAAAAGACAATCAACAAAAATAACAAGACAGAGAACACAACAAAAGCAGTTATCAATTTCATCAAAATCCTTGAAAAAGGACATTGTTTACCTGGGTATCATTTATTTATTCTTCGAGTGCCTACGCAAACAATTGTCTGTGGCTTATAAGTTATTCTGAAGGATATGGCAAAGATCAGTTTTTTTTGTCTGCCAAAAGAACGTAAGGGGCCTTTATTATGAATACTAAAACCATTTTGGTCTGCTTGAATGTTTTCTGAATATTCTTGAGAACTTAAAAAGAAGAGTAAAATAACAAAATTTAAGTGGCTGCAAGAAAACTTAGGCTAAATTAGCATAAGTGTCATTGAACTCTGTTGACATAACTAATTGCTCTTATTGGGTTCTACCTCTGTCTGAGAGCTTTTATTGCGGTCTTTTAAGAAAATTAATTTCGTTCTCAAAGCATAAGAAGAGCTCGAGGGCAGCCTTCAGAGAAGGTAGCAAAAAACCAGCATCGTAAAAAATGCAACATATCATAAAAAAATGATCGAGCCTAAAAACTTATCAAGACCTTAGGAAAAAATATAAATATATATTATCAAAACATTTTTATGTGTTCTCACTAAAATTTTTAACAACACCGTATATAATATACTCCGATTCACTCCGATTTTTTATACGTCTTTTGTTCTAACCAGTTAATTTCAGAACATATAAGACATTTTTGCACAAATTTTGTGTATTAATTTTGTTGAGAAAGTATCGGGAATAAATCGTTTTAAGAGCCAGCTAAAGGAATTATCCAAATAATTTTGGTTGCTAAGCTGTCGATAATAAAGAATACTATATGAGCGCTATGCGGCGTTTGAGAGAGCACATTCATGGAAAAAGGCCACATTTTTGAAATGAAAACTTATGGACTTTGTACCCTTCAGCGGGCTACAAGGCTATCATTGTAAATTAATTTCTAGCCAAAAACTTAACAAATAACATTGAACAACCAACGCATTCACATATTATGTCGGCCTTTGTAGTCTAGAGGAGAGTGTGCTATACTATCAACCCAGAGTTCCCTGGTTCGAATCTGGGCTTGGACATGGTTCTTTTCACTTTGTTCTTTTCTTCATTTAAGAATTATGGAAAAACTAAATTGTAGAAACTGTGAAATTAAAGGACAAGAACAACTAAGGGCTGGAAATGGTTGCCGAGGTTAAGGCATAACACTAGCCTCGGTTAAAAGGTAAAATTCCAATTGTTTTTTACGTTTGCTTCGCCTAATCAATAATTCATATATTCTTCCAATCAATTCCTCTAAATAATCTATCCCTTTCATTTCAGGTCAAATGTTTGTATAAGGCGCATGCCTTAGTTCTTTGGTTTTTTTTTTCAAAAAAAAAAAAAATATTATGGCTCCGGCCAAATTTGTTCTATTTTCTAAGACTCAAGTCCATAGAAGACAAAAGAAAATTCGTTGCGAGAAATAAAGTTGATTGCAGAAAATGCGTTTAGAATGAAAAAATAAACGGCAGATCGCGCTCAAACACACACCGAAAAAAATGTGCAGAATTAACCCAAGTTTTTTAGTGAGTTAAAAGAGTTTTTGAGAAGTTAAAAACATTTTCTCGCCGTAAAATGCAAAATGAATTGCATTAAATTCTTTTTTGTTAATATAATTTCTTTTTTTGCTTGATACAACTCATTTTCAAAGCTTGAAGTATATTTAAAGCAGTTTCAAATTAACTCTGCATCTTCTCCGAACATTTGTCCTTTTAACTCCATTAAATCTTATTGCAACCATCTTAATATAAAGATCGTCTTGTATATTAAAGCTGAAATGGAGTTATGTTTGCTCGAGCAAATATTTTCATTTGTTTGTATTAATTTGAATGAAGAAAAAGCACTCAAATATTTAAACAAGCAAATGTGTCGTTTAGTTGCAAACCGAGGCCTTTTCCATCCTAGTTACTTTTGAGAAAATAGAGAAAAACTGATGCACTCTAAATTTCGCATAATTTTAAACAGTTTTTTTTATATTGTTGAAGTATTATGCTTCATTAGCTTATATTATAAAGCACAATAAAATAACCAGAGTAGTTTTAATTAAATTAATTTAATTAAAATGGAATAGAACTGTTTTGACACTAAACAACTGGAATAGAACGATTTTGCAAATAACTAATGCGGAATAGGCTGGTTATGCGCCTGCGGTTAAGACCTGTCTTGAATAGATTTGATTTGCTACGAATAAATAATAAAGGTTAATTAAAAAACATATTATTAAGTAATTGCACCAAGCTTTATTTTTATGTAAATAATTCATGAAAATATTTAATTAATTATATTATATAAATTGACTACATTCTCAGCAACTAGTGGTTCGTGTTATGAAATGGAATTGTATGGGAAACAAATAGAATAATAAAAAAAATATTTAATAAAAAATTAAATTCGAAGGTCAGAAATTTCTGAATATTCCTCGCAGATTATGTTATCGTTGATTTCATCAGACCATTCTCCGTTCAATGTGTTTTTATAAAAATCTAGGGCTGGATCTTCTTTCCAGTCATTGCCAAAGTGTTTTTTTAAAAGTTTATCGACATCGACCAACTTTTCTTTTTTAACGGCCACTCCTGGCTCTACGAGAATCGGTTTCATTTGGCGAATAAATTTACCGCGTCTTTGTATTGATTTTGCGTTTCCAATGTCGGAATGATAAAATGGTTCCCCTCTTATCACACAGTCACTGGTCTTGCCTCTTGTTATTATAATACGTTTCGATTCCATAAATTTAAAATGCCAGTTTCCAGGTATCTTAATAAAATCGCCAATCTCATTTTTAAAATCAAGAATTTGGAAATCTTTGCCAACGCCTAAAATAGTACCGCTTTCACGATAAATATCTAAGTACTCTTCAACTCCTATAATTGTTTGTTTTGCTCTGACTCGTTTCTCAATCTGTGCGAAAACACGGTCAGGTGAAATGTAAGAATGACCTACAACTGGAAGCAGTATTTGAATTTATTTAATGTTTTTCGGTGCTTTTGTTACAAGCCAGTAAAAAAGCATTCCAATCATAGTCGAGTTTTTGTTCTGACCAGCGCAACCATCAGAAACAAGGCGTACAGTGTTTATATTTTCAAAATTAGTATTACACAGTCGATTATATACGCACGATGAAATTTCGTTCGATCCTTTTTGATGTACTTTTTCAGTCCAATAATATAAAAAAACATTATGTTTTGTCAGGTTGGAATGCCCAGTACCAATAACCATTCCAAAAAGGTATACATACAGCTGTCGGCTGTAGTAAGCGGCCTGATCGGGGACTTTAGGTAGCACCATGTTCTTTTGACAATCAAATGATATCGTAAACAGTCCATCTTTTTCCTCATTCAACAACTTGAAAAAAGCTTTACTTCGCAATTTGTGAACTCGTAGCTTAGTCATTAACCCTTGCTTTTTAACTGCATCCTTTTCTAGTTTTAAATTTTCTTTAAGTTGAAGGCATGTTGAACACATATCAGTTGAAGGTGATTTAAAACTTATATTAAAATTTGTTCGAAAAATCATTCGAAAATAGGAATGCTTAACTGGCAAACCTGGATTATTCATCGTAAACATTTTCCACATCTTTGAAATCGAGAGGTCGCCACTTAAATATTGTCTTTGGGAAATGTTAGCACGACAATAATGCAACTCCAACGTTTTAAACTGTTTAATAAAATTTATAATCTTTTGCTTACGATCTTTATACTTCGTTCCAGTTCTGTCGCCTCCACGATGCTCTCTTGGTAACTCTCCAGTTTTTAAATGATTTTTGCAAATACGCTGCACACGAGCTTTGCCAACATTAAGTACATTTAGAAACAATTTTTGGCAAACAGATATAAGACTACCGTTTGCTTGTCTCACCGTATATGATATAGTTACCGATTTGCGTGGGCCGTTTTTCAATGCTCGATTAGTTCTTTCCGGAGGCTGCATCGTACAATACTTTAGAATAAAACCATCTTGAAGCTGTTTGGATGTGTTAGCGTAAAACAATTTGGCAAAGTATAGTGCATCTTTTGACTTAATTGCATTACATTTGAAAGACTTCCCTCTGTGAGTGCATTTAATTATTCGAGGCAACTTTGTAACACGATATCTGTAACGTTATCATATTGAAGCCATATTAACATTATACAAAAGAAATCTAAAATTACCGTTTCTGTTTTTCTATTTCGCGTTTCCAATTAGATTTATTGACTTCAGTTTTACGTGGTTTTTTAATATTTACCAAAGGATATTCAATAGATTCCATTTTTCTATAAAATATTTGGCTTAAATTATTTAATTTAGTGAGACAGTTGAAAAAACAATTTGCATTTATTTATTAAGCTTACCTTTAAAAATAATTACGTCTCAACACCTCAAACACAATAACAATATTAGTGTTAAAATCATTCTCTAAATAGAATGACATAAAAATTGACGCAATTATTTGGCATAGACTACTCAATTGCTATTTAATTGTATGCAAACAAGTAAGCACAGGAATAGAAGCGTTTTGCTACCAAATATGGAATAGAACTGTTTTGCTACTTACAAGTCGTTGGAATAGGATCGTTTTGCTTCTAAGTATGGTTTTTGGATATCTCTTTTGAAGGAATGGAACTGTTAAAATAAATTAAATAACGTGATTTAAATGTGTTTTTAACCGCCAAACATTATGCAATCAGTTTTTACACTTTTTTAATTTTTGGAGTAGACACCGGTTTGCAACTAAACGACACAAATCAAGTGTGCTCTAAAAATTAAATGTTGCATAATGATAAAAAAGGGCCGTTTTTACTACTATCTCGTCACGAAATTTTGTTTTATCTCGTCACGAAAAATTGTGTACACGAACAATGATATTATTTTTTTTGTGTTTTTTGTTTGACCCCCAGATGGATGGCAGAGCAAAAATCTTTCTTATTTTAATTTATAAGAACCAACCAACGATGTATTTTTTTAGAAAATTTTAGGAAACTAAACAATTTTATTAATTTTGGTACACAACTGTTGTTTTAATAAAAGTCAAGACACATAAATTTTTTTTAGAGGAATATGTTTGTGTATGAAGGAGTTCTTGGAATATGTTAAAGTCCCATATGTAGCATATTTTATTGACGAAAATACATTTTACACTAATAAACCAATTTTTAATGTAAGTATGTATCACGACATTAAGGCAACCCTGCTCACTTGACACAAATCACCTTGAGAATGTTCTACCTATTTTTGTACCAAATTTAATTATTCTAGCATTAATATATATCAAAATTGAGCATATTAAATTAAATGCTGACGCGTTCACTTTTGCAATAGTATAGGAACATAACTAACTCATCACTTAACAACTTTCATAAGCCTAGCGTTATAAACCTAATCGTGTCTACATTTTGATATATCATAAAATTAATCTTTCCCCTCATTCAATGAACATAACTACAGCAACCAATTGTAAAGGCAATGCAAATATTTATACCTTTTTTTTCAGATATGTTAAATACAAAAATCCCTTTTTTGAAAATTTCCCTTAAAATTAAAGAAATAAAACACCTTTCAAAAACATTTTGAGAGTTGAGCGCACTTTAAGCTCAAAAGTGAAAATCCGTTTTGTTTTATAAAAAATTATAGAGATTAAAAATTACCAAATTGGATAAGCTGCTCTGTGAGTATTGAGAAGAGATTCTGTTTTCGATGTTAACCATGCCTTTAATTTGTTTTGTTTTCAATTGAAATAAAAATTAAAAAAAAACTCTTTTTTTGATGAGTTTGTTTATTTTTTAAGCTTCATGCTACATTTAAATGAGTTGATTCTAGTTTTTTTTGAGTAAACTCAAAATTTCAAAATTCTCAATGCAAGTCCGCTAACCTTAAAACAACTCAAAAGGGAGTCAGTACGACTTCTCAAACAAATCCACATTTCGAAGTAAAGTGAACACACAAACGGAGTTAAATATAATTTTTACAGCTTTGGCAAAATACTATGCACGAAAAGAGTTAAATTGACCCCGAATATGTCTTTTTTTTGGGTTTAGTGCCAGTATAGAGGACAGTTGGGACAACTTAGCAACAAAAATAATTTTGAGAATAAGCGGGCCCGTTTAAATAATCAGTTCCTGGTACTTTTAGACCGGTTCAGAAAGTGTAGTAGAGAAATTAATTTATTGAAAAACAATTTTATACCAATTAAAATTCTTTATCTTCTAAAATATTTTTTTTTAAATTAATAAAGCTAAGACACGTTTATATATCAGTCATTCCAAGCCTAAAACAAGTTTTTTTTTTTAATTGACATTATGCCATTTGATTTGCCTGAAATCTGGGCTGAAGGCTCGTATTCAAATTATAAAAACTAAAGTTGCTTCATTTTTTTTTAAGCCATCATCGTGAAATTATGGAGATGGCAATTTTGTCCAAAAGCAAAAACCATGATCATGGGGGTAATTTTTAACACAACGTATCTTTGTTGTTTATTATCAGATTTTAACGAGTAAGGTACCGTTAAAAGTACATTTTAATGAAATTTATGAAAATTTTTTTTATTTCAAAATTGCAATTTTAAGCTTAAAATCTTTAAGTTTGCCTTCCGCCCAAGAAGCTTAATAGAGCAAATAGCTAAGAAGGTTATCTTATATAGCTGTATAATTATTGTCTTCACACTTCCTCATTACATCATATAGCTGTCTTCATATAGCTGTCATATAGCTGTTAGAACGCACAAACTAGAATTTATTTTATGATTCAAATTTTGTTTATTTTTCATCGAACTAGACATAAATCAGGGACAATAAAATATAGGGGGCTGTTATGGGCAGCATTTTTTTTTATTTTTGCCACTTGACATCTTCCTCTTTTAGCTGATGCCAAAAATGTTACCCAAAAACACCAAATAATAATACACAAGGTCCATAAAAAAATAAAATAAAAATAACTGCACATTTGTATACATTCAAAATAAATCCAATGTCTATTTAATTAAAGCTTCAATATCCATAAAAGTAGCTTTATCATAAAGTACACACCTGCAGCTAAGTCCTCCATAGCACTTTTTTCACAATATTAATAAGAACAAAAAACTTATTTATATGATTTTAGTTGTGAGCTTTTTAGATCAAGTAAGTTTAAATAATCAAAAAACATTAACAACAACTCTGTATAGAGTCAATCACACAGTAGACCAGACAGAACCAGTGTCGAAAGCTGCCAAGCCTCGCTCTTCAGTAGTCTTGAGTGATAATGCTGTGACTAGTGTCCGACCGAAATCGGAATTTTGGCCGAAACCGAAACCGAATATTCGGCCATTTTATAATATTCGGCCGAAACCGAAACCGAAACTGGCTATTAATATGAAAATTTAAGATTTTACAAGTGATTGTTTTGATTAAAAAAAAAACAAAAGTACTACTAGTACAAAACAAGTATTATTTGAATATTGAAGTTTATAATAATTAATTGAAGTTTACTATAATAATAAATGAGATAATTTTTTATTTTATTTTTTATTACACACTTTCATACACACTCAAAATAGTATGCGCTTACAATGTATATTTTTTTAGAACTACAAAGCAAAGTATTTCTGTCTTTCTTAAAGGTTCAATATTATAAATATAGAAATATGTATTTCGTTTGCTTTTCCTTTATCCCACACACACACACAGAATTCGTTCGGAAGTTTAAATATCAAATTTTGGCTTAAGTATCTATAAAACTTTATTGGGAATGGCAATAGAGATGATAATATCGAAAATGATAGTATCGAACGCATAAAATTTACCAAAATGTTTTGCGTTACCACGATAAATCAAATTATAGACGAATTCATAATTTTTGTTTTGTACAATGCATTGCAAATATTTTTATTAAACCAAACTTATGTATTTGAATGAATTTACAAGAAATTTTGGTCTAAGTCAAGAATATCGGCAACTCTCTTTTTTAATATTTTTTTGTTGGATTATACGGATTTTAACCTCCTAAATTCAAATCCAAATTTCAGGCCGCTGGCAATTGGTTTAGAAGTTATAGGCCTCCAAAGTCGCAAAACGGGCTACAAATCTTTCTGTTTTTTTTTTAGTGTTCCGAGTTATGGGTATCAAAAGAAAGGTAATGCGAATACCTTTTCAACGAGGTATGTATCAAACATGAAAATCCATTCATAACTTTTTAAGATATACCTATTATATTTACAATTTGTCTGGAAAACTAGTGGTTTCCTTTTTACGAAAGCGCGACTCTAAAAATGTGTATATCATTAAAAGTAAGGCATGGATTTTCATATTTGAATAGGCACCTTGTTGAATAGCTACTTATAATACCTTTCTTTTGATACCCATAGAGTGTAGTTTTGTTAAAAAAATTAAGAAAAATAGCAAGATTTGTAGGCTATTTTTCCAACTTTGAAGGCCTTTAACTTCTAAGCCAATTGCGAGTGGCCTGCAATTTTTTCAGATTTGGAGTAAGGAGGCCAAAATCAATATAATCTGAAAAAAAAATTCAAAAATATAGTTGTCGATATTATTGAAGTGTTCCGAAATTTTTACCAAAAGCTTCGGCTGGTTTCGGCTTTTCGGCCTCAATATGGCCGAATAACCGAAACTAGCCGAAACCAGCCGAAACTGCCAAAAAGGGCCGAAACTGGCCGTAACCGAAACCGAATATTCGGTCGGACACTAGCTGTGACCAAGCCACTTTTTGTGTCTTATATGATTTAACCCTTGTTGGAGCAAATTAAAGAACTTTAATTATTCTCATCGGAAATTTAATTATGACATAAAAGCAGTAGTTATTTTCGATCAAGCAATTAAATCTACCAGGGTTGCCGTCTGTTCTAGTTGCTTCTTATTTTTTTTCGATGTTCATTGGAGTTCGACGAGTCTGCCGAAGTACACCATAGAAACAAATTTTGCTTCGCTAGAAACTAGTATTTTAACTAAGAGCTGGCTATTGGCACAACCAAATCTTCAATTACTTATGAACTTGACTAAAATTGATCAATTATTTTAAGATTATTTAATTAATTTGAATAAACTTGTTTATTTAGCAGCAGTATTTTTCACTCAAACTAACTGACCGCAAATGAAAATTGACGATCGATGACTTTCAAATGATGCTTTGATGAAGTGTGTGTATAAAAATTAAAAAAATATGGTTAATTATTCCATGGGTATTAAACAACAGCTATAACAAAATGTTCTTTTCAACTTTACATTTTGAGAAATTGATTTATGAGCGATTTTTGAAGGCAAATACGCGTGGGGGTATACAAATTGAACTAAGAAAGGTCAGAAACAAGTTCTGTAATGTTACTTTTCGTTGTCAGTTCCATGTCAATTACAGTGGACACTAGCTTAACGTGTGTAAATGAGAGCTTGGATCCGCCCATATTTGTTGTTGTTTAAGAGAGTTGTCAAGTCTTTCCAATTTGTATTAAACGATGGTCATAAAGTAAAAATTCTTGATTATATGAGCTAACTAACACTAACTGCGCTCCGGCCTGCGAAAGAGGAAATCCAAATCATAAATTTTGACAGTTTAAGATTTTTGACGTAGAATTACGTCTTACAGCGCGGTTTGTATGGGGGTCATTTTCACGAATTTTTCCAAAGTGATATTTGACATTTTGGGGTATACCTACAGCCTTTAATATTCATCGTACAAAGAAAAAAAAAATCCAAAATATCAGTTTTAGTGGGAATAAAACGAATATCTAATAAAATAGCAAAATCTAAGAAGATGAAAAATTCATAAATTCGTATGAGAAATGCACAAGCTGCTTAGCTGCGTAGCTGCAGTAATTGCTAATGCTGTTTTTAAGGTTGTTGTTGTTGTTGTGTTTGCTTGTTTGATTCGTAATCACATCGTTCGCTGTTGTGCTGCTTTTGTTGTTGTTGTTGTTTTTTATTAATATGTATGTAAAACATACATTCAGTATTTTTTGGCGAACGGGTGAAAAAGCGAGTGAAAAAAGACAAGAACAAACGACACATCAAGCGAATATGACATAAATTTCAATTCGATTCTTGATAAATATAAAAAAGGACTTTACAATTATATAGAGAACGGTTTAAAGGTACAAAAACATGTCGTTTTCATACCACTAAATCAGACGCTGCCGTTTTAAGTACCGTTTAGCTGGCACAGTAACATTCATGGCTTGTTGGGTTGTAATGCAATAGAGAATACAGATGCATGTAGCTAGAGAGCCAGTATGTGACTCCAAAAAAATGTACTAATACTAGTCAAGGTTGCCAGATAAAATTTAAAACAATTCCGACAAAAAGTTACCTTTTTCACAATAACATTAAATAAATACAACAAAATTACCATTGTAAACATAAACAAACAAGTTTCTACCGTAATAAAAAATATCAAAAAAAAATCTCACGATCTTTAAAATTACCACAAAAATTCCACGTGTTTTAAAAATACCACCACAAATTCCATATGCTTTTAAAATTGCCACAAAAATCTCATTCGTATTAAAAATTCCACAATAAGTCCCTTATGCACAATCAATTTAAAAAAACATTTAGAAATACCACAAAGAAACTTCGCTTACAAAAAAAAAAAAAAAAAATGTAAGAAGAATATTACAAAACTCCCAAGGAAATTTAAATAATATCCCGCTGAATTGCCACGCCAATTAAAAAATACCACGCTGAATTTAAAAATTTAATAGGAATTCCCAGAAACAAAAATTCCTAAGGGCAATTAAAAATTACCACGAATGGGATTTTTCCAACATAACTGGCAACGTTGCTACTAGCTGCTGATATTGTTGTTTTGGTTCTGCATGTGCTGCAAAGGGCGGTTTTTCACTCGGCAATTCTATGAGCAATAATTGCTTTTGCCGCAAGCAGTTTGTTGACTACTCGGGTTTAAAAAGGACTTTCGTAAGCCCCCTCATGCGGGCGAGTAATCCACAAACTGCCTGTGGCAAAGGCAATTATTGCCGAGTGAAAAGCGGGACAAAGAGATATTGTGGGTTCAGTTAGCTGAAATTTTTTTAGATGTTCTTAATTTTTACTCGACATGAACAGCTGATTTTGACAACTAGCTCGCTTTTCTCTACTTTCTACTTCATTCCTCTCCGAGTCGGCCTTACCTGGTTGTTCTGCCATGAGTTGGAGTACGAATAAAACGAATGTTTATTTTCAGCATTTATGCATACTACTACGCAAATTTGCGCATGGGTTACTAAGCATGCGTTGTGCTTTAAAAACTACATTTATTTTTTAAATACAATAATAAATTCGAAATATTTTTATTATGCATTATATTCTTTCCATATTAAAAATTTATTTTGTTAACTAAAATTTTAATTTTAAATTACTTTTAAAATATACATATATGTATATGCTCTTTACTACAGGAAAAATAAATAATTCAAATTTACCCATATTTAGTTCCATTAATTAAACATAACTTTCAATTACATTTAGCTTTAACCAACAAAACAAATGAAAAAGAACAACAAATTCATCACCATAAATTTTAAACGAAAACTTTTTATAAAACAAAACAAATTTTTACACGAATTTAATTGTGAGCTTTTTATATCAGGTAAGTTTAAAGAAGGACAACAACAACAAATTTGTTTTTAAATAACTTTTATTTAGAAAATCAAATACTTTAAAAATGTTTTGAAGAATGTATATGAAAAAAACCAGAATTTTTCTCTTTTACTGTATAAAAAGGAATTCTACGTCTATACTTACGATACTATCGAAACTGTGTCATTTTTTTTATGTAGGTACGAAATCGGTTAATTTATATGCTAATATCTAATTGCTTCAATATTTTTATGCCACTCAGTTTTACTACTTGACATATTACATTCCTGAGTACTATTTCAAAACATTATTCACAAATTTTCTGTTTAAAAACATCAAAGCTCTCTGTGCAAATTATGATTAAGGTTCATGACTAAGTTAATAAACAAATTAAATAAATAAATTCTGTGAAGACAAAAGAAGTAGTCTGCTTTCAAATGGCAAATGTGCGTAACAGAACAAAAAAGTTTGCACATTTGACAAAATAAGAGAGAATGTTAAGAATTTATATAATAAATCCTCACTATTGAAATGCTTAAATAAGCTTGGCAAGCACACTCAATAACAGCTGTATCCTTGACAACTAAAAGCCAAGGCATTTTTTATAATTTAGCAAAAAGATACACTCTCAAAAATCTCGGACTAAATTCTAGTAAATCCTATATTGAATATATGACGACACCGAAACTGCATTAATATTTAATCAACGTTATACATTAAATTTGATTATTATTTCCTCGTACACTGTAAAAATTAAATCTTATTATTAGGTGAAAACACCGTCTTAAAGTAAGCTGCAACAGCTTTAAGACAGCTTTCGCTGAAATTACACTCGCCTTTATTTGCTGCAAACCAGCATCCAATACTGTCTTATTTTAAGGAAGTTAAATTGTAAAAGCAGCAGTAGCTTCGCTGAATTCCAGCCCTTATTATTAGTGAAAAAGGAGCCTATACGTCAAATTAATGTGAGCTCTGCTGAAAATAAGAGTAGGACTGCATGATTTTCAACAGGCATGCTTTAAAATTTTGACCTTCAACTACTGTCTGAAATTAAGGCTGCATAAACTTAATAAAAAAACGACAATGAAATTAAGGCTGTTTATGATTTTAAGGCAGTATTTAAAATAACACCTAGTTTTTACAGTGTCGGACTAAATCTTAATTCATGCTTATATTAAAATATTTTCGACAAAAATAAAAAATAAGGAAATCTGTGGGATTCGAACCCACTACGTTTAGGTTACAGGTTTATGGCTCTATCAACTAATCTATGAGCTCTATGTTTAAAGAAATGATAAACATGCATAAGAACCGAACCAAGATGGACGTTGCTTGTTAATTGTATTCCAACATGTATTAAATATTATTCATATGCAAGGTTAGGTTAAGGTGGCGGCAGGTCTTAAGACCAGCCCACTTAGACCATTATTGGTCTGTTGTGATACCACAGAATGGAAGAAGGGAGTAATTAAGTGAAACTTTTATGTGGGATGTTCTTAATGTAGGAGAAGCTGTAGAATCATGTGATATTAAATCTGAAGCAAGTGTTATGCCTTGCCCTCAGTAACATCAAGTTACTAAGCGTTCCTTTCCACAAACTTTTCCTACCACCACCAACTACAACTATTCGTCTTAAATTGACGTGTTTTAAAGTTGCTTTGATTAGAAATAAGAAAAGAAAGGTTATAGCGTAGGACCATGCGACACTCAAGCGCACTACCACAAGACTCTCGAGGCCGCCTTAGTCTAGGTAATACACCAGGTAAAATATTGTTCGTGGTTTTATTAAAAATATTTCTAATATTCTAAAGAATTTAAATTCCAATAGAATATTTATTAAAAAATACATGATTCCAACGATTGGCTTAAAAATTAGTCTTACATTTTTGACCGTGTAGTTTACGTCCTTTGATGAGTCTTTTTTGTTTATTTGTTCCTTTTCGCGTATCCTTCTCAGGAATGCGTAAGAGATAGTAAGAGAAGTGCCACTTTGAGCTCTCGCCTCCTAGTGACGAGCTTACCTGTAGCTACACGCTTACTTTCAAAATTTTCAATTATTTTTTCCTGACCAAAACTCAACAAAAAAAAAATAAATAAAAAATGGCAAAAAAGTAGTTCAGCACCAGTGGGATTCTGTTAACAGAGAGCCGATACTTCTTCTCAGGCAGCTCTTGAAGTGCATTGCGCCCTAATTGAATTTTTTATTTTAAGTTGAAGTTGTTTTTTTTTCCTCAACAACATTCAGAAAGACTTACTGAGCTTCAAGTTGGATATTTTTAATACAACTGCGGCAAATGTTTTACATGTGCGACTATTTCTGCAGCTGTTTAAATTATTGTAATATTTTGTGTAAAAGCCTTTATTATTAGTTAAATTTACTTGTTCAATTTTATTACGATTAAGGTAAGGTTAAGGTGGCGGCTGGTCTTAAACAGGCCCACTTAGACCAGCTTATTGGTCCAAAAGAAAGAAAGAAAGAAAGGGGAAACCACAAAATTAAATAAGAGAGAAATCAAGTGAAACTTTTATGTAGATTGTTTTTAGTGGGTTAGAAACAGGCAAGGCTGATTTATAAGGTTGTGACACTTGAGAGCGAGCTCGATCGAACTGTCAAAATGAATTAAAAGAAATGAAGAAAATTAATGCTTAAAACAAAGAAAAGCTCAGTGGCAAACAGTGACACAGTAAAATAGTATCGTAACTGGCCTGAGTCGTAACTATAATGTACCCAAAATATACCCAACAATTGCCTCGAAAGTCACCTGAAATAGTTTCGTAGTTACCACAATAGAAAGTGAAAAACAGATGGTTCTAAAAGTCGTAGACTCACATCAAAAACTGTTTCCTTGCAGAGCAACTAAAAAGGACATTACAAATTTGCAGAAAACAAAATAAAAAAAAAATCAAATATTCGACTTGACGTAAAAAGTTATTTCTTGTAGAAATATGTTCCGAATAAAATATTTTTTCTTTTTTAATAAACTTCATTAAATTACCACAATTCGATAGCATTTAAATGAAAAAAAGGTGCATTCTTTTGTGCGTGGGGAACAAATGATTTTGAAAAATAATGAAAAACAGTACTAAATTTATGGTTTGGGAAGTGCTGTTGACTTCACTTTCACATTTATCAAAAATCTGATTTCGAAAATGAATTCAGCGACCAATTTTACATACACATAAAATACTACCTTTTATTGTCAAATAGCTTAACTGGTTTTAAAAAATCTGATTTGAAGCGATTGAAAAAATACCCTCCAAAATCATGTTTTTACGAGTAGAGCATTCAGTTTTTGCAATTTCTTCATTTTTATTCAACCTACCTATGCGTATTGAATGCCAGTTAAAGAATCAGCCCTTGCAGGAAGGATCCGGAATACTTTTGCAAAAAAGGTCATCTAATGTACATTTGAAACATATTTGAAAAAATAATTGTATTTTCTTAGTAAAGTAGCTTTCAGCCCATTAAGCACAATTGATTCATTGAAATATCAGAAATAGTATTACACATGTTAAGAGTCACCAGTTTGCTTCTGCAGCATTGTACAAAATATAATTGTATCCGTTTGCCTAGACTTTGTTTGACTTGAATTAATTAAAAAAAAAAACAATTATTTTCATGACTGAATGATAGTCAAACAAAGTCACCTTCAGGTGAGTATTCCTCCCACTTTGTACAGCACAGTTGTTACAGAGGTTATCTTTCAGCATTGTTCAACTTCAACTTTTTCTAAATATAACCCGATTGTAAGTAGCTATAGAAAAACAGAGTAATCAAAAAGAATGATGACGGTCTAGCATATGATTTGTTGTGCTACCTTTTGTTTTTTCTTACTTGCTTGCTACTCTATTGTTCTGCTTACGTTGGCGGTTTTTATTGTGTCCTTACTTTTGGTCAGTATTGCCAAAATTATATTGGTGGAAAATAAATTCTTTGAAGCGTGTTGCTGCAATAAGCGAGACGCATGAGTGCTTAACAATTTTGATTTATGGCTGAATGCATTCAAAGCTAAAATTGAAAAATGGTTAGAAATTTGTTGATAGAGACATTTTTTATAAAATCTGATCCGTTATTCTGAAAAAGGACTAAGAAATACCGATTATTTTGTCAATGTATTGGATCGATTTGAGTGGAGAAAAAAAAGTCAGCCGGACACTGACTTAATAGTAAGAAAAACTCTAAAAACTATTTCTGCATAATTTTTAAATCGGAGGAATCCCCATAGAGCGGTTTTGGTTCTCCTAAGCCCCTTTTTGACCAAAAAACCTGTTTTTTTGCATGTAACTTATTTTTTTCGTCAGAATTCATACCAAAGATAAGATAAATAATAAAGATTTTGATCATACACAGTAAGGTGGATAAAAAAAACATTTTTTGATGGGTGCAAATGAAAGGTATCTGGGACACCAAAGTTGTAAATAGGAAGATTTTAAGATTCAAGAAATTTTTTAGTGCAACAGTGTTCAGAATTCGGTCAACATTTTGGGTACTTTTCACTAAAATCGCTATAAATTTGCTGTTCATTCGCTATAAATATATTAATTTTTGATTGTTTACCACGAAAGGTGAAGCCTCTTCAAAGTCACACCATTTTAAAAATAGTAAATTTTTTAAAATTTCTGAAAATTAGTGGATTTATAGATTTTTGTGAAAAATACCCTTTCAAAAATATTTTCAAAAAAGTTTAAAAAAAATCCACTGTTTTGATTTTTTTATTTTTTTTTTATATATATCAATAGATTACACCAAGTTTTTTTGAACAATACTTAATTCTTCCAAATTTACTAAAAAATGGCAAATTTATAGCGATTTTAGTAAAAAATACAAAATTTCTGAAAATTAGTGGATTTATAGATTTTTGTGATAAATACCCTTTCAAAAATACTTTCCAAAAAAGTTGAAAAAAATTCCACTGTTTTGATTTTTTTATTTTTTTGTTATATATATATCAAGTCTTTTTGAACAATACTAAATTCTTTTAAATTTACTGAAAAATGGCAAATTTATAGCGATTTTAGTGAAATATACCCAAAATGACCGAATTCTGAACACTGTTGCACTAAAAAAACTTCTTGAATCTAACCATCTTCCTATTTACAACCTTGGGGTTCAAGATACCTTTCATTCGCATCACGCTGTTGGATAGTTATTTTAGATTGATAAAAACTTACGGCGAAAAAACCGGTGATTTTTGGCGAAAAAGTGAGTTTTTTAAAATCAAAACCGCTGGATGACGGTTCCACCGATTTCGATATCCTTTAGGATTTAAGATCTACTTAAATCCAGCTTCCAGTATATGTGTGTAGAAAAAAGTGTTTTTTTTACCCCTGAACAAAACGATCCACCTTAATACACATACATTGGCCAAAAAAATGTGGACATTTTTTTCTTTAAAATTTTTTTTTAAACGTTAATAAAAGATGTAATTTTCATGGTATTCACATAAATTTTAACTTATTGGAAAGGTATTGAGCTCTTCTTTCCATTGATATATCCTTTAGTGTGGTTCTAACAGAATTTTGTTGATGCTATTTTTGAAGCAGTATTGTGTGTGTTTTAAACGAAAGAAGGCACCTTAAAACAAGAGTTTTTGAAAATCTTGAATTTTTTACTGGAGCGTCATCCGGTGGAAATATTACTGAAAAACGATTAACAGAATTTGCGTTTCTAAAACCTCATATACAGACGTGTTCAAAAAAATAAGAACAGCCAAAGCCAAAAAAGAGATCGTTCTTTAAAATTTTAGGAAAATGTTTTTTAAATATTGTCATGTTTCCTCACCATTCAATTCTTTGTGGTTGGTGCTGCCTGTAGCTAGGTAGCCCTTGCATTGCACCACTGTCGTCCCTCTGGCAGCACTGGTACGCTGGCGTATTGCGCGGCTAAGGCTCGCCGGATGGGGTGGTGTTCTTGCCAGCCCGGACTGACAGCAGGAAACTACACAAGAATAAAATCGTACCAGTTTGTTTAAAAATTACCGCCTGAAAAAAAACCCGGAAAAACCCATAACCAACGAAAAATCTCGAAAAACGATAAATAAAAAAAAACCCGCTTATTTTATGAACACGACGAAGGAATAAAACTCGGTTGCTTGCGGTTGCCCCTTTGGCACGTCTCGTGGGTCGATCTGGGATGGAATCCGATCGCCCTTGGCTAACCCTCCCCTTCTGGCCACAAAAGACCAGCCATGGTGACCCTTCGCCTGTGTCTAGGTCACCCCAATACTTCCATACTTACGCCCTCCGTCTGCTTCTTACGCCACCTGCCCTTTTCAATTAATGACCCATCATTTTCACCTTTTTACAAAAATGGGTTTATTATATCATTAAATTTTTTTTTTTCCAGGTTTGTGTTTTTGTTATATTAATTTCTTATTACAAAATAATCACAAATGCCTAATACATTAATTAAGAAATGTGCTAACAAAATTATGTTTTGCTGCGTATACCTTACGTTTTCACTCTATTTAACTCTATATAATGTTGCAATTGAAATCTTTTACATGACAAAAAATGCACATTGTTAAAAATCAGGAAAATTTCAAGACAACTATCAAAATAATATTAAGCAATTCTGTTCGCTCTACTTTCAGAAAGTAAAATTTTTCTTTTATATGACTAACCTAAACCGAGTTGGTTTTACATATGATTCTAGCATTTACTATCTTAATTATAGGTAGTAGAGTATGAGGGTATACAATTTATAAAGGTATATGATAAATATGGATGCATGTATGTTTTAATAGTTACGAACAATAAAAAATAGAAAAAATACTATTAAAACACTAATGATGTGGTGGTTTTAAACAACAGCAACTATAACCATTATTTTGTCTCTTTACTTGATATTAACATATAATAACACTGTGCGACCAAAAGTTAAAAATTTCAAAGGTGTCAAAAAAAACCCATCAAGATGAGTTTCCTCAATACCCTTTTTAACCAAGTTTAACCAATTTAATTCTTTTTACCGTATTGTCCAAACTCAATTTGGATTGGAGACCTTCAGCAAAGTTGTTGCAAAATGGTTAGCCCACAAAAATTTGTTTATTTAAATTGCCGGCTTTTTGATTTAAATCAATCAATTAACCAAACTAACCAAATTAAATACCAAAAAAAAAAAAAAAATCCACCGTGAAACTAAACGTAGGATTACTAAGTAAACACTTCGAGAAAAATTCATATATGTACTATATAGCTGATTATGCTAAGAACCTCGTAGTTAATGGTTTAAAATTTCCTTAAACATTGCCTTTAATCATATCGCTTGTATTTTAGTTTAGTTTTAATTAAGGTGTGTTTATTTTAGTTTAGTTTTTATTAAGTCGTTTTATTTTAGTTTAATTTTTAATTAAGTTGTTTTGATTTTAGTTTAAGTTTTAATTAAGTTGTTTTGATTTTAGTTTAATTTTTAATTAAGTTGTTTTTATTTTAGTTTAATTTTTAATTAAGTTGTTTTTATTTTAGTTTAATTTTTAATTAAGTTGTTTTTATTTTAGTTTAATTTTTAATTAAGTTGTTTTTATTTTAGTTTAATTTTAATTAAGTTGTTTTGATTTTAGTTTAATTTTTAATTAAGTTGTTTTTATTTTCGTTTAATTTTTAATTAAGTGGTTTTGATTTTAGTTTAAGTTTTAATTAAGTTGTTTTTATTTTAGTTTAATTTTTAATTAAGTTGTTTTTATTTTAGTTTAATTTTAATTAAGTTGTTTTGATTTTAGTTTAATTTTTAATTAAGTTGTTTTTATTTTAGTTTAATTTTAATTAAGTTGTTTTGATTTTTAGTTTAATTTTTAATTAAGTTGTTTTTATTTTAGTTTAATTTTAATTAAGTTGTTTTGATTTTAGTTTAATTTTTAATTAAGTTGTTTTTATTTTAGTTTAATTTTAATTAAGTTGTTTTTATTTTAGTTTAATTTTAATTAAGTTGTTTTGATTTTAGTTTAATTTTTAATTAAGTTGTTTTTATTTTAGTTTAATTTTAATTAAGTTGTTTTGATTTTAGTTTAATTTTTAATTAAGTTGTTTTTATTTTAGTTTAATTTTTAATTAAGTGGTTTTGATTTTAGTTTAAGTTTTAATTAAGTTGTTTTTATTTTAGTTTAATTTTTAATTAAGTGGTTTTGATTTTAGTTTAAGTTTTAATTAAGTGGTTTTATTTTATAGTTTTTATTAAGTCGTTTTTATTCTAGTTTTCCTTTTAATTAAGTTGCTTTTCTTTTAGTTTAATGTTTAATTAAGTTGTTTTTATTTTCTAGTATTTTACCGATTTTTTGAATTTGGTTTTTTTTTTTTTTTTTTTTTTTTTTGTTTTTGTTATAAAATATCAAGCTTGGTATCTATACTTTTAATATAAAAATGTATTCTTGTAATTTCTTGTTATTTGTTTTTGTTTAGTAAGCCTAAGCTATATATACAATTTTATGTATATACATTTATATATACTAGAAATATATCCAAATAACGTTTAGGCGACGGTTTAGAGCTTTTGGTTGTTTAAATATTTCGGTTTGTTGCTGCTATTTACTACGTCTACTTTTTGTATGTTTGCATTTTGTTAGCTAACTATAGGTAAGTATTGAAAAAAAACTATGTATATATATATATAGGTATATGTTGTAAAAAGAAAGTTGTACCAAAGTGTAGTTAAACTAACAATAATGTAGTTATTGTGGGATATTTAAAAACTCTTATAGTTTAGAAAGTTAGCTTTATATATATATACATATGCCTGTATATATAAGTATGTGTATGTGTGTACTATATAAATGGAAATTCATTTTCAGTTACGGTTCGCATTTTTTTTTTTTTTTTTTTTTTTTTTTTTTTTTTTTTTTTTTTTTTGTGTTAGACAATTACTGAAACTAAAATAATGATTTCTATTATAAATACTTATAATTTACTGTTTAATTTTTTTTTTTTTTCAAAATTTAATAACTCAGCTGCATTTGAATTTTTAATTTTTCAGCTGCTGCTGGTATTTCATCGAAGTGCATGAATACATCATTTACCCCCGCCCGCCATGCAACCTTCATTTTTTTTTTTGTATTTAATAGAAAACAACGCTTACCGATCCCAGGTAAACCTGTCTCAAACCTGGTGTGAGTGTCCTAATGGTGGGTATAGTTGGTGGATGTAGTTGGTGGAGGTAGTTTATGATGACGATGCTGGTGTTGCTGTTGATGCTGATGCTGGTGCTGAAGTAGATGATGTTGATGTAGTGATCGTGGTTGCTGTTGGTTTGTTTGTTGCTGCTGTAGTGAGGGGTTGTGTAGTGTGTCAATGCTTGACATTTTCTTTAAGCCCCTTTTTTCCTTCAGTCTTTCACTATTTTAATTTATTTAATTTGAGTTTTCCTATTTTTGCTTTTCTAGTTTCCTTTTCTTTCAACCTCTACTTTTAAGTTTCAAAGTTGGACTGATCTCATTTTTTTTTTTCAGCCGACATAATTCTATTTTTTTTTTTTTTTTTTTTTTTTTGCAGTTTAGTTTATTTAATTTTCAATTTCTTGGATATTTTCTCTTAAGCTTGCACTAATTTTCTATCTTTCCACTGTCACTCACTTTTATGTTTCTTTAGTAGATTTTTTGTAGATTCGCTTCTCTTTTCTCTTCTTAGATTTTCTTATTCTTTTCTTTCCTTTTTTTTTTCTTTCTCTTTAAACACTGTTCTCTTTTCGTGTAGATATATTAGTTTTGTTTAGCTTCTTTTTTTTTTTCTCTCTCTTATTAGCTTCTTTCAGTCTTAATATATTTTTTCTTCTTCTTATTAACAATTTTCACTCATTTTAGGTTTCTCTATATTTTTGTATTTTTCTTTCTTTATTTTCGAAAACCCTTTTTTCAGTTGATTTTTCTTCACAATGTATTTTTCTTTTTGCTGTTTTTAATTTATATCTTTTGTTTTTTTTTTTTCTTTTAATTGGTTTCACTTTTCTTATTTAGTTTTTCTTTCACTTTCATTTTTTTTCGTTAGACTAATTTTTGTATTTTGATTTCTCATTTAGTTTTCTTTCACTTTTATGTTCAGTTTATTCTTTTTTTTCTCTTTTCTGATTGTTTTTCACTTTTCTTATAGTTTTTTTTTCAATTTTATTTTTTTCGTTAGACTAATTTTTGTATTTTGATTTCTCATTTAGTTTTCTTTCACTTTTATGTTCAGTTTATTCTTTTTTTTCTCTTTTCTGATTGTTTTTCACTTTTCTTATAGTTTTTTTTTTTCAATATACTTTTTAAGTTTTCTGATTTCTTCTTTTCTTTTTTTTTTTTCACTTTTGGAATTTTCAGTTTATTATTTTTTTTTCTTTTCTGATGGTTTTCACTTTTCTTATAGTTTTTTTTTTTTTTCACTTTTTCGTTGGGGTGGTGATGACGTCGTTGTTGTTGTTGGTGGCCTTTGAAATTTTTAGCTGCTGTTGGTGGTGTCAGTGGTGCTGACTAGCTCCTGTTGTCCGCTGTGGCGGACGTTGTCGTTTTTGTTGTTGTTGCCGCAGCTGTTGCTGCCAAACGCTGGAGGTTGGTCTGAGTGTTGGTTGCTGGTGTTGCTACTCCTGCAACGTACTGAGCAGACACTTGCTGCCCATGAGCGTTTGCTGCAGCGAGGCTGGATACAGCGTGTGCAGTGTGCTTATAACGAGTCCGCCGCTTGCACGGTGGCTATTGTTGCCCAAACTGACCGAATACAAATCGGACTTTACCAGCTTGTTGCTGTTGTATGAGGAGTCGAATAGACCTGCCGACCTAGAGAAAAAGTGGATTTTCAGTCATTGTATAACGCGGGCAATGTTTTCAGCGTCTGTGTGTGTTGGTAAAAGGTTACCGTGGTTTTACAGTATACCACTTCGAGCTGTCCCCACTGCCTTTAGTACTGCGCAAAGTTCCAAATACTTCTTACCTTGATTAGTTTATCTGATGAGCTTGGCTGATTACTTTATAATTTCGCCAATTTAAAGATTCCTGTTGTTTGGTTTTAGACACCAATGGAAGTTTTTTTTCTTTTTCTTCTACTAAAAGGTTTCTACTAAAAGGGCTGACTGATAATCCAAACACGATGTTTGATTATTAACCAAACTTGTTTTGTTTGTTCTTCCAAGAAAACAATAGAGCTTGTCAATGAATTCCTTTGCATAGAGAGATAACAAAATGGCCAATATTGTATGCTTTCGCGATTTCACTGTTCGGACGCTGCAAACACAAATTTAAACTTACTGTTTTGTACATTTTTTTTTTAAAGTTTACCTGATAGTTAGGGCACCAGAAGCTATGCATTCGCAAATAATTTCTTCACCAATAAATCACTTCGCCACCGTTGCTGCCATTTCTACTCGCCATATCAGAATGGCGAACCTCTGCGGCAGAAACGTCTACCCAGGGTTGTATTTTTTTAAATTTCGATGATTTTTTGTACTTTGCCAGTGTTGCCACAGGTACTTGAAAAGGGTACGTTCGCATGCATCTTGCTGGCATTTAGATGTGCAAACTAGCGATGTTTTTTCAACTTCGCTCCTTTTTCGGTGGAATCGACCATAACCCAAGGGAGTAGGTAATGGTTGGGTTGGACTTGCGGATGACACGTCGGCAAGATTCCGTTAACCGACGCTTGATTCGGAATTCCGATTGGCTACCGATTCAAGCGCGTGTCGGATCACGCCATTTTACCGAATGGTTTATGCCCGCCGAAACTAATGGTACCATTTTTGTTGGTATTTTTCCCTTTCAAGCCCGTGTATGGCCATTTTGTTTGCCCGAACGTTCTCGAACGTCACCGAGGTGCCACATCTAAATGCAAAAGATTGTGTGCACTGACACACTAGAGGGCGCTGTTGGAAATACCATGGGTATTCACGAAAGGTATTATTCCCTCTATGCAGGTGCCCATGACAAACCCAGGGATTCTCGACAAGCTTCTTGGCTTAAGAGATACATGGGAAAAGATGGCATCATTGGCTCTCTCAACCTACATTCGAACTCGGCTATTGTTTTAAGTCTTTCGCGTGAAAAATCCCTATCGTCTTGCCACTTAAATCTTCCAACTCATACAGACTATTACCTACTGCCCTCACTATTCGACACTTTAGAAAACGCTTTGAAAGTTTCGCGCTGATTTGCTTGGAGAAATCACTAAGCTGAAAGTTCCGTCGGTAGACTTCCTGTCCAGGTTGAAATTTAATTTTTCGACTTTTCAAGTCATACCTTTTAACATTCTGCTCGTGACTCTTATGTAGCTGTTCGCGGATTTTGTTGCGAATCAGGTCTTGCCGAACCGGCTTCGGTATCACCAACGTCTCAGGATCGCTAAGCACATTTAGTTTCTTTGCTATTTTATAGGCGCTTGCATGCGTGATCATGTTGTGACCGAAGAGAGCAAAATAAGGTGTCATTCCTATGGAGGAGTGCACCGAAGAACGCAAGGCACATTCAATGTCTGATAAGTGTTGGTCCCAGTTGGTTTGGTCTTGGTCGAGGTATGAGCGAATAGCGGCTAGAATTGACTGATTTACCCTCTCTGAAGCGTTGGCTTGAGGAGCGTAATTAGCAGTGCGTACATGTCTTATTCCAAAATTATCGATCATTTCGGCAAATTCTTTACTTAAAAATTGCACGCCATTGTCGGACATGAGTATTTCTGGGGTACCGAATTTATGAAAAACTTCTGAAATTAAAAACTGGATTACATTTCGCGCGGTCGCTTTCGTCATTGCTTTTAACAGGGTGAATTTAGTAAAATAGTCTAAGACTATGAAGATATAAGTATTTTTCTTTTTCGAACGCACGTATGGACCGAGAAAATCCACGTAAATTTTTTGAAACGGCCGTATTATCTGCGACTCTTGCCCCA
Organism: Dichetophora obliterata; assembly: GCA_963920525.1. Classification (NCBI taxonomy): domain Eukaryota; kingdom Metazoa; phylum Arthropoda; class Insecta; order Diptera; family Sciomyzidae; genus Dichetophora; species Dichetophora obliterata. The sequence goes on from OY986437.1 coordinate 56,570,941, forward strand.
TAGGTGGTCTTAGAACCATTTGAGCTGGTTTGCATTCTTTGCAGACTTGACAGTCATTGACGAAATTGAGGACCTGTTGGTTCATATTTGGCCAGTAGAAATATTCTTTTATGCGCTTAAGAGTTTTGGTGAAACCACCATGAGCGACTTGAGGAGGTTGGTGTGCATTAGCAATGATCGACTGAGTCAAAGGCGCTGGGACCCATAGTTTCCATGCAAAATCTTCACCATCGGGTGTACCATCATAAGGACCCGTACGCTTATAAGCGAAACCATCGATAACCTTGAGGTCAGGCAACTGGGAGTGATTTTCGGTTATGGTATTTAACAATTCCATATACTCTTCGCTTTGGAACTCTGTTGACTCGAGGTCAATCAGTGCCTTTACCTCACAACTTATTTCGTCCATGTCGTAGCGTGATAACGTGTCGGGAACGATGTTCTGAGCCCCTTTACGGTGATCTATCTCGAAGCTAAAGCTTTGCAGATACAAACTCCACCTCGCCAATCGACTGGTTAAGTCTTTATGCGACATTAGCCATTTTAGGCTGGAGTGATCCGTTATCACGGTGAAAGGCATTAGCTCGATGTAGGCTCTAAACTTCGTTATCCCCATTACCACAGCTAGACATTCGCGCTCGGTTACCGAATAATTTTTCTGTGCAGGCGTGAGTTTCTTTGAATAGTAGGCGATCGGATGTTCACCACCTTCTTCGTCCTTTTGAAACAAAACGCCGCCAATTCCAATGTTAGATGCATCTGTTTGCACATAAAAATGTTTCGAAAAATCTGGATGTACCAGGACTGGACTAGAAATAAGAGCTGTTTTTAATTTATCGAAGGCGCTCTTTGCCTCATCACCGAACTCAAAAGTTTTCGCTTTCTTCAGCGTATCGAAAATAGGTGCTGCTATAGTAGCATAATCGCGAATGAAGCGACGGTACCATCCCGTTGCTCCCATGAAACTTCGAACTTGTTTTGGAGTTTTTGGGTACGTATATCGGTCAATGGCATGGACCTTGTCTGGGTCTGGTCTTAATTTACCTTCGCCTACGATATAACCTAGGTACCTAAGTTCACTACAACAAAACTTCGATTTGGCCACGTTAATGGTTAGGTTGGCTGAACTTAACAACTGCGCTACCTGCTCTAACCTTTTGAGGTGATTATCGAAATCGGAAGACACCACAAGGAGATCATCCAAATAAATGAAAACGCTTTCACGAAGATTTGCTGGCACGACTTTGTCCATTAACCGACATAACCTTTGGGCTGCATTACATAGCCCAAACGGCATGACGGTAAATTGACAAAGCGGACGACCTGGCACTGTAAACGCGGTTTTCTCCCTACTACTGACGGCAAGCGGAATTTGCCAAAAGGCGTCTTTAAGATCCACACTTGAGATAAAGTGTGTGTCACCGAGACGACTGAGCAACCCCTCTATGTGTGGAAGTGGGTAGGCGTCCTTCACTGTGAGTGCATTGAGCTTGCGAGCGTCCAGGCATAGTCGACATTTTTCGCCTTTTCGTACGAAGGCCACTCGATTGTTCCATGGACTTTCGCTCGGCTCAATGACTCCCAGTGAAAGCATCCTATCCAGCTCCGCAAACATGAGCCCTTGAACCGCCGGTGAGACTGGGTAGTGCTTATCTTTCACAGGCACTGCGTCGCCGGTATCAATGTAGTGCTCTTCTAAAGACGTCTTGCCGAGACCTTTCTTCGTGAAGCAGGGAAATTTTTCTATAACTGCGTTAAGCCTGTGTTGTTGCTGGGCTGTCAAAACTTTCATTTTCGGCGTTGCATGGCTTTGGACTTCTTCCTCCAAAGCAATGTTGTTGGTCGTTATGCTATCAACTTTGAGCTGCATTAGATTGAATTTCTTAATGAAATCTACACCAAGAAACAACTCTCGTTTTAGAGAAGGTGTTAAATAAAAAACAATCTCCTGCTCTTGGTTATCGAATTTAATTTTAGCTTTAACTCGACCTACGATTGAATGCATTCGCCCATCGGCAGTTTTGACGAAAGATTTAAACTTAAAAATTGGCAACCTGCACTTTTCTACAAAACTTAAGCAGTTAATCCCTAAACACGACACTGTTGCTCCACTGTCCAATAGTCCCTCGATTCGCTGTCCATTTATTTCAATATTTGTGTAAAACCTACTGTCTTCGCCCTCATACAGTTCTGATGCTGAAATTTCTTTATAATTATTTTTCCTCAAACGATATCTAACCCTTGCTTTTTCAATTTTTGTTGGCTGTTCTGAAAATATTCTTTTTCTGACTTCCTCATAGTTCTTGAGTCTCACGTGAAATGGCTTGATTTCTTTTAACTTTACCTCAACGGTATTTATGGCTTGATCGCAACTACTTTGGTCACTATGGTTACTAGATGTTAAAACTACAACTTTCTTTTCTATATCGGTCTGGGTGGCTGACGTTAGTCATTCCGTCGTTTCTTGAGTTTGAGTCTGAGTCTGCGTTTGAGCTGATCTAGACTCCACCTGAACATTTCTACTTGGCCTAACGGTTCCCTGGCATTTCGGACACTTTGGGGTAACTACGCCCTCCGTTCCGCATTTGTAACAAAAAATCCGCCTTACGGCTGCAGTACATTCGACAAAATTGTGCCCTGGCTGTTTGCAGTTCCAACATGGAAATACTCGAGAGGAATTTATGGCGTCTAAATCGAAAGCTTGAGCGGAAAGGTCTGGCTCTATATTTAGTTCATGCACTTGCGCATTGCGAGGTATGTATTGACGCTGTGGCGGTTGATAGGCCTGGCGTTGGTAGTTTATATGAGTTTCAGCCTTTTTGCAGGCCTTGCAGAACTCAGTCAAACCCTCTATGCGCATGGCAAATAGTAGCTGTGACATCTCTTTCCTCAGGTTGCTCCTCATTATCTCCACTAAATCCTGTTCAGCCAGTGGATTACGCTGTTGATTCCTCAGGGTCAAAACAGATTGATAAAAGTCGTCGAAAGTTTCATCCCGTTGTTGTCTTCGATCCATAATTTGTCTTTGGATCTCGAAGTCGCTTTCGTGTCGCTTAAATTGTGCTACAAGCGCTTCTCGAAGTGCGAACCAACTAGGTATTCGGTTTAACCGTCGAAATCCCCAGAACCATTGAGCCGCGTTTCCAGTTAGCAAACTATGAAAATTTCTAATTACTTCAGGCCATGGATATCGGTAATCATTACACAAGGTCTCTACTCGAAAAACAAATTCGTCCACGCTGATTGATTTATTTGTACCGTCGAACTTAAATCCCCATTTGTCCATTTCTACACGTCGCGGTTGTTCAGGCTGATGGTAATTTGTAACCGGCGCTTGTACAGGCCCTGTATATGCAAAGGCACTCGGCTGACGTATCGAGGGTCCAGCTCGTTGCTCTTGGTGTCGATTTCTGGTCTCTACATGATACGTCTGCGACTGAGAAAAAACTTGCGGCTGCGGTACCATCGTCGGTTGCGGCCTATGCGGTGGTGGTTGTGAAAAATCTGGGAAAGATTGCGAGATGCTCCTGGTATCCTGAGATCCAATTTGTTGTTGCTGCTCCATATTTCGATCTGGCCATGCCTGTGAAATGCTAGACGGGGGTGGTGGAGGTGGTGGTTGTAGAGTCACTAACTTCGTAACCGCTGGTCGGCTCTCTGAATACTGAGGCGTCATCGACCCTAAGCTTTCGGCTATTAATTGTGGGACTAACACCCGCAAACGTTCCTCCATTCCCGACATCAGATCCACTTGGGCTAAGCCCACCGCTGACTTGACGTAATCCCTTATATTTATGCTAGAGTTGACCACACCTTGGGACGCTGGTGCTCTTCCTGACGACCTGTCTCTTACGCTTCCCATCTGCGCATGTTGCTGGAATTGTTTTCGCACGTTTAGAGCAGTTAAGCTGCTAAACTCTGGAGACGTGATGCTGCTATTAGAGAAGTTAAGCTCTTCCGAGGTACGTCTAGGTGCTGTTGGTAGTGTACTCTGCATCGCCATAGGTGTTGTAATCGTCGTCGTAGCTGTGGTAAAAATCGGTATGGTGGTACTCATCGGGCCTGTTTTTGGAATTGCCCCCGTACTAGTGGTTGTTGTGGGTACTAGGCCTCCACTTTCGGCTGCATTCGGATTGGTTTCACTATTATCCATTCTGCTTTGTTGCCTAGTGTGAACCATGCCCCAAGGAATCGTTATTCAAAAGAATCAAAAAAAAAATATCAAGACAATTGCAACTGCTTCAAACACCTAGGTTGTCCAAATCGACAAACGAGAATTCGCTGAATCAAAAGAAGCGTCCGTTAGGACCTGAGAACCAATTTATTTAAAAACGAGAAAATTTAATTACTTTGTTCGAACCGATGGTTTCAATGCGCCACAGTTTACTTAACGGTTGTACGCCAAATGCCAAAACGAAAGGAAAAATTGTAAAAAAAATTAAGATCAAAATAAATGTCCTTTAAGGATGGTGGTTGCAAAACTTAGCAAAAAAAAAAATTTTAAATAATAAGATTAATAGTAGTATTAGAAATGATAATAATATATATATTGAGGATATGTAAAGGAAAATAATATAATATTCAAAAAGTTGATTGAATATAATGACATTAATTAACGGTAAGCATAATAATAAATGAACTCCATAGAGGTAAAAGAAATTTTGTCGTAGTATGTAGTAATATAGAAAGGTAGGAACTTGATATTAAACGAAAGAATTTTTGTAACTATTTTAGAGTTACAATCTTAGCGGTCTAAAATTTTGCCAATTATCAAAAAAATTTAAAAGTTTAGGTTGATTTATATCTGAATATATATATTTATATATATAAAGATATGTTTAGATGAAAATAAAGTGAAATATTCGAAAAAGGTTTGTATCAGAAATTTTTGTTAACTAAAGTTTATGGATGAAAGTGAATTTAAATAATTTTTTTTTTTTTTTTTTTTTTTTTAAAGGTATCTTGTTTATAAGGATATATTAAATAAAGAGGAAGTAATTTGGATAATCAAAAGAACTTGGCTTCAACACAATGTATACGTAAAAATAAAAAGGAGACTTCTCACCAAACTTCGGTGAGGTTGAATAGTATAAGCAAAAAATTATAATTCCGAAATCAAATAATCAAAACTAAAATGGCTGATAATAATAACTCAAAAAAAAAATTAAAAATATATAGGCATTAAGTGTGGATGGTGGCGTCAAACAAACACGAGTGGCGTAAAAATTAACTTCGACGAGACCAGCGAAAGCAACCTTCTTCCTTGTGCTATAATTGCACCCTCCAAATCGAGGTTCTTAAACTTAACTTCCCACAATATTTTCCTATGCTGAGGTCGCTCAGACATATTCGCTTCACCTAATGGTGTTGTGGTAGTTCATCCCGAGTTGGAGTATTTATTCAAAACGAAAATTTTTTATTTATATTTATCCCTACTCAAGAGTGCTTGGCAACTCTATACCCCCCTTAATTCAGCAGCGCCTAACTCCAAATCGAGGTATTTTTTCCTTAACTTAGCTAGCCTGTCACATTGATGACCCCACTGACCTGAGGTCCTACTCTGCAACGCGACTCGAAAAGCAAATGCGACTCGAAAACAAAATCACACCATGTAACTACATGGCCTAAGATTTCTAAACGGCAGTAAATTCTACCTCTGCTCTAAAATTCCGTTTTTGTCGGCATTGAATTTGAACTCATCAAAACTTTGTCAAAAAACATGTAAATCCATGGCACGATCCTGCTCTCGAACCGCACCCGCACCCCGAATCGCACTACAGAGCAAGGCCCCTGGCTGCTCTTCCCGATAAGGAGCGATTTTCAAAAACAAAACAATTTAATTTTAATTTATCCTTACTCTTAGCCCGCACGCAGTGAAGCATATGAGCCACACTGTGCGCAAAAACCAACCTGCAAGATAAACGCGTGCGCAGAAACGAGATGCACTCGATGTTCGCGGTTGCACTCATAAGCAAAACGCTTTGCTCACAGTCCAGCCCATGTGCTTCACTGTGTGCGCTGCCTAAGAGTGCCGCTACCCCCCTTTTTGTGCACTAGGTGCACCCTCCGAGTCGAGGTATTTTTTTTCTCAGCTAGCCTGTCCCGTTTATGACCCCTCTGGTCAGGCTGTTCTTCTCGGTCTGGAGTATTTTACAAAACGAGATTTTTAATTTTCAATTGGTTTACATGCCGACAAACCCCGGCATGTTCGGGTTTTTCACCTTACGGTGTAAAAAAACAGCCGCCCAATCTGGGAACAGACGCTGGCCAACACGCCGCCCAATCTGGGAACAGACGCGTGTTGGGCTCGCTGGGGTACGCGGGTGCGCTACCCCCGTCATCCTACATATTTCACGCAGGATGCCCCTGCGGGTATGAATATCTAAAATAAAATATTATAAGAAATAAAAAATTTAATTAACACTCATCGGCCTCCAGTATCCGTCGCAACTGCAGTCGCGGTTCAACGACCTTCACGCTACAGGACTTACGGAAACTGCAAACGCGATGTGAACTAAAAAAAAATTCCTACAATTATTTCTAACCTATTAGCCCTAGCAGTAAAAATCCCACTGTCAAGAACCACGTCGCAACTGCAGTCGAGGCGCTGTGGCCAAAACGCTGCAGGACTTACGAGTTCTTAACCTACCAGGACCTGCTTTGGGTCTAACTAAAACTATACCAAAAAAACTTACGCTAATGCCCGAAACGAGATACTTCATTGTTTCCTAGTTCGGCTCCTTTTGCCTTAACCCACGTCGCAACTGCAGTCAAGGTTCAAAGACCCAAACGCTGCAGGACTTACGTGGCTAGACGCCAGGAGACCAAACTAAAAAACAAAATCCTAACCTTTGTCGGGCCCCACGTTGGGCGCCAATTCTGTCATGTTTCCTCACCATTCAATTCTTTGTGGTTGGTGCTGCCTGTAGCTAGGTAGCCCTTGCATTGCACCACTGTCGTCCCTCTGGCAGCACTGGTACGCTGGCGTATTGCGCGGCTAAGGCTCGCCGGATGGGGTGGTGTTCTTGCCAGCCCGGACTGACAGCAGGAAACTACACAAGAATAAAATCGTACCAGTTTGTTTAAAAATTACCGCCTGAAAAAAAACCCGGAAAAACCCATAACCAACGAAAAATCTCGAAAAACGATAAATAAAAAAAAACCCGCTTATTTTATGAACACGACGAAGGAATAAAACTCGGTTGCTTGCGGTTGCCCCTTTGGCACGTCTCGTGGGTCGATCTGGGATGGAATCCGATCGCCCTTGGCTAACCCTCCCCTTCTGGCCACAAAAGACCAGCCATGGTGACCCTTCGCCTGTGTCTAGGTCACCCCAATACTTCCATACTTACGCCCTCCGTCTGCTTCTTACGCCACCTGCCCTTTTCAATTAATGACCCATCATTTTCACCTTTTTACAAAAATGGGTTTATTATATCATTAAATTTTTTTTTTTCCAGGTTTGTGTTTTTGTTATATTAATTTCTTATTACAAAATAATCACAAATGCCTAATACATTAATTAAGAAATGTGCTAACAAAATTATGTTTTGCTGCGTATACCTTACGTTTTCACTCTATTTAACTCTATATAATGTTGCAATTGAAATCTTTTACATGACAAAAAATGCACATTGTTAAAAATCAGGAAAATTTCAAGACAACTATCAAAATAATATTAAGCAATTCTGTTCGCTCTACTTTCAGAAAGTAAAATTTTTCTTTTATATGACTAACCTAAACCGAGTTGGTTTTACATATGATTCTAGCATTTACTATCTTAATTATAGGTAGTAGAGTATGAGGGTATACAATTTATAAAGGTATATGATAAATATGGATGCATGTATGTTTTAATAGTTACGAACAATAAAAAATAGAAAAAATACTATTAAAACACTAATGATGTGGTGGTTTTAAACAACAGCAACTATAACCATTATTTTGTCTCTTTACTTGATATTAACATATAATAACACTGTGCGACCAAAAGTTAAAAATTTCAAAGGTGTCAAAAAAAACCCATCAAGATGAGTTTCCTCAATACCCTTTTTAACCAAGTTTAACCAATTTAATTCTTTTTACCGTATTGTCCAAACTCAATTTGGATTGGAGACCTTCAGCAAAGTTGTTGCAAAATGGTTAGCCCACAAAAATTTGTTTATTTAAATTGCCGGCTTTTTGATTTAAATCAATCAATTAACCAAACTAACCAAATTAAATACCAAAAAAAAAAAAAAAATCCACCGTGAAACTAAACGTAGGATTACTAAGTAAACACTTCGAGAAAAATTCATATATGTACTATATAGCTGATTATGCTAAGAACCTCGTAGTTAATGGTTTAAAATTTCCTTAAACATTGCCTTTAATCATATCGCTTGTATTTTAGTTTAGTTTTAATTAAGGTGTGTTTATTTTAGTTTAGTTTTTATTAAGTCGTTTTATTTTAGTTTAATTTTTAATTAAGTTGTTTTGATTTTAGTTTAAGTTTTAATTAAGTTGTTTTGATTTTAGTTTAATTTTTAATTAAGTTGTTTTTATTTTAGTTTAATTTTTAATTAAGTTGTTTTTATTTTAGTTTAATTTTTAATTAAGTTGTTTTTATTTTAGTTTAATTTTTAATTAAGTTGTTTTTATTTTAGTTTAATTTTAATTAAGTTGTTTTGATTTTAGTTTAATTTTTAATTAAGTTGTTTTTATTTTCGTTTAATTTTTAATTAAGTGGTTTTGATTTTAGTTTAAGTTTTAATTAAGTTGTTTTTATTTTAGTTTAATTTTTAATTAAGTTGTTTTTATTTTAGTTTAATTTTAATTAAGTTGTTTTGATTTTAGTTTAATTTTTAATTAAGTTGTTTTTATTTTAGTTTAATTTTAATTAAGTTGTTTTGATTTTTAGTTTAATTTTTAATTAAGTTGTTTTTATTTTAGTTTAATTTTAATTAAGTTGTTTTGATTTTAGTTTAATTTTTAATTAAGTTGTTTTTATTTTAGTTTAATTTTAATTAAGTTGTTTTTATTTTAGTTTAATTTTAATTAAGTTGTTTTGATTTTAGTTTAATTTTTAATTAAGTTGTTTTTATTTTAGTTTAATTTTAATTAAGTTGTTTTGATTTTAGTTTAATTTTTAATTAAGTTGTTTTTATTTTAGTTTAATTTTTAATTAAGTGGTTTTGATTTTAGTTTAAGTTTTAATTAAGTTGTTTTTATTTTAGTTTAATTTTTAATTAAGTGGTTTTGATTTTAGTTTAAGTTTTAATTAAGTGGTTTTATTTTATAGTTTTTATTAAGTCGTTTTTATTCTAGTTTTCCTTTTAATTAAGTTGCTTTTCTTTTAGTTTAATGTTTAATTAAGTTGTTTTTATTTTCTAGTATTTTACCGATTTTTTGAATTTGGTTTTTTTTTTTTTTTTTTTTTTTTTGTTTTTGTTATAAAATATCAAGCTTGGTATCTATACTTTTAATATAAAAATGTATTCTTGTAATTTCTTGTTATTTGTTTTTGTTTAGTAAGCCTAAGCTATATATACAATTTTATGTATATACATTTATATATACTAGAAATATATCCAAATAACGTTTAGGCGACGGTTTAGAGCTTTTGGTTGTTTAAATATTTCGGTTTGTTGCTGCTATTTACTACGTCTACTTTTTGTATGTTTGCATTTTGTTAGCTAACTATAGGTAAGTATTGAAAAAAAACTATGTATATATATATATAGGTATATGTTGTAAAAAGAAAGTTGTACCAAAGTGTAGTTAAACTAACAATAATGTAGTTATTGTGGGATATTTAAAAACTCTTATAGTTTAGAAAGTTAGCTTTATATATATATACATATGCCTGTATATATAAGTATGTGTATGTGTGTACTATATAAATGGAAATTCATTTTCAGTTACGGTTCGCATTTTTTTTTTTTTTTTTTTTTTTTTTTTTTTTTTTTTTTTTTTTTTGTGTTAGACAATTACTGAAACTAAAATAATGATTTCTATTATAAATACTTATAATTTACTGTTTAATTTTTTTTTTTTTTCAAAATTTAATAACTCAGCTGCATTTGAATTTTTAATTTTTCAGCTGCTGCTGGTATTTCATCGAAGTGCATGAATACATCATTTACCCCCGCCCGCCATGCAACCTTCATTTTTTTTTTTTATTTAATAGAAAACAACGCTTACCGATCCCAGGTAAACCTGTCTCAAACCTGGTGTGAGTGTCCTAATGGTGGGTATAGTTGGTGGATGTAGTTGGTGGAGGTAGTTTATGATGACGATGCTGGTGTTGCTGTTGATGCTGATGCTGGTGCTGAAGTAGATGATGTTGATGTAGTGATCGTGGTTGCTGTTGGTTTGTTTGTTGCTGCTGTAGTGAGGGGTTGTGTAGTGTGTCAATGCTTGACATTTTCTTTAAGCCCCTTTTTTCCTTCAGTCTTTCACTATTTTAATTTATTTAATTTGAGTTTTCCTATTTTTGCTTTTCTAGTTTCCTTTTCTTTCAACCTCTACTTTTAAGTTTCAAAGTTGGACTGATCTCATTTTTTTTTTTCAGCCGACATAATTCTATTTTTTTTTTTTTTTTTTTTTTTTTGCAGTTTAGTTTATTTAATTTTCAATTTCTTGGATATTTTCTCTTAAGCTTGCACTAATTTTCTATCTTTCCACTGTCACTCACTTTTATGTTTCTTTAGTAGATTTTTTGTAGATTCGCTTCTCTTTTCTCTTCTTAGATTTTCTTATTCTTTTCTTTCCTTTTTTTTTTCTTTCTCTTTAAACACTGTTCTCTTTTCGTGTAGATATATTAGTTTTGTTTAGCTTCTTTTTTTTTTTCTCTCTCTTATTAGCTTCTTTCAGTCTTAATATATTTTTTCTTCTTCTTATTAACAATTTTCACTCATTTTAGGTTTCTCTATATTTTTGTATTTTTCTTTCTTTATTTTCGAAAACCCTTTTTTCAGTTGATTTTTCTTCACAATGTATTTTTCTTTTTGCTGTTTTTAATTTATATCTTTTGTTTTTTTTTTTTCTTTTAATTGGTTTCACTTTTCTTATTTAGTTTTTCTTTCACTTTCATTTTTTTTCGTTAGACTAATTTTTGTATTTTGATTTCTCATTTAGTTTTCTTTCACTTTTATGTTCAGTTTATTCTTTTTTTTCTCTTTTCTGATTGTTTTTCACTTTTCTTATAGTTTTTTTTTCAATTTTATTTTTTTCGTTAGACTAATTTTTGTATTTTGATTTCTCATTTAGTTTTCTTTCACTTTTATGTTCAGTTTATTCTTTTTTTTCTCTTTTCTGATTGTTTTTCACTTTTCTTATAGTTTTTTTTTTTCAATATACTTTTTAAGTTTTCTGATTTCTTCTTTTCTTTTTTTTTTTTCACTTTTGGAATTTTCAGTTTATTATTTTTTTTTCTTTTCTGATGGTTTTCACTTTTCTTATAGTTTTTTTTTTTTTTCACTTTTTCGTTGGGGTGGTGATGACGTCGTTGTTGTTGTTGGTGGCCTTTGAAATTTTTAGCTGCTGTTGGTGGTGTCAGTGGTGCTGACTAGCTCCTGTTGTCCGCTGTGGCGGACGTTGTCGTTTTTGTTGTTGTTGCCGCAGCTGTTGCTGCCAAACGCTGGAGGTTGGTCTGAGTGTTGGTTGCTGGTGTTGCTACTCCTGCAACGTACTGAGCAGACACTTGCTGCCCATGAGCGTTTGCTGCAGCGAGGCTGGATACAGCGTGTGCAGTGTGCTTATAACGAGTCCGCCGCTTGCACGGTGGCTATTGTTGCCCAAACTGACCGAATACAAATCGGACTTTACCAGCTTGTTGCTGTTGTATGAGGAGTCGAATAGACCTGCCGACCTAGAGAAAAAGTGGATTTTCAGTCATTGTATAACGCGGGCAATGTTTTCAGCGTCTGTGTGTGTTGGTAAAAGGTTACCGTGGTTTTACAGTATACCACTTCGAGCTGTCCCCACTGCCTTTAGTACTGCGCAAAGTTCCAAATACTTCTTACCTTGATTAGTTTATCTGATGAGCTTGGCTGATTACTTTATAATTTCGCCAATTTAAAGATTCCTGTTGTTTGGTTTTAGACACCAATGGAAGTTTTTTTTCTTTTTCTTCTACTAAAAGGTTTCTACTAAAAGGGCTGACTGATAATCCAAACACGATGTTTGATTATTAACCAAACTTGTTTTGTTTGTTCTTCCAAGAAAACAATAGAGCTTGTCAATGAATTCCTTTGCATAGAGAGATAACAAAATGGCCAATATTGTATGCTTTCGCGATTTCACTGTTCGGACGCTGCAAACACAAATTTAAACTTACTGTTTTGTACATTTTTTTTTTAAAGTTTACCTGATAGTTAGGGCACCAGAAGCTATGCATTCGCAAATAATTTCTTCACCAATAAATCACTTCGCCACCGTTGCTGCCATTTCTACTCGCCATATCAGAATGGCGAACCTCTGCGGCAGAAACGTCTACCCAGGGTTGTATTTTTTTAAATTTCGATGATTTTTTGTACTTTGCCAGTGTTGCCACAGGTACTTGAAAAGGGTACGTTCGCATGCATCTTGCTGGCATTTAGATGTGCAAACTAGCGATGTTTTTTCAACTTCGCTCCTTTTTCGGTGGAATCGACCATAACCCAAGGGAGTAGGTAATGGTTGGGTTGGACTTGCGGATGACACGTCGGCAAGATTCCGTTAACCGACGCTTGATTCGGAATTCCGATTGGCTACCGATTCAAGCGCGTGTCGGATCACGCCATTTTACCGAATGGTTTATGCCCGCCGAAACTAATGGTACCATTTTTGTTGGTATTTTTCCCTTTCAAGCCCGTGTATGGCCATTTTGTTTGCCCGAACGTTCTCGAACGTCACCGAGGTGCCACATCTAAATGCAAAAGATTGTGTGCACTGACACACTAGAGGGCGCTGTTGGAAATACCATGGGTATTCACGAAAGGTATTATTCCCTCTATGCAGGTGCCCATGACAATATCGTTCTATACTAATTTAATTGTAGACATGATAAGCTTTATAGAAACACAAAAATTTCTAATCAAGCTCATCTAATTATTTTTGTACTGGCAATAATGCTGAAGCAAGTGCAAAACCAGTTGTTCGAAAAAATAAGAACATAGTGAAAAAGTGTATTTTTTTCAATTTTATTCCTTAAAAAAATTTACAAATGTGTATTATTTGGTAATAATAAACTAATATGAAGTAGCACCTCCACAATTTTTGATCACTTCGGCACATATGGATCTCATAGAAGCTATCAAAGCGCGGCATCTGGATAGCGGAATATTTTCCCACGAAGTCCTGGCTGCATCCCACATTTCCTTCCTGTTTTTGGGCCTAGCGTCTCTTACACCTTTCTTAACATCCATCCAAAGATGTTCTATTGGGTTAAGGTCCGGCGATTGTGCTGGCCATGTCATAACATTAATATTATTATCTCGGAACCACTTCTTTGCTAAGTTTGAGGTATGCTTTGGGTCGTTGTCTTGTTGAAAGACCCATCGCAAAGGCATTTCCTCTTCAGCGTAAGGCAGCATTACGGCTTCTAATATATCTCCGACGTAATAGCTGGCATTCATATTCCCAACGATTTGAACTAGAGGCCCAACACCATTCCACCCAAAGCATCCCCATAGCATGATCCTGAGACCGCCATGTTTTATAGTTTTGGTAGTGTACTTTTCTTTGAATTGTTGATTTGGTGGGCGTCTTACGTATTGTTTACCCTTACCGTGATCGAATTGAACTACTTTTGTTTCATCGGTCCATAAAATATTACTCCAAACAGTCGCAGGTTCATTGATGAACTTTTTGGCAAACTGAAGTCTATTCTTTCGATGCTTTTTATTCAACAAAGGCACTTTCCTTGGACTTCTTCCTTTTAGATTGGCTGCAATCAAGCGTTTCCTTATTGTCGATGTAGCAACTGGTAGGTTCAATTCATTTTTTATCTGTGTGGACGTCATGAATGGCTGCTTTTTAACGATCCGCGTGATCGCATCATCCTGTCTTTTGCTGGTTTTTCTACGTCTACCCCGATTTTCAATCTTTGGTGACCAGTTTCGTGCATTTGTTATCATTCCATTGGAAATACCGAGAAGTGTTCTTATAAAAGAAAACGATTTACCTTCGCTGAGCAATTTTTTTATTAATTTCCGTTGATCGGCAGAACAATGCTTGCTTCTTCCCATTATCGAAAAAGTTACACCAAAATTAGTCACTATTCTGCACAAAATATGATAAAAAGCAACGCAACAATTATATTTGAGGTTAGGTTTTTCAATTCTGTTACATATGGTAAGTAAAAGTGCGACCTTTCTGATTTGTTCTTATTTTTTCGAACAGCTGATGTTGCACTTGCTCCCATATCATTGCCAGTACAAAAAAAAAATAGACGACTTGATTAGAAATTTTCGTGTTTCTAAAAAGCTTACCATGTGTACAATTCAAGTAGCAAACAAAGATATTGAAAAACCTTTTATTTAAAATTTTATAGAACGATCTCTGTTTTTACTTTGGCTGTTCTTATTTTTTCGAACACGTCTGTATACCAAGATTTGACAAAATCGAACAGTAATTGTGCACTCAGAAAAAAGTTTCTCGGAATACCAGAGAATGCTTTTCTGTAAATTTGATCCCAAAAATTCACTGAAAATGGCAAAAAGCTTCCATCCATGAAAAAGAGAAATATTTTCTCATCAATAAAAACACCTTCAAAAATTCACTGAAAATGGCAAAAATCTTCCATGAAAAAGAGAAATCTTTTTTCATCTATAAAGACACCTTCTCTTTAACTAAAAAATATTTATTTTTAACAAGTTCAAACGTTTTTATTATTGTGTCAATTTTTGCCGAAAACAAAAATATATTCATTTAATTTTAATAAATCTTTTCTTAATATTGCGTTTACAGTTTCTTACAAAAAAAGAACACTTTCTTCAAAAGAGAGATATACATACTTTCTTAGTATTGATACAACACATTTCTTTATAGTGTATATTTTTCTCCAAAACAGAGAAGTTTATCTGCTTTGCGATTAATTACGATTAAAAATATCTTTTTGTGAAACATTTGTTTTAAGTCAGTTCTGCGCAAAGTAAAAATATTTAAAATAGTTAAATATTTTAAAATATGTTAAGAAGTAGAGGTAAAATCATTGTTTTAGCATGGTTTTTCGGGATCTCTTATAAATGTTCCAGGAATTTCTTTTGAATAACGATTTTATAAATGCATCCAAAGAACTAGTGGTAATAAGCAACATCGCTTTGTGTAGCTACGTTAAATAAAAAGAAATCATTTTGAAGAAACAATCGCCTTAAGATACAGAAAATGACAATTATCTTCTTCCGGTTAACCTTTTAAGCTCGACAGACTTTAATTTACTTAGTACCTTTTATAGCAATGACCTACAACAAGTTAATCCAACCCCAAATCGGAACGGCAACTGGTTGGATTTAGTCTTTGCTAATTCGTATGATGAAATAAAGATTACTGCAACTACTCAGGCTGAAATCTTTTTTTCTGATACACTCCACCACACTGCTTTAACTGTAGAATTTCCTAGTAACAAAATGTCTTTTACCACCTCATTTAATAACACAATTGTGTTCGACTTTCTTAATGCCGATTATGACAGTATAAAAATTGATTTGAATGCCTATAACTGGAACGATCTATTAAATTTGGAAAAAGATAGTGCTATTTCACTTTTCTACCAACGCCTTTTCACAAGTTTGTAGAAAAATTTCAAATTTGTGCCTAAGATAAAGAAAAAAAATAAACTTTCAGAACCATGGCTTGACGAAAGTCTCAGACATATAAGAAACCAAAGAAACAAGCTATACAAATTCATTAAGAAAGGCGTAAATGTAAGCGATGAAATCAAAATGAGATACTAAGAGCTCTACAATGAGTTCTCTATAAAATCAAATGATGCTTATAGAACTTATACCAACCTTATTGGAGAAAAAATTCTTAGAGATCCTAAAAAACTTTTTGATTTCGTTAATGTCAAACGTAAATCAGCTGGATACCCCTCATCTATGTTTAAAGGCAATACAATTTCTTCCAACCTCCAAGAGATCTGTAATCTTTTTGCAAATCACTTTAGAGAAGTTTTCTGTGCTCCCACAACCCAGACTCTCTATTCCTCCCCCTCTCCCAATGCGACAGACATTATAAACAATATCAGTCTGACTCTAGATGAAATTGTTAATGCTATCATGGAACTTGATTCAAACATAGGACCTGGACCAGACCTCATACAACCAAGTTTGTTAGTTCAATGTATAAACAATCTTGCCATTCCCTTATTTATACTTTTCAACAAATCCTTATCCTTAGGTTTTTTCCCATCCTACTGGAAAATCTCCCATTTGACACCTATATATAAAAGTGACGATAAAAGGTCTGTTGAAAATTACAGAGGCATTGCCATCTTGTCAGCTATACCAAAATTATTTGAAAAGATAATATGTGATAAGTTGACGAGTCTCATTAATCCCCGCTTAAACGAGCAGCAACATGGGTTCCGGAAAGGCCAATCGGCCACCACTAACCTAATGATCATGGTCTCCGATGTGTTAAATCAAATGGAAAAAGGATGCCAAGTAGATGTAGTTTACACAGACTTCAGTAAAGCATTTGACCGTGTCGACCATAATATCTGAATTTTGAAGTTAGAAAAATTTGGCATTTCCGGTTTATTACTCAATTGGATCAAATCCTATCTCTGCGAACGATCCCAGTTTGTTAAATTTCAAGGCATTTTTTCAAATGATATACCGGTCACCTCTGGTGTACCACAAGGTAGTCATCTTGGCCCAATACTTTTCAACATTTTCATTTCAGATTTATCTATTACTCTTTGTGACATTTCCCATCTTATGTACGCAGATGACCTTAAAATATATAAGATCATTAAATCAGAAGTTGATGTAACTTTCCTACAATCGAAACTGCTGTCCCTTGAGCAATGGTGTAATCAAAACAAACTTCACTTAAATGTTAAGAAATGTTGCGTGATAAGTTTTTCCCGTAAGAACTTGATACCAGAATGCAGTTACCTCCTTAATAATATTGTTCTGAGCAGAACCAACCATATTGTAGACCTTGGAGTTGCCCTAGATAATAAGCTGAGATTTAATCTACATTTTGATAAAGTCTTATGGAGGGCAAATAAACAGCTGGGATTTATAAAAAGACGTGCTAAAGAATTCCAAAATGTGTGGGTAACCAAAACGTTATACTGTACCTTAGTGCGACCACTTCTTGAATATGCTTGCATCATTTGGAATCCAGCCTTTGAATCTCATAGCGACAAAATTGAATCCATTCAAAAACAATTCCTGCTTTTTGCGTTAAGAGATATCTTTGACCCCCGCGACTATAACAACTTGCCACCGTATGAACAAAGACTCAGGCTCCTCTCTCTGATGCCTCTATCATCAAGAAGAACTTTACTGAGTTCATGTTTCACATTTGATGTTATTAACGGAGCTATTGATAGCGAATATATCTCCAGCAAAATTACACTAAATGACCCAATTATACGTACTAGGCATACGCGTCTTCTAAATGAATATATTCACCACACTATTTACGCAAATAATGAACCCATTAGTAGGTGCTGTAGAATTTTTAATAATATTAGCGAGCACTATTCACCATCCATACCAAAATCCACATTTAAGCGAACCCTCTCAAAGTCTCTCTTTGACTCGGAATAATTTGTCCTTTTCAAGCACTGCTCCCTACAGAGTTATGCTTCTTGGTCTAGTCCCCCTCCGTCATCCCCTAAAAGTAGTACTTAAGATATATTAGCGTAGTTTAAGTATTCTTTTGAAATTAATTTAAATAATATGTAAGTAAAAAATGTAAATAGAATTAGTAAATTGCCTTGCTTGGTGAAATAAATAAATAAATAAATATGCCACACTTGCTTTAACCAACATCATTCAATCGGTCTCAGGTTTTCTATTTTTTTCGAACCTAATTCAATATAAGAAAATATATCGTTTTTAGAGAAGAAGACTTTATTATTTTTGAGAAAGGATTTGTTTTTTTTGAAGAAAATATTTCTCATAGTGATTTGCTCATCTACAAAAGATAAAATTTTTCGTTTTCAATGAATATTTCTCTAAAAATGAGAATTTTTTTAGTGCGAGAAAAAATACTTATCATTATTAGAGACACGAAATATTTTCATTTCCCACAAGTGAAGAAATATTTCTTCGAATATGTATAAAATTATTCGAATTGAAGAAAATGTTATTTGGAAATAATGTTATTTGGAAATTGCTATTATCGAAAATAGAGAAATTTTTTTTAAAAAAAAAGGTTGGTAAGAAAATAATAAATAAGCTGAAAAAATTCCTTTGAATTTTGAATTCTCATGATTTATACATTTGTGTCACTCAGTGTGTCACACTATACGATATATTAATAGAAATAAGAGCCCAGTACCTTTCTGAAAAACTAAAATTTATGTGAAAATCATGAAAACTACATATTTTATTGGCATTTAAGCAAACTGACTTTTCGAAAATGAAGAGCTTGAATTTGGCCAAAATTTGTGTATGATCTAAATCTTTATTTTTTATCTTATCTTTATTATGCATTCTGACGAAAAAAAGTTACCTGCAAAGACCAGGTTTTTTGGTTAAAAAAGAGGTTTCAGAGAACCAAAACCACTACATGGAGATTTCTCCGATCCAAAAACAAATTATGCCGAAATAGTTTCCAAGGCTCCCTCTAACTTCTGAGTCGGTGTCCGGCGAAATCTCTATGATGTTTATTATATTTATATTTATTCTTAACAAATTCTTAAATTACTTAAAAATTATGAATTCTTTTTAACTCAAACAATTGTTGCTTACAAAAATGTGCATTTTTTTAAAAATCTTTTCATAAGAAGTTTATCGCTAAGTATCTCGTGTCGCTTTCATCATCTTTTAGTAATCTGTGCTGCTCTATCTCTTACAACTTTGTGCATCCTTCCATTCTCGAGGTAGCTATAAAACCGTATGCGTCATTAATATAAAAGTCTTTGTATTGTTGCTATTGTTGTTGTTGTATCACAGGTGTCTTAGAATGCTTTGTAAACCACAGCCGCAACAATTCACTGAAAGCAAGCGAAAGACTCATGTAAACAACAACAGCTGCAAATGAAGCTCCTTGGCAAAGCAAGGTCTCGAAAGAAAATAAATTGAAGCAATGACTTTAGAAGAACTCGAAGACAGCAACAGCAACAACAGCAGCTAAAACATTGTATGTTGGTTAGAAAAGGGTGGGTGAGGATGAATATGTTTTTGCGGCAAGCTCTGTTGCTGACATAGCAACAACAGCAACAACACCAGCAGCGCTTAATAAGGAAATCGAGGCATCGAACCGTGGAGTGTTATTTTGTTATCCTTTGTATCCTTTGTACTTAAAATGCAATTGTGGCTAGACAACATAAAATTGGCTGTCGCTGCAAAAGAAAATGACAGAAGCAGCAGCAGCAACAACAGTAACAGAGCGCATAGTAGCAGCAATGTACATATCGGTGTGATATTGAGTGCATCGATGCGAATAAATGTTACCTATGTATTTGGCATTGTTATCAGTTTGTTGACTTAATTTTATTGAGTATTCTGTATTTGGCGCATTAAACAAAGGATCACATAAAGAATGAATTAAAAAAAAAAAATTGAGAACATCTGAACCAATAAAAATGGTTCGGCTAAATTTGGTTTTATTGTTCTAGCTGTGAGAATGTTTCGAGCATTTTTTGTTTTCCTATATTTCATTTCGCAATAAAATATTTGTGTATATGGCGTTTCTGAAGTGGAGAGGGTTTCTAAGGAGGAGAGGGGGCTTTCTGGGGGAACCTCTTAAGCTCCGAAGGTAAAAAATAAATCAATCCAAATAAGGCAAACCGAAAAACACAGACATATAATGTCTCAAGATATTTTCTTTAAAACTAAAATTTCACCATTTTCAATGAAAAATTATAAAAAGTCTCGAATCTGAATTGAGTTTCAATAGGATGTTTAATTAATGGTCAAAAGCAATGGTCAAACTTTTAGCGCACTTTTGTGGTACCTATTCAAGTTTCAAGAACTCTTCGGAATTTTAAAGAAAATAAAACCACGAGCTTTATGCAAACTTGTTTACCAAATATCATTTAGAGCATTCTTTATATCAGGGTGTGTTGAAGTATTACTCTTTTGCCAATTATTGGATGTTTATCTTTTTGGTTTTATTAAAAAGATTAAATAAATTATTCTTTATTCATTCATTTATTTTATTTAATTTTTATATAATAGTACATTTCATTTGGTATAATTTGTTCAAAGAGTTCAAGGCATTTCTTTTTCTTCTTAATTATAACAACTTTTTTACAAAATATTTCAGTACATATATACATTAACATAAAGGTGAAGGCAAAAATTTTACAAAAACCTATTTGAATTTTATATAAAAAACCTACTTAAAACTACTTAATCTACCTAGGATGAGACTAACTCATTGATGTGCCTATAGTAAGACGCTAAGCATCTGTTATTAAAATCTTGCGTTAGCTTTTTTATCTTATCTGCGATTTTTTCAATATCTGCAAGAGCATGAAGCCTGTTGGTAGAATAAAACCATGGAAGATTATACATAAGTTTTAAAAGTTTATTTTGAGACACCTGCAATTTTTTTAAATGGCAATTTGCACTGGTAGACCAAACTGGGGCCGCATAGAACATGACAGCGTGAAAAATGCAAACTAGAATTAATTTTTTATTGTGTATATTTAGACTTGACTTTCGATTAATCAGAGGATACAGTATTCTAATCAGTAAATTTATTTTATTTGTGATGTAAGGTATATGATCCTTGAATTTCATTTTAGGGTCGAGAATTATGCCTAAATATTTTACTTTTTGCTCCCAAGGAATAGGGTAGTTGTTAATATTTAGGCTTGTTTGAGGTAAATAACAAGCTTTTCGCTTCCTCGTGAAATAAATTGCCTGTGTTTTCTGTAAATTTAAAGCTATTTTCCATTTTTTGAAATAATCCATGATTTCCGATAATGCCATTTGCAGCTTGGTGATTAAATCAGCAGCTAAAACTTCTGAGCAAAGCACTGCGGTGTCATCAGCAAAAATGGACAATGTGCAATAGTCTGGCTGGGGAAAATCGGCTGTATACAAATTATATAGGATAGGAGATAAGCATGACCCTTGCGGACAGCCAGCTGTGATGGGAGTTAAGTTAGAGCTGTAAGAACCAATATATACTTTAAAGGTCCGATCAGCAAGAAAACTTTTAATTATTCGTATTAAATCCGGAGGGAAGTTAAAATTAATCATTTTGAAAACAAGACCATCATGCCAGACAGTGTCAAAAGCAGCTTTTACATCCAATAATACCATACCGGTAGCTTTTTGGTTATGGAAGTTTGAATTAACTATATTTCTGATCCTAATTAGGGGATGGACAGTGTTGTGCTCTCGCCTGAAACCAAATTGATGAGAGGGAATAATATTATTTTCTTCGATAAATTCAACCAACTTTTCCTTGATAACTTTTTCGAGTATTTTGCTTATTGATGACAACAAGCTAATAGGTCGATACGAGGTAGGGGAGTCCGATGGCTTATTTGGTTTGTGAATTCCTATAACTTTAGCCTCTTTAAAATCAGTGGGGAAATAACCAAGTTTTAGGCAAGCGTTAATAATAATTGTAAGGAATTTTTTCCCTTTTTTGGGTAATGCCTTTAAGCATCTATTATTAATTCCATCAATACCTGGAGATTTTTTATTTTTCAACTTTTTGATTATGAGCGAGACCGTTTGCTTATTCGTAAAAAGCTGATTTGTAGAATTTTGATTTAGTGTTTGAAAGTATTCTAGTGTGTTTTATACCTGAGAAATTGTAGCATTATTTCCTAGAGAGGAAGAAGTTGAAAAGTTTGAAGCAAATGACTGCGCCAAGATAGCACATTTTTCTTGGTTGGAAGAGAAATTTGTATTGTTATGTTTGAGGATAGGAATATTTTGTGACTTCTTCCTTAAAATTTTTGAAATGTTCCAAAAAGGGGAAGAGCCTTTATCTAATGTTGACAGTAATTTATTCCATGACTTGTTTCTAAACTTTTCAATTTCTTCACGAATTCTCAAATTCAGAATCTTCATCTCATAATAATCTTCAATAAAAGCATAGCGTTGCCAATTTCGTCTATGGATATTTCTTTGTTGTATTAAAGATCTCACATAATATGGAAAAATCATATTTTGTTTAAATTGACTTTTCCTTGGAACACTGCATGCTATAGCCTCTTTCATCACTCTTTTGAAGTCAGAAAGAACTTGATCTAAATGTTCATTGCTAGTAATATTATTTAAGTCTGGGATAGTCAAGTATCTATTGATGTGGCTAGTATAACCCCCCCAATTAGCGTGATTAAAATCATACCTTAAGTTTTGTAGTCTATTGAAGCAACTATTTAAAGTAATTTTGACAGGAAGATGGTCTGAGCTAAGGTCATTAATAACTTCAGGAGGAGACAATATTTCAGGTATATTCGATAAAAATACATCTAAGGTTGAACCCTGCCTATTAGCACTTGTTGGTACGTAGGTAAAATCACTGGGATATATAATACTGTAGTTATAAGATTCCTGTCTCTCTCTTATAATGTTTCCCCAACAGTTAGCTCTGGCACAACCCCATGACTGATGCCTGCAATTGAAATCACCACCTAGAACGTACCTGTTGTCTCTACTTAGCCTAAAAATATCTGCTGCAAAAGTCTTCTTCCTGACACCACCTGTGCCCGCTAAACCACCTGGAAAGTAGCATGCATACAAATGTATGCAGTCAGTGTTTGAATAGATTTTAATGCCAATGTTTTCGATTAAACTTGTTTTAATAACTGGAAGTAGCTGATGTGGTATGGTTTTCTTAATAATTACACCAACACCCCCTCCCCTAGCAGAAATTCTATCATTTCTATATACATAAAAATCATTATGTTTAATAGTTACATCTGGTTTTAACCATGTTTCTGAAACTAAACATATATGTACATTATTGGTTAACAAAAATTGAAACAATTCAAGGCTTTTATTGCGAATGCCTCTCGCATTCCAAGTTATGATATTTATATGATTATCCATTACGATAGAAATTTGCAGGCTAAGTTTGTAATCACTTCAAATTGGTCTGCTTTACTCTTGCAGCTTCTCAAATTTGTGATGAGTTCGAGTGTTAATGTTTTAATTTCTTGAAGCGAAAATAATTCATTAGAGCTATTGTTGTTGTTGTTGTTGTTGTTGTTGTTGTTGTTGTTGCTGCTGCTGTTATTTTGATGAGCTTGCCAGGTTACCGTTGTAGCTGGGGCACTTTGTCGCAGTGTGTTTGGAAAAAAATTGTTGTAGTTTCTTCTATTAAAACCGACGTTGCTAACTATTGCAGCTCGTCTTGGACTTGGCAGAGCACGTTGCCTGATTTGCAAATAGTTCATCTTGCTTGGGCATTGATCAGATATTGATTTGTGTGGTCCATTACAATTGGCGCATTTATCTATTGTTGTGGTGCAGTCCGACGTTTTGTGTTGACCAGCGCAATTTGCGCAAAATGTTTTGACTCTACAACGACTGGAGCCATGTCCAAACATTTGGCAGTTGTAACACTGTGTTATCTGGGATTTCTTCTGACGTTGGAACTCCCATCTTACTTTTACATATTCAATAATCGAATGATTATGTCGAAGTTCTTTAATAGTAATTGATTGCCTTTGGAAGAAGACTATATAAATTATGTATTGGGAGTTATTTATGCCTTCTTTATGTATTAGTTTTACATCTAAACAATTTAGACCCATGTCAATCAGGTTTTTTTTAACGATCAATGGATCTTTCTTTTCCAGGCCAAATAATAGAGCTTTGTATGGTTTCTCATTTTTAGTGGCATAAGTAAAAAACTCATACTTATTTTCTAGTCCTTTACAAACAGCATCAAAATTTAATTTCGATTGTAGAAATAGTTTGAGGCCAATAGAAATTTTCCTTATGGCATAGTTAGTAATTGATTCCGATTTGCAGATTTTATGCACATCTTCGATCGTTGCTTTTAGAATTGTAATTGGAGGAATGTGTTCCTTTACGGGCTTAGTCGCTACAACTTCATCATCTATTTTCTCATCGTCATTATCCACTGTCTGTAGAGGAGAAAAGTAATTACACGATTTCACTGCATTGCGTGATGCATTATTTGGTTTTGGTTTTTTACTCATTTCGTGAACGCTTGCGAAGCTCGCGTCATCGTAAGTACTAACACGTTTTGGTATGTTTTGTTTTTATTAGCTATTTTTTTTATTGTTTCTTATTTAACTATGGTTCATTGAGTAATATTGTTTATGTTAGAAAAAAAAAAAAAAATGTGTATTGGTTAACGGAAAAACACTATTTAGCTTAAGAAGCCGCGAGAGTAATCGTCGAAACACGTCTGTAGACAACCAGTGTTTGTCAATGACTGAATTATTCTTTATGCATATTACGCAAACGCAAATTTTGTACGGCGTAAGGCTTCTTAACTACAAGTCCAATCTTAATAAATTTTGTATGGTTTGGTAGGTTTACACCTGCAAATGTGCAAACTGGACTTTTAATTTCTTAAAAATTTATATTTTTTAAGTTATAGAGAGTTAAAGTTTGCATATAATTATTGTTGTTATGTTGCTTTTCCTCTTCTTTATTTCAGCATATGGCTAAAAATATGTGAGATATTCAGCGCCACCGCTATGAAACTGTTATAATGACGAATAATCTTTTATAATTTCACAGCTAAAAGCAGTGATGCCAACCCGAGGAGAGTAAAAATCCACAAATGCGACATAAAAAATCCGTGTCCTTCCGTGTTAACAAATTTATATATATAGTTTTTTTTTCAATTTTTCAGCTAATAAAATTACTCAATTGAAGTATTTAATGATTTCTATCAAATTTTTTTTATATATGATTTTTTTAAAAAATTTGCATTAAATTTATAAAAGTTACAAACAACGTAAAACATAACTAAAAGTAAAAATATTTAACAACTCTTTACTTTTACTTATGTTACTATAACTAAATCTTAAAAACATACCATAAAACGTAACTTTTATTAATTTAAAAGGAACATTCGGTTTTTTAAATCAATAATCATTAACATATTTATAACAAAAACATTGAAATACATTTTACTGGCACTTTAAGTTTGTTTTAACCCATTAATGACAACGAATGATATGTCATACGCGATGAAAGCATTTTTCAAACATACGCAGCCACTGTATAGCTTTTGCTTCCAACAATGTGAGAAAGTCAAAAATTGGCTTTTTCCATAAAAATTCTAAAATTTACCTTTAAAGCCTTTTTGTTACTTTTTCCAGTCAGTTTTAAGTGCAGTATTTCAAAGAAAAGTGAAAAATTCCACTAAGATGAGTTTTTTGTTTTTATAAACATCAAGAAGAAAGAAAATATAATTTTAAAAAATGCATTAGATTAGAGCTGAACGGCTGCGCTACAAAATGAAAATTTTCCAATTTCTGATTTTTTCCTAATTTTTTAAGTTTTTTTTTTTATTTGGGTGTTTTTTATAGAGTGATACAACTTTTAGTTGACAACACTGCTTTATTTGACAATTCATTTAACAGTTGATAGCTGATTTTTGTTAAATTTGCTTTGGCATTTTATTGTGGATTGCCTTCTATCAGAGCAATGACTTCTATCAGGAAATTTTTAATCAAAATAATGGTTCTGTTCGTCAAACTTATCGTGAACTTCGTCCATTTTATGGCGTACATAATCGTCCTTCAGAACTGCTAGTTCGAAGAACAATACATCGTTTTCGGACCACATTTACTGTTACTGATAATGTGCATCTCGTGAGAAGCCAAACAGTGCGCACTGAAGAATCTGTAGCCGCTGTACAGGAAAGCATTGAAGATGATCCTAATCAATCAATTTGTCGCCGTTCTCAGCAACTGGGGTTATGTCCTTCCACTTTATGGAAGATTTTACGAAAAGATCTTGGCTTAAAACCTTTCAAGATTCAACCGATGAAGCCCATTTTTGGTTGAATGGGTACGTAAATAAACAGAATTGTCGTATTTGGAGTAAGGAGAATCCACAAGTTTTTGTCGAAACACCATTACATCCACAGAAAATTACAGTTTGGTGCGCTTTATGGGCTGGCGGAGTTATTGGCGCCCATATGTCTTCAAAAACGATGATGGTCAGAATGTTACTGTCAATGGTGAACGGTATAGGAACATGATTCGAAGTTTTTTCGTACCTCAATTAGCTGGCATTAATCTTGCTGATATGTGGTTCCCACAGGACGGAGCCACATGCTACACAGCGGGCACTACAATTGATTTACTCAAGGAAACTTTTGACGAAAAAATAATTTCACGAAATGGCCCAATTAATTGGCCCCCAAGATCGTGTGACTTAACCTCGTTGGAATATTTTCTTTGGGGTTATGTAAAGTCACTTGTCTACGTCGATAACCCACAAACAATTGAACATCTGGAAATCAACATTTGAAGAGTTATCGGCGAGATACGGCCTCAAATGCTGCGAAAAGTTTGTAAAAATTGGTGTTACAGATTGCGCCTTGTACGCGCCAGCCGTGGCAGTTACATGGCCGAAATTATTATTAAGCATTAATGTCATAAAATTTTCAGTTCAATTAAGTCCTTTTCATTGATATTAAAAATATATTACTTTGTTTTATTATGATTTAAACTTGTATCACTCTATAAAAAACACCCTTTTATATGACTTAATTTTACACAATAATATTTTTCGCGGTTATGCGAATGCAACAAAGTAGCATAGTAGCTCGTCGATTATTTTACCACCGGCTAGCTGAAGACGCGATTCGACTAGCGCTGCGACTTGTGACAGCGACGCATGTACAAGTCTCTACTTGTTGTGTTTACGTCCCCATATGTTTAGTTTAGTGGTCGGCACACATGAAGCACATCCCAGAAAGTACATTCAGGCATACAGCATTGATGATGTAGGCATACGTTTGATGTTTTGTACGTATGCCAGCATAAATGCAAGCTCATTTCCTTTTTACATGGCGATGTCAAACAAGAGCATGTGTACTGTGTACCCACACAATTACTTTTGCTGTATGCATGGGGAACTAGTAGTACTATATGTATTCATTTTCATTAATACTGCATGCATACATTTGCCTTAATATTGTAAGAAAAAATTTCTTATGTCATTAATCATCTTATATATTTCAGTTTTTAAAGTTGTTATATTCTGTTATGTTAATAAATTATGTACAACTGCACTCCTTAAAGTTTAAATGCACAATGGGAGTTCATATTAGTACTAGTTCATGCCTTAGTACTAGTACAGCATGCATATTTTAGTATGCATGTTACTGTGTACAAACAACACGCATACTCAGCGAATTTGGATAATTATTGTTTTTTTTTGTAATGACCATACATGCCTTGTCCATGCTGCTGCCTGCATACAGCATGCAGGTGTCCTGTATGCATGCTACTCTGGACAAACTGGGAAAGGCGCCTCACGAAAAAATTGATCGGTACAAATGCTCAATACAATCCATGGCTTATGTTATAAATATTTCGACTCTAGCGATAGCCATCCGTGAGCTGAAATGATTTGAAATAACCTTTAAAAATCGAGTTATTTTGTAACCATTTTGGCTTACGTAATTGTTGTAATTGTTGTGCAAGTAACCATATTGGCTTGTGTAATTGTTGTAAAAAATAAATTGTCAGAAATTATAGCCGGAAAAAAGGTCTTCTAATCTGCATCAAAAAATTAAAATGTTTGCATTCGGATAAAAAATAATGCTTTTCATGCATTTTTTAAAAATTTATTTTCACTAAAATAAAAAAAAACCTAATTATTTCTAATGCGATCCTCCCTTTCAAGATATCGTTGGAAAGGTTTTAAGTGCTCGCATTGATTCCTAGTCAGAATTGCCTAATTTGATGTATATCAAAAGTAACATATTAATTATAAAATAAACACCTACTGAACAAATATCGTAAGAAACTAAAAAAAAAAATATAAAAGTAATGAAGTTACTTGAATTTTTAAAATTTTTGTATGGAAATAAAATAAAAAATATCTAAAATATGCATGAAAAATAGCATTATATTTAATCTGATTGTAAACATTTACAATTTTTAATGCAGATTGGAAGATCTTTTTCCGGCCTGACAGCGGGGTTGCCAGTTTGGTAATTAATTACCAAATTTGGTAGAAAATTTTTTGACTTGGTAATTTGGTAATTTTTTAAAGTTTTGGTAATTTTTTTGCTTTCCAAAAAATACAAAATAATCTGTTTGCTTGCAAGATTTATGTTAGAAATTGTATTTAATATTATATTTAACATTTTTTAGTGCAGCATATCCTTCATGTTTTGTATTGAACATTTCTCTAAGTTTTCCGAACGCATCATCTGAAAATATTACGAATTATGTCAAAAAAAAAAATGTCAAAATATTTCAATCTTGAAATTTAACTTTAACAAAGAAGTCTCTTATAAAAACAAAGCTACGAAACAAGTTGGGTTTTAATACAATAAACAGCATAGTGATTTCAAAGGCACTCTGCGAAATGAGAGACAAACCTCATTATGTGTGGTCACCAGAAGAAGATTTTTAGATTTAAAATTGAGATTTTTTTTTTGCCATTAGCTCTAGTTTAGGAGTTATAGGTAAAAATGTAAAAACCTGTAATGTTCTAACATAATAATTTCTTTAAATTGCATCAGTCGATTTCGATCGTATTTGACAGCTTTGATTAGGAAATATTCAGCCCTATCATGCTTAATTTTTCACGCGGAATCGGAAAAGGTAATTTTAATATTATAGATAAAGCTCTAGAACATTTTGGACATTTTTAAGTTATTTTTTCCTGAATATTTTCTTACATGTTAAGTTTCCTGAATGTTCTTGAGGCTTATCTTAAAAATGAGAACTCTTTTTTTCGATTACACTTGAAAAGTCATTCATAATAGGGCTGATTAGGTCTAACCATTTTTGTAAATAAATTCTTTTTCACCTTTTGTTATGAAGATAATGGCCTTGAAAATCATAAACTTTAAAACTTTCCATAATAAAAATATTTCACCGTGAATTGTCTGAATCATTGTCTTTGAAGTTTAAGCATTCATTTGACCTTTGCAAATATTGTGCATAATTCCAGATATATTTTGATATAACGAAAATTGATTACATGAAAAATTTATAGCAAAAATTTCTAAAGTAACTTACTGAAAAATCAGGGTTTTCCAGCCGCTTAAAATTGCTTTGAATAAATTTAATACAATTTTCGTTTCTTTCAAAATATGTTTTTTTTTAAACGCAAAAAGATATCAGCAAAAGCTAAAAATACTTTGCAATAGTTTGCGCTTAGGAGCAGTTATTGGAAAAAGAAATGTATATCATATTTTTTCATAACTCCTTAACTTGAGGTGATGGTGAAAAGGTTTCCTTATATTTAAAATCAGTGCTCGTAGTTAGAAATGACATCCTAAAAAACAAACGAGTTGTGTAGTTTCTGATTTTTAGTTATTAAAAAAGGATTAAAATTTAAACTTGAGGAAACCGATAATTTTTTTGAAGCATTAAATGCCATATCTTTGTATTTATTCATAACTTTCTTAAAATCAATATTCATTGCCAATGAATGCGGTATATTTTTTTATTTCCTACTTATTTCAAATAAAAAAGATAAGGATCTCATTTTAATATCATTAATTTATAATTTTTTGTTTAGTTTTGTGACAAAAAAATTACGTTTACCTGAATTAAATACTTATTTATGATTTTTATATTAATATAATAAATAAACTTTTAACAAGAAAAAAATTGTACTTTTCCTATATATGTTTTTATTTTTTTTATTTAATTCAAATAAAAAAGATATACGGTTGATTTTTATATTAATAAGAGTTTATAAATTTTACAGATTTTGTAATTTTTAGTTATTAAAAATAAGAAATTTTAAACAAGAAAAATGTAATACTTAATAATATGAACTAAATTTATTTTACCACTATTTCTCTTTATTTATTTTAAGTATTTCAGTGTTGAATAAATGTTTTTTATTAACAAAAATTACAATTTTATTGATTTTCTTACTACAGGGTCCGCCAAATAACTTTTTTTTTTTGAAAATTCTATAAAAAAAACTACTGGATATTTTCTCAAATTTCTTTTTTTATTTGAAAGTAAAATCCTTCCGGTTAATAATGGAAAATAATTTCATTCAAATGGCTGCCTCAGCTGGCCATGCAGTAGCTTACACGATCGGTCCAATTTTTAAGCACATTATCGATTGTGTGCAGCTGTATTTCACCAATGGCTTCACGAATATTGTCCTTTAAAGCGTCAATTGTCTAGGGCTTGTTGGCGTAACACTTATCTTTGAGGGCACCCCACAAATAATAATCCAACGGTGTCAAATCGCAGCTCCGAGGTGGCCAAACGACATCAGCTCTGCGGCTGATAATGCGATCTTCAAAAACAGGGCGCAAAACATCGAGTGTAGCTTCGGCTGTGTGACACGTAGCGCCGTCCTGTTGAAACCAAATGTTGCCAATATCCTCCTCTTCAATTTTTGTGAACAAAAATTCGTTCAACATGGCCCGATAGCGATCGCCATTGACTGTAACGGCCACTCCCTGCTCATTTTCAAAGAAAAATGGCCCAATTATGCCTCTGGACCAAAATCCGCACCAAACAGTGACTCGTTTTGGGTGCAACGGCTTTTCAATGTATGCGTGCGGGTTTTCTGTGCCCCAAATGCGACAATTTTGCTTGTTTACATACCCGCCAAGATCAAAATGAGCTTCATCTGAAAAGATGATTTTTTTGACAAAATCGGCATCTTCTGTAAGTCGATCGCAGGCCCACTTCCCAGCGTTGTTCAAGCGTATACACAACCATATTCGTTCAGCGGAAGGATAAAACTAATTATCTGTCAAATCAGACATGAGCTAAGTGTTACCATTCACGAAATAAGCACTAGTTGAAAAAAAAAGTTAGATGGCGGACCCTTTATAAAAAAATGTTTGTTTATTTAATTAATTTTTATTTAATTTTGGCAACTTATTGATACAATTTTGGTAACTACATTTTTTTACAAGTGGCAACCCTGCCTGACAGTAAAATTTTTTGCAACTATTACACCAACCAACATGGTTATAAAATAACTCGATTTTTAGGGGTTATTTCAAACCATTCCAGCTCACGGATGGCTATCTCTAGAGTTGAAATATTTGGGGAATCATTATAACATAAACCAAAGATTGTATTGAGCATTTGTGTCGAACCTTTTTTTTTCTATGGATCGTGAGGTGCCTTAATAGTGGGGTGCTTTGCCAAGAGTTACGCGTATTCTTATGCTCTGTCACTCATTCAACAAACAACTAATATTTGTTAGTAGAATGAGTAATAATTGGAGAAGCAGCATTGTTTCAAATGATATGCAATCAGGGAATGGAAATAAACTTTAACGAACGGTTCGTTTTCGATATGTTATTTATATTAAAAAAGCTCAATCTTTATTCCCCTTTATTTGCATATCAGATTGCCTGCCATCTGAAGAATGATACGTTGAGCACATTAGAGAGAGCCAATATTTACTTCAGGTAAGCGGTAATTTCTTTTTTAATTTATTTATTTTTAATTTTCTAACGACCAAAATAATGATTTTTTTAAATTATTATTTTAGGTTGTAAAATGAGACAATCGGGCCTGCTGTAGCCCACGAAGGAATGATCTGCACCTAATTCTTCACGACCGTTTTCTGCCACCTCACACCCTATCACGCAGATTGATGGGCATTTGACTATCCCAGATCCTGGTGAGCATGACGGAAAGTTATTTGCTCACTTTTTGATTCGCCACTGCTTACCGATTCAAACTTTACATGCCTTCATGAACTTGCCCCATGACCTCTATTGCCCCAGTGCACGTGGTGATCTAGAAAAAAGATGCTGCAGTACATGCGGTATTAACTTTTCATCCATCACAAGAGCTGCAGAGCATCTGAGCGCAGTCCACCATGCACCAGCGCGCAAAGTGCGACCTTCACGGATTATCACACGTCGAGCTAATGAGCTTCTGTGTACAAGCGATAACGGTGGCTAAAAGGAGCAGATGATTTTACTTAAAATCACATGGACATGCTGGTTCCAGCAGTCACTCTCGAGACTGCACATGAGTCCCCATGGACTGAATTATAATAAATATTCCCTCACCAATTTTAAAAGTTCTCATTGTAAATGACTTACTTTTACTTAATAAGGCTGTGTGTCAATCGGAAACTTTTCAGTCGGATGATCAAATTTTAACAGTTGGTAGAGCAATTTTTGGCATTTGTGAGGTGAATATAATTGTCTAAATTTGTGCTAGCCCCAGGGGCTACTACAAATTTTGACAGTCGAAAGCGAATTTTTGACACACTCAAAAATAAAGGAAAAAAACAACACATCAATTTCCGCGACGTATTTAATTCGAGTGCTAGTACTTGCAACTTATTTTGTAAACTTGTAATATTGTAAACTTAAAAAATAACAAAATAATAATAATAAAAAAAAACGAAAGTGCTTAAGTTTATGTGTGCGTGTGTGTGGGCCAACGATCTCCCAGTGCATCAGCAAGTGCAACAAAGTTAAATTGGCTTTCTTTGCTTACAAACGTCCTCCGAGTGCCACCAGCAGCGGCACAAGCAAGTGCAGCGAAAATTTCTTGCTAGCCAACGTCCTTCAAGTGCCATCACCAGCAGCGCAACCAAATGAAGCGCAAATTCTTGGCTTTCAATTTATTTCATTTACGCCGGAGTATAACGGCAGAAATTTGCCTCTGCGCTTGAGACATGCTGACATGGTGCTTCTGAAATATTGGAGAGTTGACCAGTCAATTGAATTGTGCTGCACTTGCTGGTGCTGCTCGTGGCGACTCTCAGAGAGCGTTGGCAAGCAAAAGAATCAGGAAATTTGCGCTGCACTTGCTTGTGCTGCTGGTGATGGCACTTGGAGGATGTTCGCCAGTAAAGAAAACCAATTTAATTACAATATTGTTTTTAATAATTCTAAAAAATATTATTTTTTTAGAATTATATATAAGCTTAATGCCAATTAAGTTCATGAAGCAACAGGTTGCAACAACAATAAGTTCTTTGCAAAACAAACCACCAAGCAGACTAGACAGCTGTTTCGTTGATAGCTTGGTGGTTTGTTCTGCAAAGAACTTATTGTTGTTGCAACCTATTGCTTCATGAACTTAATTGGCATTAAGCTTATATATAATTCTAAAAAATATTATTTTTTTAGAATTATTAAAAACAATATTGTAATTAAAATATGCCATCATTAACTTTTCATGTAAACACTGGTGCGAGCCCGACCTATGAAAACAAGTATGTTATTATGTCTCTACACATAAAACAACTTTTTTCAAAAAAACCTTCTTCACACCTTCTATGGTTTATACCAGCAAACTGTTGGAGCCTAGATTGATTCGTGATAAAGAAGTAAACAAAGAGCACAACAAACAAGTCTTTGCAGAATCAATGCAGTCGCTTTTTTTAACCCTTGCTTTTGCAAAGTAGTAGAAAAACATTGCTTTGAAAGGCGACATACAGCACATAATTCTGTTTTAATTTAACAGAAGGTGTTAGTATAAGCTTATCAAAGTGGATGGTACTGCAGAAGCCACAGAAGACTACTGATGAGTTGATGTAGCTTTTAACGAAACAGCTGTCTAGTCTGCTTGGTGGTTTGTTCTGCAACGAACTTATTGTTGTTGCAACCTGTTGCTTCATGAACTTAATTGGTATTAAGCTTATATATTCAGCATTATATATAAGGCATTAAGCTTATATATTAAAAACGATATTGTAATTAAAATATACCATCATTAACTTTTCATGAAAACCAATTTAACTTTGCTGCACTTACTGATGCGCTGGGAGATCGTTGGCCCACACACACGCACACACAAGCTCAAGCACTTTCGTTTTCTTATTTTATTATTTTGTTATTTTTTAAGTTTTTCAAGTTTACAATGTTACAAGTTTACGAAATAAGTTGCAAGTACAAACTATCGAATTAAATATGTCGCAAATTGATTAAAATGCAAATTAAATAAAGTATTTGCGCGAAAACACGACCGAATTGCGAAACGTCGAAATTTGTAATCGTCAAAATTTCATCTTCCATTTGACACAGCAAAAAAGACAAATTTTATTCAACACACACAAATTTTATTCAACTTGATATTTTCTATCCTACCACGACTGAAAAGTTTCCTTTTGACACACAGCCTAAGTATTTTATTCGATTTTTTTCATTGTCATTTGAAACTACGATCTCAGTAGTCTTAAATTATAGTCTCAACTAGTCCTAAATAAAAAAAATTAGTTAAATTACGAGCTTTTTTAATAAATCCAACACAGTGAAGCATTGATTAACATATTTACACTGAAAACACGCATTTTGAACAATCTCACGTGAGATTAGAAGGGGGAGGGGGTTGAGTCTCGAGGATAAGTGATTACCGAAATCGTAATCCAACGTAGAGCAGGTGGCGTAGTGCAGGGCACTCATTTTGTTCTAGTAGGCTTATTTACCTCTCCTCGTCAATAAAAGATTGCATTCTTTCTTATATAGTATTAAAATTTACAATAATGTGAAGTTAAACAAATTTTTTCGCTTGTAACACAGCTGTCGAACTGTCAAAAATCGTAACGTTGCGTAGAAATCTATTTTCTACAGACTTCTACGCTGTGTCACGCCACGTTACGATTTCGGTAACGACTTGTACACATTTATCATTAAACAGATTTTAGCTTGGCGATTGGCAATTGGTTACCTTACGCTTGGGTAATCTAGCCTTATATATACATGCAATAACAATAGAGTTCAGCTACTACAGCTTTTTCACACTTTCTCCGCAATAGATCATTTTAAGAACCAATCCAATATCATTGAAATAACTCAAAGATATCGATAAAAGTGGTCCAATAAAAAACCAAAAGGGAGAAAAATTTACCCACCATAATATGGGTTGGGCTCAGGGACAACACAAGACATAACAACTAACCATGCGTTTACATATATCTAATCATACATTAATTTTCAATCTACTTTTGAGTTGACCTTTCGACAAGTTAACATCAAACACGTTACAGTTGTTAACAAAGGTACTCATGCGATTTAATGGAGCAGTTAACATATAATTTGTTCTACTAAATGGTAAATAAATCAAGTTGTTAGAGTTTCTGCTGCTTCTACGGTTAGTGTTAAAATTTATAAAAGAAAGAAGCTCTGGAGAGTCGAATACACCAGTTATGAGTTGGTGTAAGTAGACGATATCAGCAGATTTTCTTCTCTCACTTAAAGATTGCATCTTTAATAATTTTAAACGATGCTCATATGGAGGAAGGTTAAATGTGTCAGTTCCACTCAAGCCTCTTAGAGCAAACCGAACAAAACGTTTTTTAATTCTTTCTATACGATCAACATGCACATTGTAATGTGGGGACCATACTTGACTTGCGTACTCCAAGTGAGGACGCACGATTGAATAATACAGAGTTGTAGTTGTTATTAAGCTATCAATTTCTTTGGCCCACAGTTTTATAAAACCAAGCATAGAAGACGCTTTTTTACAAATTGTATCAATATGCATGTTAAACGACAATTTAGAATCCATGCACATACCAAGGTCTTTGACGGTAGTTACACGACTTAAAGCAGTATCTTTAATTTTGTAATCAAAAATAAAATTGTTCCTTTTACGCGAAAAGATCAAAGTTTGGCATTTATCTGGATTTAAAAACATGTTATTTTTAGAACACCAGACCTCAAAGGAGTTCAAGTCTGACTGGAGCAGGTCTGAATTGTCATTAGAATCAATTGTTCTGTATATTTTCATATCATCTGCATAAATAAGCAAATGAGAGTGTTTAATGACGTGGGTAACATCATTAATTGCCAAAATAAACAGAAGTGGGCCCAGGTGGCTTCCTTGAGGAACACCCGATTCTGCAACAAATTCAGAAGACAACACGCCTCGGAACCGTATTTGATAAGATCGCTCCATCAAATACGATTTGATCCAGTTTACAAAATATTGTGGAAATCCCATTAATTTAAGTTTAAATAAAATTAGATTATGTGGTAATTTATCAAAAGCTTTGCTAAAATCAGTGTAAATACAATCGACCTGGCTACCAGAATCAATAGATTTTAAACAGAATGTAGTGAAATCAAGGAGATTAGACACAGTGGATCTGCCAGTAACAAAACCATGCTGACGAGTTGTCATGACTTGCCCACAGTGAATTTTCACTCGATCGTACACTATTCGCTCAAAAAGTTTAGGAACCAAAGACAATTTAGCGATAGGCCTATAATTAGTGACGTCGTTCCTGCAACCTTTTTTGTAAATAGGACTGATATAAGATTTTTTCCAAAAAAGAGGAAAATGACTTTCATTAATTGATTTATTAAAAAGTAACGAGAGAGGCTGACACAAAACGGAGCCGCATTGTTTTAACACTGCGGCAGGAATTCCATCTGGTCCAGCGCTAAAACCCTCATCGATTGATTCAATATACTTAAAAATATCCTCTGAGGTAAAAGATATATGCCCCAAAGAAACTCTGGATGCGTTGTTCATATAATCAAAATACGCTAAATCAGGATTAAAAGAATCTGAACAGAATGATTCTTTAAAAAGATTGGCAAATAAGCCACAAATAATGGTGGAATCGTCAGTAAATCCATCCTGAAATTTGAAAGAAGAAGGAAATCCATCAGTCTTCTTCTTAACATTAATAAATCCCCAAAATTTTCTTGGATCAGACAAAATACTCAGCTTCATATTATACAAATACTCATTATATAATGCAGCTGAGCAATTCTCAAATTCCAGAAACAAACGTTTGTATGTTTCTAGGTCATTTGAGTCAAAACTACAAACATATTTCTTCCATGCCCTATTCCTATTGTTGCGAAGAGTCTTTAAATCCTTTGTGTACCAAGGGTACGCAGAATTTTTCGCAAATTTGAGACTATATGGTACAGACTGAGAAAACATGGCAAAGAGCTCCGTATAGAAATAATTTATTGAACTGTTAAGATTATTATTATTTATGTATTCTGTAATTATATTTAATTTACTATAAAGTAAATGATTCAACCCCACAAAGTCAGCTTTTTTGAAATTGAATTCATAAACTGTGTCAACAGAGCTTGAATTTACTATATTCTCCCTATCGGATTTATACCAAATACTCAAAGGTGGATGGTAATTATCAATAGTAGTCAAAGCATGAAGTGCCTTCTGAACAATGACATTGTTACTGTCTGTAGTTAAGACTAGGTCAAGCAGCCTTTCCAGACTATTATAAATACAACTAACTTGTTGTAAGTCAGAACATATATTGTCAACAAATATATGTTCTTGGCGTGTCTTCGAATTAGATGCACAAAAATGTGTTTCATCGTCAGAAGAATGCCATTTTAAGTCAGGCAAATTAAAATCGCCCAACAATAAAATGTCGTCATTAACGTCACGTAAATTTAATATAAATTCTATGCAATCCGCAAGGCTTGCATAGACCTCTACACTGCTCTTTGGAGGAACGTATGCATTAATAACATATACATTAGAATTGCAATGTACAACCTTAACGCATATAAGTTCGATATTAGCAGAGCAGGGAATATCAATAAAAGAACTAACACAGGAGTTCCTTACAGCTAATAGGACACCACCACCAACTGCAGAATTATTGTCAGCATCATGGCTTAAATGAAGATATGCGCAAAAGCTTCATAGGCACTATCACATCGAGCTCATTATTGGCATTGTTGCCAACAATTCCAATATCAATATTATGGTTTATTTCGTTAAGTTTCTTTTTGTTATAACGCATAGTAATCCACTCATTAGTAGGAAGCCTTAGTGTAGAATGGCAAAGCATTTCCAGCACCGGCAGCAGCATATGACAGCGTAGTGCGAGAAGAAACAGATGGACAGGAATCAAGAGCGGCAGTAGTAGAGAGAGGCAGAGATTGAGGAGCAGCATCAACAGTAGGAGCAATAGTGGGAGAATCTAATGCATTTGCTGTCTCAAAACCGGTTTTAGAAGATGATTCAGGAACTGCATAAGCAATATTGTACGTGACCGGGGCTTTGCTTTTTGTAGAAATGTTTTTGTTTTTGTTAATTGAGTTGTCTTTATTTAAAGAGTATTTTGCGTGTATGTCCAGGGAGTGAAAAAAGAGAATGGTTTCAAGCGCTTGGAGTTGACTTCAGCGCCACCGTAATATATAGCGCTGCTTGCTGCTGGGTCTTCTCCATGTGCTTGAGGTACGTTGATTTTCCCACTGCCGGCCATCACACAATAATTCCATATAGTAAGTAGTATAGGACAGAAAGTATATAGGATAGAAAGGGCGAAAGACACCAGATGCTGCCTAGCATATTCTTGGATGCATATAGAACCCTTCTTCTTCATTGATTCTATATGTCAGTTTGCTGTCCAGAACGATTCCTAAATATTTCGTTTAAAACTTTGATATGAGGCGTTTATTGTTGGTGGTATCCAAGGTGGTAACATGTAACTTTTCGTGAACAGAACCAGATCCGTTTTTTCTGCTGTCAGAAAAAGAGCCATTGAATTTGACCATCTAAGTACCTCTTTGGGTGTGCTCTTCATTATCGATTTCATTGTTGATAGACATTTTCTCATTATAATTATACTTATGTCGTTTGCATAGGTTATTATCTTCGGAAATCTAACTTCAAAGTTTTTGAGTTGTTCATTGACAACAATATTCCTTAATAGGAGTGAGAAGTGTCCCACTGCAATGTTCCCTTTACATGGATGTAGTGTCCCAAACCGCTTCTACAATTTAGTTGATTGTCTAACCGTAGTTTTAAAGCTGGTGTTGCAGCTATTGAACGTAATCCGTACAGGATCGCCACAATTGATACTTTGTTGAATGCACCTCAGATGTCTAGAAAAGCACCAAGTTGTTGCTAACTGGATAGCATAATTTGTTAAGTGTAAGTCAATCAGTTTCTCGAGCGTTTTGAGAACAAAGATGATTAGACTTATTGGCCTCTAGTCTTTCGGATACAAGTGGCTGCTCTTACATGCTTTCAGTGAAAATACACCATTGCTGTGCTCCAGGCTGCAGGCACATAGTAAACTATGTAAATCTAACTAATCTGTTATATATATATCCTCAAGCCATTAAAGGACTCAAGATTCGGCCGTTTGCACTATGGCAAAAATTATACCGTCTGTCCCGAGGATTTATATCCCGAGAGCGAGTTTATAGCCCACAGGATTTTATCTGATGTTAAAAGTCGTGTATAACATGTAGTCCAGTGTGCAGTGTTCTCTATAATAATCTGTTCATCAAAATCTGAAATTTTAGAGAAAGCTAAATCAATATAAAAAAATGACAAAATTGGTTGTAATTTTGTTACGCAAAAACCTTAAAAATCAACAAAGTTACTGGCATTTTTATTATTTTTAAATTAAGTCACGCATATGACATACGTTGCATGTAACTAAATTAAGTGCACAATTTTATTTGGTGTGCACAAAAAAAAAATTCCAACATTAATTTGGATTTACATTTATTTGAAATTTATTGAATTGAAACATCAAACATTAAATTAGCACGAAAATAATAAAAAGAAATCACATTTGGAAAAAATAGCTTCATTTATATCGCAAAGCCATGACTTTAATAACGCTTATGTGACAAAAACCCAATTAAAAATATTTATAAGCACCTAAAAATGTGTACATAAACTATGCTCATCCAATTGATTTTATTCAAAATTTGATTAAGGAAATATTGCCAAATAATTTTTTGTCAAGTTTAGCTTTGTTTATTTTTTATTGAACAGCATGACGTATGAAAGAGTTAATAGATAGTGAGTTAATATTGTGATTTTTTGCTACTGTCAAAAATAATTAAACAAATACTTAGAAATGAGCATTCATTAAAAGTTGGCAATATTAAAATAAATTCATTTTTTTCAAAATGATTTTGTTCTTTGTACATTCTAGAATTTAAACAAAAAAGTCTATTAAAAATAACCCGCAATCGAGTTTGTTCTACGTACTTGTCAATACCATGATACCGTTTCAAGAGGATAATTTGCCACTTTAATGGCGTTTTATGCAGGATAATGATCCAAAGCACAGTGCTCACATAATTAAGAGTTGCTTGGAAGACAAACATATTGATATTTTGAAGTGGCCATCGCAATCATCGGACTTAAACTCGATTGAAAATCTGTGGAGGGATGTCGAGCAGCAAATACTAACAGTATAATCCAAAAATTTGCCAGATTTGTTTAGGGAAATCCAAAGGATTCGGCATAGGATTCCAAAGTACCGTTGTGAGGCTTTGGTCAGAAGTTTACCAAGGATATGAGATGCAGTAATTAAGAATAACGGATTTCCTACGAAATATTGAGTTTTATTCAATCAATTTTGATCATATTTCTCATCCTAGACATTTTTTCGCTCGTGTGCTAAATTCATGACCAAGTCGAAATGCTTATTCTTAATTTTTATTTGGTTTTAAGTCCTATAAGAAAAAATTATGAAATAAAAAAATGTATATAAGAAATAAAGAAGACATAATATAAACACTAAAAAAAAAGTTAATAAAAAATTTACAACAAATAAATGGAAAATATAAGTATTCACTTTACTTTTTTAAGTGTGCTAAATTCGTGACCACCACTGTATGTGCCTATGCAGACTATCTGCAGACTATGCGAGGAGGAGGAAGAAACCCCAGAACACATTTTTGTGAACGTTCAGCAACTTTTGGACAGCACTGGCTCCATCAACAATTTGAAACACCAAGCCAGAAATAGTGCTAAAATTTATTAAGAGCCTAAATCTGAAGAGCTAATCAAGGGCATGCATAAAATATCCTATGAGTCGCAGTGCACGTCAATCCACTACAAACTAACTAACAAACTACAGTAATTGGGTTGAAGGTATCTGTCAAATTCCTCCCAACAACGATTCCCCTCTGAACACACACAAAATGCAAAATTAAAAATTATTAACTTTGCAATATTTCTTAACCGCCGTAAAACAAGTATTATTAATAGCAAACTCATGTTGAATGTTATTTTTTATGGTGCAATGCATTTACATTTATGATAGAGTATTTTTCAAAATAAGATCAATTTTATGCATTACTATTAATAAACTGACATCTACTTTTTCATTCAGCAACCTAAATTCTTTATTCATCACAACATTGTTCATTTATGCTTAGTAAATAGCATGAAATGAAAATGCTAAATCTTCCTGTGAAGTTGAATTCTTATATTTTGTGTCCTTATATTTTTTCACGAACACCGAATTCAGCCCCAGAATGCAAATTTACAAGTTGTGAGAAAATAAAATGTGAACTTTTAAATTAATAATAAATGAGAACATTTTTCTCATTTTTATTTTTTATCACGCCATAATGGGCCCCTTTGTTCTTAAATAAAAACTATTTAAAAAAAAAGCAGTTCATATACATAGGTAAGTACCTATAATAATTGTATCGCTTTGCAAAGTGCATCAATAAAAACAATTATTGTGACCTTGAAAAAAGCTGCTAGATTGTTGCCATAAAATTAATTAAAATTATAATAGCACAAAGTCATCAGCAAAAAACAACGAAAACATGTTGCATATCTTTAGGCTCGCAAAAATTGCAAAATAAATAGCTAACAAACACTTTGATAAATGTTAACTTCTGCGTATCATCGTAAATAAAACCGAATTTCAGAGAATACTTGCAGGCGCTGCTGCTCCTGCCGCTTTGTACTGCCATTAATAATATGCATTAATTTTTATTGCATGTTTTAAGGTTAAGGTTTTAATTTTAAAATAAAAATGTTGCCTTGCCAAATGATATTGTGGACAATAAAATAATAATAAAATAAAAATAAGACGTGTCAACAAAATTGAAATAGCCTAAAAGAATGCTACGCAAAGTTTTTATGAACAAGCGAGCGATGGCTCCTTATTGTTGTTGTTGCTCATTTTAGCTAGAGCAGTCGTAAACGAGGCACACATAGAAAAAATGAAAGAGTGAGTGGAAAAGAGTGACAGTGTGAGAGAAACGCATCAACAACAAATTGAGCGCGAAACTTTTTAATAGAAACTAAGGAGCATTGGGTGTGGCGCGTAAGCATGAGTGCGAACAACATGATACGAGTACGAGCGAGTGTGAAACACAAGTCGTAAAATTTTTAATTCATTTTTGAAAGTTTTCAATCTCTCATTTTCACATTGCGTTCCTTCCCATCGACTTTGCCTGTGCGAGGCCGCAAATGCTGACCATCATGCGGCGCGCCATAAAAACGTTACGAGCCATGCATACGCAGTGCTACATACAAACATACATAACCAATACTTTACTCACACACAAGCACAAACACGAAACTTTGAGCAAATAGCCAGCTGCAAAATATATAATTTTCTTAATGCTGTAAATTGCTATTTTGTATTCTTTGCACTCGGTTGTTCACCGAAAAGTATGCTTGGTTTTGTGTGTATGTTTGTGTTTTTGTTTTTGTTTGTACTTTGTGTGTTAAACATAAATTAGAAGCATGCATTCAGGCTTAGCTCAAATTCAATTGCTTTTGCTTTTAGGAAAATTAGCAATTATATTTATTCGATTCATTGAACTCATCACCTAGAAAGAAGTGGGCAGCAGAAAATGATTCAGAACTTTTTAATATTTTTCTTTTGCGTTTCAATATCAAGTACACAATCATTATGAAATTGCCTTATCATCGATTTTTCATAGCATTTTTATCATTATCCATTGGTTAATTGAACAATTTTATGTCAAATGCAGGCGCTTATGTATTTGAGGGCATAAAAATACAAAAATTGTTGACTACAATGATTAATGATTCCTTATTTTGTAGCACAAGAAAATAGAAATAGTCAATATTAATTTTTTTAACGTGCATGGCTCTAGGCACAGTAATGCTTTACTGCTGTTTTAAATGCTTGTGTGTTGTCTCTGTCTTACTTAAGCCTAAACATCAACAAACAAAACAGCTGCATATAAATTAAGCAACAGTTTTTATGGCATACTTTCGGGCAGTTTTAGTAGTACTATAGCTATACTAAAGGCTCCCATCTCTTTTTCTTGCAAAAAACAGAAAAAATTTATAAAACTTTTAAGATTTTACAGGATTTACGGTGTTTTGTCTCGCAAAAAAAACAGGACATTTTCCCAGGATGCAATTTAAAGTCGAAAAACTATTATTACTTGTATGTTCAAAGAATTAAAATAAGCATTTTCATTGATAATAATATCAAATTTACTATTTAATTTAAGAATTGTAGCATAAGCTTTAGATTTCAATTAATATTAGGTATTTGTATTTAATATGTAATTTTGTAAGAACTAAAATATAATTCAATTTTCTTGTTTAAATATTAAATTATATTCAATATGGGCATTCCCGTGGCTACGCACGTGACAGTCGTTCGACTTTAAGGGGATGGTACTGTTTTAAAAAAATTTTGAGACATTTATTTTATATGTTTTTCAATTTTTTCTGAATGAACAGTACTTTAAGAGTATTTTGTAAAAATTTCAAGTAAATCGTGCCAAAAACCAACGAAGATACAGCGTTTCAAGTGAGTGGACCTCATGCTCAATTTTTATATATACATGCCTGAAAACATGTTGAATTGTCATAAAGATTTGCAGAAAGAAGGGTAGAACGCAACGCAGGCAAGAGCAAAAAAAAAATGCATTGAACATCCTGAATGACAGCATTTTACTGTACGGAGCTGTCATTGCTGATTTTGTGTAAGAATAAAAAATTATACAATTTTATTGTTTTTTTTTTTATTGTTGATTTTCGATAAAAAAAACTTAAATTGATTTTCTGGAAAACAACATTTTTGAAGTGAAAAAACACAAGTGTTTCAGCAAAGAAAAACTTGGCATAAGACAAATTGGAGGTTGTAGTCCTGGTGGAACATAACATAATACTTGGTTTATGGAGTCCACCCTCATATTTGGATATACATACACTCAGCGACAAAAAGATAGCACATTGGAACTTTTTGTAATTTTATTGAAAATTTTTATTTGCTATAAAGTAGTTAGATTTAAAAACAAAATGAAAATATGTAGATATTTCATTTCAAAATCGAACTTGTTGTTCAGAAAAAAACAAAAAAATATTCAGTCGTACGACAAAAAGATATCACAATATTATTCTTAAGCAAAAGATTATAAAAAATCAATTTTTAATTTTTATAATATAAGTATTTTGTATTGAGTGGAGCCTCCATGTATATTTTAAAACTTCAGTACCGTAATTTGCTAGTGATTAAAAAAGTTTTTTGATGTATTTTCTCGGTATCGCTTGCCAATTTGAAATTATGCTACTTTTAAGTTCCTGAATGGGGTTATATTGCCTATTATCAGCATAAACTTTCATTGCAAGGTAACACCAAAAGTTTTCAATAAAATTCATGTCACGTGATTGTGCAGGCCAATACAGTATTTCAATATCCTGTTATCGAAAAAAGTTTTTTCTATTTTTGCTGTATGTACAGCAGCATTTTTTTGTTAAAATATAAATTAAGTTTTAGTTAATTGTGACCCACGATTAGCTATTTCATTATCAATTAAATTAAGATAATCTTGGCGATTTATTCTTGTGGGAAAAAAACTTAGTTTCAGTCCTTCCACGTTGGCCAATTCAAGCCTATACCATTACTCATCTACCCCCATGTTGACGACGACTTAGGATACGATATTTCTTCCTCAAATCGTTGTAATTAAAAGACATACCATCCGGACCGTTGAAATTAAGTTCTTGTTCGTCAGTGATTAATACGC
This sequence comes from Dichetophora obliterata, assembly GCA_963920525.1. Lineage (NCBI taxonomy): Eukaryota > Metazoa > Arthropoda > Insecta > Diptera > Sciomyzidae > Dichetophora > Dichetophora obliterata. Next base: position 56,615,923 of record OY986437.1, read on the forward strand.
AGCGCTAATTTTCTCCATTTGAAGTCATCTTCGTCATACTTCAATCTTGCTGTTCGATATTTTGCTGTAAGCGGCGGTTTCCTTTGTAATTTTTTGAGTTTATTTGTAGTTGATTTTTTTACAATCCTTTGTTGCGGACATGTTGCGGACATGTGTTTTCACTTCAGCTGTTTCAGCAAATTTTTCTGGCAGTGAGGTTAGAATTTAAAGCTACCCGTAAAATGTTGCACTGATCTCTGAGTGTAACCACTCTTGGATATCCACTGCTAAAGGCTTTACCATAATTTTGTAAGTACACGGTTAGAAATCTTGTACTAAAATTGAAACTTTTCTGTACTACATATAAGTCTACACCAGCTTTGGTTTCAAATCTAGTATTTGCAAAATACTAAAAAATGGTTTTAATACAGCTTTGGATTCAAATTTAGTACAAGCTTGGATTCAAATATTTAAAAAAAAAAATAACAAACAACGCGAGATTCGATCACACGACATTGAGTTTGTAAACTCACTACTCTAACCACAGAGCTATTGGCTTATACATAAAAAGCGCGATAAACAAACATATGAACCAAGTCGCCTAATATTGAGTCGCAGTATTGCCAGGCCAACTTTTTACGGGTCTTAATCCAAATTTAGTATCCACATGTACTAGAATTTTGGTATTATTTGTATTAAAAACAAAAATTAATACAGAGTTGTACTTAAATTGAAACCAAAAAGACTAAAATTGAAACCAAACAGCTAAAATTGTTGCTGTAATATTTCTTTTGGTTTCAATTCTAGTACAGAAAAGTTTTAAATATGAGTTAGTATTTGAAAGTTTCAATTTGAAACCGCAAGGTTTAAAAACATGCAGTAATATTTTAGTGGGACTAAAATTTAGTCCAAGATTTCTAACCGTGTAACTTTACGACTTTTGTTTAATTTTTTTAGTATGTCACTGTTTTTCAAGTTTTTTAATGAATATTAAAAGCATCTTGCACTTTCGCACTGTTAAGCCATTTTTCACGTCCCACTTTAATTAAATTTGAAGTAATTTTACTCATTTAACGTGGCAACTGTGCTTTAAAAACTAAGCTTGTTTTTTATCGGATTATTAAGATTTACTGAACTCAATCCATCATAATGTGCTATCATTTTGTCGCAGAATTTTTTAATAATTTGTAAACTAACGGTATTTCTCTCAGAATGTTTAATCATTGTGTACTTATAATACCTTAAGAGCACAACCACGCGACTTATTACACCTAGAGAAATAGCTAAAACATTCAAAGCAAATTCTATATTTGGGAAAATGTTCAAGAGCTAACTTTTTGTCGCGGACTTTATATCCAAAAATCGAATTTTGTAAGGATTTTCATAATTTAGATTTTTTTTTAATAAAATTACATTTTGATCATTTTGTTACACCATTTTATTTATGCAAAAAAAAAATTATCACAGTACCACTTTTTGATCAAAAGTTATAGGCGAAAAGTCTATCTAATACTATGTTTTTGACTTTAATATATAAAATCGTTGGTGTTCATTAATATCCTCCAACAAAGACAACATCCTCTTTTATCAAAAATATTTATTCAGAGATTTCAACTAAGCCAAACTCAATGCAGTAACTTCCGGGAAGGGCAAAAATGTTTGCCTAGCCAAGTAATTAATTATCCCATAAAATTTGAATACTTCATTAAAAAAAAAACTTTAATTTTGCTTTACTGTGTTTTTGTTTGATTAATTAGGTTGTTGTAGTGTCCTTAAAAGCTTTACCAATGTTCATTAATATTTTATTTTTGCATGTAAGCCAAATGTTAGTGGTTGTCATTAGTTCATGCTCTAAACCGAACGAAAATACATAAATATTAATTTTAGTTATGCAGTAGCTTACATAAACTTTTTTCATAATTTTGCTGTAGCATTGAAGAGAATTAAAATATATTTTTTAATAAAATTTATTCTTTAATTCAACGTGGTGCGGACTTTTCTCACGCGCGCTTGCCTTGATTAATTGCTGTCATTAGCATCAGGTGTACGTGTATGTGTGTGTGTGTGTGAGTATGAGTATGAGTAAGACTGTGTTGATGGGTTTGTATGAAAGTGTATGTGATTTAATGTTTCTTTGCATGTATGTGTGTGTGTGTGTGTGCTTGTATAAAGTTTGGCTGCTTGTCCATTTATATGTAGTATGCTGAGGCTTTTCCTGGTCCTGACAATCTGTCAGAGTCTCGTTACTGCAGGAGATTTAATATGTCTCGCCATATGCTGGGCTTCAGACTTACGCTGCATGCAAGAAAAACTTTTTATGTTTTAGCTTCTTTTTTTTTTGCTCTGTTCTTACTTCACTATAAGAATATAAACAAAAAGAAATAAAAATGGAAAATCCAACAAATCCTTGATTAATTCGTTAATCTTTTTGATTAACGGTGTCCATTTTTTATTTATGTTTCTTAATGTCTTTCCATGAATATGAAAAAGATTTTGCACAGAGATTTTCGTTTTATATAAACATTTGGCCTTAAATGATTGAATATGCTTTTGTTTATTTCGAAAAAAAAAATCGCAATAAATAGGAAATTAATCAATATTTTATTTTGTCCTGCAGCATACACATACGCGAAAGATGGTGAATTTATACATTTTTAATACGCATCTATAACTATGTGACATACACTATCTCAATATGTGACAAAATATTGTTAGGAATATGTGTAAGGAATCAAAATATTGCATCTTAACATATGATTTGTGTAAAGATTTGTGTAAAGATTTGTGTTTGTTTTAAAGCTTAAATTATGGAAAATTTTCTATTTCTCAGCAAGTACTTGAGTGAAATTTGCAATCGTTTGTAGAAATGGGCAATGTTATTATTTGAACAACACATACTCAACCGACCACACAAGCACACAAAAACCAAAGCTGCTTACCTTTGTGCCACAAAATAAGATCCAAGTGTATTAAGTTAAATTTATTGCATACAATTAGGCGTACAAGCAGTAAAGTGATAAAAATGATAAATTTTCCTAAATGATTTAATTTTAAAATGAAGGACATGAAAAGAAAAAATATAATACAACACAAACGACGCACAGTGGGAAAAACTTTGACATTGGAGGTAAGAAAAAAGATGTGAGAATCAATTTCTTTTTTTCTATAGTTTTTGTAATTTGGACACATCCCGTGTATAGAAAATTCGTTTTACAAATCATTTGACCAAAGTACCTACTGTCTCTGCAGTCATCATAATTTTACTTACAGGTTGGTAGAAAATTGTTGAAGGCGACATCTATCGACCAGTAGAAGAATCAAAATTCATACGCCGTTTTTATTCCTACGCACATAAAATTTTATTTTTATACGTCAATTCATTCTCTGTTTACTAGACATTTCATGTTTACGTGTCTGTGTATTTTTTTTGCAATTGAAAATAAAAACGAATATCGTGCGGTGAGAAAATTCTTTGTTAAGAAGGTTAATAAGCAAGGATTTCGATGACATGTCATCTTTTTTCTGCTGCTTCTAAGACATGTCCTGCTTTTTTAGATCATCCATTTATGTTTCCTTAATTCCAAATATGAAAAGTTTTTAGGTTTTTTTTTCGTCACTTTTCATTGGTTTTAGTTTTCAGGTCATTTTTATTAGATTGAGGTCATTTTTTGGTAACTTTAAACGATTTTCAAGTTATTTTTTTGTCACTTTTGGACATTTTGAATTTTTACAGTAATTACAGACATTTGAATTTTAGTGTTATTTGAAAATAATTTTTTTTTCTTTTTTTTTCGTAATAAAAAATGTAAAAATGCAAATTTTTAAACATATTCCTTTAAAACTAGAGTCCCTTCAATCAAAAACATTACCTCTCGACAAATCAGTATCTTTGTTTATAGACTTCGATAAAAAAGCTCTGCACGTGGTGAAACTGACAAAAGGGTATGTATAAAGATGAAACAAGTGTAAGATATGAATTCAGGATATGCTAGTTTTTCTTAATGCTATTTTTATGCTCTCTTGCTGAAATATTAGTGGGTAAAAATTATAATACTTTGAAATTAGAAGATGAACTTACATTCGATGACATATCGTCTATTAAATATGTTGTAATATTGCAATATACTGTAACACTATGTAAAAAATTATATAAAATATATTTTAAGTTTAGTAATGTTTTATTTTCAAAGCATTATTTTTGTTTATTTTTTGTTAATTTTTTATATAATTGTTTGCGTTTTTTAGGTAATTTTTTAAGCACGACGTTATTTTCTGCAGTTTTTAGGTAATTTTCGTCATATTTTTAGGTAATTTTTGCAGTTTTTTAGGTCATCAAAATCCTAGTCTTAGTTCATAAGCAATCCGAGTTTATAAGCAATAGAAATTCATACAAAAATGGTGAAAGTGTAAGAGAAATCTGCTCCTTCATTTCCAACTCAGCATTGATGGGCTTATGAGTTAAAACGTGGTCGCTCAAGCGTTAAAAAGTTTTTTGGAAAATTTGTGCCGTAATTTGAAGCGTTTTAAGAAGAATAAAACAGATTTTGTGCGTCGTTTTATGAAAACTATGGATGAGAATTAGATCTATCACCGTAATCGAAAATTAAAACAAGACCGTTATTAGTAGACTGAAGCTGGTTGTTCACTTCCAAAAAAAGTGAAGTTAGAACGATCGGGAAAAAAGTTTTGGCATCAGTGTTTTTTTACGAAAAATTGATTTTGTTGACTGCATAGTTTGAGAAAGGTACACCAGTTAACTCTTAATATTATTGAAACCTTTTGGATCAGCTGAATGAAAAAAAGTTGTGAGAAAAGACCAACTTTACAAAAGAAAAAAAATATTTTTACATCAAAACAATGCATGTGTTCTCACGTCGAAGTGTTTTTATGATGACTAAATTGGATGAATTAAATAAAGTACGATATACTTGAGCAATTAACGTATTCACCATACTTAGCATCAGAGCTGGGCGATAAGAATGACATGTGTAATTGATTGCGGTAAGAATTACGATTTTTTAAATCCCAAATTCAAAGTTTTTCAAATGAGGATTGCGGCAAGTCGTTTATCGAACAATCTTAGATTACGATTGATTGATTGATAATTTTGAAAAAATCGAAATTACGATTACTGCAATCGTAGTCTCAGTTCATTCGATGAAGGATTTCGTTAATTGTAATCTCGTGTATTCTTTGATAAGGATTAAAGTAATCGATTACAAGTATTACTTTTGCTAACTATTAGTGAAAATAACTGTTATTTGCAATAAAGGGTATTGCAATGAACTGAAGTTTACCATCAATAGCAATATATTTGCCATCATTAAATATCTTCTATATAAAAAAATGCATATTTTTACAATGTAGCAAAGACCATTACTACAAGGATTACTGTAAAGTAAGGATAACTGTAATCCTTGTAAAAGAAAACACGAGATTACAAATATCGTAATCCTTCATCGAATAAATCTAAATTAAGTTTGCAGTAATCGCAAATTCAACTTTTTCGAAATTACGATTGCTGTAATCATAATCTAAGATCGTTTGATGAACGATTTCCTTAATTGTAATTGCATTATTTAAGATTACTGCAATCGTAATCGTATGGTAATCGTAATCTTTATCGCCCAGCTCTGTTTACTATCTCTTCAGAAAATTGAAACAATTCCTTCCTACAAGAAAAACACTTTTCGTTTAATGAAGAAACTACTGTAGCCGTGCAGCAGTATTTTACAGAGCTTCCAGAAAATCATAACCGGGATGGTATAAAGTTATTATAATATCATTGAAATAGGTGTATTGAAGTTACGAGAGATTATTACTTTTTATGTATTTATTTATTTTAATTATTAATTTATTAATAATCTGTAGGCCAATAAAGTCCAAAACGATAACATAGAAATTCACTATGAGTTTCAATGGCATAGAGATAATTTTAAGTGACTAAAATTATATAAACTTAAAAATATAATACAATGTTTAAATTTTTTATTCGAAATAAACTTTTTTTAATAATACTTCATCAATGCTTTAACTACCTGAACTGCACTAATCTGAGAAATAACTATAGTTTATTTATTAGAGCTTTATGATGAAGAAAAGTTTTAAAATAAAAATTTAATAAAAAAAACCAATTTAAATTAAAAATGCACATTCTTAAATTTTTGCTTTAAAGACTTTTCAGCAAAAACCGGAAAACCGAAAGCGAACCATTACAGGGTGACATGTCTGACTGTTTCAACCTGGCGAGGCCAGAATAATCCTTGTGAAATCGCCTCAATTCGACTTAAACCTTAAAGTGGCGTTTCCTGGACAATGTCAAAACTAACAACCGTTAGTTTGGTGGGTAATCAGAGCGGAGGGTCGCCTAGGCTTAAAACAGGTTGTGAGTCGGGTTTGAAGCCCACCCGTTAAAACCAATTTCAATGAAAACAAACCAGAAAAGAAGAAAACTGATCCCAAAATCTGATGACGGCTACCGCAAACGAAAAACTGATACTGAATTACGGATATGCATCTGGAATATCCGAACCCTTAATTGGGAAGGTGCCTATATCCAACGGATTGATGTCTAGGAAAGATACAAAGCTGATATCACTGCTATCCCAGAAATGTGACAGAAGGGTCAGGTTTGCATTCCGCATGCACCCTGTGATATCTACTACAGCGGCCATGCCGCGAAGCACAAGTTTGGATGCGGATTTGTAGTAGGCAAGAGACTGGGGCCCCACGTCCTGAGATTCACACCTGTGAACGAACGGCTTGCCATAATCCGCATCAAGGTTAAATTCTTTATTATAAGCCTAATATGTGCGCACGCTGCGACAGAAGGCAAGGACGATGAGACCAAGGAAATTTTCTACGAGCGCCTTGAAATGCTTACGAGCACTGCCCCTGTCACGACGTAAAAATCTTGCTTGGTGACTTCAACGCTAAGGTAGGTAAGGACAATATCTTTGGTCCAACTGTCGAAAAGTTCAGCCTCAATGATAACACCTCCGATAACGGAATGAGGCTGATTGATTTCGCCGCAGCACGAAACATGGTCGTAAGTAGTACTAGATTCAAGCATTTCAATATTCATAAGGCCACCTGGATGTCACCTAATCAAAAACCAGAAATCAAATTTATCACGTTTTGATGGACGGACGGAAATCTTCTAGTGTATTAAATGCACGCACGATCCGTGGTGCAAATATTGACTCGAATCACTATCCTATCGCAGCTAAGATTTGTACACGTCTGTGTGCAGCTAATAATACACACAGAGAAAGCTAGACGTCGACAAGCTGCAATCGAAAAGAGCAGCCGAAGCTTTCGCCACTCGACTCTCGCTCCTGCTTCAAAGCACTCCTCCAATCGATGATATATGCACGCATTGGACACATTTCCAACTCCCTGCGCGCGCCTCTAAGAAGCGTTACAAAAAGAAGAGGAGGGAAGAGAAACTTATTTTCAGGCAGAAAAAAAGAGATGCAGAAAAGCGCGAGCATGATGAGATTGAGAAGTATTTTGACAGGAATGAGACCCGAAAATTTTTTAAAAAAATAAGACGCCTTCCCGATGGTCCGCTTCCTGCAAGGATGAAAACGGTATCTAGTGATATATGTCCAGAGTACACTGACGTTATGGGGGGAGTACTTCTAAATGGCGACGCTGACAACAATCCCGCCAATAGAGATGATATTCCGGAAACCCCAATTACGGATGACAACGTCGAGGTTCCGCTGCCAATTTTTATGAAGTTCTGACAGCTATAGCTCGGCTTAAAAATAACAAAGCCGCGGGAGCTGATGGCTTACCTGCATAAAAAAACATATTTTTTTTATTATCGCATATAAGGTTCTGTCGAGCGTTTTATGTGAAAGATTGAAACCCATTCTAAACCAACTGATTGGACCTTATCAGTGTGGCTTTAGACCTGGAAAGTCCACCATCGACCAGATCTTCACGCTACGACAAATCTTGGAGAAGACCCAATAATAACAAGTCGACACCCACCATCTTTTTGTCGACTCCACCATGTCTGAATTTGGTATTCCTGCAAAACTTATATGACTTTGCAGGATGACACTGAGCAACACCAGCAGGTCTCATCGGGAAGGACCATTTGTGGCCAAACGAGGTTTTAGACAAGGTGAATCCTTGTCGTGCGACTTTTTTAAGTTAATGATGGAGAAGATCATCCGAGTTGTTATTCTGAGACGTGGTGGCACAATATTCTACATTAGTGTTATGCTACTTGTGTATGCTGATGACATCGCTATTTTTGTCCATAATACGCACTAATTCAGTGCAGCATTCTCCAGATTAGAAAGAGAGTCAAGTCAAATGGGTCTAGCAGTGAATGCAGATAAGACGAAGTACTTGGTGTCAACAAACAATCAGTCCCAGCGTCTTGGAACCCACGTTACCGTTGAAAATACCTCCTTTGAGATTGTGAAGGACTTCGTTTATCTGGGATCCAGCATAAACTCAACCAACGACATCAGCAGTGAGATCAAATAAATAATAGCTCTTTCCAACAGGTGTTATTTTGGGCTCAGTAAGCAATTGAGAAGCTGAGCCCTCTCTCGACGAACGAAATCTGCGCTCTATAAATCGCTCATCATGCCCGTCCTACTTTATGGATCATAAACCTGGACGCTGAGCAGTTTAGATGAAAAGAATTTAGAAGCATTTTAGAGAAAGATTCTTCGTAAGATCTACGGACCAATCTGCGTCAATGGCTAGTACCGAAGACGGTGGAATGATAAACTGTATGAGCTGTACGCTGACATCGACATAGTCAAGCGCATTAAAATCGAGCGGCTTCGCTGGTTAGGTCATGTTCAGCGCAATAAAGACAATGCTCCAGTGAAGAAAATATTCGATTCGGTACTCAGCTGCGGTCAACGCAGAAGAGGACGACCGCATCTTCGTTGGCGCTGGCACCAACTGGCGCCAGCAACCGAGAGACAGAAATGGCTGGCACAAATTCGTAGATGAGGCCAAGACCGACATACGGTTGAAGTGCCAACTATGTAAGTTAGAAGTAAGTACTTTTCAACCAACCCGTATTATTATATGTAAATGTTATTTTAAATATTGTATTGTAAATGTAATATTGACATGTTGCTCTTTCCTATATAAAAAACTATTGTTATCTATTCTGACTTTTGTTGTAATTCAAGATTCATTCAAGAAATATTCAAGATTAATCTAATATGGAATATATTTTAGATATAAATATTTTCCTTAAATTTATATGTGCACTAACAAATTTTTATTATCAAATTCCTATCTCCATGGGAAAATCCTGTCTGCAAACTTGCCACTACCAACGAGTATATATCTATAAGAGATTTCACTCGTCGCTCGTTATTTTTTACTCGCCGATATTAGCCATCCATCGACAGGATAGGGTATTTTGATGGGACATTTATTTTATTCCCCTTCAAAAGTGCGAGTTTGTTTACATTTTGTTTTCTATATTTTGATCATTTTGGCTGCGTGCACAAGGGAGCAAAAAGATCGGTATTTTTTAATGTGCTTGCTTGTTTCTTCTTATTTGAATATCTGAAGATATATTGAAAATTTTATTAATGAAAATAAAATTTTACAGCTTCTTATTTGCATGTGCATGGTTGCCGAATTTATTTTGTTTACAGTTGGACATTTTTGTTGTGATTTTGTTGTAGCTATATTTTGGTTGCTGCTGCAGACAAGGATTTTTAGATATTTCATAAGTTGAATAGAAAGACAGAATTCTAGTTCGGCTAATGAATAATTATTGGATAATAAAAAACTGTAGCAATAAAATAGAATTGATCTAGCAGTATTTAATAACTGTAAAATAAAACAAAGAAATATTGTAGATTTAATAAATGAGAATAGAAGTTATATTTGATACAAATTTCACAGGTTTTTATATATATGTATATGTGTTTTTTCTTCCATCTTCTTTAGTTTGATTCTAGCTGGACATTTTCCTTGTAGCAATATTTTGCTTGCTACTTTGGATACACAACCATAATTTTTAGATACTTTATTAAATCAATAAAAAGGTGAAATTCTGATGATTCGGCTAATGAAATAATTATTAGTCAGGACTTGAAAAGTTTTTTTTTAACAAAAATACTTTTGATAAATAAAATTAACTTGAATTAACAAAATACAAAATACTTGAATTACCCAAATTTCTTCAAAATCAAAGAAGAATTTATTGTATAAAGATATTCTCCGACAGACGTTGTCCTGCCACCGCCTTACTGAATTTTCATGCTAATCGGAAAAAAACATTTTGTTTTCACCATTTTCAGTATAGTTGCCGAACGTATCTATATAAGCTATATTACAAAATTTTAGTCTAATACAACCAAAACCGTCCAAAATATGACATTTTTGTTGATTTGTAGGCGGTAAAAGAGGGTGTGGTAAAATATTTTTCCCTTAAACCATCTAGAACTCAAAACAAATCGATTGCCAAAATTTGAGCTTAATTTACTTTATACCTATCGTTTTAATATTTTAAGTGTATTAAAATGTAGAACTAATTTTAATAAAAAAATTTACAAATTTCGTAATCAATTTATACTAACACTTTTTACAAATTTAACAAAATTTAATACTTTTGAATGCTTGCATTAAAATTTATTCCAAGATTTCTAACCATGAAGGTAGTGTATTATTTTAAAAAATTAAGAAAAATAAAAATAAATAGAATATATGTATATTAGACTGTCTCACTTTTTCAACGTTTCTCAAAAGGTCCCCGGGTCACGTTGATTTCTGATTCTACTCTTGAAAACATGAATTTTGGTATATAACACTTTAATATCAACTAACGGTAATATATTTTCGAAAAAACAAGAAATTTTTTCTTTAGTATTTTTCATATCACATATTTTTCATATCACTAATGAAACACTTTTTATCAATTTATACTTATTTAAGAGCTAATAAAATTTTTCATCTTATGCTCTAAGAAACATTGCATTTTGTTCTGTACATTTTTTTAAAAAACTCTGCAAAGTGATTTTGATTAAATTTTTTTCGAAAATTTGATAACTTCAACTCACATTACCCCGCTTTACAAGAGCATAAGGAAGAAGTTTTTAATTATGTAAATTTCGTATTTTGAAAAATTTTACAACAAAAATTTTGATGTATAATTTGAAGATATATGATAAAGTATTTTTATTAAAAAAAATCACATCTGCACAGTGAGTTTTTTCGAAAAAAATTCAATTTTATTTTTATTAAACGTAGCTACATAAGTATTTCTGTAAATAGCCATAAGAAACAAAATTATACGACATTAGTTTAAGTTGCAAAGTATTGTAAGTTTTCCATTGGATCCATTGTCCACGTATATTTACCATATTTAGAAGTCATATCATTCTTTCTGCTGGATCATTTAAAATTGCTACATTTTTAAAAAATTTTTATTTCCAAAAATCTTTCATTCGTACTCCACAAGGAAGGATGCATCTTAATAAGTTCCTTACAAGAAAAAATATTGAAAAACTGTATATTATAGTTAAGCCAGCGAAGGTGTCAAAGGCCAATTCATAGCAGAAAAGCTGTATAACAACAAAAAAATAACATTAGCATGCAAAACAGTGCATCGTAATACTGAGAACATACTAGGGCTATTCATAATCCAGTGCAAATGGTCTTGCACCATATCATTTGCAAAATGGTAAAATATATATTTACTCTACACTAAGAAAATAAAAAGGAATGCATTTACTACGCTATTGCATACATACAACACTAAAATCCATAGCTAAAATTTACTATACATTGCAATACTAAATTGCAAACTAACTGCTGATTATAAAAAAAGTAAAGGCGAAAAAAACTGATATGGAAGATAAGCGAATAAAAAACCAAATAATTGTGCTTAAAGAATTTTTTCTACATGAAATTGAGTTAAGCGAAATTTCCAAAGGAAAATAATGTTGCTTTTCATCAATAGGCTGTGAATTTCACGTTTTGCAACAACTGTAGCAAATTATATCAAAAGGCCATTCACAATTGATAGGAAATTTATAAAATTATTTACAAAAGCACAAATATCCAAAATACACGAAATTGTGAATTGCCCTACTAAAAATACAAGCGCATTAAGATCCACACTTTTGTTAGATTATTGTTGTTTCGAAGAATGGTCAATATCTGATCAATAGCATAAAATTCGTGGTGATAAGGAAGAATGACTAAACTCAAGCTATCGTAAAAAAGCGATACGCCATTTTCTTTATTGCCATTCTTTGGAAGGATGAAGGTAAAAGCTTTTTAACCATAATAGAGTATCACTTATGTCTGCACATATTTTGTTTGTAACGGTTCATACATTTTAATTCAAATATTCATTAAATTCGTAATATTAATTTTATATATTAATTAAAAATATGGTTTTTTCCGATACTATGAGTTTAGTCATTATTCCTTGTGACCACAGAAATAGTTATTTAAATAATTGCATATTACAAAAATTAAGTTGAATGTCTTGCAATTAAAGCTAATACCATATACATATAACTTTTACATACCTACTTATGTAGCTACGTTTAATAAAAATAAAATTGAATTTTTTTAGAAAAAATTTACTGTGCAGTTGTTATGCTTTTTAAAAAAAAAAAATCCATATCATATAACTTTGAATAATACATCAAAATTTTTGCCGTAAAATTCCTCAAAATACGAAATTTTCATAATCAAAAACTTCTTCTTCATGCTTCTGTAACGTGGGGTATTGTGAGTTCAAATGCATAATTTAAAAACCGACTTTATGGATCGCTATTTCATAATCTTAAGCTATTTCGGAAAAAAACCCAACCAAAGTCAAAATTCGAATAATTTTTTTATTCGAATTTTGGCTTTTGTAGTTTTTAGTTGTAGTTGAAGGATAATTGAACAATAATCAATCTGAAAAATGTAAATTTTCAAAAAATTGTTGTTTAAATAGTGATTTAAAATATTTTTGTGTAGGCAGTAACTGCTAAACTAAATATATGTATTTGTACATGTATTTTTGAAAAACTATCCCTTTAGAAACAAACTACCTTGTTTTTAAGAACAACTAATTAAAAAACTTATTTAAAATAATGTAGTTTATGAACTACTTTGAATTATATTATGGAATTATATATATATGAAGTAATTGAAAAACTACTTCAAAACAAGTGGCTTAAAACTACTTTGAATTATATTAAGGCGGCGACTACTCTGATTTTGGAACAACGAAATAAAAACTGACTAAATTTCGGGACGATCTCGGGATCTCGGGATTGTATTTTCAGATCCTGAAAATCCCGGGATCGACAAATCTCCAAAAATTGACATCCCTACACCGCCCTAAGTTTTATTAAAAAAAAATAACCTAGTCTAAATATATACTGTTATTCAATTATATTAATTATTTTTATATTAAATTGTTTTCATATGTAATATTTTACAAAACAAGTAAAATCATCATCTATAAAAAAGTGATTTTCTCAAAACAAAGTTTTTCTGATCGACCAGGGTGTTTAAAAATCTATTAAGCCGATTGGTCTGAAATTTCAATACGTTATTCTACAGCCAATGGCTCTAGCAGATAGTAGAATTGGTAATTTTTAATACTTTTTTCCTATTTTGTTTGCTTAGAAGTTCGAAATTTTTTCATTTTTGTACAAGTAAATGTATTTTTTTACATGATTTTTGCATTTGTAGATTTTTGGGATTTTTTCGAAAAACTGCATATATTTTAATTTTATTTCAAATCGAATATTTTTTAGCCTATGGCGTAAGAAAAACTTTTAAAAGTAGGGCAACCTTAATGTACATTTACACAAAAAACAGTATATACATATATTGTATTTATTTTTATTTTCCTTAATTTCTTAGACCAATTTTGAAGAAATTTGGTGTTTGTATTTTGTTAATTCAAGTTAATTTTATTTATCAAAAGAATTTTTGTTAAAAAAAAATTTTTCAAGTCCTGACTAATAATTATTTCATTAGCCGAATCATCAGAATTTCACCTTTTTATTGATTTAATAAAGTATCTAAAAATTATGGTTGTGTATCCAAAGTAGCAAGCAAAATATTGCTACAAGGAAAATGTCCAGCTAGAATCAAACTAAAGAAGATGGAAGAAAAAACACATATACATATATATAAAAACCTGTGAAATTTGTATCAAATATAACTTCTATTCTCATTTATTAAATCTACAATATTTCTTTGTTTTATTTTACAGTTATTAAATACTGCTAGATCAATTCTATTTTATTGCTAAAGTTTTTTATTATCCAATAATTATTCATAAGCCGAACTAGAATTCTGTCTTTCTATTCAACTTATGAAATATCTAAAAATCCTTGTCTGCAGCAGCAACCAAAATATAGCTACAACAAAATCACAACAAAAATGTCCAACTGTAAACAAAATAAATTCGGCAACCATGCACATGCAAATAAGAAGCTGTAAAATTTTATTTTCATTAATAAAATTTGCAATATATCTTCAGATATTCAAATAAGAAGAAACAAGCAAGCACATTAAAAAATACCGATCTTTTTGCTCCCTTGTGCACGCAGCCAAAATGATCAAAATATAGAAAACAAAATGTAAACAAACTCGCACTTTTGAAGGGGAATAAAATAAATGTCCCATCAAAATACCCTATCCTGTCGATGGATGGCTAATATCGGCGAGTAAAAAATAACGAGCGACGAGTGAAATCTCTTATAGATATATACTCGTTGCCACTACTTAACCAAAAATGTTTTTTGACCCCAAATCCAGATCTTAGGTGTAAATTTGACAGACTGAAGGTGTTTTCAATTTAAAAAATAGTTATTTCGCCCGCCACCTTTTCTCAGAAAATGGCAAGTCTCAGACAACAGAAACTTAGAACATGAACCGTTCGGAGACGGCATTAAGCTTGTTTAAACAGGCGATGTGAGCGTTTTTGCTTTGTTTTTACCAATGTGCGATGTACCAGGCTTCGATTGCGGCGCATACAAATCTGGCCGAAAACGACAACATGATATAAATTAACGCAAATTGTCAATAAATCATGATACTGTAACTAACGAACAACAAAGCAATCAACCAACCGCTAGTTACATATTTCAAATTCTGCCTAAAAATACATATACTAGCACAAATATTTTTGCTTTTCGTTAGAAAGACAAGAAGAGAGAGAGAAAGAGTGAGAAATAGTGAGCAACAAAAATACGAAAATAAAAAAATAACATTTCAATAGCATTAAGCTCAGCTGTGTTTCTACTTTTTTAAGTGTTTTCCAAAAAAATTGACTTTCTAAGGTTTTTTCAACTGTGGCAACATTGCCAGCAGCGCTGATACATAACAGAAGTAACGGTTCAAACAAATACACACAACATGGCGCATTTTTAATTGATTTGGCGTTCATGCCAAACACCTTGTCTGACTTGTGAAATTATATTTGCTGGTAGCGTTTGTTTTGCATAAACTCACACATACTCACACAATTACATACACACTGATAAAACTTTTCGCCCTGGAGCAAAATTGCAATATGCAGAGTTTTTGGATTTTGCATATTGGTTTTCCACATTTTTTGTCAATAAAATTTTACTATTTTTTAACTACTATGAACTATCAATCGTCATCGTTAGACACCTGAGCCCACAGTTATTTTTATTTTGTAACGAGGGTGACTTTAGTGTAGCGTTACTGAATGCGCGAATTTACACCTCGTTTTTCATGGAATAAGTTATTTTAAGAGAGTTTTAACTTATTCTCAGATAATTTTTACATCACACTAGCTGAAACACCCGGTGTTACTCGGGTAACAACAACTAAATTTAGGTGCAACCAGGGCTGCCAACTCGTTTCAATCAAATTCCCCAATTCTGGTGGTCAATTTTCCCCATTTTTCAACCGATTCTTCCATAAAATATATGTCCTTCAAAACAGTCTTTATTCAGTAAATATTGTAATAAATAAGATTTTTTAGCCCATATGCAAACATCCACAAAATATTTGACAAAACATTTTTAAAAATTATCATCGAAACATAATATAACATAGGTTATAAGAAACGAAATCCTTTTTAAAATTTAAGTATAGATAAGTTTTAAAATTGTTTGCTTTTTCTTCAAGCATTTCAAGCAGTTTTATTGCATATTTGCATTTAAAAGACTTATGTGCAAAATTTAAGTCATTAAGTTTTTTTTTTTTGGAATTTAAAGACATTTACCGTTGTGGTAAAGTCTCTTTGTATAGGAGTTAGGCGTGATTTTCATAAGATTTTGACAAATTTTAAATATTTCACTCCAAAGCATGTGTGCAAAATTTCAAGTCAATAATTAATTTTTGTGGCATTTAAAGAGATCACTTTTGCTAAACTCCGTTTTGCTAAAATTACTTTGTATGAGAGCTAGGAGTGGTTTTCATCCGATTTTGCTCATTCTCGAACTTGATCTTGGTTTTTTTTATATAAGCATATGTTTTGAATTTTATTCAAAATTGCGGCTGCAATCGTGTCGACAGACAGACAAGCGGACATGGCGAAACAACTCAGGAGGTGATATTGATAAACAATAAATTTACTTTTTTATACTAAAAATGGAGTGACAAAGTGATCGTAAATTAACTGATTAAATCAGTCAAAGCAAACGCCAAAAAATTGAAGCTGAAGAAATGCATGTTGCCAACTGAGGTTTTTAATGCAATGGGTATGTTCAGCAATAAAAAACTTAGCAAAAGTTTCTAACCATATTAATACGACAATTTTGAGATTTGCTATGATTCTTAAATGAATTTAGAAACAAAAGTCAATATTAAAATAATTCCCTCAAAAATTATCTCATTCCCCCACTCCGCCATCGAATCAAAATTCCAGCCAAATGAGGGAATTCCCCTGAGTTGGCAACCCTGGGTGCAACTAATAAACTTCATTTTTAATTTTAGCAGCTGAGCCTGAGCAACCTTTGCTGCTCCGCTCGCGAGCCAAAAGCCAGGAGTTGTGTTGAAGCCAATTGCGAGCAACTAAACAAAGATATTTTCAAGCATACGTAACATATTAAAAAATAAAATAGTATGTTTCTAATATAAACTGCAATTTTAAAAATAAGTTGCATACGAGTATAAAAAAAAAATAAGAGGCCGTTTGATAATTCCGTGAAAAATGAAACAAGGAATGATTTTTACGCCAAAAAAACGTTTTATTTCTCAATATAGTCCTTATCGCTCGATAAACTTTGTCCAACGTTCCTCCAATTTTTTGATCCCATCCAAAAAATAGGCCTCTGTTTCGGTGATGAGCTGCTCTCTGGCAGTGAATCTCTTTCCGCCGAGCCATCTCTTCAGGTTTGGAAAAAAAAAAGTTCGGAGAAGACCAAATCTGGAGAGGAAGCAATTCGTACTTGAATACATAGAATTTTGCATTGTCTTGATGGAAGAGCACTTTTTTCCTCACCAAATTTCCTCACGTTTATCTTTTAAAGCGTCAGTGAAACGGTTCAATTTGGCTGCAAAGTATTCGTCATTGATCGTTCTTTTCGATGGAAAGTAGTCGGTGTAAATTATACCGCGGTTATCTCAAAATACTGTCGCCATAACCTTTCCGGCCGATAGCACCGTCTTCGTCTTCTTCGGAGCACGTTAAGTCGGTGAAGTACACTGTTTCAACTGTTTCTTTGTCTCTGATGTGTAGTAAAAGATCCATGTTTCATCCAAGGTTACTAATCGACGATAAAAATCTTTCTTATCTTACCTTTGCCAAAAATGCCTTTTAATCAGTCACGAGATCGCGTTTATAGTCGAGATTGAGCAAACGCGGCACCCATCTTACGGATAATTTTTTCATATCCATAATAAAGGAAAAAACACATATTAAAATTATGCACGCTCGTGAATGAATTCGCTTTAAATACTTACGTGGACGAATAAAATTTGTTCTCCACAAACACTACTTTTTGCGTATTTACTTCTCTTTTGAGTTGATAGCGCAAGCAATAAAGAAATCGTTTAGTTTTTCTTATTTGTTTCTTACTTGCTCTTCGTTTGCGACGTCCAACGAAGTCAACTATGACAAAAACGAAGCTATAGTTCATTAAATCAGACAGTGCCTCAGTCAAAACAATGTTGCATCTTTGTGAATCCATGATACAATGAAAGGTAGACAATACCATGGCATTATCGTTAGTGGTATTCAATGAATGCCGTATTGACGATGTAAACAGCGTATGTACGGTAGATTTACAGCAGCGTAATTTGTAATAACAAAATTTTAAAGGATTAAACATACGCAGTTTACGGTGACCAGAATTCACGGAACAATATACGGGACCTTTTTATTTTTACTCAATCCTTTAAAATAAATCAGTTTTTGTTATTAACTAAAGCATCTGCAAACAATTTCAATATAAAACCATTAATCATATATTTCAGTTGTATTCATTTTTCAGATATACAAAAATTCAATGAGATTGGTACATAAAAAAAGATAACACAAAACATATATTAAAAGAAAATAACAATAAAAAATATACATGTATCAAATTATTTTTGACTAGAAGATTTATTATTTTATGTTGCAGTATTTAGTATTATTTAGTATTATTATATTGTAAAACAGTCTATTATTGACTAAAATATGGGATTTTCCCGGGACAAAAAGCTAAATACGGGACTCTCCCACGTCCCGTATTAAAAAATAGTTTGCCGGGACATTTTGCTAAAAAACGGGACTGTCCCGGGAAATACGGGACGTTTGGTCACCGTATGTATACAGAACTTTTAATGCGTATTATGCAACCGTGATTGAATTTTGTTTTTGACATGCAGTGTTTCAATTGAATTTAACAATTTAAAAAATTTAAAATGCACTTACAATTAATGGATCCAAAATTTCTCTAAAGTTTTAAATAATTTTATGATGGCAATTATTTTTTAATAAAATTATGCAATTTACTCGGTTTTTATTCAGGATGGGTTTGTGAAAGTGCTAAGCATAAACTTATAGCTACACGCTTTCGGTATATATACGCCCTTCATTGAATACGATTGTTACATATTCTTAAGGTACGGCATGTAGCTTCATCACAGCGACCCCAAATGTCAAAATCATGTATGTATATCTGCTTTGTTTTGTTTGATTTTACAATCATAGTATAATAAACATAATAAGTTGCATGGCTGAGAGCCTGTAATCATAACTGTCAAAAAAACATTGAACGAAACAAAGCAACAAAACAAGACGTCAAATAATTTATATTGATTTTGACAATTCTCGTGTTGTTAGATTGACTCTGGAGAGGATTTTTACCCTTGCGACTACCTTGTTTACACTGATTCTTACACATACATACGTGAATTTGACATCCGACCGGTGTGGTGAATCTCCTTACCGTACCTTTTGAATGCATCTTTATAACCAATTATTATTAAATCAATGCACTGTATACCATTGGCAATGGTAAAATTTATTTACAATATAAACATAAATAAGTATCAAAATATTGTTATTCAAATAAGTTTATGAATGAAAATTATTTAATCTTTGTTTTGCCAACAAATAAATTTGTTGAAAATTATTCAAAAGCCTGAATAAATAAGCTAACAGCTATAAAACTTTGCATTTTATTTCATATGTTGTAATATTTTTGTATAATATTCACGAATGAATAAATTTTAACTGTATGTATATAGATTTTAATATTTTTTTATTAAATAATTTATTAAAGACGTAATTATTTTTTTAATAATTTCTCATGCAAAAAAGACAAAATTATGTTTTTTTTTTATTTTCACGATTCTTTTTCGTAAATTTATTTAAAAAACAGAAATTTTATATTCAAATACAAATTTTTTCAAAATTCGTTTAAAAATATGCTATCGTGAATCATATAACAAACATATTTAAAACTTATTTAAATATTTACGTGTTTTTTTTACTAAAATTATTAAAAAAAAAATAATCAAATGCGTGTATAATTCAAATATGCAACATATTCAAATTGCTTTTTAAAATTTTCGTATTTTTTTTATGCAAATGTGGCGTTAGTTCTAAAATGATCATGTTTTTGCAATAATTAAATACGTTTTTGCATAAATCTAATATTTTTTCCATTAGTGCTAATGATTTCGCAAAATGTCCACGCCCGTTCCACAACAATCTTGTGCACTTTAACTCTGCAATCGGACAACACGATATCGTAAATTTTAGTGACCATTTCTTGTATGGTGACCTCATTTGGGCGTCCAGAACGTTCAGCGTCACTAGTGCTTGTACGACCGCATCGGTATTCAGTAAACCACCTGTGAATCATTCCAATCGATTGTACAGAGTCCCCATAGAGTCCCCATTTATCAAGCCTTTCCTTGGTTTGGCTGATGGTTTTTTGTGCAAATATAATGCTTGATGAGCACACAAAATTCACTTTTTCTATTTTTGTCTAAATTCACAAGATCACCCAAGGGCGTAAGCAGGATGAAAATTAGGGGGAGACCTTATACAAATTTGTTTACCATATCTTTCATTCATGAATTTTACGAGTCAATGAAAATAGTTCAAAATGAATGTATGGTGTATTATAACCTGATGTTTTTATATATAATCGACTCTAAGACTATGTGCACACTAAGACCGAAAAGCCACTTATCGGATATTTATGGCTTTTCAGCTGAAAAGCTGCATGATATTAAGTTCTTTGCCATAGAAGAATTGTCAAATGAAAAATTGCTAATTGCTTGGTTTTCAGCGAAAAACCTCTGAAGACCTAAAAAACAACCCTGATTATGGTTGTTTTGAAGTAAATTCATAATCTATTACTAAAATCAAAGATGTTGCTTGTATTTGACATTTCATATGTATGTCGATATTAGCCGCATTCAGCGAAGTCAACAGTTGGCCACTATTCGGTGCGTTCCCGTACTCGATTCAAGAGGCTAGAAGTTGCTTGAAAGCGTTATTTACTAATTTTTAAATCTCCAGAGAGCAGAATAACATGCAAAATATCACTCTCTAATCTATTACATTTATTTGAACTTAGTACAGGAACACAGACCTATTGTGTTAAAACTCTATGAATGGTAAAATTAAAAGAGCGCTCAATACATGAAAAAAATGTTAATGTTCTGACGCTGTTAAATTAATAAACACAAAAAGAACGCAGCAAATAAGAGTGAAAAGCCTTTGCAAATTAATTATTTACATAATTAAGTAATGATAACAACTAAATTAAATAATTTACAATTTTTCTGGTGTTTAAAATAACAACACAATTATGACTCACTAAGGTGAGTGATGTTTTTACTACCATAACATTTGAATCCTCCGAATGTGGGCATTATATATTTACAAATTGGCTGTCAAATGAAAAGCGACTTTTTCAGTGTGAACACCTTTTTTCTGAAAAGATGTTTTCAGTCAAAAAGCGACGGAAGTGGAAATATTTTGAAGCAGTTCAATACTGGCAGTTCCTAGTTTTATTCGGTTACTACCGATACTCAAACCTCCAATAAAAACGGTTTTGAAAAGCTTATTTTAATTTCTAATTTAAATAAAATTTCTAAATTACTTGACCTAAAGCTCTAAAAATTAAAACCTTGTAGAATGATGAAAATGTCAAAATTTAATTATAAATCCAAAAATGTTCATATTATTTACTTCATCTCAATATCTAACTTTTTAACTTCCCGTTTGAACAGTACACAATATTTTTCAAAATTATACAATATTGCTTTTAAAATACTGATTTGCTTTTTTTTTAACTTTTTCAAGTCAAGATTCAAAGAATAGGTAAAATTTAAAAAAACTCAGATTTAGGGGGGAAATTTTCCCCCTGTCCCCGCCTACGCCCTTGATTTCTTCTGCGGTCAATGGCTGCCAAACACAAACTAAGCGTTGCAGCGAGCAGAAATTTGGACAGTAGTATTTTTAATTGATAGTAATGTACAGGATTAGTGTTGCATTTTAAGTATCGGGAAATTAAAAAATCACTAACATCTCAAATTGCTCTCGTAATATACAGGGTGTCCCAGATCAACGTTTTAATCCGAAGCTGGTTGATTCCTTGGGTCAAAACAAGAAAAAAATTGTATGGCAAGGGGAGTCCATCTCCCCCCCTGTTTCGAGTTATAAACGGAAGTATAGCAAAAAATGGTATTAATAGGTGTCATCACTTATACCGCAAGAACTTACAAAGCATTACAGATAGAAACCAATTTGAAACGGTTATTTCAAGCTTTTTAATTTTTTTACTAATATCTGTTAAAATTTTTTGGTATTTTAAGCCACGGAATAATATAAAGCCACTTAAATATGAAAAATATGTATTTTATTTTCTTTTTTCACTTTAAGCTCGTTTTACATAAAAAAAGTTCTAATAATATTTTTTTTTTTTCGATGCAGTCTTAATCGCCAAATAATTCTCTGCAGTATTTTATTATGCGGCTTCACCGTACAGTAACAAATAAGAGCAAATTAATTATTTTATGAAAACATACACTCAAAAAGCACTTGCAACCCAACAGCAAAGTTTTGCTTCATAAATTGCTTTTTAGACATAAAACCATAATAAAGAAGTGCACATCTCTTCATTTTTCCCATATTTAATATTTTTTAACTTTTCTTTAAAATCAAATTAGATTCACATGTAAATGGCATGTGCTTTTTTAGTGTATGTTTTTATAAAATAATAAATACGCTCTTATTCGTGGATGTACGGTGAAGCCACATAATTTAATACTGCAGAGAATTATTTGGCGATTAAGACTGCATCGAAAAAAAAAAAATAATATTAGAACTTTTTTTATGTAAAACGAGCTTAAAGTGATAAAAAGAAAATAAAAAACCTATTTTTCATATTTGAGTTGCTATAAATTATTCCATGGTTAAAAATACCAAAAAAACTTTTACAGATATTTAATTAATTAAAAATCTTTAAAAAACCCTTTCAAAGAGGGTCCTATCTGAAATATTTTTTAAGTTATTGCATTAAAACTGATGAATGCCATTTTTTGCTATACTTCCGCTTATAGCTCGAAAGAGGGGGGAGATGGACCCCCTGTGGTACAATTTTTTTCTTGTCTTGACCCAAGGAATCAACCAACGACGGATTGAAACGTTGATCTGGAACACCTTGTATAAGAAAAAGTCTGTCTTGTCTGCTTTACAGAGTTGTTTTTGTTGGTTGTTGTCTTCTTTATAACTTACTTGACCTAGAGCTCCAAACTACATCTTTAAAAAGTTTCGGTAAGTTTGAAGATTTAGACCTGAAAATCAGAACGTGTAGAACGCCTGAGAGATTGATATTGACAAAATGCTTTTTATATATCTTTTTTAATTTAATTATTTTATAATTGATTTTGGAATAATTACTTTAGTTTAAGCAATTTCGCAATATCCAATATTTTAACTCTGCAACGAAAAGAGCATGTCCAGAAAAACGATGCTTGCAAACTTTGATTGTAACCATTTAAAAAAATTAATTCAAATTTTTCGAAGTTTCTCGCAATGTTCCTTAAATATTATGGGTAAAATATATAATAAAATAATTAAAACTGAGTATACTAAAAATTTCAATAGAACATAAAACATAACATTTATATCTGCTTTGATATATACTAAATATATATGTACAGTTTTTCTGAAAATTTTATAAACTTTACGTACCTTTGCGACTTACATAAAATGTTAATGTTTGATTCATGTTTTCTATAAATTGTTTTTGCATCAAGGAATTGTATCTGGTAAAATGTAAAAATAAATAACATCATGACAACGATTGCTTTTTGTATTTTTCTAGCCTTGGCAATCTTGGCAATAAATTGAACAACAGTAAAACATGCTGAAATTGAGCTGTACTCAGTTTTGCAAGCTATTAATTATAAATGCGAGCGTACAAATTTATGGCAATCTAATTAATTAAAATCATGAAACCCAAAAGGCGATTTTCTACGGGCACTTTACGAATTTGTGTACATTTTCAGCAGCTAGTGAAATACGATCACTTAATTATGCGATTAGCCGAAACAACAAGAATGGGTGTGTGATTGTGTGGGAATTGAATGCGGTGCCATGCGGTGTGACTCAGCTTCACACCAAGCAACTGGAACAACGAATAAATAGCTAATAAGCTGCTGCTGCTGCAGTGAGATGCTATTCAACTATTTGTGCTGCACAAATTGAAGCAACAAACAATTAGAAACCGTTGCTAAATCAACGTCCAAAATTATAAATCAGCAAATAAGCAGCAGGATATGCGGAATGAGCGCCGGAAAGCCAAGAAGTCGAGACAGCCGGAAACGCACGCGTTTCAATTCACAACAACTACAATTGATATGTATGTTGATACGAATTAGGTGTTGTTATTGTTTGTGTGTGTGTGTATGTGTGTGCTGTTGTTGTGTTATGTGGAATGTTTGTTTGTATTAAGTATTTAACCAGATACGTTTGATCCACAGTAATTCGCAGTACAGCCAAAATCCACACAAATAAACTGAATAGAATCAGCTGCAAAGTACACATACACACACTCACTCAAACACATGCACACAGGCATACACACAAATACATATAGCTATTGCTACTACGAAAATAAATGCATTAGTGTTGGTTTTTGACTGGTTTAGCTGCGTTTTATGTTAGCTTTGAAAGCTTTTATGCTCGCACTCACTAAGTTTATTTGTATGTGCAGACGCAATTATGTGCTGGTGTTTGTATGTTGTTTGTGCCTGCGTGCATTTCTACTGATATTCATTTACTTGGTTACTCGTTCAAACTGTATTAAATTTCGTTAATAACATTTTGCAAATGTAGCAAGTACGCTCGTTAATGTATAGCACTCACACACACTCAGTTACACATACACAGGCACATATTCATTAAACCTCTTAATGCACTTGCGGTTCTTACTGTGTGCAGTGAGCAGCAGTTAAGCGCATGCGGTATTTTTTTAGTTTCAGTTTCAAGTTTCAGCTGCAGACTTTTAGGCGTAGTATCTGCAGGTTGCGCCTGTGTGGTTTTACTTGGTATCTACCCAATGTGCATAAAAATGGATCCGGATTCGTTTCGAACCCATTATGAGTCCGTCAGTAGGCATTTAGCTTTCTTACGTTCTTTCCGTTACGAATCCGTCAAAAAAATGTTAAGTCTTAAATTTGTTAAAAAGTCTTTTTTCTATTTTCAATGGATTATTGATACGAAATACATTTGAGTTCTTATTATAACTTTAAATAAGTTTTTTATATCATAAGGCACATGCCTATAACAATATTAAAATAAATTTTCATATACTGATTTCTTTAATATGTATGTAAAAAAATGAGTCGATTTCGAAATCGCATTATTAAAAAAAAAGAGTTCGAAACGGCTGCGTACAGTGTCAGACAAAACTAAAGCACGAAACTTTCATGAAATAAAATTTTAAAATAAGCTTTGAACTAATTGTTTTCTATTGAACTTTAACAAAAATACATTTAAGGTAATAAACCAAACAAAAATTAACATAATATTTCACTTAAAACAAAAATATTAAAACATATATAGGATTATTACTGAAACTTCTGCGACAAAACTAAAGCACATTACATGGAAACACATGAAAAACCTAGTTTCTGCTAATATTTGGTGGTGTATGCATTGTTTTTTAACACAGCTTGACATCTGCGAGGCATCGACTTTATTAAGGTATTTTAAACATCTTTTGAAATACTTTTCCATGCCAATTCCGCTTAAGTGAAGAGAGAGTCCTTTCCCTTGCAGTTTTCTCGTTCAATTTTCCTATCTACAATTTCCCATAGATTATCTACGGGATTGAGATCAGGCGATTGAGTTGGACAATCCAACACATCGATTGTTTTACAGCAAACCATTCCTTAACACATTTGGCAGTGTAATTGGGATCGTTATCATGCTGAAAGATCCACTTCAACGGCATTTTTTCTTCTGCATGAGTTAATATAACATTTTGGAGAATAGCCATATATATGAAACGATCCATTATGCCGTTGATTTTATGAATTGGGCCGATCTAATGACCGGAAAAACATCCCCAGACCATGACGTTGCCTCCGCCATGTTTCACAGAGCCTGTAGAGTAACGTGGACTTAGGCGCTGCCCTTTTGGTCTGCATACTAGCTTCAATCCGTCAGAACCTTTTATGTTAATTTTGGCTAATCTGAAAATAGTATGGTTCACCATTTCGCAACCGTCCAGTTTACATGGGCTCTTGCAAATTCAATTCGTGCTCTACGATTTTTTTAGAAATAAATTGCTTTTTCACGCTCCTGTATGCTTGCAAGCCGCCGTCCACAGTTTGTCGTTGGATGGATCTAAGTGAATATTTATATGCAATTCACTTTGAATAGATCTCGCTGGTATGAATGAATCTTTTTTATTGTCCGAATAATTGCCTGGTCCTCACGTTTGGTTGTCTTTCGTGGTCTACCACCTTCATGTGATGCAACAAAGGAACAAGTCGAACGAAAACGACTTATATTTCGGGATATTACACTATGGTATAACACAAAATTTTTTTGCAATGCTTGTCACTGATTTGCCTTTTTTTGAATTCGCTTAAAATCTTCTCTCTGAATGTAGCAGAATACTTATTTCTTGCCATTTAATTAATTTTTTGTTTAATACACAGTCTTATCCAGATATGTGATCACCAACGACTGAATCAATAGTAAAATTTTTCAAGAGATATTATTTAGCTACACAAATAACTGCTTTTTATTCAAACGGCACTGTTGTTACTTTTTGTTAGAAATACACTCAAACAGTGAGTGACTGAGAACATGTGCTTTTGTTTTGTTGCCCCAAATTTTCGTGTATTATAACATTCGTGTAAAAAAATTGTATTTGCAATAAATAATTGCTTTTCGTCGTTTTTTATGAACCAATCGGATATTTTTAATTTTTAATTAATTCATGCAATAACAATAGAGTTCAGCTACTACAGCTTTTTCGCACTTTCTCCGCATTAGATCATCTTAAGAACCAGCCCAAATAACATTAAAACATCTCAATAAGGCCATTCAGAGTTCGAATACGCTGGTCTGCCGTTTGTTCGATTTGCTATTTGTACGCCAATTTACGAAAGCGCATTTTGCTATGCTGTTGTTTTTCATACAAATGCAAATACGCAGGCACGCGTAAATAAAAGCAGCCCTTGGACGTGTTTTTTGTACCTCGTATTTTTATGCTCTGTCTACAGCCGCATAATCACATACATCACAGGGTCGCACAATCTTTTTATACGACTGTCACATACGACAGTCACATTTACATATGTAATAAAATAAAAAATCATGGAAATACTAAAATATTTTAACTCTTAAGGAATAAAATGCTAACTACATGGGTTCGTGCTTTAGTTATGTCCGACACTGTATATGAAGGCCGTTCTGAGCCCGTGACGAATCCGAAAAGTGGAAAAAGCGATTCGTATTTTTGAGAGGAGTTTCATACGAAAAAGGATCAGTTGCGGATGCGAAACGCAATCCGTTTCGGATAAAAAATACGAAGAAGTTAGTCCGTCTCGAATTCGAAACGGATCCGTATGGCCCACTGGATACTCAGATTGTGGCTATGTGTTGAGGTGACTCTGATTTTAATGTGCCAGTTCATAGTTTGCATTAATTTTATTTTTACATAAATTTATTAACATTTATTATACATTTATTTTTTACGATTTGTTATTGTTCAAGCTTATTTTTTAAAAATTGCTTGTTTGCATAGATAAATTTTAAAATAAAATTGTTTGAAATTATGTCAGAAACAAAGCTCCAGTTTTTGAGATGAAAAAAACTTGGGTCGAGGTTTTGAACCTACGATATTCCTTCACAAAAATACCCGTGAAGTTTATTTAGGCCAATTTAATTTAAGCAAAAAATAATAGATTAATAATTGTTGGACAAATATGGTTAAGTCATAAAAGATGTATTAAATCATAGAAAGAGAAGCTGAGATCTGAAATTATAGCTTTGTAAGTAAGTTACAGCTTCCTGTTCTCCCAAAAGCATCGGTAGTACTTATTATAAAGCCTCGATAATATTTCTTTAAAGTTTTGATTCAAGGCCGTTCGTTTGAGAGAAGTCTGGAAATTGTCCCAAATTTTTATATTGTCAAAAAAAAACAACATTATTTTCCGAGGTTTTTGCAAAATGTTTTAGATCACTATCGGTTAACGTGACAGCCAAAAAATTTTGGAAATCGTCATAAAATAGATAAGTACTCAAACCAATTTCATAAATATTTTTAAACTTTGCAGTAACTGACAAATTTAGTGTTTATTCTTAGGAAAGTTTGTCAATAGATGGCGCCAAGTACACCAGTACATACAGTGTTGCGCAAAACAATAGCAACAAAATCTGTGCGCTGCTACAAAATCGTGTATCTTTTCAAATATTGAGGACACACAAAAATGATTAAAGGAACCAAAGCATATATTCATACATCATATTAAAAAGAAATCCTTTTCAAATTTGGCTTTGTTTTTTTTTACTATATTTAAAATTAATGTGACTACATTCAGTTTGTCTGAGAGCAAAATAAAAGCAACATAATTAATATTTCGTGTAAGATCCATTATTTTTGGTAAACGGCGACTCTATTTAATTAGATATGTTGGTATTAGGTATTTGTTCCCAATTAAGTTACAGGGCTTCATACAGTGCAGTCTTATTGGAAAACCTTTAACCAGAAACTTTTACCTTTGAAATCCCAAAAAGATTTTCGATTGGATTCAAATCATTATAATTGTGCCGGCCAATCAAGGACTTGAATCCCACTGCCTCTAATGTAATCTTTGATGAGCTTTGAAGTGTGCTTCAGGTCGTTGTCGGGCTGGAAAGTTTTTAAACTCTCGGGCTCTTGCTTTTTAAAATATCTTTATGTACAAATTGATCCATAATTCCATCGATTTTTTTAAGTGGTTCAACTTTATCATAAGAAAAACAAGTCCAGACCTTAATACCACCGCCTCCGTGATTAAAACTTATTTTGCAGATTCGAGCTTTAAGTCGTGTACCTGGACGTCGTCGTATCGTGCACATCCATCCCAGCTGAATTAATCAATTTGAACTTTGATTCATCGCTAAAAAACGGTTGTTCATTTTTGAACGGTCGAATTAAGGTAATTTTTTTAAGACTGAGTCTAAAAAGCAATAAGTTGCATCTCGTTGTCACAATTTCAGATGGAATTGTTTTAATTATAACACCTGGTTTTTTTATGCTTAGCTGTAAGCAAAGGCTTCTTTGTCGGTCTGTATTGTTCTTCTCAAATTATTCTCAACGGCTCGTCTTCGAACAGTGGCAGTGGTGAATATCTAAATTAAGTGTCCGAACAAACATTTTGGATGTGGCAAATGGATTTCGTTTAAACACGCCACAAATGTTCCTGTCATCCCGCAGCAATGTCTTCCGCGGCCGCCCTCTTTAATGTACCGTTGTTACGTCTTTTGTGATGTTTTACTTCTTTATTAATCTGCAAACTATTTAGCGATTAATTTCAGACTGTTTTGCGTTAGATATTTGCGAATTTTCCTTTTTATATCCGAAAATAATTTATAATCTTAGAGCTCCACAGTATTTATAACGTGCCATTATAAATAGAACAGTCAATCTCACAACTAGCGCAAAACAAAACTAAACTTAAATGTTTATGACTCACAAACAACACATGTTTTAACATAATGGAACTTTTACCAATAATTCTTGGAACTTCTGTTCTCTTTTTACTTTTTGCAAGTTTTGTTGCTTTTGTTTTGCTCTCAGACAAATTAAATGCAGTCTTATTAATATTAAAATTAAAAAAAAAAGCAAAACCAATTTTTAATATGATTTGTTTTATATATGATGTGTGATTATATGCCTATAATCATTTTTGTATGTCCCCAATATTGAAATAGATACACGATTTTGTAAGAGTGAACTGATTTTGTTGCTATTATTTTGCGCAACACTGTATGTTTGCTTGTGCACACAAGTTGGTGAAAAAAATGTGTAAGAAATCAACTTCGATGCTTTTTCGGCTGCGAGGTGGATAGCGAAGAAAGTAAATACGATTAATATGATTCGGTATGAAAACCTATTTTAAATACAAAATTGAGCATTAATAATATAGCTAAATAGTCAATAGTAAAAAATAAATTTTACATATGTAATAAATTTTGATTGGCAAGATATATTTTGGTATTATTTTTCCCATAAATTATTTTAAGACTTCACTATTATGTAAAAAATATATTAAAATATTGTAAACAGAATAAATTTCGCCATAAAAATCAAAGGTCCAAAAACTGACAAAAGGAGTTTAACAATTTTTGCTCAAAACTGAAATAATTTTGCAAATGAATGTTATGTAATATGAAAGGTGTCCGAAATTCTATTTTAACTTGATTTTATTTTTACGTCAAAAGCATCTTTTGATTAGTTTCTTGAGTGAATAGTTAACATTTTGTTACTTTTTTGAAAAAGGTACAAACTTGTTAGGAATTATCTTCAACTGGACCAAAGTGAATGTTGTATTATTTTGATGACATCACTTTTAAAAGGCGTGGTTTTTATTCATATATTTTACATTTTAAACGCAGAGTCTTTTTTATTTGTTAAAGCTTCTGTGCAAAATGTCAAGTTTAAACATTATTATATTTTTTATACAGATTTTACTGTTATGATGACGTCACTTTCTATAGGAGGTGGGAGAAATTTTCAGGTTTTTTTTAATAATTTGCTGTCATCGAGTACAAAGCAAAGATTCAAGCCTATAATTGCAAAATTTGAAGACATTGTACTCAATTTTGTGGAATTTAAGGAGATTTTACAGTTCTCATAAAGTCACTTTGTATGGGAGGTGGACGTAGTTTTCATTCGATTTGACTCATTTTCGAACTTGATATGTATTTTTGAATGAAAAGCTTATTTATTTTGTTATATCATATCATTAGGATGAAAATTAATTTAAAAAAGTTTTCAGGTACGATAATTATTTTGAATCTATCTATTTTGATTTCTCTTTATAACCAGAAGGCGCTTTAAAACAAATTTTTTACAAAACCGCCAAAA
Source organism: Dichetophora obliterata (assembly GCA_963920525.1). NCBI lineage: Eukaryota > Metazoa > Arthropoda > Insecta > Diptera > Sciomyzidae > Dichetophora > Dichetophora obliterata. The sequence continues at coordinate 56,646,942 of OY986437.1, forward strand.
ACCTCAAAAACCCTTCATATAATTAGCATTTAACATTTGTTTAAAAAGATTTTAAGGTACGATGAATGTTTCGGCACTGTCTATGTTGATATCTCCTTAACACCAGAGGGCGTTTTTGTACAAATCTTTTACAAAACCAACTTAACCGCTCATATAATTAGAATGAATATTTGCTTAAAGAAGGTTTCAGAAACGATGAGTTTTATATCGCTATCTTCTTTGAACTATAATTGAACCTTAAGGGCGCTGTAGCACAAATTTTTTACAAAACCATCAAAATTCCTCAACTGCTCATACGATAACCATGAAAATTTGAATAATGAGTTTTGGTAGTACGATGATTGTTTTGGCTTTATATATTTTGATCTATTTTTATGATGAAAGGAATTTTAAATCCAAATAGTACTATTTTTTAATACCCACTTTAGTTTTATATATTTTAATCTAAAAAAGTGTTAGTTTTAGACTATTTTTGGACTACTAATTCACATTTAAATTTTGTATGAAGAAATTGTCAAAAACAGGTTTTTAAAAAAATACAAATAAACTGAAAAATTTAAAAAAAAAATTCTAAACTTAAAAAAAAATTGTTTTCTCCGAGCCGAGTTTTTCATTACTTGCATTCGTAATGAAGAGAGGATAAGACTTCGGACCGGCACACAGTAAAAAATATGAGCATAAATTTTGTACTATTGTGTACACATATAAATCCAAATCAAAAATGTTTTAAAAGTTATACCATCAAATCTTATAAATTTTTGCAGACCATTTTTCTCGTCAGACCAATCCAAACAACTATATTTTTAAATATCCCGATTTCGGTAAATTTTTTACTTTCGAACCAGAATGTATTTTGATTTACACACGATATCCATATAACATTTTTAATTATATTTGTTCTATTATTTTTAGAATATTGAGTGGTATAAAATTTATAAATTATTTGGAATAAAAAAAGTTTATACCACACAAATGTTATAAAATAGATAAAATTTACCCTAAAATTTTTTACTGTGCAGACGAGAGGACGTGGGTTCAAATCAGGAGATAGTCAGTGTCAAATTTTATTTTAAGTTAATTTTTATATTATTCTTCTTTATTTTTACTAACGTGCGATCTCAAAATTTTAAACTTATTGCGGATTAAAATGTAATCATTTTGGATTAGATAAATTGAAACTTTTCCTTGGATAAAAAAGTTTTTTTTTGGTGTTGTACTACATGTCAGCCAAAAAAGTTTAAAATTTGGTCCAAGATTGTTAACCGTGTAAATATAGTTTATATATAGTTTTATACATTTTTTTTAGCAAGCTACCATATCTTATTTTAAGAGTGTGCAAATTGTCAATGACATGCTATCCGGGAAAGCCGGGTATATAAGCTTCTTTTGTGCACAAATTAAAATTCTTATATTGTAAATTCTTCTTTTTCCGTGCAATTCTTGAATAGATCTGGGCCAGTCCCCCTACAGAAGATCCTACGGTCTACCTTGCTTCAGTTGATAAAAATTTTGAAAAATTGTTTTCTGACGACGCAAAATGTTCTGTTTTTGAAATAGAACGACTTAAAAGTATAGCTAAATAGATAAGTACACATTACATAATTCAACAAGTGGGTCCATATAACTATAATTTTACCCATAGTTCGATGTCATGGTCATCGTGCAAAGTTGCACGTGTTAAAGTTGAACATAAGTTCAAACATTTGGAGGAACAAACTTTAAATTTAACTTCCATGTCATCATAGCATATCGTCAAGCAATATATTTCTTCAAAGCAAAAACATACACTCTAGGAACCAATTCAATTTAATGCCTTTCTAAAAACACTAAAACGTAGCCTAAAGCTGCAATAAATCGTATTAGAAACTAAATGTTATTTCATTCAATTTCATTTGCAAAAACAATTTATTAAGAAATATGATGATAGCTCAGACAAGTTCAATATTTTAATTCATTTAAATTCAAAATCGAAGGCATTGTTTGAATTGTTGTTGTGGTTGTTGCTATTGTCGTTGGTGTTGTTATGAGTATTTTGTTCTTTTGAGTTATATAATTCCAATTCAAGTGCAGCAAAGTTTTGTTTGTCTTTGATGAGTGAGATCCAAATAAAACCAATTTAATTGAATTCCAACAAAATTATTCGTAAAAGGAAAATATTTTATGGTCGACTTATTTTCATCAATTCATTGATTTGTTGCATCCTTATTCTAGCCTTCATTGCAAAGAGCTGTTTAAGCTTCTCATTGCTAAGATAAATCTTGAAAGCTTTATATATTTTATGAAATAAACCCATAAATCGATACGTTAAACGTATAAGTTGATAACTCAAGATATCAAGTTTTTTATAACAGAGGAACTTCTGGTATTGTGGTATAGGTATTTTTATTCTGCGATTAGTGAAAAAAATATAAGTCTGTTCTTAGTCAAATATTATGAGTTTTGATGCTTGAAGTATTGGTCAAAATAGTATAGAATAAGAATCTTATGATAACCTGTGGTTCACAACATAGGTGTAATGTTGTATACTGTCTAGGATTGAATTAAAGAAAAAAAATTTCATATTATATATTTATGTATATGGACTGTTTTAATAAATAAATTTATTAGAATTTAATATTTCAAGTTAGACAAAAGAAAACGTTTATAATTCAATTAATAAGAAAAAGGCAAGAGAAAACAGAATGACAACAACAGTGTTGTTAAAAAAACTCATTAAATTTTTAAGTATCGCTGCAACGTAAAATAAAAAGTGTTACTTATGTATATGCTCAAGTTAAAAAGTATTAACAAGAAAAAATGTTTAATTCCGCCATCACACATATAATCAGAATGCCACTTTACCCGTCAAGATATATATCACAAAAGCCAATTTGATTTGATCAGGTATAAAAACTCTTAAACTGAATAGTATTGAGAGCTAACAAAATATATCGCTAATTAATGAAACCTTAAAACTTACCATAAATGCAAAAAGAACACTTAAATAGATAGCTCTTTGTTTTCTTAAAAATATTTCACTAACTTTGGAACAAAAGTCGATTTTATTTTTATTTTATTTATTTAGGGAACATGTTGATACAATAAGAACTAGGTTCTTTTATGGTACGATTAAAGCATTGGATTGAAAGAATTATATTATACTACATTTATGGTCATAACAACATATATACACTTAAAGTTGCATTACATTTTAAAAAATAAAGCTTATAATAACTATTAAATATCTTCGAAGCAAAATTAAATCTTATTTGAAATTAAATACTAAGAATTATTAATAAAAACAGAAGAATAGATAAAATAAAGTAATAAAGAGTTAAAAAACTGTAACGGAGATTCGTTACAAAGTTGCACCGCGCTCCCTACGCCACTACTCTACTACACCACTGTTCACATTTAACTCAACCAACAGCCAAACACACACACACACAGAGACAGCCAGCACATTCAACGTAGCCAACAGCCAAGCCTAGGTAAACCACACGCAACAGCCAGACATGATATAATTCCCAGAAGGTTTCTAGCGACATATGAATAAGTAAGTCGCATTTTGACCTAATTTTCGTAAACCTAATTTTTTGTATAAGCTAACTTGTAAATCAAGATTTTTGCAACGATTATTTAAAAACACTGCACACGTTTCCGCTCACAATATAAACAATGGATTTTGCAAATAATCAAAACAGTTCCAAAGACAAAACATTTAATCTGATTCGTAGACTATGCAAGCAAAGAAGCGGTTTCAAGGTATGCCACATTAATGCACAAAGCTTAGCAAATAAAATGGATGAATTATGGTATGTTTTTGAGGGCTCAGATGTAGATGTCATTTGTGTTTCTGAGACATGGTTCAATGTCGAAATGCCAAATGCGTTCTTTATGTTAAAAGGTTACAAAATTTTCCGAGCAGATAGACTGAATCATGCTGGAGGTGCGGCCATGTATATGAGCAATAATATCCCTTGTAGGCTTATATATACATCTCCTCTCGAAAGTGCAATCGAAGTTTTGTTCATATCGTTATCGAATGGTACCAGCAAAATGCTTATCGGTACTGTCTATCGTCCTAGTCGTACTGTAGATACTTCTCATCTCATAAGCCTCATAGAAAATTTGTTGATATCCTATTCACACATTGTCATTGCAGGAGACTTCAACAGCAATTTAATAATGGAAAATCACTTAAGTAATGATATGCGTGACATAGGCCTTCTATCAGTTAATAACTCCCAACCTACTCACTTCACTCACTCAATCAATACCCTTCTAGACCTGTTCTTTGGTAATGATCTAACTAAAATACTTCTCTATGACCAGCTATCAGTACCCAACTTTTCCAAGCACGATCTTCTCTTCTTAGCTTTTGATTTCCATATGGAAAACGAGCCGTATTGTTTCACCTTTCGTGATTTTAAGAATATTGAATATTTGGCTTCTAGCAAAACGAAACGCTTTATACAACCGGTGGAAGCGATTCAATACTCCAGAATTGTATAGTGAATTTAATGAAATGAGAAAAAAAGTAAACAATGAAATAACTGCATTTAAGAAAAAATTCTACAGCAAAAAATATAAACACGCTGTTGAATCAAGAATGATTTGGAAAGAAATCCGTGATATTGGAGTTGGTAAAAACCTGGCCGTTGTAGATGAGAATATTGATGTAAATGACCTTAACAAAAATTTTGTAAACATTACCATGCCTTCCGTTATTAATAATGTTACTACTTGTAGAAATGGTTCTCTGTCTATTACCCTTGGTGCAGATATGGCTTTTTCTTTCCGTTGCGTAGACCAAAGTGAGGCACTGACTAGTCTCCTGTCAATAAAGTCCAACGCAGTAGGTTTCGATGAAATTCATCCACACTTTCTAAAAATCCTTCTTCCATTAGTATTACCTTATATAACCCACATATTTAACACAATTCTCACTACTTCTGTCTTTCCAAAATATTGGAAGCAAGCCAAAATCATTCCAATACCAAAAACACGCAATGAATATCGACCTGTGGCCATATTATCATACTTAGCAAAAGCGTTTGAATTGATTGTACACCAGCAAACTAGCAAATTTATTTGCGACAATAACTTGCTATCCGAAAGGCAGTCTGGGTTTAGGGCAAAGAGGGGTTGCGTCACTGCACTAATAGACGTAGTTGAAGAAATAAGAGCAGGATTGGATGATAGTAAAGTAAGTTTCTTAATTCTTCTAGACCATTCAAAGGCATTCGATACAGTTGATCATGTAATTCTTAAGAGTAAATTATCTCAAATGTTTAATTTCTCTTTTTCAGCAAGTAACTTATTGCAGTCATACCTATCAGATCGATCTCAAGCTGTTTTTGCCAATAACAAGACGTCAGAATTTTTGACCCTCAATAGGGGTGTTCCTCAGGGCTCTATAATTGGACCCCTTCTGTTTTCATTCTATGTAAATGATTTACCAAAAGTTCTCCAATATTGTAACGTCCATATGTACGCTGATGATGTACAACTGTTTGTTAGTTGCTCACGCAATAATATTTCAAATTGTGTATCTGCCATCAATAATAAACTTGGGCGCGTAACAACATGGGCAAGTGAAAATGGCTTGTGTCTCAACCCAAGGAAGTCGAAGTATTTAATTATTTCCAAAAAAATAATCGATGTTTCAGAATTTCCAAAAATTATGCTCAACAATTCGGCAATTGATTTTGTTGACTCAGCAAAAAATCTCGGAATAATCTTCAACTCACACATTGGAAATTCAATTGGCAGGGTTTATGGTATGCTTAGGGTATTAATGATTGCACAATCATTCACACCACTTTATTTTAGACTTCTAATAGCAAAAGTTTACATTCTCCCTACCCTTCTATATGGTTGTGAAATTTTTGCTAATTGTGATTGCACAAGTAAGCAAAAACTAAAAGTAGCTTTTAACAACATAGCTAGATACGTTTATGGTCTAAAACGTTCTGATCATGTATCTCACTATGCAATACAAATATACAATATGACCCTGGAAAGCATTCTCAAATTGCGAACTTTATTATTGCTCCATAAATTGTTATATACTAAGGAACCTTCTTACTTGCATAACCGTCTTACTGTCTCGAGATCTAATCGGTTCAATTCATTAATACAATTTCGTCATTTCTGTCTAACATCTGAGAGGCAATTCTATATTTATGCAATTCGTCTTTGGAACTCGTTGCCCCCTTTCTTTCGATCTATTCAAAACGCTGTGCAGTTCAAAAACAATCTACTTGCATATCTTTCTACGTTGCAATAATTTTCAATTTTTAACTATCAAATTATTTTTGTGTAACATGAAAACTTTTTCTAAAATATATTTAATTTTTCTCATTAGTTTTCAAATAAAATTATATCATTGTTATAAGTTGTACTACAATTACTTGAAATGATAAAAATATCAGGACAATGATTCCAATATTTAGTTAGTAATACTAGTTTAAGATATATTTATTTTCATTCTTCTTTTCCCATATATTTCTTATGAAAAATTAATTAAGTTTGAATAATTTTTAAGTTTAATACAAATGTTTAATTACTAAATGCTTAATTTCTACGATGCCAGTGCTTTAATCATAAGGTTCTAACCTTGTTGCACTGTTATATCAAATAAATAAATAAATACAATACAAACAGTCATTGATTTTTTGAACAGCATATTGTTTTTTTTTTTATATCAAAAAAGTAAATGTGAAATTTTAGCTTTTGTTATTGATCGAAAAAATAAAAGTCAAATTTTAACTTTTATTTTTGATCAAAAAAATAAAAGTCATATTTAAACTTTTGTTTTTGACTGAAATGAAATCAGTCAAAAAATAACAATTATGTGTTGACTTTTTGGAAAAAAATCATTACCGTTACGGTGCCTGGCTCTTAAAAAAAAATATTGGGAAATTTTTCTATTCTTATTTGAAAAGAGGAAAATTTTGGGGCTAAATAGTAATTAATGCGATTCTGTTTAAGGATAAAGGAGACCTCACATTATTTAATTTACTTAACCACTAAGAATATTTATTGAGAAAAAATTTATTAAAATTGCATGAAAAATAAGTTAAATTTGAAAATGTTTCGGGCATAATACGAGAAAGATTTTTACCCTATCTTTGAAATGTATATAATTTTCTTATGTGTACAAGTGTGTGTCAACCGGCGTATCACAATAACATAATTAGAACCAAAAATCTCAGAAAATAGAATTATATAGGTTCAATTTTTTTATGTGCATTCTAGACACCTTTATGCCTTTGTCCCCCACCCTAGAGCAAATCCTGCGGACGCCCTTGCTTCTCTGTATCGTTTGCAAAACTAAATCTTCACATACCTAGTCTCACTTCAAATTTTGATTTATTGAGTTAACAACTTATATTTTGACGTATCGAAATATAATAACAAAAGCTTAAAATAAGCATATCATCGATATATCTGTGGTCACAAGGAATAACGACTAAACTCAAAGTATCGTAAAAAAACGATATTTTAATTGCACGAACTACGACCCATTTTTTTGAAGTATATGAACCGTTACAAACAAAATGTGTGCAGACATAAGTGATAATCAACTCAGGGTAAAAAAAAAAATATCTACATACTTTCAAAAATTGGCAATAAAGTAAATTCTATATCGCTTTTTTACGATATTTTGAGTTTAGTCATTATTCCTTGTGACCACATATATGTTTTCACTTGAAAGCTTTATTATTTCAAATATTTTACGTCTATATTAAATTCATCTTTGGTTGACTGTTTTTACATTCAATTCATGTTTACAGTCAATTCTTTACATCATTATTCCTAGTATTCTTCCTTAAATTTTAAATTAACTGTCGTTGTATCCTTAGAAGTGGCAATATAAAAAGAACAACAACAAATACTTTGTTCATTTATACTATGTAATTCTCTTCTTAACACTATAAATCATGAAGTAGATAAAAATAAAATAGTTAAAAAAAAAACACTTGAGCAGCTCAACATGGAACTCAAGGTGCTCCAACGTATTAAATTATCCAAACAACAATGAACTGGGTACTCTTGGACAGACAGCAAAATCTGCCGGCCAAATCTGCATTCAGAGCAACATCATGCAAAATGGCAAGCCAGAGAGATGTAGATGGTTAACAACTTGCTGAACTCAGCGTATAGATTGTGGGAAGCTTGAAAAGCTTGCGATTTCCCTAGAGAAATTTATGCAAATACAACATAAATTTTATAAACTATGCAAAGCTATAAAATCACAAAAATGTTAAAGTAAGTGTCTATCTTAAGGATATGAAACTAGATTCAAGGCATGCTTTTATGTAGGTCAGTATTGAGCTATCAAAGAGAGATAAAAGTTTGGCATGTGTGGGTGTGAAAAACCATTTCTTCATTTTATTTGATCATCATATATTCGGCAATTTGTGTTTAAATAAATCAATAACTATACGACTTAGCATAATATCAGGGGAAAAAGAGCCAAACAAATTAACTTAAACTGATATTTATTGGAATAATGTTTGCGAAAGTGGGTGAAATTTTCAAGCACAAAAGGTTAAAAAACACCTAAAAAGAGATATTTTAAAAAACCTAAAAAAAAATTTGAAATTCTTTTGCGAGAAAAATGATTGAAGCTGATTATATATCTTAGTAAGGATTGCTGTACCAATTCAGTTATTTAAAAATCACAAGTCATAAAATTCAAGTTTTTGAAAAGCACATTAAAAGATTCTGTATTGAAAATATTAAGTAAAATATAATCCTAAGAAAACGATGCTTACACAGAAAAAATGTATAAAAAATTTACCTAAAAGAAAAATTGTCATTTGTTAGCATTCATTTTTAATTCTACTTAAATTTCATTCTTAAACAGATTTGTAAAGTAATAATTATAACAAAATAAATACCAAAAACTAATGTTATAAATATAATACCCAAAACAGCTTCAAAATATAACGGATCAACTTACAGTAAGTGACGAGGCAGTGGACGCGAATCTGGCAGCGCAAAAGCGAGTGCAGCGGCGAGTTGGCCGTTGTGGGAACCGCCATGTCAGCGGTTTAGGGTAGAAGCTAAGCTTGGGGTTTCAAGCATGATTATTATGTTAGTTAAGTTTTAGTATGGCAGTGGAATAAAGCAGTTGAAGTTTCCTGTCAAGGTTGGCCCGTGGGCCTTGACTGGCCAATGGGCCACAAAAATTTATTTTTTTTAGTGTATCCTGGGAGGATACCTTAACTTATATATACATATATCAAATCTTTGATATACAAACGAACATTCTGTCTAGAATTCTATATAAGTTAAAACAATTTCACACTTCATTTGAGGAGACTATTATTTCATCTCCTCTGAAATTCAATTTTTTTCTGAATTAGCGAATATACTAAAGAGGTCAAAGTTAGAACAATTAATTGTTCTAACGAATCTTTCCAAAGAAACAACAACAACGTATTTTCAATATGATTTATTTCACAAATTTCACAAAAAATTTCACACGTATTTTCACAAAGATTTCTGATGAAGCCTTTAGCAAGGCCGAAATTGCAATAAAATCAGCTGATTTTTTCCTTTTCATATTGAAAATACGTTGTTGTAATTGTTGTTTTTTTGGAAAGATTCGTTAGAACAATTAATTGTTCTAACTTTGACCTTAAGCTAAATAAACGATTTTAAACTATCAAACAACTAGAATTTGTATTTAAAATCAAGTATGATTTAAACTATCTTTAATTAAACTACTTTTTAATTTTATTTTATTTAATCCTTACAATTTGCATTGTCTTTTTTAATATATTGAAAATCATTGAATAAAAATTTAAACTTACTTTAAAAAAATAATTTAAGTTAACAAAAGTATAAATGAACAATGTGCACAATGTGCATTTCACAAATTTGATAAGCTGCTAAGTTTTATATCTTTTTCGCTAGCGTACAGAAAATCTTAAATCACTGTTTGATTTTTTTGACCAGTGGTTAGAAATGAGTTTATTTAAAAATTAGTTAAAAAATTTATTTTAAATTAAATATGTATTTATGATTTGAGTTTTTAAATTTCTGATCTAAACTTTTTAAAATTCGTTTCCTGCAGATGGCATACAAAACGGCATTCAAAATAAAGCCATTGGTTTGTGACTAATTACATCTTTATGCATAACGAAAAGATGGCTAAACGTGGTGCGAGAAAAGGTAAACGATACATTTTTCCAAATCAAAAAATATTGTTGCTCGCAAACTAATGACATTTGTTTCGTTTTACATAAAGATGCAGTTAGATAATACAAATAACGTCGTTCTTTCAAATCAATATAAATACTCACTGTTTGTTTGACAAAGTTACAAAGTTACAATCATTACAAAGTTGCAAATATTAATAAGAAACAGGTAATGCATGCACTCAAAAATATTTGTGTGTAAATATTACTAATAACTGCGTCCATTCTACGAATGTTATTCGTAGTTTTCAGCCACGAATAGGATTCGAAGAATCAACGTATATTAGTACATATTACCAAAAAAATTCATTAGTAAAATTTCTACGAATGATATTAGTAAACAAAATATTAGTACATTCTACAAATACCCGCCAGTATCGAAAGTATCAATTGGCCCATTCACGCTAGCTACTTGAATAGTTCTATACGTACTAGCTACTTTTTTGACCCAAGGTAATGCATAATAGTGTCAGTTCAATCAACTTCCATCTCGATTGTTTCTTGTTTTTTTTTTTAACGTCTTGACTGACCCATACAATTTATTCTGATGAGCTCTTACTTCGAAGTGACTTATTCGAGAAAAAATGACACATAAAGATTTCCAGTTTCGTTGAGCAGCATAAATAAAATATCGCTATGAAGAGGTATAAATATATTGAATAAAGAATATCAGTCACTCTGCCTTGTTTTTTTTTTTGTTGTTGTTGTTTCAATATTAACTATCGAAAAAGCTTGCCCTTCCTGACTAGTGGAGTAACAAGTAAATGGATGTGTTAAAGGTAGCAATTGACCCCTACCTATAACATGCTCGTGTAAAACTCGCCAGTTGAATACAAAGAAGGTAGATTAAAGTGGAACTAGTACAGGCTACCAAGGGGCTAGTGAAATCACTAGTTTTGTACTAGTGCCATTAACTGCAGGGTATTCATACAATATACAAAGTATTTTTATTGTAATTTCTTTACGAATTCATTCGTAAAATTTTTCTAATACCTAATGTAGTATCTACGAATATATTTGTTTTATATACTAATGATATTCGTAAACAAAAATAAATCAATTCGTATTAGTGCTGTGATGTGTTTCGTTTCTTTTTATAAAGGACCTGCCTAGTAAGTTGCCGGCGCTTAAGAACGCCACTGGCTCTAAGTGTTTATTATTTTAATTTGTCAGCCGGCATAAAAATGCACTCAGGCTTTTGAAAAATTAAGTCAGCTGATTGAAGCTTGTTAAATTAATGATCTTTATTTCGAAACGTCGGTGTTTATAAAGCTAAATAACGGTATTTTTAAGTTTCTAAATCATATACAAATATGTGCATAACACAGGGTCCGCCATATAACTTTTTTTTTTCAACTAGTGCTTATTTCGTGAATGGTAACACTTAGCTCATGTCTGATTTGACAGATAATTAGTTTTATCCTTCCGCTGAACGAATATGGTTGTGTATACGCTTGAACAACGCTGAGAAGTGGGCCTGCGATCGACTTACAGAAGATGCCGATTTTGCCAAAAAAAATCATCTTTTCAGATGAAGCTCATTTTGATCTTGGCGGGTATGCAAACAAGCAAAATTGTCGCATTTGGGGCATAGAAAACCCGCACGCATACATTGAAAAGCCGTTGCACCCAAAACGAGTCACTGTTTGGTGCAAATTTTGGTCCAGAGGCATAATTGGGCCATTTTTCTTCGAAAATGAGCAAGGAGTGGCCGTTACAGTCAATGGCGATCGTTATCGGGCCATGTTGAACAAATTTTTGTTCACAAAAATTGAAGAGGAGGATATTGGCAACATTTGGTTTCAGCAGGACGACGCTACGTGTCACAGCCGAAGCTACACTGGATGTTTTGCGCCCTGTTTTGAAGATCGCATTATCAGCCGCAGAGCTGATGTCGTTTGGCCACCTCGGAGCTGCGATTTGACACCGTTGGACTATTATTTGTGGGATGCCCTCAAAGATAAGTGTTACGTCGACAAGCCAGAGACAATTGACGCTTTAAAGAACAATATTCGTAAAGCCATTGGTGAAATACAGCTGCACACAATCGATAATGTGCTTAAAAATTGGACCGATCGTGTAGGCTACTGCATGGCCAACCGAGGCAGCCATTTGAATAAAATTATTTTCCATTATTAACCGGAAGAATTGTACTTTCAAATAAAAAAAGAAATTTGAGAATATATCCAGTAGTTTTTTTTTATAGAATTTTCAAAAAAAAAGTTATTTGGCGGACCCTGTATTAATACATAGTGTTCAATAATATAATAACTTAAAAGTGCGTGAGTGAAAAGTAAATATTAACTTAATGAGTAAGTGCGTAATGCAAATAAATATAACTAATATAATGATAATAAAAGTGCGCGAGTAAAAGAAACAGAATATTAACTTTGTGCGAAAGTGCGTAATGTAATATAAATATATAACCACGGGTCAGTCATTGTGCGTGGTGAATAACAATAAACATAGTTACAGTGCAATCAATAAGTATGTGTACAGTTGGTTGCTTAGCTCGGTGCTCACAACAGTGCATTGTACGAAAGATTGTGTACATATAAATAATAATAATCGTAAAATTCTAGTATGAATAACTTCGTAATTTGTTTCATTACATTCGTAGTATTTACTAATGCTTTCGTACTTTTTACGAATGAAAAATAATATAAGTAGAAACAATTCATTCGCAGGCTGACCCTTCGAATTATTTGCAGAATGTACGAATTATTAGTAGAGTCTAAAAATTGAAAACCGAAATCGTTCAGCCTTGTTTGTCGAACATTTATAGAACATAAGGAACGTAAACTAAAGAGCCAAAGTTCAAACCCCAGCTCAGACAGTATTTTTTTTTAGCAGACGAATAAAGTATTCGTAATATGAACTTATATACGTCGTTTCTACGAATCCTATTCGTAGCTGAAAACTACGAATAAAATTCGTGGAATGGACGCAGTTGTTAGTAATATTTACACACAAATATTTTGAGTGTTATAATATTTATTTATTTATTTATTTTGTTTATTCGATTGCTAAACCTTAAACTTAGCAAATAGTTTTGTCCGTGCAATATTATTTATGCTGTATCTCAAGGCAGTATTTAAGTCTAGAAAATTGAAAAAATCAAAAATCAGGAATATCTTCTGAAAACAATTTTTCGAATCTGAAAATATTTTCAATATTTTATAGCAGTTTCAGTGTCGTCAGCTAGACTGCCTGAAAATTAACTTAAAAATTTTAAATGTGTTTTTCTCGAAACTACTTTTTTCGAAACATTTGTCATAAGATCTCAAATTTTTACCTAACTAATTTTCTTGAAATTTCGAATGGATATTCTTCATATATCCCTTTATGGCAGGAACTAACAAAAAATTAACTTTTAACTTTTAGTATTTTTTAAAATTCGAAAAAGTTCAAAATTAACTGAATAAATTTACCTCCTTTTTGCGTTGCCGCGTGAACATTTTTTGCATCTTTTCTGGCTTTTGCACAATGGCATTTGTGCTGTTAAGGAATGTACTTTTTTTATCTATCAGATGACTGGAAGGGTGGGAATCGTGACAAGATGGACACGATAAATTTTTAAAATATGCATTAATAAGTGATAAAATAATGATTAGTAAAAATATTAATTGATTCGTTTTTTTCGGCCGTCTGAGCCCTAGACTAGAATATTGTCTTTACTTAAGTGTGGAAATTCTCTCTATCAATAAAAATACAGTTTGAGTTTTATAGAAGACAAATACTTCATTTTCGCATGACGAAAAATACATTTTGTAGGTATGCGTGAAAATGTTACACCCTGTATCTGCTAGACCTCAACAACAAAAACAAAAATTAGTTATGTTACAAGTTATTTATCGATGCAACTATCTGTATTTCAAATATGGTAAAAACACCCCAATTAAAAAAAATTATTAAAAAATTTGAGCACGTTTGCGCACTCTCTCATAGCCAAGGCTTGAAAAAAATACATATTGAAGTTACAGAAAATGCACAAAGTGAAATATATCCTTATACATTATTGAGTAGATTGTCCAAAATCTTTTTGCAAATTTCATGATTTTATAAAAAAAGAGTCATTTTCAATAGCACAACTCAAGAAAAATTTTGAAACTTCGAAATTTTAGTTAATTTCAGTCGGAAGTGCATAGTTTGAACATAATACGTGATTTTTTCAATTCGTTCGAAGCTTGGGAACTATTTAAAAAAAAACCGGTTTGTTGTAAGCAAATATTATAACTAGGGCTTGCAACTTCGGGTTGTTTTGGGAATCCCGGGATTTTTGGGACTGCAAATAAAAATCCCGATATTGCAAGTGTATTGAAAAAAATTTTAAATAATTTTTATAATTGAAAGATCTTGTTTCTTACAATAAAATATACGTAAAAAAATCTGAAATCGATTTTAAACTAAATGTTATCGAAGCAACCGAAAATAATAATTTTTTGGAAATCGAAAACAGTGTTCTACAAATTTTAGTAGCAATGAAACGCAATAAAATTATTTTTTAAAATGTTTATTTTGCATAAAAGGCAGTTCAAACAAAAAATTTAAAAATATTATAAAAAGGAACAGTGAAAAGAATAGTGAAAGGAATAGTGAAACTCTAATTGCTTAATATTTGATTGTTTCATTTCATTATGTATTAAAAATCAACAGACACAACAGTTTTTTAATGTAAAATTTAAATTTGTAAGTTCTTACGTCTTGTAATTTTGTTCATGTAAAAAAAATCAATTGTAATTATTGTTTTTATATTCTTGCCTCAATATCACTTTTTGTATTCGTTTTCAGATAAAAAAAAATTCCCTGAAAAAGCTGAAAAATAACCAGCGAAACATCGGAGGAAAAAAATTGAATAAATTTTCTTATTTGCATAAAAAAACACAAGCCATTTAGCCTGAGCACTAGTGCAAGAAACTATATAAATTCATAAAGTTGGTCAAATACACTTCTTCAAAAAGAAACAAGTTCAAATCAAGTCTTAAAAATAACACAACAAAAAATAGATTGTCTTCTGACAATTTTGAAAAAAAAAACATTTTAAAAAAAATAATAAAAAAAAGGTTTCATTATATTACTTAAAATAATGCGTTACAAAAAACGTTATTATGTGATGGCTAAATAACTTCAAATGAAGCTTTCATTTTAAGGCTACACGATCTCACATTTTGTTAAGCCTTATTAAGATAAAAAATTTCGAATGGACAGCCTGTGCAGCATTTTGGCAGCAGTGGTGATAATAAATTAATTATTCGAAAATTTGCCTGAGTCCCGAAAAAATCTTAAGTTTCGGGACTGTCGGGACCAGAAAGACTCACTAGAAAATTGCATGGCCTAATTATAACAGCAATATTCAGAAAAATTCAATTTTTGCCCATTTTTTTATGCCTGAAATTTTTTTTTAATAACAAGAAATAGGAAAAACAAATATTATTCTCGAAGTCAACGTTATTGTTAACATATCCTTATTTAAAAAATTTTGAAATTCGATTACGATTTTATTCCTCTTAGCTTGCCGTTTCGTTCCATTGTGCATCGTTTCTTTTATAGAAAATCTTTTTGAAGTGTTTGAAATCTTTTAAAATTTAAGTTATTTTTGTAAGTGCCTTTGTGATGATCCAAATTAATCTACATCTACTTTTCAACGATTTCATAGTGAGAGCAAGTTTTTTAATAGGCAAATAATTATAAAAAGTATCATTTTTTTACTTTTACCCATATTTTATGACAAAAATTTCAATTTAACTCTTCAGAGCAAATAAAGCCGTATTTTTCTATAACTTTTCTTTCAGCAAAAATGGTTTTTGCAACATTTTCTTTCAGAAAAACAGCACGGTTACCTACTCAATTGCAAAAAGCTCCTTAACAAAACACAACACAGGCCTTGTCACATTCCACAAACTGTTATGCATTACAACTACATCAACGACAAAATTTAACCAGCGGGTTCTTACTTCCTACTCTCATCTCTTCTCTTACAAACATTTTATTCACCAGTTTCTCTTACTTCAATCGATCAAATAATTCAAAATAAAATATATTAATTCTTCAGTAAAGCTGTTTACACATTGCATTTAATCATAGAAATATGGTAAATGTAAAATATACAAACACTCAATATTTTTACATGCATACATGTGCAAATTCTGATTTTATGTAGCTTTTTGCATTTATAAAAGAAACTTAAAAAATCGTTGATCCCTTTATAATATGTATTTTTTTTAGTGCACTTATAATTGTATGCATCTAATCTCAAATAAAAAATCATTGAGCTGAATGCAGTTGAATAGCCTCTTTTGTAGGTACTTGATATCTCGCTAGTAGCCACTTCAATAATAAATAAATATTTAGGTCGAGATAACCAATCTAATAAAATATCATATTATACATTTATAAGCTCGTAAAATTTCTTTTTGAAAAATGCAATAAATGTTTATATAAAATAGTTCACTTATAGAGAAACCATGAGATAGTTCAAGAAATGAACAGTGTGTATTTATAGGAAATGAAAAGCTACTTGTGCTTCAGTGAGCATCTAAAAAATACTTTTATAATTTATGAATGAAAGAGAATACTTCAAAGACATACCAATAAAATTACGAGCAAAATATTTGTTAAGTTTAGCTCTAGCTAAGCCATGAGTGCATCATATGCCTTTGAATCACTTTTATTCACTTAGCTGAAAGTTGTAATATTTGTGGAGAAAAAACATAAAGTTATTCTAATGTCTTTTTTTACACACACAATATAACATCTGTTGCTAGATATTCACATTCAACCGAGAGCCAGCACAAAGTTGTAATTTATGCAATTCTATAACATACGAGTATTCACAAAAGTTTCAAATATATTTCATTATTCCCTCTTTAGCCAAATTAGTTAAACCAAGCAAAACTTAGGCAGCAAAAATAATTATTTATCTTCTACGTAGTAGTCGCTGGCTGGCGGTTGCCATCATGAAACAATTTAATGTTCATTAAAATTTGTTTGCTGCAACTAAAACTGTAAACTGCAAAGTTAAGTTTTATGCATTTTGTTATTAACTTTGCACGACTTCCACTTCCGTTTCCGCTGCAATACAAACAAACATGCACCATACTACTCCACGCAAGATGCATTAATTATGTGTAACGATGCTTGTGTGTGTGTGTGTGTGTTCATTATATTGGTGTATGTATGTATGGCTTAGTGAATAATCACACTTACGCCTGCAAGTGGAGTTGTAAACAACATGAACAACAACAACATCAAAAATGTAAGCAAAATAATTTTAACGGCTTACTTGTTGTCGTTCTTGCAACGTTCGGCTGTTGTTTATCAACAAATATCAAGTGCATTAATAACGTCAGGGTCTTGCAGATACACACACACACACACACACACATACACATTCCCATCTAGAGCTTCGAAGTACTACTCAGAGCTACCTTCTTCCAACTTGAGTGGAAATTAACTTTTTGTCAGCAAGTTATGAGAGTTAATTTTGCGTGATATGTATTAAAAGTGAACTAACTGAACCCATAAGAAATACGAACGAATAGTAGAATGAAGCAAAATACCTGGAAGAAGAAAATGAAGAAATTTTCAGAATAGCAATTTACACGTTTTGTTGCGCATTTGAGCGCCCTCTTTAAAGCTTTTCACGCACAAGTATAGCTTTTGACTTAAATGCACTGTAACAGCGCAAAAAAATTAGTCGACGCTGAATTTGCGGTTGGCATAATTATGCAGGTAAAAAAGACTTGGCTAAAAGGCGCGTCAAGGCACACACACACACACGTGGCAGCGTTGAAGTGAAAAAGACGAAACATCTTGAATTAAGAGTGCGGTACCTTCAGAATTGCAAAGCTAATTTTGTTAGCTTAGTTTTTTTTTTTTTTTTTCTCGTGAAGATGCATGCAATTAAGTGAAGAGAACACTAAATAAAAGTTGAAAAGGTGCTGAATAGACTTCTTAGCAGCATTATTTGCTTCAATCCACTCTAACTGATTCAAGTGAAAAAAAAAACAATTCTTAAGGAATTTCTTTGCCATGAGAGCTCTATTTATTGAGATTTTATTAAATAACCATAACTCAAATAACTTTTCTTTGAGAAACTTAAGTAGCAGAAAGCAAAACAAAAGAGCAAATGCTTTGTATTTGTTTTCAATGCAGCTAATGTTTCGAAAAGGAAAAATTTATTATATTCAAGTTTTTTACTTGACTTTATATAATCTAACCTAACTAAACTATACATACATATATTCAATTCTGTAAGAATTAATGTGCAGCCTTTTGTTTATATCTTCCAAACATTTTCATAGGCCACTTTATATTGTTAGTTGTTAGATGTTAGAAACAAAAAAATTAACCCCATGCTTACCAAGGATTCTAACTATATAATTCAGGTCTGTTCAGACCAGTGGCGGATCCAGAAAGAAATTTTTGGGGGTAAAATTTCTGAAAATTTCGTTTACATTTTTTTTAAATACTTTTTATATTCACACTAGAGCCCTGCGTAGGTGCACTTAAAACCGGCTTCAAAACATTTGTTCATTTCACACTACACTGCACTGTCTTGCTTGCTGCAAAGAAATCATGTGTGTGATTGCAGCGAAGACGAACAAAACATGATAGAGCAATAAAAACAGATCATAGATATTGTTGATCTAAGATATCGTTATCAGAGAGCTCACTGCAGTCAATTCAACGAAAGCTTGCTCTTTGGCAATAGATGAATATCAGAGAACGAATACGGTGCTGGCGCGAACACTGGGTAAAAATGGGTCACGCATAATTATTTAACAGTGTTATGAGGTTGCTGGTTTCGAATCTGAAGTCAGAATTTTAAAAATAAAAATGGGGAATAGGGTTGCCACCTTATTTTATGGGTTGTCGCTGAATCCGAATCCGTTGTCAGAATTTAAAAATTATGTAATTTTAAAGTGTTTTCTAAAAGTCCTTGTTACTTATTATGTTGATTTTATATGATTTAAATACAAATTCTAAATGTTTGATAGTTTAAATCATACTTGATTTTAAATACAAATTCTAGTTGCTTGATAGTTTAAAATCGTTTATTGAGCTTAAGGTCAAAGTTAAAACAATTTATTGTACTAACGAATCTTTCCAAAGAAACAACAACAACAACAAAGTTTTTATTCAATATGAAAAGGAAAAAAATCACTAGCTGATTTTATTGCAATTTCGGCCGTGCTAAAGGCTTCATCGGAAATCTTTGTGATGCCCGTGCAAGTGCGCACTAGCGCACTGCACCAAAGAGGCGATGAGATTTGAAGTGTCAATTTGTTGATACTTACATTTGTTGATACAAATCTTATGGTTATATTATTATGGTTATATTATTATATGGAGTCCAACAGTCTGCTGGAAGTCTTCCACAAACAAAGCATGGTTACTGAAGTTGTTTTAGAATTTTGCTGATATATTTTCAGCTGTTTCTGTTTGGTCGTGCTCCACCATTTTTTTATAATAGGGTTGCCACCTAATATTATGGATTTTTAAAAGTTTTAAAAATCATTTAAGAGTTTTAAGGACTCGCTTATTTAGAATCTGAAGTCAGAATTATAATATTAAAAATGGTGGATGGGGTTGCCAACTTAATTTTTTTATTTTTACGAATTCGGGGCTGAAGCGAACTGCAAGGTAAAAATGGGTCGCTGAATCCGAATCCGTTGTCAGAATTTCAAAATTATAAAATTTTTAAATAATAGGGCTGCCTCCTAAGAATATGTATTTTTAAGAGTTTTAGACATCATTCATCAGTTTTAGGGGGTCGCTGATTTTGAATCTGAAGTCAGAATTTTAAAATTCAAGATGGTGGATAAGGTTGCCACCTTAATGAATTCGGGGCTGCCAAAAAAAATGGTATTCCAAAAATATGTCGCTGAATCCGAATCCGTGGTCAGAATTTCAAAATTATAAAATTTTGAAATAATAGGGTTGCCTATTTTGTTAAATTATGTTTAAAACTTTTAAAAGTACATATTAGGTGGCAGCCCTATTATAAAACAATTAAATTTTTTTTTATTCTGACAACGGATTCGGATTTAGCGACCCATTTTTACCTGATGTTTGCACCAGCATCGCATTTGTAAAAGTAAAAAAAATGTTTACCCACCCCATTTTTACTTGAAGTTGGTGTAAAAAAATGTCTGGTAAGGCGCTGACGACCGCTGATTAAAATTTTCAAAATGATCCAAATGCTCTATTGCCATATATTGCTTTTTATTCTAATCCAACCAACCCTTAATGATTCAATTTCATTGCTTGTGGTGTCGACGAACAAAAACACGTCGTGCATGGATTGCCGAGAGAGAAAGTGTGTATTGCTTGTCTTTGTAGGCTTTCGTTTGGTGTTGAGCAAACTCTCAAATGTTATTAGATGACAGTCAACTGTGCGCAATGCCATAAATCACAGTGTGTACGTTCAAATAGATGCACCATCGCAGGTCTTTATTTCACACAAGCAACTTTTCCAAATCTTTTAATTAAGGCTTTGTTTTTTTATCATCGTTGCTGTTTAACATCGTTGCTGTATCAATCACAAGAGAGAGTAGCGTGCGCATTGTGTTGCATTG
Organism: Dichetophora obliterata; assembly: GCA_963920525.1. Taxonomy (NCBI): domain Eukaryota; kingdom Metazoa; phylum Arthropoda; class Insecta; order Diptera; family Sciomyzidae; genus Dichetophora; species Dichetophora obliterata. The sequence goes on from OY986437.1 coordinate 56,667,718, forward strand.
TTGTTGTTACTGCTATTTTTTGAAGCGAAGCTTTTTACGCCTCGTTTTGTGATTTGCTTGAGTGAAATCTGAAAAACGACACTTTTTTCCATACACCATTTTCTTAGAATTGGTTGTTTTCTTACTTGCGTCTCTAACAACAAGAGAATATAAAATTAAAAATATTTCTTTGCAAGCGTGAATATCGAACTCGCGCCTTCCGATCGAGAGATCGACACACTAACCACTACTCTAAACCAACCATTTCTAATATGGTGTGATTCATTCAATATTAACTGAAGCTATGTAGATGACAGAAATTTATTAAAAGGATTGTTCATTAGCTGCCCTACATATTCTATTGTGAATGTGTGAAGCTATAATGCAGCAGACAAGGTTGCTAGTAATGCGGGAAAAATCCAATTCGTGGTAATTTTTAATTGGTCTGGGGAATTTTTTTTTGTTTGGAAATTCCCATGGTATTTTTTAATCCAGCGTGGTATTTTTTAATCCAGCGTGGTATTTTTTAATTGGCGTGGGAATTTGGCGTGATATTTTTTAATTGCATGGGAATTCGGGAATCTTCTTCTTAAACATTCTTTTTCACTTTTATTAAAATTTAATAATGGTATTGGATGAACGACGTAAGCGTAAAGCTATAAGTTTACGCTGTACATTTCCTCAAACCTACCTTTAAGAAAAACGATTAAATTACTTATTTGTTTTAATAACAAGTTTCCATGACAAAATTGCATGAAAACTTAGTGGACATTTTTTGACATATAGCAATACTATCCTGATTATTATTATTTTGCAAGCGTAAAGTTTACAATAATTATTTTAAAATGCCTAAAATAAGTGAAAAATAAAATTATTAAAAAAACAATAATAAAAAATATCTGCAAGTTTGCTTATCGAATCCATTGGTTTTCAATTATCTTTTAAAATGAAAATTAAATCATATACGCACTATACGCTCTGCTTATTACGTTATGTTATGTTATGTTATGTAATTTTTTTTTTTAATTTTTTATGTATATTTTAATTCGTATGGGATTTTTTGTGGGATTTTTGAATGCATATGGGATTTTTGGTGGTATTTTCATGGTAATTTTTAATGGTCATGGTATTTTTTTATTGTTTATTTGCGGTGGGAGTTTTTTGTTTACCTTTACCATGGGAATTTTGTTGGTATTTAATTTATGTTACTATGGGAAAAAGGTAATTTTCGTGGGAATTTTTCCGAATTTTGACTGGCAACCTTGGCAGCAGATCACAATTATCGATCAAATACTACGTTTCCATGGCGAGTTAAGTCGAGGTTGACTCGGGATTAACTTACCATGAAAACGCGTGTTGAGTTGAATTTCGTCAAATCCACAAAACTCCACGATACTTCTTAGATTTAACTGAGTTGTATTGGATGCGTTCAGAATATGAAACAGTTGCTCAACTGTTGAGTGAGGTTTAATTGATTATTTGTTATTTTATTTTATTTCTGCCACTGCGCTGACATAAAATGTAATAAACCGTTCAGCAGGTACACAAAGTAGCGGAAACTAATACTGATCAAAAACTCAATATGTTTAGTAAATTTTGCACCTTCTTAACGCACACATTTATACTTAAAAAAAATGGCGAATAGAATGGCAAAAGTCCAACTCGACTCAATGTTGTGCACGGAAGCACTATCGAGCTAGAAACGCCATTATGTCAACTTGAAGAAAACCCAACCTAGGATCAACTCGCCATGGAAACGTAGCAAAAAGCATTTTGCATTAGGGGTCGTCCATAAACTACGTTACCAATTTAGGGGGAGAGGGGTTTTGAAATGCACTACGATAAGTAACGGTAGGGGGGGGGAGGTGTTTAGATATTGTAACGTTACCAAAAATTAAAAAAATCGACGAAAAACCACTAATTAATAACACAATCATTTCAAAAATTTTTAACCTTACATGTCTGTTTGATCGTCTAAATTGATGGTTAACTATTGTTTCAACGATTTCTTACACCATCTTTTCCCTCGACACAGAAACCTTTTGGTATTCCTTCACCATCTCAGCACACGTCTGAAAAATTTGGGTCTTTGCTTTTGCGACAGGCCTTGACGTTAAGGCCTGAATGTTCTTGATCAAAGGAGATACCGTATGACATGTACTGTCTTTCTCAGAAAGAAGAAATCGGTTCAAGGTCGTGTCCTACCTGCGGCTTGTATTTCGTTTTTAAAACTTCTATGAATTGCCATAAGTTTGTATTATATCGTTTACTATAAATCGGAATAAAAAATACTATTTAAATAAATCAATTTTCAGAAAGCATTTACACAAAAACACTGAACTTGGTGCAGCTCGGATGCAGCCTTTAAGGGTACTCTGTCAAAGACCAGGTGAATTTCTTTACGTTAGAAATGAGGATTTACCTGAATGTGTCGACATAGAATCTGATGAAAAATTCTATTTTGATGAATCCTCAACAAAGCTACCAGCTTCTTCCATCCCAGTGATTGAGAGCATCGAATCTTGGATCGCAAATGGAATAGCTTTTACAGATGATATTAATTATTGATTTTTTTCCAATTGTTCCTTTAATGTATCAAGTCATACTAGTCACTAATACTAGTGAAAATTGTCAGAGCTAGTCAAAATATATAATCATTCGAATGAATTAATTTCATATGTCACGTTACTTTATGGGGGGGAGGGGTTTTGAAAAGCACTACGAAAAGTAACGCAGGGGGAGGGGGGTAAAAAAACCGGAAAATCAGTAACGTAGTTTATGGACGACCCCTTAGCTATCCAAACAACAAAAGTAGCAAGGTTCTATTGAATAGGTGGATTTTAATTGCGAATTCAGACATGAATGTTCACAGGCACTTAAGGCAAGGATGGTGGTCTAGCGCTCGAAAATTTAAGGTATTCTTAGGATTTTTTTAAAAAGTTAAAATATTGAACAACGATATTTAAACTTTTAAGGTGTATTGTAACTCTCATTCATCATAAAAAATATTTTATTTAATTTAAAAAATTTTGATCTTGTTCAAAATGGCGGTCAATGAGACGCTCTCAATGAAAAGGGGGCATGGGTGGTGTTGTAGATTTCGACTGTTCTATTTATCTGATAAATAAAAACCTAGAATATTATTAATCACTATTAGTGCAGCTATGGCTGGCACTAGAAAAATAGATATGAAAAATTGACAGAATGACGCGCTTTTGAAAATTAAGTTCTTAAATAAGCTTGTTTTCTACCGGTTGTTAAGTGAAAAACATACGATGTTTTTTTAATAAAACTTTGATTCTAGTTCCACCGTTGTTATGAATAGTATTTTTAAATTTCAGATAATTCGCCTAAATAGTTTTTGTTTTTTCTAAAACACCATGCCGAAAAAAGTAGTTTTGAGATAAATGAGTGTAAAGAGAATGAATGTAGATGAAACACTGTGGCTCGACACCTACTAAAACGGCTGGAGAAGTGAAAATACAATGTTCAGTTGCTTTTTCACAAGACGTAATGTAAAGTAACATAGAAATCTAAAATCCACGGATCTATACGTCCCGTCACGTTGCGTTTATTATAACCACTTGTATGAGAAAGCATTGTTTCAAACTATAAGTGAAAGAACGCTCTGTTCAACTGACATTAGATCACATTACGTTATTTCTATTATAATTGGACATTAACTTCAGAAAGACTATACTTTTGAAATATAAAAAAAAAATTAGTTTCATAAAAATTCTAAGCCTTAACAATGCTGTTTTGATAAATATAATTTGCGAATGACAAGTGATCCAAATATTTGCACAAGATTAGGACAACTGTTGATGTAATATTTGCTAGAAATATCGATGACATTACATCTATATAATATACGTTTGATATTTTAGATATTAAAACCTAATTATTTCATTAACATTTACAAAAATAATTCAAAATTAATGTAAAATAATAATGTAAGGTGATAAAATTTACTGGTGGGAAATTATTTTTTTAGTTAACATTAGGTATTTAAAAATTCAATTTAAAAATTTTTTTATTAAAAAAAAACCATTAAATTATGAAACATATAAAACTGCGAAAAAGCTGTTCGCTTCTCTCGTGTGTCCAGCAACGCATCTGTTTTTAATTACTCTCTCTTCGAACTCATAGCTTGAACAGAATGGGGCAATTTACATGTCAGTTAAATTGACTGAAGCATATCGCATTTTTGCTCTCTTTTACTCTCCCTAAGATATTTGACTAAACTACCGCTTGTACGTGATTTTTCTAACTGACGTCCATTGCAAGCAAGGTTGCCAACTCTGGGGGAATTCCCCCATTCGGGTGGAATTTTGACTCTATGGAGGAGTGGGGGAATGAGTAAATTTTTGGGGGGGAAATAATTTAATTTTACTTTTGTTTCTAAATTCATTTAAAAATCATAGCAAATTTAAAAATTTTCCGTATTAATATCGACACCTCAAAGGCAGAACATCGTGTCTAGCATTTGGGAGAAAAAATTTTTATTGCATTTTCGGGAAGCTATTCTAATGCGTCATCTCTTAGAAAAAAAAAATTGGCCGTAACTTTACCCTATGGGTAATTGTGGCTTAAGAACATTTTATCGTATCTACATAAAAATAAAAAGATGTTAGATACGATTAATATTTTTCAATAAAATATTTTTACTTCACACGCAAAACACTGCATATATACCTGTAAAAGGTACTGAGTTAGGCCAAAAGTAGAAGGCGGTTCTTTAAATTTCCACCAATGTAAGTGAAAGTTTTCTGAGTAAAATTGGTGTTCGTTGAAACGGAATTTCATTGAGATATAGTGTGGTATTTATCGACAAATAAAAATAACTACTTATTATTTAATCTTTTCTGTTGCAAGTAAGTTAAGACTTACCAATATGTCTACAGTAAAACAAAAATTTAATTATATTCTGTTTGTAGTCTTACGGAAACATGTTTCCTGCACTGGTGCCGTATAGTGAAAGCGAAATCAGCGATAATGAATTTATATCAAATATTTTCGAAAATGATCAACTGACTACCAGTGAAGAGGAGGTAATAGAGGAATACGTTGGAAAGCAGGGCCATAGGAAGAAGACAGGTGGTAGCCATCGCGTTAAGCGACGAACAGCGAAATGGACTGGTGTTGGCAAGAAAGTCCAGCCTTTGTTATGCAAATCAAGGCAAAGTCTGCTAAAATGTACGAGCTTTACTGAGGAAGAAATTAAAAACATTCACGAAATGTATTGGGGAATAGGAAGTTACCAACGTCAACGTGACTGGCTTTTGTTATGCACCACATGAAGTACGGTGCGACGTAGCACAGTAAAATCAGATGGAGGAAATGGCTATCGGTGAGGTTATTCATTTCAAGAAAGTTTGTCAACAGTTTATTCTTAAAATACTGGAATATCTCAAATGACATTAGTAAACGTGACCAACGAGGCCATCGACCACCTGCAAACAAAACATCCGACACTTATTTACAGGCAGTGAAAACATTCATTGAGAATCTTCCTCCTGTACTATCAGTAATGTACTGTCGCAACAAGACTTCTCTGAAATACTTACCAAGCGAGCTACGCAATGTAAGCTTTTTGTACCGGAACGTATACCAATCTTATTGTTCATCGAAAGAGCCGCCTTTGTAGGTAGTAAGCTTAACTACATTTCGAAATATATTTAACAATAAGTTTAACATCGGTTTCCACTGTCCAAAAAAGGACAAGTGTGGACTATGCGCGAAAGTCGAAAATTTGAGCGAGGAGGAAATATGCTTGGAACCGATCAAAAGTGAATACGAAGATCATTTAATGATGAAAGACTCTTGCAAAAAACTTTTCGTAGAGGACCAACATCGAAGTAAGGTATGCGACGGGTTTCTTTGTGCAAGTGATAATATTAACGCCACATGTTGATAATATAAACTTGTTTTATAGTCGAAAATACTCGTATTACAAAGAAACTGTGTATGAAAGTTTCAAAAAAAATGTTTTTTGCTAGTTATGGGGTGAAAGCGATGGAAAGCGCGGTTCCAATGAGATCTGCACCATTATTGCCAAGTACTTAAAAATGGTTGATGACCGTGGGACCATTACCCAAATTGCACTTTATGCGATAGCTGCCCTGGACAAAATCGGAACAAAGCTATGTTCGCTACATTTTATATATTTATCAAGAATGCAAAATATATCAAAACCCTGAAGATAACTTTTCTTTTGCCAGGCCATACATATAAGCCAGTCGATTCAGTACACGCAGGAATAGAAAGGTTTATTCGCCGTCAGACTGTGTGGGATCCTTCGGAGTGGAGTACATTGATAGCAAATTCAAGAGTCAATCCTTTTAATAATGAAGGATTTAAAAAATTGGAAGCAGTTAAGTTCAGTGGCAAGAATAGCCATGACTAAATCATGTATTATTTATTTTGATAAGGAGAATACTCTTATAAAAATTCAAAGCGGGTATTCAGATGAAACCTGCACTCAGCAATTATCATTTCCGCAGTTGGAGGGAATACAAAATAGTTCAACTCGTCGCAAACATCCAACCACATTAGATATGCTTCCAACAAACTGTTACGTAAAGACAATAGCAGTATCCACTTGAAAATTTATAAATTTAGAAAACTTGTGCAGGAAAGGTGTAATTCCGCAACACTTTCCAAAAGAATATTTAAGCCTACCCCACAAAGTCATCTCAAACACATTTCCGGAAACGGACACTGAAGATGCGGATGAATCATAAATCTAAATACATATATTTTATATCTTATATTAGTTTTGAATACTTCATCCCTGTTTTATTGTCTTATTGAGTTATATTCTATTACTTCACAAAATAATAACTAATAAAAACCACTTTCTTGCGAGTATGCAACAATAAATCACTGTCTAAAGTATCGTAACTACAACTGAAATCAGATAAATAAAAAAGAAATAAAAGCCAAAACATCGTATCTGCAGTTTCTACTAAAGTAATGCGTTTAGGATTTTAAAAAAGATCACATAATAATAAGAACCTCTTTACAGTGCATTTTCAATAAAAATATTAAACAATTTTTCGCTTGCTGAGATATAAAACGTTTTTTTCCTATCCTGTAAAATTCATGTTTTGCTAGATACGATGTTCTGCTTTTAAAGTATTGATATGCTTAAAAACTTTTGCTAAGTTTCTTTATTGCTGAACATTCCCTTTGCAATAAAAACCTCAGTTGGCAACATGCATTTCTTCAGATATCCTTTTTTATACCCCCACGTTTAAAAAACGTAATGGGGGTATATTAATTTTGTCAATCCGTTTGTAACGCCGATAATGAGGTGTGGCCGGTATAGAAAACTATATATATTCCATCACTTCCTGAGTCGATTTAGCCATGTTCTGTCTGTCCGTCTGTCCGTCTGTGTCCACGAAAGCAGCCGTAATTTTTGAGCTACCATAACGAAATTCAAAATATAAGCTTTTTATACAAAAATGAGGTCAAGTTCGAATCTGAGCAAAATCGGATAAAAACTACGCCTACCTCCCATACAAATTGACTTAACCAAAACGGTAAGATCTCTTTAAATTCCACAAAAATCAATTTAATGACTTAAAATTTCGCACAGTGTCTTAAATATTGAATAGTTATTTTGAGTATTAAATTTGTAAAAATCGGATGAAAATCACGCCTACCTCCCATACAAAGTGACTTAACCAAAACGAGAAAATCTCTTTAAATATATTTAACAGTTTGCTAAAGACTTTATATACACTCTAATTCGGCCGTGGAGGTATTTTAACTTCGGCCCAGTCGAAGATAATTCCTTACTAGTTGGCATTCGCTTTGAATTTAATCAGCTAATTTATGATCATAAGTAGTGATTACAATAAGTTAACTTGTTTTTTAATCTTCACGCGTACTGCGTAAGAGCTATATTATCCTTGTCATTCCGTTTTTAAAGCTAATAAGAAGGCGTGGTAGGTATAAAAAGTATATTTATTGTCAATCAACATCACCTCCTGAGTTAGTTTAGCCATGGCCGTCTGTCTGTCTGTCGACACGATTGCAGCCTCAATTTTGAATAAAATTCAAAAGATATGCTTATATTAAAAAAAAAAATGAAGTTAAAAAATGAGCAAAATCGGATGAAAACCACGCCTACCTCTCATACAAAGCGATTTTAGCAAAACGGATTTGAGCAAAAGTGATTCCTTTAAATAACACAAAAATTAATATATTGACTTGAAATTTTGTACACATTTGGCGCTTTGACGTGAAATATTCACATTAGACCTGGCGTAGCTTATATGAGACTTTTTTTTTTTTTAATCTCATGTGTGGGTAGCGATAGAAATATGCCATTGGATGTCAAAATCATTGTGTAAAATTTTCAGGTCAATCGGAGTGTGCCAAGTCGTGCCCTAATGACGTCAAAGGTCACAATTTACCGAAAACCAGTAAAAACATGAATTTTTTTCTTATAAATATATAAATTTAAAAACATGAATAATTTTAAATTTATTATGCATCCATATAATGATCAAAATAAATATTCTTTCAGTTGAAATTTTCATTTAACATCTCTTTTGACAACGAACACAAGAAGTGCTCGCGAATTAACTGTAAAAACTTTAAGTGCTACTTTTGTTGCTATTTTCACAATTATCTGCTGATACATATGATCCCGTTATTTGGCTGGCAGAATTTATGTAGCTGCTTATTGTGTCATTGTCTCATTCAGTTGTGTGACATTAAGAGAATCAAAGTCATTCTAAAGTTTACTATTGTGGAACAATTTTTATCAGTTTAACAATTAATCTATTTTTTCTTAAATTTATTAATAATCATGGCTTCACAAGCAAGTCTAACTACGAGACGACTGCGATCTGGTGACAATAATGTGTATTTAATAGGAAAGTGTGAACCTAAAATAGTTGGTGTGAAATTGCCTTCTAATAAGCAAGTGTTGCAGTTCTTTTTTTATAATACACTATATAATAATAAAACAATTAATGAAAGTGCACGCAAAGTGGTGAAGGAAATCCTACCATTTTGGGAGAAAGGTCGAATACCGACACCAAATGAAAGAACATGTGTAGCAAAAGTTATTAAACTTTATAATGAGTGGAGGTCAGTGCAAAAATATAACAAATCCGAATATGCAAGTCATACTCAAAAAAGAGCTGAATTCATTGATAATTTAAATGACTTATTTGACATTGCACACGTTGATGCCCTTAAATTAATAACTATTGAGGAAGACAGAACATTTTTAATTAAACAACGTGAGAAAGGGCGTGTGGGCAGCATGACTTGCGTAGATAAAAATCTCGATAATAAAGAAAAGCGAAAAACTAAAAGATTGGAGAATGAACTGCGACGAATAGAAAAATATAGAGAAAAAGAAAGCGCTACAGGTGAATTATATTTACTTGCATGTATTATGTCTTCATTTACACAAAAGAATTTTCGTTTTAGACCTCAATACAGTATGTTCTTATTCTGATGATAGTGAGCATGACAGTGTCGAGGTTGCGCAGGTTTTCAACATGTCAGACAGCAGTGAGATTGCCAAATGCTCAAATTAGCCAAATAAAGTGAATGGGAAAACTAAATTCATTGACGACAGAATGTTAGCTTGTATGGATGCCGGTAGTATGTCGTCTCCATTTGCGATTCACTTTATTTCAGCCACTGCAAAAGCATTAGGACATGATTTAAAGGACCTTGTTCTCAATTGCACGAGTTTGCGTAAACAGCGCAAGGAATATCGTCGGCGTCAATGCAAACAAATTATTTAATTAATTTAATTTAATTTATTATTGATTACCTATCAAAAAATCATATTCGCCACGATTATAAAGAGCTGTTGCAACTTGCATTGATTTTTCTTGGTGGTAGCTATGAGAAGATCCATTTTCGTTCACCTGGAGCAACGTCACATGCCCGTTTCATGGCAAAAGCTATATATTCATTAAAAATATATATGTTTCACGCACAATTTGAAATGACGTCCAGAAATTTGAATGGCTTTCGCAACGTGTGTATTTTCCTTGTACGTATTTATATTCCGTACTGGTTTAGAGTCGTGAACGCAGTTGAGGCACCACGCCTAGATTTGCAATTGATCAAAGACTTTGCAGGCTATTACGATTTAAAAACATCTGTGACGTTGTTAGACAAATTTCGCAATCACCTGTGGTATTTGTCGGAAGAAGCAGTAGGACTTGCGTTTTTCGATCTCAACCTTGATATTGAAGTGAAGAAAAAAATGGTTTTAGCACTTAAAATTGATGACAAAGAAGATAGTGACCACGAAGAAATTGAATGGTGTTCCAAAAGAGCTATTGCAAGCGTACAAGAAATGCAATTGTTCTCAGACTTGAGCACCTTTGTAACGCCAAAAACTAAAAACTTTTTTTTGAGATTGGATATAGATATGAATTTTTTACAATACGATCCATCAACTTGGAGTGTGAGAGATGATTATTTGCATGCGGTTACTAATATAAGAAGCATGACTGTGGTTAATGACCCTGCCGAAAGAAAAGTGAAGCTGATAACAGAGTTCAATCGATCATTGACGCACAGTGAAGAAGACAAGCAATATTTGTTGCATATTTTAGAAAATTACCGCAAAAATTATCCATCATATACAAAAAACTCACTTATGTAAAGTTAATATACATAAAAATAAAATTATAAAATAAATTTATAAGAAAAAAAAAAACAAATTTCGTGTTTTTGCTGGTTTTTGGTAAATTGTGACCTTTGACCTCATTAGGGCACGACTTGGCACATTCCGATTGACCTGAAAATTTCACGCAATGATTTTGACATCCAATGGCATATTTCTATTGCTACCCACACTTGAGATTAAAAAAAAAAAAAATTGCGCCAGGTCTAATTCACATCACATATATAAAATTTTTCCAAATCTGAAGACAATTACGCCTAACTCCCATACAAAGTCACTTTTCAAAAACAGTAAAATCTCTTTAAATTCCAAAAACATTAACTTAATGACTTAAATTTTGCACATATGTAAGTCTTAACCGCAAATATGCAATACATGTATATAGCTTTTATAAAAAAGTCAATAATACGAAAATGCTTGAAATGCTTTCAGAAAAAGTAAAACATTTTTAAACATGTTTATACTTAAATTTTAAGAATTTATTCTAGTCGTTTCTTATAACCTATTTTATGTTATGTTTTTATGCTAGTTTTTAAAAACGTTTTGTCAAATTTTTTGTGGATGTTTGCATATGGGCTAAAAAAAATCTTACATATTACAATATTTACTAAATAAAGACTGTTTTGAATGACATATATTTTTTGGGGGAAATTGGATGCAAAATGGGAGAAATCGATCACCAAAATTGGGGAATTTGATTTAAACTGGGTTGGCAGCCCTGATTGCAAGCATTTATTACTACTACCCTACTGCCTACTATTTTGTGATGTTGAGTTGATTTGTGCGCATCGAAGTGTTATCAAATATTTTAGTTATTTATTAATTTAAATTTAATGGAGTGTGATAATGAAAACATTTTTTATCTTTTAGAATTGAAACTGATCACTCTGGCAAATCGATACGCCGGAAATTTAAGATACAATAAAAGTACTTTTATGCTGAATTTACTACCTTATGAATTATTTGCTACTAGGCAGTAGACAAGAAAAAGTTTGCAACTGTTTGACTGAGTGATGCAGGTTTTAGGCTCACTGAAAATTTGACTGATACGATGAATTGTAAAAAGTTAATTTTTGCTCTCGCAGAGAGTTCAATTTATTTTTAGCTGGGAAAGCAACAACAAATTTTGACTGATCACTGACTTTGACTGACGTGTAAATTGGGGCAATGAAGTTGCTGCCGAGTCAGAATCAAGAAAACTGCAATGAAAGGATGTTTACGATGTTTACGTGTAAGCAAAATTGTTTAATAGATATAAAAAAAATAAAATAATTATCGTTTGTGATAGTTGTGGAATAAAATGTAGCTTTACTTGATTATATTAAGATCGAAATTGTATTGAATTGATATATTGAATTTTTGCAGTGGAAACTTCATTAGACGAGTTGAATGATTTTGTGTAGAGGAAAATCTTTGCTTTAAGAAACCCTTGCTCACGACATGACACCCACAAATTAAGAAAAATTCCATGTTTCAGAATTTTTAGTTGTATTTGAGTAAAAATTGGTAGGTCTGTTTGTGTAGTAAAAATTTGCCACACCCACTTTTACTGCCCATCAATCAATAAAAATGCTATATTTCAGACAGTGATGGTCGTATTAGACTTAACTTTTGTAGTTAAGTTTGTGTGGTTACTGTCGACACATGTACTAAAAATGGACATGGGCGCACTTTATATATATATATACGCCCTTTTTTCATAAATCATTATAATTCTTGAGTTATAGACTATTTTATAGTTAAATTTGATATGTAGATGCTATGGGCTTAAGAGGTGCCCACTATTTAAATAAATGTTACCATGCCTGCTTCTAAGGCCAAACAATATAAATAAAAATGAAATGGTGTTCGTTGCCCTCTAATGCACTTTTGAACGGCTCAATTGATTTGGCTGGAGTTTTTGAAGTCAAAACTTCTTTAGGTACGTTAAAAAACAACTGGTATATCATAGATTTTAGTTTTCACTTCGGTCGGCAGTCCCGTCACTGCTATATTTTTTTTAAAATTTTTTAATCCAATTAAATGATGAGCGCGATAGTTTGATAAAGAATATTGGTAATGATACAATCAATACAAGGTAGGAGTGACTGTTTTTATTGCGACCACTGAACGACAAAAAAAATAAAACAAAATGGAAAGCGAGCAATAACAGGTGATGCAGAATGGAGACAGAAAATATTTTTTGGGTCACACACAATGGGCGCAGTTGGAAACTGTTGTGTTAAAATTCAGTGAATATTACAATTATGGGAGCGCTCATTAACTCTAACATCGTCAGAGGGTCAGTAGTTGAAAATGGCAGCTTATCTTCCTCTCTAATCTCTTAGCAGCAGAAAATGGGTGACAATCTTCACGAATTTATTGGTAGAAAAATTTAGTTTCATTGATTATTTATTCATGAATGATTCTGATTACATGGCATACAGAGTACGTAAAATTAGTGCTGAAATTGTATTAGCAAAAAAAAATTTTCAATTTGATGTTTTTGAACTTTGCATAACGTTTTTCGATAAAAACAAAAAAAAAAGACAAATCGGTTTTTATATGGTCGACTTTCGACCACAGGCGATACTAGTTGTTCATAATTATTCAAAATTGCAATATCTTTTAAAGTATTAGCCAAATCATCTGATAATAGGATTTTATTGATGTTTACCTGAAAATCAAATACGAACCTATTTCAAATTGCATAAATATTCATAAATAGAGAGATCAAATATTTTGAAAAGGATAGGAGAATCTTTATGAAATAAATTATAATAGCAAATTTAAAAATTTTCATTTTGAAGTATGAGGATTTTACTTTAATCCAACTTTTTTTAACAAGTATTCAAATATGCCTAAAGACTCGACTTTTTTTTATTCAATATTATATATCTCAACATTGAATAAAGATATAATCGGTTGATAGTCGGAATCAGCGATCATAAATCTATTGAAATCGACTAAAATATTTAATCATTTTAAAATGTCCTTTAATGATATTAAAGGACATTTTTAATTAGGAAGATGTTGACTTCAGTTGGCTTCAACTCCTGAACCAATTGGACTTTGTATGGCGTCATACCAAGGTCTTTATACAAAATTCGTCTCAATGATGTCTCCGAAATGTTCAATTGCTGAGAACGACGGTGAATTGATGTTGATGGCGTTCACGCATACTTTCTGCCACAGCAGCAATATTCTCGGGTGTACGCACTGTTTTTGTCTTTTAACGCTTTGGTTTATCGATGAGGATGCCAGTTTCTTTCACTTTTTTCACAAGATAACGAACATACGGAGCTGACGGTGCTTCTCTTCTTCCAAAATCCATACGCAATTTTCGCACACATTCTGCAACATTAACATGATTTTCAAAGTAATCGCAATATTTCCCAGCGTTGTTCAAGCGAATACACAACCATATTCGTTCAGCGGAAAGAGCTAAGTTTTACCATTCATGAAATAAGCACTAGTTGAAAAAAAAAAACGTTAGATGGCGGACCGTGTATAATAAAATTTTTAGCCCCTTTCCTTGGGACTATTTTGTAGTCAAGAGTTTTTCCAATTAACTTTCGAATTAAAGATGTGAGTCTAAAACTAGTTTAATTTTTAATGAATGTGTTAAGTTATTCATGAGTTTTTCAAAGTATATCTTACAATTTTGATTTTTCAAAGTTGATTTTTCAGAATTCTGACCCGATGAAAAGTTTTAACTCTATCGCTGAAGTAATTTTTTTGGTTTTATGATCTATGAAAATGAAAATATTTAAGAGAAATAAAATATAGTTCTCATCTCTAAAAATTCTTAAAACATACATCCGTAATTCAATGGGCGAGAACCGTTTTAGTGGATATGCATCCCTTAATATACACAATGATCGCACCGTAACATATTTTATTTACAAATAGAAATCTTTGCCTTTATTTCTGTAGATTATTTAAAAAAAAAAATGTAATAACATGTTCATGTTTTTTATTTATTATTTTTAATCAAAATTAAATGTTTCAATAAATTATTTTTAGTAATCCTTACTAATTATACATTTTAATTTCTGTGTATTCTTTTATGAATTTGACGTTTTGGAAAACGGGTGTAAAGTTGTAAAATTGTTTAACCAAGTGCAGTAAATTTATAAACATAAAACTGTTTTATTCTTATTTTAATAAGTTTATTTTGACTTTGTTACTATTTGATGCATAATGAGCATAAAAATTATAAATACGTTTGGATAACCTATGAAAGAGGTTTTGATTGTCAACACCTCCTGGACTGTTTTCGTTTATCTATAATGTGTACCCTACAATATGTATTTTTTTATCTAATATATATGTTAATGTATATTAACTATTTTAATTTTCTTAAGTATAATAAAGAAAAACTTGTCTGTTTGTTTGACACTAATAACATTCTCATACCTTGAAAACTTTCTTAGTACAATGAATTTTTGTATATAACCTAAAAAGTCAAAAAAACTATTCCTGTTTTAATATATTTCATTCAATCTTCTTCTAAAAGTTCAATTAAAGAACTTGAAAAAAAATTAATGCAACATTTCCGTTACCTAAGAATTTTTATTTTTAATCTTTTTTAAAAAAGGTCCAAAAAATATATTTTTCTTCCAAAGAATGGTACAAAAGTTTTTTTATTGTGAAAACAATTAAAACCAAAAATTGCAATTTTTTACCCTTTCACATGTCGTATCACTCTTATGTAAAAACTATTTCAGTTTGACATAAAAATTTGTTTTTCTATTTCTTTTAAGAAAAATGCAATATTTCCCCCTTTGATTTTTGTGACGAACTAAATTTTTTAATATGTCGTTTTTATAATTTTTAAAAAATGCTTTGCCTTTAAGAGTAGTTTCTTGGGCAACATAATATGCCAGCAAACAATGTAAGGCCAAAAAAGGCATACATGTCCTTTATTCACTGGTTTCGTCCACGTTTATGGCACCTAGACCAGAATTGTTTACTTTCCATAAACGACATAGGGTTATGATGAGTGATTTGAATATTGTTTTTAGGTTTCGCATGATGCCTATAGCTGGTCCTTTACGATCCACTGAGGCGCAGTTATAGACACGAAGCCAACCTGTGGCCGGCGGAGCGCTTCAACATATTTTGCCTTCCTGTGAACGAAATAATCTAACCATCGATTCTGTTGAACTTGACGAGCTTGGTTTCTCATCGATTTCGACGACTTCCATAGACGCCATAGAATTCCTCTGAATCCTCATCATCATATGGTTCTTCGATTTCGATTTCTGTGTGAACCTCAGCAACTTCTTAGGCGGCACATAGTCCGGATCATCATGGCTTTTGAATGGATCAATTTCCTCGATCTCTTTTCTAATCATCAGCGGCAAACCATTTATCAAACCTGTCATCCATTTGACTCCAGTCGCGTCCCGATAAATTTGTATATGTCTTGGTCTGATTCATTCCATTTTTTGTATATAAAAAAAAAACCATGAAAAAGTATAGTAGTAACAATGCATTGAAAAGAAGCAAACACTTGTGTAATCGTCCACTAATACTCAAAACAAGCAATTTTTCAATATATGAATAATACGAAGCACAATTTGTCGTTTGAGAAAATAAATGTCGTATGCCAAAATTTTCACTTTTGAGATTATTGAGAAAAAAGGGCTATGACTCAAAATCTAGTAAAGCAATATTCTTCTGAATTTCAGGCCTTTTTGCAGACAGATTTCACAATAGATTACAAAATTTTTATGGACTTATCGCTATGTGTTTTAGAATTTATAGCCCCTAGATATCCAATAATTATCAGTTATTTATGTGAAAAAACTCAAACAAATTCACTTGAAAACAATACTCACAGATATTTACTGTACAAAAGCTGCTACTATTTATAACACTTTGACTGCGTTCCATTCTTTACGTTCTGTACACATTTCAAACCAGAATACAAGTCGTACCAGTTACCTCAAGCACCTGCATCACCTATAAATTTTCTAGAGAACTTTACAGATCTGTATTGATTATTGGAACTTTTTGCTTATCAACTCGAATAAAACCAATCCCAACACAAAAAGCGGTCTGATTTCGTCTTCATTGTGTTCGCCGTAGCCGCTTTGAAAAAGTCATAAACGGATTCGTCTCTAACACGCAAAAAAAGTTTCCCGCCAGTTTATATACGAAAAGTCTGCTCAGACCTGGTTATGCCTCCTAGGGTTAAGCTAAACCGCGAAAGGTTTCGATATATTGAAGGGAAATAGTTATATTGAATGATTGGTGTGGTATTAAATAAAACAAGTATGCACATAATTTTGATTACTGTAATTGAGTTCTGGTTCTTAGCAAATGTGCATATGAAAGAAAATTTAAGTATCTATAATGGCTTTAGTGTAGTGATTAGTGGATCCGATTTTTGCATTTATGGTTTCTGGTTTAAGCCTCAACTAGGACAAGAAACATTTGAATTTTCTACGGCTTTACCTCACAGCATAAACTGCAACTTTTGGGAGTAATATTTGCCAATAATATTTATGGTATGTTAGGTGCTGATTTTTAGATTGATAGTTCAGGTGAATCAATTTTGGCACTAAGTGAGTATATTTTTAATAAGTAGAATACTTGATATGTTGAATCTGACTGAAAGCTTTTGTAAGACAAGCAATTGACATCTCACTTCGTACAATGGCACATTATCGTGCGAAATGTCCGGTGGATCGAAAATATTGTAAAATTCTGTTATATTCTCTCGATCCGATCGATATCGTTTTGATATATAGGTTGTCAAAATATTTCCGCATATTGGAGAACTGAGAAATTAATGAGGATTTTAGTGAAAAACATCTGTGAACTTCTTAGCATTTCTTTTGACAAAACCAAGTAGTGAATTGGCTTTGGAGATTACAAAGTCCCTATTCCCGTAGGCTAAAAGTAAGCTTGCAATCGAAATAGACTCCAAGGTCTTTGATTAAAAACACACTGGCAAATCAATGATTATAATTGAACAAAATTGGTGCGTAGTTTCGCGAACACGTTAAAAGCTTGAATTTGGAGAGGTTCAGTTTCTTACTATTAATAACAAAATTAATATCTTCTTGAAAGCTCGTGTAGTCAGACAACTACCGTTCTGCTGCAAACATGTTCAAGTCATCGGCATAAAGCAAAACGGAGCTATAACTAAATACAGTGAAAGCTTTCATAAGCAAACACCGATGGTTACCTACTTATTGTCCGCATATGAAAATTTCCGCTTATGGGAATGTCGTAAATAAGTCGTAAATGTCGTTCGTTCGCAAGAATGTGCCCGCTTATTAGAGCGTCTGTCTATGGGAGCTGTCACTGTACTTCAACTACTTCATTAATAAGGATTATAAACAGTAGAGGTCTCAGATGACTGCCTTGCGGAACCACTGACTTAGCATGAATAATACGAGAGTAGTAATCACCGACCTTGATCATCAGCTTTTAAAAGATCAAAGTAAATACTCAGTTTGTCTATAACAGAGTTTTGTGTGGAAGGCTGTCGAACACTTTTCAAAAATTTCATGTTCAACCGCTTTAATACAGAAGTTTGAAAAAGTTCACAAATTACGACTTGTGGATCGCCCGCAAAAAAAGCCATGTTAATAATTTGAGATCCTTCTAGAAAAAGGTGTTTTTTACAATGGCGTCAAGCACCTTAGGAATAGCTGACAATTTTGTAATTGATAGGATATTTTCAATCATTCCTTTTTAACTTTAAAAATACATGTGATATACGCGATCTTCAAATCGTCTAGGAACATTCCTTTAAATAGAGACAATGTTAAAAAAGAAGTAAGTGGGATTGACAAAGAAGATGTAAAGCATTTAAGAAATAGCGGAGGAGCTAAATCGAAGCCTGCCCTATTGTTCGAAATAAAACTTGCTAGGGCTTCATACAATTCATCTTCACAAAAATTCATAGAGCAAAATTCAAAGGTTTACTGCAAGTGGGAGAAGTCTAGTGATCTTACACCAGGAACGTGATTATTAAACACAAAACCAAAGAAAATTGCATATACAGTTGCGGTCAAAATAATAGTAGCGCCCTTATATTCATACATGTTTGGATAAATAATACTAGTATACGAATTTCGGATCCGGTAAGTCCATTTTCATTCCTATATGTACTTTCAACAGTCGTTCCAACTCCTTACTCAGTTTCCTCCTATATTGTAAAACTTTCAAGATACAGGGTGTTTTACGGTTTTGGTACGTGTTTAGTATTATTGATCTAGAATCTAAACTACTAACCACTAAACTAAAAAAATATCAACCTTTCCATCAATATATCAACCACTTTCGTGTCATGTGCTGTTGCGGAGAAAAAATTTCGAGATTATCCAAATAAATATCTACAAATTTTCTATCTTTTGTTTTAGCGGAGCTGTTACTGTCCAAAGTTAGAATTTAAAAAATACTGTTGATTAAGTGTATTTTTACATGAAAAAAAGACATTTTAAATTTGGACGATTACAGCTCCGCTAAAACAAAAGATACAAAATTTGTTGATATTTCGTTGAGTAATCACAAAATTTTAGCTCAGCTGCAGCACATGACACGAAAGTGGTTGATATATTGATAGAAAGGTTGATATTTTTTCTAAAATAATAAATATTATTTTTTATTTTATGGTGAGTAGTTTAGATTCTAGATCAATAATACTAAACACGTACCAAAACCGTAAAACACCCTGTATCTTGAAAGTTTTACAATATAGGAGGAAACTGAGTACGGAGTTGGAACGAGTGTTGAAAGTACATATAGGAATGAAAATGGACTTACCGGATCCGAAATTCGTATACTAGTATTATTTATCCAAACATGTATGAATATAAGGGCGCTACTATTATTTTGACCGCAGCTGTATATCATGGTTTCAAAAAGGCATATATTTTAACATCCAACAAATAAGATTAGCTAAAATATAAAAGCTTAATTCTCTGAATTTGTACCAGCTACTTAATTCAAGCAATTTACAGTGAATGCTCGCTTTAGAAATAATTAAAATAAGTTGTGGCGGACGCGGTAGCACAGGTGTAATTCCAAGCTCATACAGAATCTTTATTTATTGACTAAATATTTCTGTTCCTCTGCCACCTCTCTGCAGACTGTAACGAACCTCCGGGGCGCTACAGATTGGGTTTTCCAGCCAGGGTATAACTCAGCGGCTGTCCGGGGTTCTGACACAAGAATTGTTGTGGAGGTTTTGTGTTGTGACCGCTTGCACTCCTTTTTTAAGGGAGCACTAGAATCGCGGCGATGTCCGAATGGAAATCTTCTTACGGGTAGTGATGCTTTGCAGGTGGATGGCCGGTTCGTCCTGTCGGCCTGTCCGTCCGTGCGGTTTGCGTCGCTGGGGATTTCTTCGGGAATGGGATAGGTTAGCTGGCGTGTAGCTTGCGATTCGTTTCGACGCGAAGCTTGGGTGACTCGGTGAATCGTCCAGCCTCAAGCGTGAAACAATTTAGTAAAAGGCTTATGTTTGGTTTGCTCGTGTGGAGCTGTGGGAAAGCACAAAGCGGGGCACGGAGAACTTTAACGTCTCTGGCCACGACGCTCGCCTTGTAATAGGATGTTTGCTGGCGTATAGCTAGCAAGGCGTTTCGACGCGAGGTCCTGATTCGCTCCTAAGGAGATCGTCAGCCTCAAGCGTGAAACAAGTCGATGGAATGGCCTTTCGGCGGTACTCGTGCAGAGTTGGAAGTGGGAAAACGGAGAAGAAAAGCTTTCAATGAAAGGTCTTAACTCTCGACGTTTTGCCCTAGTGTGAAAGGAATTTAGGAAGTGGTGTGGGGTTGTATTCAGGATACCTTACCGTCTTTGGTGTCAGCGTCCGTCCGACCAGCTACCTTCCCAATTGCTTTCAGCTTCGAAATAATTCCAACTCAAAATAAATCGAAATAAAACTTCTGCACGTCTTGTTCCTTCAGTGTCTCGCACTCGACTCTCTTTATTTCAAAAATAAAATCTCCTAAGTGGTGGCTGGCACCGGCGTCATGTGACGCATATAAACTTATTCTATTAGCGATAGCCATATATTCTGTGCTTGGCTGAGCGAGAAACAAATATCATTTACACAATTTGATACACACTATTTCTTATGTGGTGTATAAATGTGTGTGTTATATTTTGAGGGGAAGCTCGCTCAGTACTTTGTATGTATGTGTTATTTTTGATAACATAAAGTTCTTATATGAGTAAACAATGTGTGTGTGCTTTATGTTTCTAGCTTAAATATAATACAGGGTGAGTACTTTAGTTTAGTCTCAAGTATTAAATTGTAAATGGTTAATTCAGTGTATAACTTATTAGTATGTATATTGTATATTACATATATATAGCTTAATAAAGATTAGACTATTTGAATAATGAAGTTTTATAATAACAAAATAAAGATGTGTTTTATTATGACTGTACTTTGAGTAGCAGTCAGAATATGAAATTTTAATAATTATATAAATATGTACGGTTACCGTGAGTGGCGTGATCCGTGGTTTATGTGTGGCTGATGCAGCTGTTGTTTGTCGTCATCGGGAGGGGGTTTCGTCTTTGTTGGCTATGGGTACATAGCGTTGCTGTTGTAGCGTTGACTGTTGTCCATGCTGGAGCAGTGTTGTTGTTGTTGTTGACTATAAATTTATAGCGTTGCTGTTTGTTAAGCGGTTACTTAACCTGGGGTAATGTTGTTGTTGTTGTTGTAGATGCTGGCTATTTATGTGCATAGCGTTGCTGCTGTTGCTGTGCGGTCGTCTGTGATTTAATTCACAGGGGCGCTGTACCGATGGGGTATTGCCTGGCTGCCGGTCGTTTATGTGGCCGTAGCAGGGCCGCCATCGGTAGAATCGTTCGGTGGGCTCTTATTGTGAGGGCCGGTTTTGACCCCGTCAAAAGGGGTCCTTACACCCCCCTGGTAGTTCGGGGGTAAAAGCGTTCTCACTTTTCCGGATCGGCAAATCCGGACCCTGTAGTGTATCCCTTCGATATTTGTATTGATTATGCGTTGGGTTCCACGCTTATGTTGAGCTTGTACCTTGCTGACCTGTTGTTGTAGCTGTGAAGGCCAGGCTGGGTGCACTCCGTAGTGACTCTCTGTTTGCAGGTTCCACAGTTGAGGTAGCGTAGCTTCGGCCTGCGTTAAATCTATGGTCGTGGGGGTGGCTTCGTCTGGTTGGATGAGCCAGCCTATGCAGTTCTCCGGGAGAATCTCGTTGTGGGTTAGATATTGACTGCCGCTGTAGTTGGGGCCTTCGTGTGCGCTCATGTTGATGTCGGATGTTGTGGGTTGCCCGTGTGGATGCGACGATGGTTCTGCGCTCGTGGCGTCTTGACAACTGCCTGTGAGTCGTTGGTCGTTGCTGCTATGTAGCTCTGATGCGAAATTGTGGCTGTCGAAATCGCTATGTGGATCTGTAGCATACAAGGCGTCGAAATCGATGTGTGGTTCTGTAGTGCACAGGTCCGGTTCTAAATCCCAGCCAGTGTAGAATGTTGGCTGTGGTTGACTTCCTTCGCTGATTGCTGAGCTGCGTGGGCTCACGCATAGCTGCTCGAGTATATCTACTGTTTGTTGGATATCCGGTGTGGGCAGAAATGACGAGATCGCTGGCCCGCTGTCAAACATGTAGGGTGGCCAGGGGTAGGTGGTCGTATCGACGTAGATGGGTGCTTGGTATGCACTTTCCGTTCGTGCTGTTGTAGTTGAGTGTGGTGGAGCTGTGTCCGTTTGTGTTAGCTCGAGTATGTCGGTGATGTCCGGCAACGATGAAATCGAGCGTGGTTTGGCAACCGTGTCTGGTTGCGTTGCTGCTTCGCTGCTGCTTGTGGGTAATGCTGGCAGGGGTATTGGAGGCAAACGTTGACCTGCCAATTCCTGTATAAGTTCGCTTATTTGCCTGCGCTTTTGGGTGGCGAGTTCCGTGGCGAACCAGGTGGCGCGTTCGATGTTGGAATGCGGGATGTGGTTGGCGTCTTCTACAAATTTTTCCACATATTGTAGGGTGAAGAGCCCGCAATCCGTCATATTTCGCTGCTGTGGTACCACCATGCGGTGTCCTGGCAGGTTCTCGGCGGTGAATGTTGTGTGATTTCGCTCTGGGTATTTGGCGTGCAACTCCTGGGTGAGGTATTCACGTAGTGGCTGAAATACCTGGGAGCGGTCCGTGTACGCGAGCGAATCAAATAGCAGCATTGCTGGCTGCTGGTGTGCGGGTTGCGTGATGGCATGCGGAGCCGGCGTTGCGGTGGCTATTGCGCAAATGATCACTACAAACCAATGCAAATTTTGATTGATTGGTACGATGATGTACCGCTTGCTTAGTATGTCGTGGCGGCGGGTCCAAGACTGGACCTCCTTGTAGCGTAGCTGAGCAAGTGACAAAGTTGTATCGCTTGCTCGTCCTCTGGGGCGCGTGAGGTGCTCGTAAAAATGTGGGCTGAAGAAATGATATTCAGCTTGTTGATCGTCATGCAGTAACACCCGTTGAATCCACTTCAGGTAGAAATCTATGATTTTGTCGTTCACGTAGACGTCTGTAGCGAGACAGGCATAATCGTTCATTGCGATCGTGATTCCTCCTGGACCTGGTGGGTAGGTGAACAGATGCTCTGGGCTTTCGTTGTCGTCGTCGTCGCTGGACAGCTCTATGGCTGTCGCTGCTGGCGCTGTTGTCGGCGTCTGTGCCGGCTGTTGAGACTGCGTTGAGTCTTTGCTAGCTGCGAAGGGTGCAATTGAGCGATTTAGTTCGGCGTCGAGTTCTGCGGTTGCTTGGGGCAGTATCTGCTGCATCTCTTGCTCGAGTTGCGCTGTGCATTCGATGGCGGGTGGTGTCACTACCGTCTGGTTGCAAAACCTGTGCACGAATAGGTCGTCGGCTATGTATGGCGCTGACGGTGAACAGTTTGACCAGTTCGGTGTAGTGGTGGCATCTTGCCAGAATGCTTGGTCAACGTTGATCGATCTGTCTAGGGCGGCCGAGGGGCTTTGGACCACTCGGATCGCTCCACAATGGACGTGGGTCGGATCACTTGACGGAGCTGCTTGCCTGGGGCGGCGATGATGCCTGCGATGGCGTTTTCGCACCTTGGGTGCTTTCGCTGCGACCTGTGCAGCGTGCTTCTCCTTTTCTACTCGCTCTCTCAATTTAGCGATGAATATCTGCTTATTCAGCTGTAGTTGGTTCATGGCTGTGCTGGAGGTGATCTCGCTTTGCATCAGTTGTTTTGAAAAAAAAACAGTTTGGCGGAATCCCTGTTGGTTGGCAAAATACGAATTGAAATATTTACTTTATATTCACTGTGAAAGTTTATCGCGCTCGGAGACTCAATTGCGTTTTTGCATATGAAACGGTCCAAATTACAATGGTTTGTTTTGAAGTTATGTTCAAACTTTCTTTCGTTTTGTTGCGGTGTTGCCAGTTATAAATACTTTGTTGTATGACGCAGTTTGCTGTGAATTTACCATTTGATGTGCAGCCGGTGCATGATGGTTGAATTCTTGTGGAGAGATTGACAGAAAGTGTCATTTAGTTGTGCATCTGGCATGTAGCTCCGTAATTATGTCGTGTGTGACACTTGCTTGAGCGTTTACACTGTAGACGATGACTGATGAATGCATTTTGACGATCTTCTGTTTTTGATGTAAATTTTGACGATTTGGTGTGCATCTGGTGCGTGATGGTTGCATTACGACGGAAGTGGTGCCAGAAAAGTATGACTTTGCTGTACGTCTGATGTGTAGCTCAGTAATAATGCTGCGTGCGACACTTTGTCTGAGCGCTTGCAGTGTAGATGATGACTGATGGCTATATCGTTGACGTGGTGGCTTTCCGTTGGTAGGCGTTGCTTGGTGAATGTAATTTAAAATACGAGCGGTCTGAGGGTTTTGACGCTCGTTGCATGTGTATAATGTTAACGCTAGTTGTCATGTTGATGACATGCTTCAGCGGGGTCATGTCGATAGCTGGTCGCAAGGTGATTCTTTGGACTGCTAGCCCGGTTGGTTGGTTGACTGATGCGATGGCTTTACTTGGCAGTGACCTTCTCTGGTAGGTGCTGATGTGTAGCGTGATGGTTTGTGACTTGTCACATGACTTGACGTTGTGTCGTTTTGCTGTTGCACTGGTTGCAACTTTTCGTGTCAGGGATGACATGTTGTTGGTGGTAGTTGTTAGTGCAGGTACGTGCTGCAGGTCCTAGTTGGTGTCGCAGATGGTGCTGCGGGTCCCTTTTGGTGTCGCAGACGGTGCTGCGGTTGCACATATGATGTTGAATCAGTGCTGAAACGTAGTTGGTGGGGCAGATACGGCTGCGAATGATGACATCGTCAGGTTGCGTAGCTTCCAGTTGTTGACGCGGATTAGGGCCGCGGTGGTTTCCAGTTGTTGACGCGGATTAGGGCCGCGGTAGCTTCCAGTTGTTGACGCGGATTAGGGCCGCGGTGGCTTCCAGTTGTTGACGCGGGTTAGGGCCGCGGTAGCTTCCAGTTGTTGACGCGGATTAGGGCCGCGGTAACTTCCAGTTGTTGACGCGGATTAGGGCCGCGATGGCTTCCAGTTGTTGACGCGGATTAGGGCCGCGGTAGCTTCCAGTTGTTGACGCGGATTAGGGCCGCGGTAGCTTCCAGTTGTTAACGCGGGTTAGGGCCGCGGTGGCTTCCAGTTGTTGACGCGGGTTAGGGCCGCGGTAGCTTCCAGTTGTTGACGCGGATTAGGGCCGCGGTGGCTTCCAGTTGTTGACGCGGATTAGGGCCGCGGTGGCTTCCAGTTGTTGACGCGGATTAGGGCCGCGGTGTGTGGGGCATTATGATGCGGGTTGACGTGGTCGTCGTTGGCGAAGAACTTCTTCAAATCGCTGATGTGTACCGTTCTGCTCCTATTTTCTTTGGGTCGTTTCACCTTGACGATAACCGGCGATGGAAAGTGGAGAACTTCGTAAGGCCCGTCGTACCTCGGGGCCAGTTTTGCTGCAAAACTATCAACGGCTTTGGAGAGGTGGTGCGTTTTGACCAGGACCAGGTCCCCAATGTTTGGTCTCCAAGCTCGTCGCCGCAAGTTATAATATCGGGCTTGATCCTGCGATGCTCGTTCCAGATTTTGCCTGACAATTCGGAAGACTTCTTGTAGACGGGTGGCCTTTTCGTCTGGTGTTTGCGTTTGATACCCCGTGCCTAGGGTGTTCTCATCGAAGACATTCTTTGGGAGCCTTGGTTCTCGCCCCTGTATTAGGTATGCGGGACTGTAACCGGTTGATTCCTGGGTTGCTGAGTTCATCGCCAACGTAAATTCGGGTAAGAGTTTGTCCCAGTCCCGTTGCTCTTGTTGGGTGAATTGTGCAATCATCGTCTTGATGGTGCGATTAGCTCTCTCCGTAGGGTTTTCTTGGGGGGTGTATGGCGCTGTGTACTGGTGTTTGATGCCCAGTGCCTGCACGAAATCCTTGAACTTCTTACTTGTAAATTGGGCCCCATTGTCCGTGACAAGGATCTTCGGGATTCCAAAGCGGCCGATAATGCGCTCTCGCAAAGCAAACGTAAGAGTCTCTGTTGTGGCTTTCCGCATCGGGACCATCTCCGTCCATTTGGAGAATTTGTCGAACAGCACCAGTAGCATATTGTTCCCGCTCTTGGACCTGGGGAGAGGTCCCACGAAGTCGGCGCAAACTATGTTCCAGGGCTCCTCGGGTAACTGTGTCAACATTTGTCCGGCAGGCGCTTGTTGGCTGGGTTTGAATTTCTGGCAGTTCTCGCAACTGCGCACGTATTTGCTCACCTCTCTGAACATGGCCGGCCAATAATAACGATTGGCTACTCGGCCGATGGTCTTCCTGATGCCCAGGTGGCCGGCTGTGGGCGCATCATGGCACTCGTGTAGCACTTGTTTGCGTAATGGCTTTGGTACGCACAGCTTCCAGGGAGCACTGTCCTCATCGCTCACCTGCCGTGGGATGTGACGGTAGAGTTTTTCGCCGTCAATGAAGTAGTCCGCAAATTTGGCTGGGTCTTCTCGTACTTCTCTCTTTTTCTTTTGTAGCCAGGGGCAAGACTGGTCCTGTACCTCCTCTGCTGTGACCTGCAATAATGCCTCCTGGGGCTGCCGTGATAAGGCATCGGCTATGACGTTGAGCTTCCCTCTGCGGTATTGCACATCGAAGTTGAACTGCTGGAGTTCGAGTGCCCACCGCGCGATCCGGCCAGATGGACTCTCTATAGAGTTGAGCCACTTCAGTGATAAGTGGTCCGTGATAACGGTGAACCGATATCCCTCTAGGTATGGCCTCATCTTTCGTATGCCCCATATAATGGCCAGGCATTCCTTCTCAGTGGGGGAGTAGTTCTTCTCTGCGCTGCTGAGGTGGCGGCTGGCGTAAGCTATCACACGTTCCTGACCATCAATCTCCTGTGTGAGTACTGCGCCTACTCCATAGTCGCTGGCGTCCGTTTGTAGGATGAATTTTTGGGAGAAGTCCGGGCATGTAAGAATGGGTGCCTCGGTAAGCTTTGTCTTCAATAATTCAAATGCTTGTTGTTGCTCCTGGCCCCACTTCCAATGCTTCCCCTTTTTAAGCAGGGCAGTCAGCGGTGTCACAATTTTGGCGAAGTCGGGTACGAACCTCCTGTACCACGATGCAATACCCAGGCAGCGTCGTACCTCACGCAAGTTGCTGGGTGGTGGTAGACTCTGAATGGCTGCGATCTTGTCGGGGTCCGTATGTATCCCCTGGTCACTCACTACGTGCCCCAAGTATTTGAGTTCCTTTTCAAAAAACTTGCACTTGTCCTTGTTGATTTTGAGGTTTGCTGCCCTGAGCCTCCGGAAAACCTCGCGCAAATTTGCCTTATGTTCCTCTAGAGACCTTCCGGTGACCACGATGTCGTCGAGGTAAGCGAAGGCGTGTGGCTCCATTTCGGGTCCTATCACTTGGTCTAGTGCTCTCTGAAAAGTGGCGGGAGCGGAATGTAGACCGAACGGCATGACCTTCCATTGGAATAGGCCTCTTCCTGGTACCGTGAACGCCGTGTATGGTCGGCTGCTTTTCTCTACCGCTATCTGCCAATATCCATTTTTCAGATCCAGGCTGCTTATAAATTTGGCATTCCGCAGACGATCAAGGATATGGTGGATACGTGGCAGGGGGTACGCATCTGGAATGGACTTGGCGTTAAGCTGGCGATAGTCGACACACAGTCGCCAGGCTCCGGTCTTTTTCCTGACCAGTACTATGGGTGCACTGTGTGGGCTCCGCGATGGCTCGATACACCCTTGTTTGAGCAGTTCGTTCACCTCCTCGTCGATAATTTTCTGCATCGCCGGATTTTTAGGGAAGTAACGCTGCTTTATGGGCTGATCATCGCGCATCGTAATCCGATGGGTGGTGACATTCGACACTCCTGCTAACTTGTCAAACTTTTGAAGCTCGTCAGCGAGGGAGGCGGTGATCTCGGCCTGTTGCCTTGGACTCAGCGTCGCACGTGTGGGCTGCGTGATGGTTGTCAAAGAAGTCGCTGGAGTCGGCGCTGAACTCGGTGTGATCGGCAACGGTGCGATCGTATTGTCGTAGGGGAATGGTTGCGGGTGAGAGGCTGATGAGCTCCCTGGATCTAAATGACGGTCGTGTGCCGGCGCCTTGGTGAGCTTGGAGGAGCCAGGCGTCTGGCGAGGTCTGCTGGTATGTGACGGCGGACGTTGTTCGAGCCATCCGTGATGTGGGTGCTGGCTTGATAATTCTAATGTCCTCTTATGGGATGGTGGGCGGCGCGGCCTCTTCTTGCCCTGATGGGTGCCGGCTGCAGGCATGTCGTCCGGAGGTGCGGTCTCATTGCGCATCACGCAGTCTGCCGGGGTTGTAACGGCTGGAGTTATTGGCGCGGGGCCTGCGAGAGTGAGAGGGTGACCACCTACGTTGAGGGTGGTGCCCACTTGTCGTAGAAAATCTATACCCAGTATGAGGTCGTCGAGAGTTTCCTGCATAATGAGCAGTGGGATAGTGTATTGCTTTGTACCCCAGTGAAGTGTGGCTTCTACTTCTCGCGTGAGGGTTCTACCGGTGCCGTCGGCCAAACGGACGGGCACCTTTATAGTCTTCGGCGCCGCTAGTGGGCCTATTTGTTTGGCTGCCCGCTCGCTAATAAAACTACGAGAGGCCCCTGTGTCCACGATGGCGGACAATCGCCTAGTTCCTATCAGCACGGAAGCTAGGAGGCGGTTTGTAGCAAACGTCAGCACACTGGTTGGTCTATCGTCGTGTTTTCCATCTCTGTGGGGTGCAGCAGGCGTGGTAGGTCCTTGCGGCTGTCCTCGATCGTTGAGCGCCTCCCGCACCCGCATAGTCAGAAGGTGTTCGGCTTCTTTGTTGACAGGTAAGCGCTTCGTTCCGGTGCGACGAGCCTTCGGCCGTCCTTGTCCCGCCACTGTTTTAACCATGGCGTGCTGTCTTTGAAAACTTTAAATGATGGATGATGCTCGTTTTCGTCAACGAGTTCGTGGAATTGGTGCGATGATCGTAGATAAAGAATAAAATAATTATGATTAACTCTAACTACTGTGGTTTGTTTTCGTCAAACAAGTTCGCCGGATTTGTGTGATGATTGTAGGATTGGTCTACTGGGTTTTACGGCGATTGTGCTTGCTTGGACGATGAAGTTGGCGCACAATAATGGGCCTTGGAACCGCTGTTGTTTTTAATTGCTTCGTTATAGATGATTGTGTTCGTTTTCGTCAAACGAGCTCGACAAAATTATGCCTTGTCGTTTTGTAGGGTTAAAGATGATTAATATCGTTATTTTATGGAATTAAAGATGATTATTTTGTAGCATCCCGCTATCTTTTATTTTTATGTTGTGTTAAAGATGATTAATATCGTTAAATATTTTGTAGCATCCCGCTATCTTTTATTTTGTGGAATTAAAGATGATTAATATCGTTAAGTATTTTGTAGCATCCCGCTATCTTTTATTTTTATGTTGTATTAAAGATGATTAATTTTGTAGCATCCCGCTATCTTTTATTTTTATGTTGTGTTAAAGATGATTAATTTTGTAGCATCCCGCTATCTTTTATTTTTGTTGAATTAAAGTTGATTAATTTTGTTGTATATGTTGTCTTCAAACAAGTTCGAAGATTTAGTGTGGTGGTCCTTGAGACCGTCGTCAGCGTATGGCCGCACTTGATGCTGGGCACGTTGACGTGTGTGTGTGTGAATGCTTTGTAGTCCTTGAGACTGTACTTCTGCTTCTGGCCACGCCTGTGGCTTCCGTATGATGTGAAAGCTTGGCTCGTGGTCTTGGGTTTTCTTCTTGGACTCTGCTTGCTTGATGATTGCTTACAGAGTCCCTGCTCGGGCGCCACTTGTAACGAACCTCCGGGGCGCTACAGATTGGGTTTTCCAGCCAGGGTATAACTCAGCGGCTGTCCGGGGTTCTGACACAAGAATTGTTGTGGAGGTTTTGTGTTGTGACCGCTTGCACTCCTTTTTTAAGGGAGCACTAGAATCGCGGCGATGTCCGAATGGAAATCTTCTTACGGGTAGTGATGCTTTGCAGGTGGATGGCCGGTTCGTCCTGTCGGCCTGTCCGTCCGTGCGGTTTGCGTCGCTGGGGATTTCTTCGGGAATGGGATAGGTTAGCTGGCGTGTAGCTTGCGATTCGTTTCGACGCGAAGCTTGGGTGACTCGGTGAATCGTCCAGCCTCAAGCGTGAAACAATTTAGTAAAAGGCTTATGTTTGGTTTGCTCGTGTGGAGCTGTGGGAAAGCACAAAGCGGGGCACGGAGAACTTTAACGTCTCTGGCCACGACGCTCGCCTTGTAATAGGATGTTTGCTGGCGTATAGCTAGCAAGGCGTTTCGACGCGAGGTCCTGATTCGCTCCTAAGGAGATCGTCAGCCTCAAGCGTGAAACAAGTCGATGGAATGGCCTTTCGGCGGTACTCGTGCAGAGTTGGAAGTGGGAAAACGGAGAAGAAAAGCTTTCAATGAAAGGTCTTAACTCTCGACGTTTTGCCCTAGTGTGAAAGGAATTTAGGAAGTGGTGTGGGGTTGTATTCAGGATACCTTACCGTCTTTGGTGTCAGCGTCCGTCCGACCAGCTACCTTCCCAATTGCTTTCAGCTTCGAAATAATTCCAACTCAAAATAAATCGAAATAAAACTTCTGCACGTCTTGTTCCTTCAGTGTCTCGCACTCGACTCTCTTTATTTCAAAAATAAAATCTCCTAAGTGGTGGCTGGCACCGGCGTCATGTGACGTATATAAACTTATTCTATTAGCGATAGCCATATATTCTGTGCTTGGCTGAGCGAGAAACAAATATCATTTACACAATTTGATACACACTATTTCTTATGTGGTGTATAAATGTGTGTGTTATATTTTGAGGGGAAGCTCGCTCAGTACTTTGTATGTATGTGTTATTTTTGATAACATAAAGTTCTTATATGAGTAAACAATGTGTGTGTGCTTTATGTTTCTAGCTTAAATATAATACAGGGTGAGTACTTTAGTTTAGTCTCAAGTATTAAATTGTAAATGGTTAATTCAGTGTATAACTTATTAGTATGTATATTGTATATTACATATATATAGCTTAATAAAGATTAGACTATTTGAATAATGAAGTTTTATAATAACAAAATAAAGATGTGTTTTATTATGACTGTACTTTGAGTAGCAGTCAGAATATGAAATTTTAATAATTATATAAATATGTACGGTTACCGTGAGTGGCGTGATCCGTGGTTTATGTGTGGCTGATGCAGCTGTTGTTTGTCGTCATCGGGAGGGGGTTTCGTCTTTGTTGGCTATGGGTACATAGCGTTGCTGTTGTAGCGTTGACTGTTGTCCATGCTGGAGCAGTGTTGTTGTTGTTGTTGACTATAAATTTATAGCGTTGCTGTTTGTTAAGCGGTTACTTAACCTGGGGTAATGTTGTTGTTGTTGTTGTAGATGCTGGCTATTTATGTGCATAGCGTTGCTGCTGTTGCTGTGCGGTCGTCTGTGATTTAATTCACAGGGGCGCTGTACCGATGGGGTATTGCCTGGCTGCCGGTCGTTTATGTGGCCGTAGCAGGGCCGCCATCGGTAGAATCGTTCGGTGGGCTCTTATTGTGAGGGCCGGTTTTGACCCCGTCAAAAGGGGTCCTTACAAGACAAAGAAAAACCGCAGGGAGTAGAACATTATTTATATTCTTTATGTATCTATTGGAAACAAAATTAATTAGAAACAAATACACGGTTCAAAATCTTGGAATATATTTCAATATAAGCTAAGTATTACAGAGATTTTTAATACAAAAAGTATTAAATTTACTACTTCTTAATTGATTACAAAATATTTAAATTTATTTTGTCTTACATTTTAATACAGATCAAATATAACAACGATATTTATACAATTGGAATCAATTCGATATTATGGTGAATATTGTATTTAATTTTTAAAACATGTATTATATTTCAATAAAATTTTATATTCAATTTTAATAGAATTCAAATATTACGAAGAAATTTTATACAATTTGGAATTAATTTAATACTATGGTTAATATTAGAATTAATTTTTATACAAAATCTGTATTAACAATTAATAGGAACTGAACATTAAATTTCAATACACATTTTTATAAAAAACCATTTTTAATATTCGGCAATAATATTCATTTTTAATATTCAGTATTTAATTTTAATACAATTTTGGTGTGGTCTTATATGTAAGCCAAAAAGTATTAAAATTTATTCCAAGATTTCTAACCGTGTACATTAGGGCGGGTCGATTTAAAAATCACCCATTGCTCAGTGAAAATCGTATTCTAGGGATCAAAATAAGAAACTTTGCCCGAGAAACTATACCTCTAAATCGAATCCCAATGCCCGAACTTTTGACTTTTGTCTAGTAGGATCAAATTTTGAAAAATCCCTCTTTGACCCATTTAGAGTACCCCAATCGAGTCCAAATGTATGACCGACCCCCCTAACTTTGGAGAACCGATCCACTTATGCCAGTGGCACACCCCCTGGAACCCCCCTGGGGGTTCCCCATATAAACATTTTAAAAATCACAATTTTTGGCACTTTACATGAAAAAATCAGCGAAATGGAGTCGCACTGGCATGGGTGGATCGGCCCTCAAAAGTTAGTGGGGGTCGGTCATATATTTGACTCAATTGGGGCACTCTAAATGGGTCAAAAAGGGATTATTAAAAATTTGACAATACCAGACAAAAGTCAAAAGTTGGGGCATTAGAATTTGTTTTAGAGGTATAGTTTCTTGGGCAAAGTTTCTTATTTTGATCCCTAGAATATGATTTTCATTGAGAAATGGGCGATTTTTTTGCCTCCCCACAAATCGACCCGGCCTAGTGTACGTACTTTTTTTTATTTTACAAATTTATCATAAATTTTATTTTACTAATAGTTTGAAAATCTAGATTGAAATAAATTTCGATTGATTTGACGTATTCTAAATTGATACATGATTTATAGATACAGAAAATTATTTCTCTCAATGTATCTTGTTTATTAGACTTGAAAAGTTAATTTTTGATAACTTCTTTAGTTTTTGCTTAGGTCAACATTTATCCTCACTTAAATATCCTAAATATATCCTTACTTTAAAACACGAGCTTTTTAAGACTTGAATGATTAAAGATTCGCATCCTAGTCGTACATAAGTGTACTAAATTGTACAATTTTTAAAGGGCACACATAACTAAACAAATTAATATTGCGAAATATATTCATATCTTAAAATAAAATCCTTTAATTTATTCCGTATGCTTTAGTGTTTGACTATTCTCGAAGTGTAGGCGGCGTTCATGTGAATAACCTTAAAGTGTGATATATGAGATGTGTGTGCGTGTTTGGATTTTGCTTAAAAATTCTGCAGACAACCTGTTTAGTCATTCATTATTTTTTATGATGTTATTAAATTTGCATTATTGCATAAAATAAAATAAAATTATAAAACAACAATGAACAAAAATCCTCTAAAATAAGCGAATATGACATTTTCGTGAAATAACGGAGAGTGGAAGAATCAGAGGAAGACAGCAAGGAGCAGTAATGTGGAAAAAATATTCAAACCAAATCTGCGACACGTACTGCGAATGTATATACAATTTGTTGAAGGTGCACAAACAAAGCCACTCATACTAACATACACACACAAAAAAACACACATGCACACAGAATAATGAACACTTGAGTACATGTAACAAACCAAGTCTATTTGAATGTGTACACATATTTAATATGAACACATGTTAATTTAATGAATTACAACAAACAATAGAAGTAGAAAATTATAGCAAAAACAAAGCAACAGCAGCAACAACAACAGCTACAGCAACAACAAAAATATTAAGGGATAGTTCAAACAGAAGCATGGCAATATCAAAGCACAACTCAGTATGAATAAGTAAAATACAAATATATTTACGGTGTGAATTTCACACATAGGCCCAACAAGCCTTGCTCAATCACACACTTAAACAAGTATATTTTTATTTTGGTGCGTTTGTTAATGATATTATAAGCCACCTAGGAACGGCTACAATGCAACGCCAACAATACAATCAATAAACACCCAACGCCTGTACGTAATATGTTTATATTTTAAACACAAAACCGTTAAAAACATGTCTAAGTTTTGGGGTCATGAAATGAATGCTACAAGCAGAGGAGGTATATTTAGTTAATTATATGAATGATATGAATGATATGAATGATATGAATGATATGAATGATATGAATGATATGAATGATATGAATGATATGAATGATATGAATGATATGAATGATATGAATGATATGAATGATATGAATGATATGAATGATATGAATGATATGAATGATATGAATGATATGAATGATATGAATGATATGAATGATATGAATGATATGAATGATATGAATGATATGAATGATATGAATGATATGAATGATATGAATGATATGAATGATATGAATGATATGAATGATATGAATGATATGAATGATATGAATGATATGAATGATATGAATGATATGAATGATATGAATGATATGAATGATATGAATGATATGAATGATATGAATGATATGAATGATATGAATGATATGAATGATATGAATGATATGAATGATATGAATGATATGAATGATATGAATGATATGAATGATATGAATGATATGAATGATATGAATGATATGAATGATATGAATGATATGAATGATATGAATGATATGAATGATATGAATGATATGAATGATATGAATGATATGAATGATATGAATGATATGAATGATATAAATGATATGAATGATATGAATGATATGAATGATATGAATGATATGAATGATATGAATGATATGAATGATATGAATGATATGAATGATATGAATGATAGGAATGATATGAATGATATGAATGGTATGAATGATATGAATGATATGAATGATATGAATGATATGAATGATATGAATGATATGAATGATATGAATGATATGAATGATATGAATGATATGAATGATATGAATGATATGAATGATATGAATGATATGAATGATATGAATGACATGAATGATATGAATGATATGAATGATATGAATGATATGAATGATATGAATGATATGAATGATATGAATGATATGAATGATATTAATGATATAAATGATATGAATGATATGAATGATATGAATGATATGAATGATATGAATGATATGAATGATATGAATGATATGAATGATATGAATGATATGAATGATATGAATGATATGAATGATATGAATGATATGAATGATATGAATGATATGAATGATATGAATGATATGAATGATATGAATGATATGAATGATATGAATGATACGAATGATATGAATGATATGAATGATATGAATGATATGAAAGATATGAATGATATGAATGATATGAATGATATGAATGATATGAATGATATGAATGATATAAATGATATGAATGATATGAATGATATGAATGATATGAATGATATGAATGATATGAATGATATGAATGATATGAATGATATGAATGATATGAATGATATGAATGATATGAAAGATATGAATGATATGAATGATATGAATGATATGAATGATATGAATGATATGAGTGATATGAATGATATGACTGATATGAATGATATGAATGATATGAATGATATTAGTGATATAAATGATACGAATGATATAAAAGTTTTTTTATTCAATATATATGAGATAATTTCATAGTGTTTCTCTATTTTGTTACTTAAGATCTCTTTAGTTTTAAATTGGGAAGTGTGCCATAATTTTTATTTTAAATACATTTGTACTAGTTTTGCTCATTAAAAAAACTGACAACCAATTAGGAAACTAATTGAAAAATTTGGCTCCTGATAAATGTTTACGCTATGAACGTATTATAACGCGGTGGGGAATATTTATCAATAGATGCATATACATTTGTGATAGTTTTAAAATATTAAAATATGTCGTAGATACTTTTAAAAGCCTCCTTGATACTAGGAACCATAAATTCTTTGCATATAACATTATTATTTTCTGAGAATTGAATTGCTCCTATTCAAATCATAATGAAAAGCTCAGCACTGCGCGTTGCAATGCTTGTCAATTTTTATAGGAGTTTAAAAAAGTATTAAATAAAGATTTCGCAATAACGTACTTTTTTTTGAGTGTGACAATAAGTGAAATAAATGTCAATGTTAGATTATAAAGAGAATTGAATGCCAATAAATGTGTGCAATTTATGTTAATGAATAATAATGAATTCATTTAATATAGTCTTTTTACAGGTTCGAAATCTTGATAACATCAGTAAAGTTTATTTTCTACAAAAGTCAAAAATTATACTAAGACAACTTAAATGATAGAAAAAGGCAAATTAAAGTCTTCTCAAATTCATGCAACTTAAATGTTTCTGTGTTTTAAGATCAAAAGTTCGATATAAATGTAAAAAAGATTTATAAAAACAATAGACATTTTTGATATATAATACTTTTTGATCCTAAAGCCTTTATTAAAAAGTATTAAAATAAATTTTTTGCTTAAACTAACTGCACGGTTAAAAAACTTGTACTAACTTTTCTGTACTACACATAAGTCCAAGCTAGCTTTGGTTTGAAGTCTTGTATTTGC
This sequence comes from Dichetophora obliterata, assembly GCA_963920525.1. NCBI lineage: Eukaryota > Metazoa > Arthropoda > Insecta > Diptera > Sciomyzidae > Dichetophora > Dichetophora obliterata. Next base: position 56,704,477 of record OY986437.1, read on the forward strand.
AAAATATGTACTAAGAAGTTGGAAAAATTTACGTTATTTTCAATATGTTGAGTAGGCTTACTGATCAGTAATTTTCCATGCAATTAAATTAAAAAATTTAATTCATAATTTTTTCCAACGTTTCATTTCTTATTTGTCAACTTCCTGAGGGGATATGGTGAACATAAGACTCAATTTAACAATTAAACATTCAACATTATTTAAACAAAAAATTTGCAATTTGTTCTAAAACTATTTTTTAACTGCTGCACTACTAACCAACACAATCATATTAGTTTTAAAAAGGGTTTTAGTACAGCTTTGGTTTAAGATTTAGTACAGGCTTTGATTAAAATGCCACAAAAAAATAATAGCAAACAACGTGAAATTCGAACCCATGACATCCAGTTTTTAAGTTCTCTTGTCTAAGCACTGTGCTTTTGCGCTGTGCGTAATAGAAACAATAAGCAAACATATGAACCGAATTGCTTTAATTGAGTCTCAGCATTGTCAGGCTCACTTTTTTGGCTCCAAATTCAAATTTTCACTTCATTTAATTTCATAAAGCCACAAGATTTAAGAAAATGCAGTAATATTTTTGCTGGACTAAAATTTAGTCCAAGATTTTTAACCGTGTATTCAAAAATGGCAGCATTAAAGCAATTATTTAAGTTATTTTAGAATTAGTAATTGTACATAATATGTAAAGCACAAAGGAAAAATAACAATGAATTATATCAAGAAATAAAAGTCCTCACTAATAGTATTATTATTGCTTATATCTACACTATTGGCTGACATAGCCGACACTTTTTTGATGCCTCAAGTAACTATTAAGTTAATTTTATTGCTGACATTGGACAAATTTTTTTTTTGTGTTACTAAAAGCAATAACCCTCAATCGACCATTAAACATTTTTGTGACCAGCATTCAAATTAGTCGTTTTTTTATAAAACATTTACATAAACGAATGTTTCATGAAACATTGACTGTTACAATAATAAAAGAAAATAGCATGCAGAATGAGTAAATTTAAATAAGGAAAACGTTTCATTTACATTAAAATAAACCAAACTGAAAAAGTCTGCAACATAAAATTATCGCTATTAGTATAGCGCGTGCCTCCTACACATTTATTATATTTTTCACTTAAAGAGTTTATATGCGTTATAATTGGAAATAAGAATCAGCCTTTTTACCACCCTCCAATTTTGCACCTGCTCTAGCATTGTAGGAAAAACCTACCAAACAACTTACGAACTCTCAAACATAATTTAACCCTAGGATGGGCAGCACTCTGGGTGGCGGTAACCTTACCTACTGAGCCTAAGTAGGCTCTTGTAAAGAAAACGGAAGATGTAGCCTGTTATATCATATTTTTGCATAGGCAGGTATGATGTTGGCAGGTATGATTATCATTTGTAGTTTTCCCATCATTTCCCCAAACAATAAATAAAAAAATTCAAAACCTATCCACCGCTTGAACACACCCAAAAAAAAGCTTCGTATTATGTACAAAACAATTATTATATTCTACAAAGCTGTTTGTTCTTTTCAGCCTACGAACGACTTTGTGAACAAAACAAATGACCGTTTGTACATTGTACAAAGAAAAATTTGTATATTTTACAAACGTATTCATCTACAAAAGATACGAACAAATATACGAACGCTGCTGTCACCACTTTGTATATTATCAAACAATGTTCGTTAAGCTCACAAATTTTTACATGAAAAATTTTTACACACTAGCGTTTGTGTAGAATGAACAAAGTTATGAATTCAAAAATTTTTTTTCATGCGGCCAACACAACAAAGATTTGTACTATGTACAAAACATTTGTACATTTTACGAATAGTCTCTGTTTGTATTTCTACATAGATTTTATTCGTGATTTTATCATAAATATTGGGTGCATTGAAAACACTTAGATCACAAACAATAATAATAAAGACAAAAAAAAATATGGTATACACGCAACACAACGCCCGCTATTATGCATCACATGCAAAAACTCATCCGAAAATGATTTCTTGCATGAGCGAAATCTCTGGAGTAGGTATGGGCCTACTTTGGCCCAGTAGGTAATATTCGATGTTGATATAATAAAAATTGCAATTTCTTCTACGAACTGATCTACGAACGATCTACACAATTTTTGGTTCTTGTGCTCATGAAGCATTACCGCAAGAAGTCATGAAGTTTCAGATCGATGAGTCAAAAAATTTTAAAGATATACATGTTTTAACTAAAAATGGGCCTAGTTAGGCCCAGTTGCCCATTCTAAGGCTAAAGTAATTTTTCCACCAATTTTTAAGACCTATTGTCTGCTTGGTCTAGGTTAAGCATGTCAAAATACAAAAAAAAAAATGTTTGCCTCAGTAGCTCGTGTGAGTTAATGGGCACATTCAGCGCAGACAACAGTTGGCAACTGTTGTGTAAAAATTCGCTGAATGGTGCAATTTTGGCAGCACTCACTAAAACTGATCAGGTAGCGGACGCCATTTGTTCGAGCGAAAAAATTATATGCTACAGAAATACAACTGTCGAGTTAACTGTCAGATGCTGCTACTGACTCTGTTAAACTACAAAAACACAAAAAAAAAAACGCAGCAAATTTGATTGAGAAACCTTTTCAATTGAATTATTTTCATAAAAATTGTAATATAATGAAAACAAATCTAATTTTGGACGTTTAGAGTAGCAACAGTTTACAGTTCACAACAGTTGGCTTCGCTGAATTCGACCAATGTTTAGAAACATGTCATTGAAGCTGCTTTACCATTTCTTGATGCTCAACACGCATTTGTAACAATTTTTTTTTTACCAGGTTAATACTTAATAACTGTTCTAAGGTACGTTTTTGGGTCTTTTTTTGGAGGAAAGAAAAGAATAATGTCACGAAGGAAAAAATTTATTTCATATTCAATGGGGTGGGCCCATTTGATGAAATTATTTTTAAAGGGTTTTTTATTTGTGGACAAAAAAATTTTATTTATTATAATTATTTACAAAATAAAAAAATATTATAAATAAAAATATACGAGCAACAGCTTCAAGAGCTAACAGCTTAGTAAAAAAAAATGCTATGCTTACGCCCTTTTTTTCTCTGCGAAATGAAGGTCCAATACACCAACTTGATTTTTTTTGTAATTTTTGTGGGAAAATGTCTCTTTTTTGTAAATTTCGTACTAGAGCCTCCTCCCCCCCCCCTTCGCTCAAAAGTTTACGTTATCATGCAAATTTTGTACAAAGTCGATACTTCAAAAATTAAGTTACAGCACATCAAAAGCAAAGAAATTACAATTTAACTTACTATAAAACTAAGACAATTACAAAATATATAACTTTGCCATTGTTTTTGTTAACACAAAATACAAAGAAAATATTAAAATAAAATATCTGGGTTCTTCCTAAAAATATGTTTTACGTAGATGAATGTTCGGATAACCTCCTTGATAGTAGTAAGTTATTTGCTTTCTTTTTTCAATCAAATTATGTTTTTGATAATGCATCTTCCAGTCATAGACGTATTACGCCTGTCGATGTACCAATTTATGGCCTCCATCACCTTTCGGAGTATGATGTTTCTGAAGCTTTGGTAAGTCTTGATGTTAAAAAAGGCCCGATAATACTCCACCAATATTTCAAAAAAACTTTGCTTTTGCCATTGACTCATATTTTGAATATTTCACTCCGTGAAGGGAAATTTTTAGACGTCTGGAAGATATCGGCAATTTTATCAATTTTTAAATCTGGATCCAGATAACATATTGCAAATTATCGACCGATAGCTAAATTGCCACTTATTCCTAAAATTTTTGAATCTCTGGTAAAAAATAAAAATTATAACTCCATTACAACTAAATTTTCTGAGATACATGACACGGATTTGTGTCAGATAAATCTTCCTCTACTATCTAACTATTTTAACACATTTTCTGTTCAATAATATGGGAAAGATGTCATCAAATAGATGTTATATTCACGGATTTCGCAAAGGCTTTCGATAGAGTTCAACACTATGTTTTGATCAATAAGCTAAGTAAACTCGAATTTTATTCCTCGCTCAGAAATATGTTCAGATTGGTAAAAATTCAATTAAATACATTGACAACTATTCAGGGGTACCCAAGGTAGCCACATAGGTCCCCTGTTGTTTGTTTTGTTTATCAATGGTTTTCCGAATTATGTTGGCTTTTCTGAGTGCCTGATGTATGCTGATGATGTTAAGATCTGTAGATGTGTGGACTCTCACGATGACTTCCTATTGCTTCAACATGACATGGATAGTCTATAATTTTGGTTCGAGACCATTAAATTGCATCATAATGTGTCTAAATCAGTTTCGGGTAGCTTAGCACACTTGAGATTGTGTTTGTGCAGTAAAATATGTACTTATCTCACCTACAAAACGATCAAAGCTTCAGTGTTCAAGCGAATGTTAAGCAGATAAAATCTGCGCTTGCGTGTTCCTTGAATATATTATATTATATTTGTGTCGATAAGCAATAATAGCTTAAGTCGATTTAAGACAGAACTGAGTTATTGATATAGTTGTGTTTCACGTATGTATCATTATACACATACAAAATCTAAAACTTCTAGCATGAGCTTAGCCAAAGATATGGCGCCTTTAATAAAAATACCCTTTCATATAACTTATATGGCGATTGAAAACTTTGAAGCAAGATTTCTGGAAAGTTGAAATAAGACTTACTGGGCATCGAAATAAGCTCACACTAAAAGCAAAGTAGTGCTAAAGCGCTTTTTGCAGAAATCTTACTAGGCATTATGAGATAGTTTTTTGCTCGGATTTGTATTGCGAAATAAAATTAATAAGTAGTGGACCGAAAAGGAAATAGACCGACAGAGGGATAATGTGAAATATAGATAAGCAGACGGAAATGTAAAAAGGCCGGCTAATAGTAAACAACAAATATGTTTTTATTGTGCTTATGTTGTTTATTGCGTTTTGCCAAGGCTCAACTGACAGCATAAGATGCTTTCACTATACGTACTTGGAACTCATAACTTTGTGATATATGTGGACATGCCGCTTTTAAATAATTAATTAATTTCTCCATCGCATGCCCCACAACTACCTTTTATTGGCCTTGCAAATTATCGTAATGCCTTGTTAAGCATAATTTTTTAGTTTTACCTATTTGATGCCGCACCATGCCGTTATTTTCTAAAAATATAAAATTTTTTCATACATACTTCCAAAAATTTTGCATACATACAATTTTATACAGTGTAATTTTACGTTATATCTGTGTCGATGCCCAATAACAGCTTAAGTCTTATTTCAAAGTTTCCAGAAATCTTGCTTCAAAGTTTTCAATCGCCATATAAGTTATATGAAAGGGTCTTTTATTTTTGCGTCATATCTTTGGCTAAGGTCATGCTAGAAGTTCTAGATTTTGTGTTTTCATAATGATATATACGTGGAACACAACTATATCAATAACTCAATTCTGTCTTAAATCGACTTAAGACAGAATTATTGCTTATCGACACAGATATAATATAATATATTCAAGGAACACGGAAGCGCAGATCTTATCTGCTTGACATTCGGTTGAACACTAAAGCTTTGATCGTTCTGTACAGCGTTGCCATATGGTCCGATATATCGGATATGTTACGATTTTAATACTTGAATCCGACGTTCCGATATTTGACCAAAATTCTTCAAAATGTTACGATTTCAGGAAAAGTAGATCCGGCGTCCGATTTTGCATATATTTTTATATACATACATATATGAAAAGAAAAAAATTAGTATAATAAAATTGATGGCAACTTTAAAATATAAAGATGCGATGGTACTTCTGCATTTCCAGTAATGGAAAATATATTTTTGAATTATTGAGCTTACCGAATTCCTCAGCTAACGTTGAGCGAACTTTTAGTCAAATAAATATTAATAAAACTAAAGTTCGCAATAGATTAGAGTTAGTTACAATGGAAGGAACTCTGCATACAAAAGATTTTCTGCGTATGAAATCTTTTAACTGTTTTAGTCTTGAAATTGATAAAGAATTGATAGACAAATTTTATAAAGCAATGTATATATGACTTCGAAAAAATTATATTATTTCCACATATTTTTTTCACTAAAATCTAATTTTTTGTAGTTTTTACTGGCTTAAAAAACAACATTTTTTCGTTAATTTACTTGAAGCAAAAACTTTACGTTTACAGAGTTAAAATTTAAAAATTATGTATTATAGCTCTATGCATTTCATTTTTACCGATTTAAGAGATCTACATTAAACCAAACTGTGTTGCAAATGTATTTTTAATTTGATTTTGTGTGATTTTGATCTTTGTTTGTGTGTTCCAAAATATTTTCAAAATCTAATTTAGTATAATATATTTTCTATATTTATAATCATTATTGAATTGACTTTTGAAAAAATGTGATTTATTTAAATAAATAAACCGTAAATATACGTCATACGTCTAATAAAATGCAATATTTTATTTGTCTTCTTTGTTGTAAAATGCGAATGAAAATTTCTTAGTTCTTGTTTTCAGAGTTTCACAAATCCGACGAGAAATCCAACGAGCAGAGTGCAAAAGTTACGCTGTAAATTTTTTTTCATGGCAACACTGGTTCTGTAGGTGAGATGAATACATATTTTACTGCACAAACACAATCTCAAGTGTGCAAAGCTGCCCGACACTGCTTTAAAAACATATAATGAACATAAAATTCATTAAACAACAACAAAATAAAATATCACATCATCAGCACTCAGAAAAACAATAGCTAGGTCATAAAAATGAGAGCAAAATTAACAGTAAGAATACTTAATAGTTTTGATAAATTCATGGCCAAAACATTTAAATGTTTCACTTGTATTTAATAAGAAATTTAAAATACCGAAAAACTGTGCAAAAGAAAGCTTACATAACTGATTTCTCTCAGTGAACAAACTTAAAGATCTATTAGAGTAGTAATAATTTGTTGAAAATTCATTGGGATTGTAATTTTCCCACAACTTTTAAGGTAATCTTTAATTTTTTCAACTAAAATGTAAATTAAAGTAAAATTTAACACATGTTGTTTTATTTTGCTACAGTAAAAATATCAATATAAATCAATTTGGAAGCAATCTAAAAATTTTTTTAAATTTAGCAAAAATTTCAGTAAAATTAAACATCAGATGTTGGATTTTGCTACAATATCAATAGTAAAAATTTATACTACTACATTAACTGTTTTAAAATCAGGCGATTGTGTAGCTTTCAGCAACGGTAACAGTCATGCACTCATACATTTATTTCTATTTACCGTTTGCTTATAATCGCGCAAGGGCTTTTATTTTTAATGCTGTTGTTTTTATTAAAATTAATTATGTTAAGCACAAATATTTTCAGTCAGTTGTCAGTCAGTTGTCAAAATGTCAAGTCAAGCAATATGTATTTTAGTGCATAAAGAAGATACATTTAATGAGTTTAGCCCTTATTTCCAAAATGAAGTAGCATGTTCTTTACTTAGAACTTTTATGAAGTGCACATGTTTTATTTTACTATTACATCAATAGTAAATTCAGTGTTGAATTCTACTACAATGTTAAAAGTTAACCACATGTTGAATTTAAGTAGGTGTGTTAAATTAGTACAGAAACAGCAGCAAAACTGTTGCCTAAAAGTATTGTAGTAAATTTCAACAAAAACTTTTTAGAGTGTATATGTTTTAAAATGAACATGTCTTTCTTTCTACGAAGAAACAACTTTTCGAAGGATCATATGATATTAATACGGTACTATTCGACAGAGTCGACTGGAAGAAGGTTTTATTTGAGCGAAATTTAAGCTTTGCCAAACATTTTGATGCTATTATGTCAAAAGCGAATGCGATGATGGAGTTTGTGTTATCTGGAACCCTCAATATTATGTCAAAGATTATTTATTATAAATATAAGCCTAGAACATTGAAAAGTAAAAAATATTTTTTAAATCAATACGTAAGCTTTTGTGAGAGCGATGAAAAAAGCTTTCTTGAGAGAAAAGTTTCCAATCCTTGCATGCACATTCTCTCTGCAATGCTCTATAACTCTTCACTCCACAATACTTCACAGCATAGATCACCACTGCATGGTTTCTCATAACTAGCGAGAGTCGTGAAATTGAATGTTGTAATTGTTTTTTCCGTTGTTGTTGTTGGAATCAAGCAGTTGTGATCTCTGCTTGACAACATCAAATATTTTTGTTTGTTTGCATAATTTTCATGATGATTTCCTTATTTTGTGCGAAGCAGATTTTTCTTATTCACTGCTTGCTATTAATATTGACTATTTTTGATTGACTCAGCCAGAGCAGTAAAATCTGCATTTATATTCAGAATCTTAGGGAAAACTGAAGAACGACATACAAATTCATTCAATGAATTCTAAATTGTTTATAAATTAAATTTTTAAATCACATTGAATTTTATAAAAATTGATTAGAATTAATTTCAATTAGTTTTTTCGTTATTCAGAATAATTAATTATTTTTTTATTCATATGAATGCTATTTACAAAGAATGCAATTCAAAAAGAATTTAAAATTTTTCAATAATTAATTTTTTGTTTCATTATTATTTTTTGATTCATTGCCTATTCATTTGTTATTCATTATTAATTTTATAGTCATTATTAATTTTTTATTTATTATTAATTTGGTTCATTATTCAAAAGTGAATAACATAATTTTTTTCATTTTATTCATTATTCAAATAAGAATGAAAAAGGAGTACGAAATTTATAATGAATACAAAAATTAATAATGAATAAAAACATTAATAGCGAACATTTTATTTATAAAAAAGAAGTGAATACCAAATTTTTTATTCATTGTATATATTATTTAAAAGTGAATAACAAATTATTAACAGTGGTAAGTAATTTGAAAAAAGTTTGCACGACGAAAACGACATTGCTCGATTGAGTATTTTTTCTAGATAATAAACATCATTAAGACTTTTCCAGGTTGGTTCGAACTTTTTCAGAAGAATTTTTCAAATTTAATAATCCTATAACTCCAAAAGTATTAATTTATTTTAAAATTTTTACAAATATTTACAAATGAGACATTTATACCTTTTATTTAAGCTATTATTTATACGATTTTAGTAGACATTTTCTGAATACTACATTTATGAAAGAATTTAAAATATACCATTTATTTAACATTTCCCCCATATTAAAGTGCGCAAAAATATGACTTTGATATATAATTTTGTTTTTTTTTTACTTTTTTGTTAAAAAAAAATATTTCAACGAAAATATTTAGGTAAAAATTTCAGTAATTTTAATACCAAAAATATTCATATATCTTTAGAGTTTCAGAAATTTTTGGTACAACGACCTTTTTATAAAACATCGTTCCCAAAGAATGGTAAAAAACGACATGAAAATCAAAACTTTGACTTTCGATGCAAATATATCCGCTATTTTTAAATATATTTAATTCAAAATTTTTTTTATCAAAGTTTTAATAAACGTACTTTACAAAAATAGTTTCAATTGTAGCGTTAGGTCAGTGAATATATTCTTTAATTTTTTTTCAAAAACGGTCCAAAATATTGAAGTTTTACTCAAAAAATGATTAAAAAAATGTTTTTGTTGTATAAATAAGAACAATTGAAAATTGCATTTCTGAGTACTTTTCATATAGTAAAGCATGTATTTGCAATAATATATAAAAAATATATAAAAGTAGTTAAAAAAAAATTTTTTTCCCCAAAAAACCAACTTAAAAAATATTGCTTACAACCTTATTCGCGGCTAAGATAAAACGGCAAAAAAAAAACCAAGTCAACACACAAAATATACCTAGAGTATGTCATCTTTATGATATTATATTCTTGAAATTATATAACATAAAGATAAGAGTTGATTACATAAGAAAAAGAAAATAACTTTAATTTAAATAATGTACGTAGCGTAGTTTTGTATAAAGAATACCTAAATTTTTTAAGTGAAACCCAATGGAATTCTGCTACATTTTGTTGGCAGCTACATCGTTTATTCAGATGTTTCGTGCAACAAATCATTACATATCATTTATATTGCTTTTCAATATTATGCTCACATTTGCTCATATTGTCGCTTACTTATTCTGTTGCTCTCAAAAACTTTAAATTGTTCGCTCGCTGACTCTCATAAAGCTTTTATGTGGATTTATGATAAATCCACATTCAAGTTTTACTGTGTCACTTGCTTGTATGGCGGTGGTACATCTTTCTATTATATTATCTGTGATTATGTACATTAAGGAGCCTCACGAAAAAAGTTGTTCGGCACAGTTGCTCAAGATAATCTTTAGTTAATGTTAATATGATACCCCACACTCTAAAAAATATATACAAATTTACTATAATTATTATAGTAATTTTTTGTTGAAATTCAAACTGATGTGTAATTTTACTATAAATCTTATATTGATCTTTGAGTATGTACCATTAAACACTATTCTTAGCAAAATTAGGCAATAAATTTTTAATTTTGCTTCAATATCAACTACAATGCTTTATATTACCACCAAAATTGAACTAATGAAACAGATCTTGAATATTCAACATGTACAATATTTTCAACAGATGTTTAGTCGACTTTGCTTGTCAACGTGTACGGATCATTATGTAAGAGTTATATGGTTTTTATGTTTAAAAGTTTTATTATGTTGTAGTATCTTATGTTGTACAATACAACAACATAGGTAAATGTGGGCACTATGCTAATAATTAAATAAAAATCTATAAAAAATATCTGTGTTTCATTTGTTTTTTTTTTCTTTCGGGTACTCATCGGGTACACATTTTCTTTCGGGTACACATTATGCAAGTGTGTATGTCCCATTTTGGTGTTTATAGTGTTAATTTAATGAAGGATAAGCAGTAAATATAAGTTTAATTTATTTCTGCACGTGTCGTCAAGAGTGTAAAGTTTTTAGATGTATTAAATTGTGTTTTAAACTAAGAATGTCAAAACTAAGAATATTGCCTTTACTAGAATATCAATAGAAAATTAATTGATTACATCAATTGTAGTAAAAACAAATACAAGTTGTTGAATTTTGCTAACATGAGAGTAGTAATATTGTTATGGTACTACACAGATGATAGCAATTGATGTTTAATTTTACTGCAATATCAATATTTTTTTCATTAATATTGATACATATTTAACTCAAACATAAACACGTTTTGTTGAATTTCACTACAAGTCAATAGTAAACAATATGTTTAATATAATAAGGGTGTGTAAATTTACTACAGAAACAGCCGCAAAACTGTTGCCTACAAGAGTTGTAGTAAAATTCAACAAAAACTTTTTAGAGTGCAAATACTTCGACTATAGCCAATGTTTTTACAAAAAACTAAATTTGTAGAGGTTATTTCAAACCATTGCAGCTCACGCATGGCTATTGCTACACTCTAAAAAGTTTTTGTTGAATTTTACTACAACTCTTGTAGGCAACAGTTTTGCGGCTGTTTCTGTAGTAAATTTACACACCCTTATTTAATTAAACATATTTTTACTATTTATTTGTAGTGAAATTCAACAAAACGTGTTTATGTTTGAGTTAAATATGTAGCAATATAAATGAAAAAATATTGATATTGTAGTAAAATTAAACATCAATTGCTATCATCTGTGTAGTACCATAACAATATTACAACTCTCATGTTAGCAAAATTCAACAACTAGAATTTGTTTTTACTACAATTGATGTAATCTATTGATATTCTAGTAAAGGCAACATTCTTAGTTTTGACATTCTTAGTTTAAAACATAATTTAATATATCTTAAAACTTTACACTCTTGACGATACGTGCAGAAAAAAATTTGACTTATATTTACTACTTATCCTTCATTAAATTAACACTATAAACACCAAAATGAGACATACACACTTGCATAAAGACATTCCTGCCGATGAGTACCCGAAAGAAAAAAAACAAATGAAACACAGAAATTTTTTATAGAATTTTATTTAATTATTAGCATATTGCCCACATTTACCCATTTTGTTGTTTTGTACAACATAAGATACTACAACATAGTAAAACTTTTACTAAAAATCGAGTTAACACTAAATTTTTTTCAATTAAAAATCATGTAACTCTTATATAATGATCCGTACACGTTGACAAGCAAAGTCGACTAAATATCTGTTGAAAATATTGTCCATGTTGAATATTCAACATCTGTTTCATTAGTTCAATTTTGGTAGTAATATAAAGCATTGTAGTTGATATTGCAGCAAAATTAAAAATTTATAGCTTAATTTTGCTAAGAATAGTGTTTAATGGTAAATACTCAAAGATCAATATAAGATTTATAGTAAAATTACACATCAGTTTGAATTTCAACAAAAAATTACTATGATAATTATAGTAAATTTATATTTATTTTTTAGAGTGTAGAGTCGAAATATTTGGAGAATCATGATAACATAAACCAAGGATTATTTTGAGCATTTGTACCGAACAACTTTTTTGTTTTCTATGGAGAGTGATGCGCCTTACAGTACATATTAAGAGAATTACAAATATTCAAATGCGTTTCACTAGGTTAGCAATTCGCAAGCTCCACTGGGATTTTATGCCTTCCTATGAAGCATTATTCTTGGACTTAAGTCTTTGCTGTTCCGGCAAAAGTATTTTCTCGCCTTATTTTCCCGGGATGTAGTGATGAATCGTATTGATTGTGCACCACTTCTAGCTCTTTTCAAATTTGATGCAACTGAAAGAAATTTTAGGTAAATGCAAGTGTTCTATTTACCCTATAGAAGGACCAATTATGGCAGATATGCCCTGGTTTACAATATGACTAAAACGTTCAACACTATCTGCAGCTCGATTGAGATCATCCAAAATAGGGCAGCATTTAAGAACGATATCATGTTAAATTAATTTTATATACCTAAGATTAATTTATGTACTAATAGTAACTGCTTAACAATAAATGTTAATAGTTGGTTAAATAAATAAATAAATAAAAATATTATGAAAAGTACTTTCAAAGCCTAGTTTAAGCCTCTACGACTACTAAAGGGTATTTTTTAACCGCTTTCGAAAAGCATAAGAAATATACCTAAGATTAATTTATGTACTAATAGTAACTGCTTAACAATAAATGTTAATAGTTGGTTAAATAAATAAATAAATAAAAATATTATGAAAAGTACTTTCAAAGCCTAGTTTAAGCCTCTACGACTACTAAAGGGTATTTTTTAACCGCTTTCGAAAAGCATAAGAAAAAACCAATAAACAAGAGCACTATGGTGTTAAAATATTTTAGAAATACATTTCTACATTTTATTTCGAAGAGAAAAATAAAACAGAATTGTTTTTTTGTTCTCACATAATAAAAAAATCGATGTAAAATCTTATTTATTTATTTATAGAATTCATTTCAGTCTGATAAGGTGCAATTTCACCCCTTTCTAGGTATTTTTTTCTTTTGGCTGTATAGACTATAAATAAGAGAGAATAAATGTGGCTTCAATTCGTGAAATTTTGGTATAAATCAGAGTTTTTACCAGTGTACTTTGAATGATTTACCTGAAGGGGGTAAAATTTTGCCCCATCATTCTCTTATGTGTTCGGACATCAAGAGATCTAAAATTAATTTCTATTTTTGGTAGCCCTTGCTACATATGTGAATTTAGACAAAATTGGCCGGCGGGAACTATGTACCCATAATAATTTTTATCTGAATATCTTTCTTCAGATTTTAGCCCTCTTCATCAAGTATATTGCGGCTAGAAACAAAATTTAAGTAAGTGGATCATATAGAACTATGAGTTGACAAAGAAAGAGTTTAATGACAGGCATCATGCAAACCTCCTGCATTTTTTGAAGTTAATGAATGTTCACAATGATGGATATGTTTTTATGTACGTCTTATATAAATAACCATGTTGCGTTGATGTGTTATGCATATAATGCATTACACTTATGAGTATGAGTGTCAGTGCATTTTAATATGGATGCGAGTATGTGGTAATTTTGTACAATTGTGCATTATGTATTTTACACGCGTGCTTGATTTTGCTGCCCATGTTAACACGTTTAGGAATTGCATCGCTTGGAAAATTCATGGAACACAACAACTTGTCTAATATGCACAACACCGGACATACACATGACACACAATCCAATGAGCTGCGGTGTGGCATTGCATATTTTAGGGCGCATTAGAAACCTGTAAACAACACTTTCACAAAATTCATTATACTTTTTTAGCTGATTGCAATAATGTTGCTTCGGCTTATTCAAATTAGGTAGTTTAAGCATGTTGAGTTCTGACACATTTTTTTTAAAGCATATGCAACCAATTGTATAGATAATATTTAATTTCGTGGTCAAGGTCAAGTTCAAGTTGAGGTATAGATTTTAAAATGAAATTGCGGTTTTTAAAATATACATATTTTACAATTTCAAATGATTCTGTACTAAATAAATTTGACAAAGGCAATTGTAGACAGCTTAAAACTTAATATTTGGACATTCGTGACAATTTCCTTAATTTTCTCCCCGTACCTAAACGTTTTCACTTTATTTTCAAATTGAATTTATTCGAAATCCGAGAACATCATCAAATAATGCAATCAGGTGCAAAATTTAAAACGAATTATTAAACTTTTTAACCAAAAACAGAACATTTAACTTCGTAGCGCAAACAAGCTGATGTGATTATTACAATCCGCTGACGCTGCTGCAGCAGCATTAAGCCCAAAACTTTTTAATTTTTGTTTTTTTTGTGTTTTCGTTTTATTTCAAGGCTGACACACATGCACAGAAACATTGTATAAGCTACTCCTGCCATCCATCCAATCACTGTTTACACTCAATAACATATAAAATCATGAACATGTGGTGTCAAGAAAGTTTTATTTACGCCTGAAAGTATGCAAAAATTATTGAAACTGAACATTCAATTTATTTGCAAATTTAATTTTATAAAAATCAGCAATGAACTGAAAAGAAACAAAAAAAAAAAAAGAACAAAGCATAGAGGCGCCACTGTAATACGCACACACACGCAAGCAAATACAATGACACACACACATGCACCATGCATGTATAAAAGCTGTTGGCCCTAGTAAGGCGCGTAAGTCGTTGGCTGCTGGTTCAAAGTGTGTTTTTTTGTTGAAGAAAAAAAAATGTTAATATAGCAGAATCAATAATTATTTCCATATCATTAAATTTTACTAAAAGCAAGAACAACAAAAAAATCCCATATAACCATTTTGAGAAAATATTTAGACTAGGCAAAAACCAACAGCATTGAAAAACAGTCGCAGTCTGCTACACTTTGTTTTAAGTGGAAATTCCCTGCTGCGCTACTCAAATTTTGTTTACATCTTTTCTTTTTTCAAATTATTTCAAATATTTTTCCCAATCTTTTTTTAGCTAGATGCAAAAAAATTTCAAATAAATTTGAAACACAAAAAAAAGTGTGAAAACTTTTTCGATTACTTCGACGTAATGCTAAAAGCTCTGCTGAGTGGAGAAGCTCTAAAAGTTCTGCGCTGCTTTGGTAGAATAGAATGTAGCACACTAGATAGCGAAGGACTGAATTCAGCTATCAGCAGTGTTGCCAACAGTTTCTAATCAAAAGGCACCAGTTAACAAAGTGAAACGCTTAGTTTTGAAAAAAAAAAAACAAAACACTAAAACCTAATCGTAACATATATTGCAAAAGAGTTCTTTACAAAAAAAATTGTTCATTCTTAACATGGAGACTTTCAAAACATTTCAAAAGAACGCAAAATTTTAAAAGTTTTTTAATTTACAAAAAACAAACACACTGTTCCAAAATTTTGTTTTGTTTTTAATGTACAAGAGCCTCCAGCAATATTTTACATTGTGCCCATACATATTTTCGCCAAGCACCTTTTCAAGAAGTCACTTTGGATTTTTGTACCTTGCCTTACTGAGAGTATCATAACTTTTGTTCTGTTCATAAAAATGTTATTTTATGTAACCAACAACACTTACAGTTATTCTTTTTTTTTCTTAAATTTTTTTACAAAGTTATTGGCGCTTATATAAACAGAAAACAAAATTGTTTTGTAAATTTGATTATTGCTATTAACAATTATCAAAAAATTCAACTTACTTGATGTATCTATAGCTATCTATCTATACTATTATATAAAATTGAAGTGAAAATGTAAAGTTACGACCTTACTCCAAAAGTACTAGGCCAAATTTTATGAAAAAAATTTTAAAATATTATATTTATGCTACAGATTTATTTAGGGGTATTTTTCTTTTGAAATTTTAATAATAAGTAGATTTAATTAAGGTATTACGTTTTTTAAGACATCATCCCAGCTGCCACGAATTGCTTATTCGTTGGCATTTGACTCGTTTGTGTTGCGAGAGTTAAAAAAACTTCATGTTGCTCTCTATTTTTCTCTTTCTCTTCATGCTCAGCTAGCACAGTGCAACCAAAAAAAACTGATTAGCCCCGAGCAAGGCGAAAAGTGAGACACATATAAATGCAGAAAAAAAATTAATTTTAATTTCTTTGATATGTACTGTCTTAACCCAATAAGGGCGATGATGCCATATCCGATCTCTGCTACACAGCGACAACAGTGGCCAGCTAGTAGTGTATAATAGCCAGGATATATACATTTTTGATGTTTGTAAAAAAATAAAATTGGTTATCAAATAACTATGTTTTGGACGATAACAACATGGAAATATTTTAGTAAACATATTGGTAATTTTATTTAATTGAAATTTTTGTGTGCAATTTAAATTTTTGTCTATTTTTGTAGCAGCTGTCAAAGAGTTTTATATATCTTCATCTTTGGTTTAAGTACAGCGATAAACACTTACCAAAGCGCTGCGATGGAATATTTTTACACTTTATGCATTCACATTTGAATTTCTACCACAAAACTTAGGTCAATGATGAAAGATTCTACAAGCAAATTTGAAAGATAGAAACAACCCAGTAGCGGATGGAATATATTCCGAATATATGAAGCATCAATTACCTTGTAATGACCACTACTTCCGACTATATTACCTTACTATGCATAAAAGGCCTTACATTTAACATTGAATGAGACAGGAGGTAAGTGATTGCCTCTCTTCAGCATTAATTAGAAGTTATGGGGTAACATACTACTTGTATTAAGTTATAAAAATCACTGCATTACTTTTCCTTGTATGCTACATTACAGGTAATGAGGTATGAGTTAATTACTTCTGCTATATGCAGACGCATTACTTTTTGAAAAAAGTAATGCTTCCTTACCTGGTAATTTATTCTGTATTAGTTCTATGGTAGCCACTGGCAAATCCGCTGCTGGGAATTTACCTTGGAAAAAGCAAAATTAACATTCTATAGTATTATTGTTGGTTTCTTTAATTCGAAACCAGCCATGAAAAATACAAGAGCAAAAGGTTGTAGAAGCATTTTTAAAAAAGAAAGGAGTAAATAAAATTATAACACTTACTTACTTAGTTGGCGACTCATCTATGAATGTGCGTCAGCCATTTCTTTCTCTCGCTTGCTGGGGCCACACAGTACTTTGAGCCCATACAAAAGTGAGGAATAAATACAAGGAGTTGTTCGATCTTTACGAAATTTGGCATGTTTATTTTTTTTTGCTGCTGATTTCAAAAATTGAATCAGATTTTATGAACATCAAGTATTTACGCCATAAATGAGGTTTGAAAATTAAAAAAACTGAAATTTCCCTATTTTCAATTAAATATTAAAATTATAAAAACTTTTTAAAAAAAAAATAAAAATATATTTTTGAAAACTTTAAGGTCTTAACTTGATAAAACTGAAAATTTTATGGCAATATCTTTTTAAAAAAAAAAATATGCTTATAGTTTGACATGCACTTTTTTCACGAAAATGATACTTTTCATGTAAAAAAAATATGTTTTTGCAAAAAACAAAATATTTTTTGTAATTTTTGTAATGTATTTTTTGTAAATAAAAAAATTTATGCCAAAAAATAGGTATTTAAGTAATTATAATAAAGTATAATTTTTGTTTGTATCGACTATGACCTGAACTGCCATCCATACCCCATTTGCAAATAAGAGTCATTTTATCTGTTGCATCTTTACAGAGCTCTAATACACTTTTAGCTGTAAACCGCAAAAGTGGTTGTAAGCGAACTTCTGCAGTACTTTCCGAACCTTCAATAGATGGTACTAATAGTTTCTTAAAATTTTGTATCGCATACAAACTCGGAAATAAATTTTTATGATAGACGTTGTCAGTGTTGCGCAGAATATTATATTTTTCTTCCGAGAGATCCAAATCTAAGTACAGTGACAAAGCCATTTCTACTGATAGACAATTTTGACTGTTAATATTCGAACCATGATTATTTTTTCTTGAAGCAAGTTCTGATGCATATTGTAATTCGTCTTCAGAATAATCAGATAATAAGTGAGCTACTTTCCTTTTTTTCATTTGTTCTGATAACAAATGGAACTCTTTTTCAGGCCTTCCGCGACTTGTGCTTGGTTGCTGAAATGTAAACTTTATTTTTAACTGCGCTAATATTAAATTTTATTTTTACTTGCGTACATTATTTGGATCAGAAATAACAATTGCTTCGGCACTTAACCAATTGGAATACTTTTTAATAAGCTTGCTTTTACTATATCCGCACTGCTTCCACTTCGTTTCCAATTGCAATACAAAAAACTTAATATTTTCATCAATTATTTCTTCACTGTATGGGATTTTACAAATTTTATCTTTAACAAATGACTTCAAAAACAAATATTTATTGCGTGGACCGGCAGAAATCCAACAATTAAATAAATCGTTATTAGTAATAATTATTGGCATTTTAAATTAAAAATCTTTGTAATGTTTTCGCTGAGAAAAATACGGTAAAAACAAATATGTTGGCATTAGTAAGCATGAGAATGCCCTACATTTTAACATAAATAGTCATTATTTATTTTTAACCTGTACATAATAGCAGCATTTTAAAAAACAATTACAAAAGAATTCATACTCCAAATACTTTTACTTTTACTTTTACAACTTTTACAATAGATTTTCATACTCCAATTACTTTTACAAACATAATAAGTTAAAATCACTATTTAAAGAACCTCTAAAAAAAAACAATTTTCTGCAAACTGATACGTCTTACTTTTGAGCGTAGAGTACAATTCATACAGATTACTTTAAAAATGATCTAAGTCTTAATTTTTTTAAAAGTAAACATTTAATGATTTAATAGAAATAAACATACTAGTTTTTTACCTAATGAAAACGATTATTAAAAAAAATGGACTTCATTTGGACGTCATTTTCGAAATTAGTCACCCATAAATATGTTTGTTTACATTTCAAAGGAGTAAAGTCCTCACTACATGCTACGTTTATTAGAGGAAAATATGATTTTTTGACCATTTTTCAAAATACGATAACTCTAAAATACGGATAAAAAAGGTTAATATGTTTTGAAATTTTGAAAGCAAAATACATAAATAACAATATATTTGAAAATAAAAGAGATATTTTTAGTGGTTTTTTTTTTAATTTGCTCTCAAAAATTGGAAATTTTTGGAAAATATTTACAAAAAAATTTATTTTTTGGCGTATTTTAATTTTTTTACTTTCAGCTAAATTTTAAACATATTAAAATTTATGTATTTATACAGTATTTATCTTGAAGAAAAATCAAAAATAAAAAGAATTGGCCAAAAATTGCAATTTTGGCAATTTTTTCTTTGTAAGATGTGCTAATTACTAATTTCCATTATTTAAAAGAAAATATGATTTTTAGACTATTCTTCAAAACGCGATAACTCCGAAGGGCGGACGCAAGCGGATATCAAATTTTAGAATTTGAAAGATAAATATGTATATTAAAATATATTAAAAAATTAAAGAGATGTTTTTTTGATGTTTTTTTTTTTATTTTTCTCTCAAAAATTGCAAATTTTTGAAAAATATTTTAAAAATATTTTATTTTTGGACAATTTTCATATTTTTAGTTTTAGCTTAATTTAAAATATATTAAAATTGATTTATTTTAACAATATTAGTCTTGAAATAAAATCAAAAAACAAAAGAATCGGGCAAAAATTGCGTTTACAGCAATTTTTTCTTTGCAGGATGTCCAAAATCAAATATTTCACAACAATCAAAATGCATAAAAATGGTTGACTTTAAGGAGCTGTTGAGTCTACAAAAATTGTTCAATTGGCAAAAAAATTTGGATTCTTCTTAGTGGAAGTATTTCCAAAAAAACGAAACCAATATTTTTAGGATCTGCCACAACAAAAATCTTGATTTATTCCTATGAGACAAAGTACTGTGGGCTAGTTGGAAATTTCAAGCATCGGCAAGTTGTCCTCTATTGGCCCTTCCAACGAAGATGCGGTCGTACTCTTCTGCGTTGACCGCCACTGCGCACCGAATCGAATATTTTTTTACTGGAGCATCGTCTTTCATGCGCTTAATATGACCTAGCCAGCCCAGGCGCTCATTTTTAATGAGCTTGACTATGCCAGCTTACTGCTCGTAAAATTCATCACTTTACCGTATTCGGTACTCGCCATTCACGCAGATTGGTCCGTTGATCTCACGAATATTCTTTCTCTCGAAGGCTTCTAAAATCTTTTCATCTGAACTTCTCAGCGTCCAGGTTTGTGATGCATAAAGTAGGACGGGCATGATGAGCGATTTATATAGCGCGATTTTCGTTCGTCGAGAGAAAGCTCAGCTTCTCAACTGCCTACAGAGCTTAAAGTAACAACTGTTGGCAATAGTTATTCTTCGTTTGATCTCAATGCTGATGTCGTTGGTTGATTTAATGCTGGATCCGAGATAGACGAAGTCCTTCACAACCTCGAAGGAGGTTTTGTTAACTAAAACGTTGGTTACAAAACGCTGGGACTGTTTGTTTGTGGACACCAAGTATTTTCGTCTTATCTGCATACACTGCCAGACATATTCGACTTGACTCTCTTTCTTAACGGGAGAATGCTGCACTGACTTCTCACGCAGACTGAGCACTTCAGTGTATTTTGGGCCAATGATATCGATGTCATCAGCATACGGAAGCAGCATAACATTCTTGTAGAATATTGTGCCACTACGTCTCAGATCAGCAGCTCGAATGATCTTCAATAAGTTGAAAAAGTCGTACGATAAGGAACCACCTTGTCTGAAACCTCGTATGGTAACAAATGTTGGGGAGAGGTCCTTCCCGATTTTAACTGCGCTACTGGTGTTGCTCAGTGTCATCCTGCATAGTTGTATTAGCTTGGCAGGAGTACCAAATTCAAACATGGTGAAGTATATCAGCCAGTTGGTTGGAAGCACCTTCCCAATTAAGAGTTCGGATATTTCAGGTGCATATCCGTAAATCATTATCAGTTTTTCGTTTGCAATAGTCGTCATTAGATTTGGGAAAAATTTTTCTTAAATTTGCTGATGTTTTTATTGAATTGGGTTTTTACGAGAAGAATTGAAACCCGAAACAAAACCTGTTTTAAGCCTAGAAGGCCCGCCGTTCAGATAAGTCCCAAAACTGACATTTGCCAGTTTTGACGTTGGCCAGGAAACACCACGTGGCGGTTTGAGTCGACTTGAGACGATTTCACAATGGTTATGCTGGCTCGCCAGGTTAAGACAGACAAACCATGTGAAGGTTCTCAATCGGGAGAAGATTATAATATGAGTTTGTTACGTGCATATTCATAAAATATAACAACACAAAACAATGTTAATCATATTATCATTATGAAATCTAATATTTCTAAACTGCTATTTTTTAATGAAAAATATGCAAATATGTTAGATCATACTTTCGTTAGTAACTTTACTTTTTGTTAACAGACTTAATTTTTTTCTTATGGGCTCGAAAATTTAAACTCTATTCTGATAAGGGAAAAGTTAAAAAAATTATATTAGTCAATTTTCTTTAATATTCTTAACGTTAGAAAATGAAAAAAATTTAAAAAAAGTACGCGTTGATTGTTTTAACGTCTATTATTTTGAATTGGATTAACATATTTCTATTTTTAAATTACAGCACAAAACTGTGTTATTTTTTAAATTGTCCCACGTATAAGTATTATATTTCTTATAATGCAAGAGTTTTAATCTGCATACAGTAATGATATACCAAGTAAAGAGAGTTACTAAAATTTTTAGGGACTCATTTATGTCTTTGCCCATAACGAAAAATTCGAAGTGATACAAAAATTTTGTTCAAGCAGAAAACATCATATATTACCACTTAATGGTATATATACTATATGTGGAAGGTCTTTTTTTTCTAAAAGTTTAAAGAACCAAGGCATGCGCCTTATACAAACAAGGTTTGCTCTTTGACCTGAAAGAAAAGAATACATTTATTTAGAAGAATTGATTGGAACCATACGTGAATTATTTATTAGGCAAAAAAACCGTGAAAGACAATTTTAATTGCTTTTAGCTGAGGCTAGTGTTATGCCTTAACGTCGGCAAGCATTACAAGGCCCTAGTTGTTCCTGTCCTTTAATTTCACATTTTCTCAATTTAGTTGTGGATTTTTAGTTTTCCATAATTCTTAAATGTTTCAAAGAACAAAGAAAGTGAAAAAAACCATGCCCGAGCCCTAACCCGAGCCCGAGCCTGGACTCCATCCAGGGAACTCTGGGTTGATAGTCTAGCGCGCTCTTCACTAGACAACAAAGGCCGACATTGTATAGTTTTTGTACAGAACAGTGTTATTTATGTTACATATAGATAATAGGGCATATATATAGATAATAAGGCAGTTCACGATCTTGTTGCATCGTTGCAAATGCAAAATAAACAGCTTTAACAAAAACAAAAAGCATTAAAAAGCTTTTGCAACATATGCTTTTTGTTTTTGTAAAAGCTGTTTATTTTGCATTTGCAACGATGCAACAAGGTCGTGAATATATATATATATATATATTTATTTATTTTTTATAAAAGAAGCAAGCACAATTACAATAAGAGCAAACTCTTTTATAGTACAATATAAGTTGAACAGTAAGAAATAATAACAACTTAAAATTAAACAAAGCAAATAAAAAAAATAATTAAAAATAATACACAAATTTAGAAACACAAAAAGTAACTTAATAAAATTAATACAATATTTAAATTAAAAGGTTTTTTAAAGAGTTTAACAAAAAAATAAAGCAGAAATATGAGAAAAAGGAGTAGAAAAGATGTTATCTAAGAAGTAGAAAAGAAGGAAATTACTGATTGCCAAAAAGTGACTCTCCCACTGACCTCCCTAAGGCTTCCCTAAGGCTTCGTGGCAGAGAATTCCACAACCTAATGGCGTTGATGAAAAACAAGTGAAAACTGTTTAGCGAAAAATACCTCGGAACTAACATGACATAGCTTCTTCTAGACGTACCAAACTGGTGTTTGTTCTACTAATAGCTAGGTGTTTTATTATAGATTAAATAATGAAGATAAATGCAGTTTCTCGCCTTAAGATAAGCAATTATATCACAACCAAGTATTGCATTTTGGAAACTGGAAAGACGATCATATTTTTGAAGACCATAAACGTAACGCGTGGCATAATTAAACGCAATCTTAAGTTTAAATTGGGACGAGGAATCTAGTTTATTAAGAAAAGTTGAAATAGGTAAGATAAGTTGAATTACCAACTTACGCCTAATATCAACCTAATATCACTGGCAGTTAATCCAAGGTTACGCAAAACATAATACACTTTACTTACAACACTATTAACATGGTCAACACATGACAGAGAAGAATTTAAATGGAAGCCTAGATTCACAATTTTCGACACAACAATAAACTTATTTGATCTAATAAACAAATCAGGAACATTATTTAAACAAGACTTTACCTTACAAACAGGGAGAACATATTACCTGGAAGAATTAAGTATAAGATCATTGTTTCTAGCCCATTCATTGTCAAAATGTTCGAATATCTAGTTAATTTTTTTAACTAAGTTTTCCACTTGTAATAAACAATAATCTGAGGCATAATTAGTGGTATTCATACTTTACTCGTTAGTTTGTTAATTGGTTAGTGGTTAGTTTGTAAAATTTGTTAACTGTGAACACACCTTTTTGTTAAATTTTCGTTAGCCTGGTAACTGTTGTTGAATAACAGCTGATTTTGCTTTTCGTAAGTAACAATTGCTGAAAATTTTAAATTTAGTTTTAATATGCGATAAGTTTACTTTTTAATTCGTTTCAATTCTATAACATTAAAATATGGAACAGCTGTTCATATTTTGCCAACTAATGAAGAAATTATCAGTGTTGCTGTGTTGTTACTTTGTCACTCGGAAGTTCGATAATTTTACAAAAAAAAAAAAAAAATGCATGTAAAAAAAATAACAAGTAACAAATAAAACACTAACGAGTCCGCTGTGAATACCACTATTGTTTGTTAAAAATGTATCCAGTTTCAAAATATATCTAGAGCCGAAAGAATATAACGAATTTTCGTTTAAATTTTATTGAAATGCATTAGATCTTGTGCTAAAAACACTAACTTGGCAACACTGGCCCTCAGTCTTTTGAATTATTATAAATTTTAGCTAAACATTGAGCGCGCGTTATTCGCGTAATTTGTAGCGCCACATGGTTTACTCAACTTTGCTGGAATAAGTCAAGTTCTGCTGGAATTTTCGAGTGAATGTAAATTTGTAATGAAATTTATTTTTAATAACTGAACAGTTCTGAAGAAGTATGAAAATGTTTAGAGTGACAGCTAGTCTTATTTTTGGTCTTCATTGAATTACTTTGTTGTCTGAATTTTTTTCAACAACGCTTGAAAAAGTTCTAAGCATCTAAGTTCTATATATTAAGGCTTTATTTAAGATAAGTTTATTTGATGATTAATGAGAATTTTAGAGGAAAGTATGAGTGTTTGATAAGTTTTCAGTCAAAATAGGCAGCCTTCAAGGAGGTGATTGAAGCCCTTTTATAAGTAAAAAATTCTTTCATAGATTGTTCATACGCTTCTCCAAAATTTAAAGTGTTTTTATTTTCTACATTTTTTTTAAAATAGCCGTTAGTTTGAAAATAATCCTATTTTGAAATTTGTCCCGACCAGAGACGTAAGAAACTTACTTGTCAAGTTTAAGGAAAATCCATCCAGTAGTTTTCACGTGATTCGCGTACAGACAGGCAAATAGACAGACAAACATCTTAAAATTTACTTTTTGATCTAACCTAAACATTATTACTTTTTTTGAATCTGCAGCCTTCAAAATTTTCAGTGAAGAAAGAATTTTGAAATGACATTCAATGTAAAGATTTTTCTTTTACAGTTTTATAATATGTATATAAATATGTATGCTTTTAACAGTGCAGGTACGCTTATTTATAATCATAAAAAAAACAAAACTAGTTTAAACTGGCTTATTAACTGTGCCAAGGACAGGGTGAATTCCTTTGCATAAGAAATGAGTATAACACCTGATTGGGTTGACATAGAATCCGCTGAAGAATTTGAAGAAACCTCAGCATAGCTTCCAGCTTCTCAATCGCAGAGTTTGATAGCTACGAATTTTGGATCAACGATTTAATTAGCCCAAAGGTTTTCCCGGGGAATCGGAAAAAGGAGTTTTAATTTTTAAGCTAGCAGATAAAGATATCACATTTTTTCACATTCTCGATTACTGACGGTTGATGAACAAATTGGCATTAAAAATTTCAAAAATATTTTTGAGCTTTATAGTTATAGCAAACCCCTTCCTTCCCGGCAAAACTAATGTAATATAAAATTAATTTCGAAATTCTTAATAATTGTTTGCTCCAAATTTCACAAATAATTATTAAGAATTCTGGCTGACCAATTTCCGGTCACACAGTAAATTTCAGCATAATCGAAATTTTTAATAATTCTTTGCTCCAAATGTCGCAAGTAATTATTGGGAATTCTGGCTAACCAATTTCCGTTCACACAGTGTTTAGAAAAGCTTTGATTGCACTTTTCGCTTGAACTTATTTTGGCAGCGCTGACAAACGCAGCGCAACACACACATACAAAGATACATGCAGGTACGGTAAGCACAGAGTTTTAGTTATAAACAAAAAATGTAATAATTTTAAGTTAGTTGATTGACAGCTCGAGAACAATAAAGTTAAAAATTAAAACCATTTAAAATTGTGTTTTTTTTTATCTTCGAACTATTCGAAATATTAATTGGCGACGAGGATGGGATACTCGAATGTATTCCCAAAGTAATACAGTGCATTTTAATGTTTAGTCGGGTATCGCGAACCATAAACGAGTGAAATAAATAGAAACCATTTCTATTAAAACTTGTGAAACAATAAAAGAAACTATTTCTTTTAAACCTGTGAAATAAATAGAAACAATTTCTATTCAACTTTTGAAATAAGAAAAGAAACTATTTCTTTTAAACTTGTGAAATAAATAGAAACTATTTCTATTTAACTTTGAAATCAAAAGAAACTATTTCTTGTGAAATAATAATATAAACTATCCATACGAACTTGTGAAATAATAATTGGAACTATTTAACTTGTGAAATAAATAAATAGACAATATCACTATTAAACTTGTTGAAAATTACACCCTAATGAACAGTTACCTGTTAAAACAAAAACTTAAAACACTACAAAAAAAGATATAGATACAAATTTTTTTTTGTACCAAATCCTGAAAATATATACGTGAAACTTTAATACAAATCAACAACAAAGAAGAACAACGAAGAATATACTCAAATCTTCAACATCAACTACTTCAACACTTTCTACACCAAATCCTGAAAATATCTAAATATACCAGTTCAACATAAACAACACAAATCAACAGTTCAACTAAAAGCGGAAAAAATAAGGAGAAGAACAACAACGAAGACAACTTTATTATCATCACCAACAAGGAAAATACCATAGTAAGAATCTACATATTTATATATTTTAAGTTATCAAACTATATGTACAAATTATTTTATGTGATAAAAATATAAGAAATTCATGGACAATTATTATATAACGCAGGCAGAATTATACTCTTATAACACAGAGACAGACATTAATAGAAAATTAGTAGATTTAATAAGACAAATAAAAAAGGAAGGCTAAGACTCAGTATAAATTTAGGAAACTCAAAAACTCAGTTACGATTTTTCCTATGAGATTTTAAGGAAATCCCAATAAAATAAAAAAAAAAAAAAAAAAAAATTTTTTAAATTATATGGACGAAAATTTTGACGCATTAGATAGGGCAATCGAAGGTGTCCAACAAGCAATAGATAATCAAAGAGATATCCTAACAAGAGAAAACTTAGAAAATACAAACATGACGGCATCATTGACAATTGACCCCCTCAAATATCTCGACAGACTCCCTGAGTTTAGCGGAAACACTAGCGAACTTCAAACCTTCATTACACTAATAGACAGAATTTACCCCTTACTGACCCGATATGATACCTTAGCACAAAATATCTTCTCAGACATAATTAAATCTAAATTAACAAAAAAAGCAAAGGAAGCTATTGAAATAGATAGTAATGCTATGTCTTGGAAGGACATAAAAACGATCCTATTAAATAACTTTTCCGACCGAAAATCGATAGAAGAACTCTTCAATGAGTTGAGAGGAACGACCTTTAGAAATAATAGTGTAGAATTTTACAACGACTTAAAGTTCATACTTAGGAGACTTAATATAAAGACTAAAACAGAACTATCGACCGCTACAACTGAAGAGGAAATTGACCAAACTGTTAACTTAAACATAAAAGCCGCTCTTCAGACATTTAAAACAAAACTGCCCGAACCGATGAGGTCAATTTTATATTGCAGAGATCCTAAAACTTTGGAAGAAGCAATAAACATATTACACGAAGCAAATTATGCTTATTATAGCCCATATAAAACAGAAAACAAACCGAATAGAAGAACTAACGACCAGACCTCTAGACCTACAGAACGATATAACAACAATCGACAAAACAAGGATGAACACAATCACAAAAATAATACGACTACTCGTAACAACTACAACAATAACTATTCAAACAATCCTTACAATACAAACACTAATCGCAATAATTATCAAACACATAATAATTATAACCGCAACAATCGTTACAACAATGAACCAGGTAACTCGTATAACTATAACCGAAATAGTGCAAGCAGTTACCACAATAACAACAATAATTATTATAACAACGAAAGGAATAGAAACCATGCTAGAATTAATATTCCCCATCAACCAACGGTAGAACCGATGGAAATCGGAAAAATTGAAATAAATCCAACAGCCCAAAATTTTCCTTTACCGGCCTCAGAAATAACTTACCACATATAGAAATAAAAGCTAAGTTAGGAGTGTTAAGATTCATAATAGATTCGGGAGCGACCCAATCTATAATAAACCCTGGATTATGCGATCCAAAGTGGAATGTACCCACAGGGCCAATGAATTTACAAACACTAAAACACATAATAGAAGTTAACGAAAGGGTAGCTATCCCTTGCTTCAAAGAATTTGGTAACATAGACAAAAAATTTGAATTTTTTGTAAGTAAATTTCATAACATGTATGATGGTATAATTGGAAACAACATATTGATCCCTTTAAACGGTGTGATCAATTTTAAAGAAAATAAACTACTTATAGGCGAAAAAGAATTAGAACTAAAATTTTTAACAAATATGGAAAACAAATATTGCTTCACAGATAAAGGTACTTACGAAATTGAAGTACCAGTAACAAATAAAGAAGGTTTAGTTTATATTGAAGGAAAGTCTTCCCACGACAAGGAAGTAGAATTAATGCAAGGAATATATGAAGCAAATAATCATAAAATAGAAGCCAAATTACAAATTAAAAACGACGGAGTAAAAGACGTCGTAGTACATAAACAAGAATCCACTCAAGTTACTAACGAAAATTTCTGCATTTATACATTTGATGAAAACAACGAAAATTTTACGAAAAAAAAGGAAAATGACAAGCCTCTACTAGGACAAATTAGAATGGATCACCTCAATATAGAAGAAAAAGAAAAATTAATAAATGTAGTGAAGAAATTTAAAAATATTTTTTATAATGACGATTCGAAAAAGGACCTAACGTTTACAAATGCCCATAAACATGAAATTCGGACTATCGAACATGCTCCTATAGTGGCAAAATCTTATAGGTATCCATACGTTCACAAAAACGAAGTAAGAGATCAAATACGGGAAATGCTTAAAAACAAAATAATACGACCAAGTCACTCTCCTTATTCAGCGCCAGTCTGGGTAGTTCCAAAGAAAATGGATGCGAGTGGAAGAAAAAAATGGCGCCTAGTTATTGACTATCGGAAACTCAATGAAGTAACAATAGATGACCGATATCCAATTCCTAATATTGACGAAATATTAGAGAAGCTAGGACGTTGTCAATACTTCACCACATTGGACCTTGCAAAAGGCTTCCATCAAATTGAAATTTCAGAGAAAGATATTCACAAAACAGCGTTCAGTGTTGAAGGAGGGCATTACGAGTTTCTTCGTATGCCTTTTGGTTTAAAAACAGCACCAGCCACATTTCAACGGCTGATGAACAACGTTTTATCTGAATACATTAATAAGATCTGCTTGGTATATCTCGACGATATTATAATTTTTTCCACTTCCCTTACAGAACACATAGAGTCGATAACTAAGGTATTTCAAAAACTCAGAGATGTAAACCTTAAAATACAACTAGATAAGAGTGAATTTCTCAAACACGAAACCGAGTTCCTTGGTCACATTGTAACAAAAGACGGTATTAAACCTAATCCAAGAAAAATAGAATGTGTCCAGAAATTCCCTCTCCCAAAAAACCAAAAAGCAATTAAAGAATTTTTAGGACTAACAGGTTATTACCGCAAGTTTATTAAAGACTATGCGCGAATAGCTAAGCCCATGACCAAGTATTTGAAGAAAGATATAAAAATGAACATAGAAGACCCTGAATATACAAACGCATTCGAAACATTGAAAAAACATTTAGTTAACGATCCAGTCCTTGTTTACCCTGATTTTAAAAAACAATTTACGTTACAAACCGACGCAAGCAATTATGCTTTAGGGGCCGTGTTATCCCAAGATGGACATCCAACATGCTTTGCAAGCAGAACGCTCAACGACCACGAGCAAAATTATAGCACAATCGAGAAGGAACTACTTGCCATTGTTTGGGGAACACAATATTTTAGACCTTATTTATTCGGAAATAAATTTATAGTGGAAACCGACCATCGTCCTTTGACATGGCTTTTTTCAATGAAGGAGCCCAATTCCAAGCTTATTCGGTGGAGACTTCGTCTAAGCGAATATGATTTCGAAATAAAATACAAAAAAGGCATACAAAACGGAAACGCCGATGCGCTATCTCGCGCCATGATTAATTTCAACGAATTCGAGACACCAATAATAAATGAGAGTAAATGCCCATTAAATATGTACAAAAACCAAATCATTTTTAAGAAAACCGACTCAGGATCTTTAAAAATTAAAAATCAAAAAATATTTAGTTCGAATAGAAAAATAATTTATATAAGAAATATAGATAGCGACACAATCATAACAATAGTGAAAAACCATTTTAAGCCAACAGGTACAAACGCCGTATACTTCGATGATGAAGTAATTTTTGAAATATTTAAAGAGGTGATAAAAAACAATTTTAATAATAACAATGGTACCTTTAAAATTATGAGATGCACAAAGGTTCTGAGAGACATAACAGATGAAAATGAACTTACTAATTGCATAGAAACAGAACATTTGAAGAATAATCATAGGGGCATTAACGAGAACTTTCTAGAACTAAAAGACGTCATATATAACCCAAAATTAAAGCAAAGAATTACCCAATTCATCAACAATTGCGAAATTTGTAATGTTGAGAAATACGAAAGGCATCCTGTAAAACAGAAATTTAAATTAACGGAAACACCCGAAAAACCAAGAGACACGATCCACATGGACGTTTTCTATAGTTTAAACAAAAACATTTTCTTAACCACGATAGATAAATTTTCAAAGCATGCTCAAGCCATCAAAATATCCAGTCGATCATGGACAGAATTTAAACGAGCTGTTATGCAATACATAAGTAATGTAGGACATTTTAACAACCTAATTGTAGACAACGAACTTGGCTTTAAAGCACTACCCTTGCAAGAATTCCTTAGAGAACAGAATATCAATATCCACTTCACATCAAATAATAATCACACATCGAATTCCGATGTCGAACGTTTGCATAATACCCTAAATGAACATTTGAGACTTTTGAGACACGACCCAAATAAGGATATTGACACAGTAGAAGAAAAAATTTATAAAGTAATTAATTTTTATAACAATAGCATTCATTCAACAACAGGCCGTAAACCAATTGACTTCAGTAATGGGAATATAAACCAAGATGAATATTCCTTAATAAAAAAACGAATTAAAAATATAAAAGAACGTACAATTAATACACAAAATAAAAATAGGGAAGATGTTGAAATACAAACGGGACCAGTATTTCTAAAAGAAATAAGAGGTGGCAAAAACCATGCCAAATTTAGGAAAATAATCGCAGAACCATTAGATGAAGAACACATTGTCACAACAAAAGGACACAAATACTATAAATCCCATTTGAAAAAACCAAAGAAATTTCAAGATAATAATAACCCAACAATAAAAATAATTTAAATATTTTAAGACTTAATATTTCGTATATTTTTTTTAGGAAATGGACGTATCCATGTTAATTTTAATTTCACTAACGACATATGTACCGACGACCTTTTCACAGACGCTGGAGGTTCAAAATCTAAACGAAAATAACGGTTTTGTCAATATAAAGATGGAAAATATCAAAATAATTATAAACTATGAAAAAGTACTTCACATAATTAACGTGACACAATACGATGAGACGAAGGAACATATTTGGGACAACATTAAACTAATGACAAACAAACCCAACTTAGAAGGACCAATGCTAAATTCAGTCCTACATAACTACAGAAACCTAGAAGTAAAATTACACAATCTACTCCCGCAGACAAGAAGCAAACGAGGACTCTTTAACATAGTCGGCAAAGGCCTTAAATACATTACAGGAACTATGGACGCTGACGATGAAAAACATATTATTGAACAACTCGAAACTCTAAAGGGAAATAATAAAAATCTCATTACGGAAAATAATAAACAAGTACGCATTAACACGGACATAATTAGACAAATCCAAAATATTACGGATCACATTAAAAAACAACAAAAAACCATAAAAGAATATGTAGGAACATGGTCAGACGAAGTTAGCAATAGAATAATATCAATAGAAGATGAAGTAAGATACATGCAATATCTTTATCAAATTAATTATGACATCAGCCTACTCATTAATCACATAGATGATATAGAACAGATTCTTCTCAATAGCAGACTTGGTGTTCTAGGTAGAAACATTCTGACAAATGACGAATTTAGAAACATAACAGACATTGACACATTAGCAAACATAAAGATTTCAGTTGCTTCATTTAACAGAAAAATTGTAATAATAGTTTTGATTCCAAGATTCGTAGAAAATAATTACTCAAAAATTCTTATTGAACCCATACCTAACAAAAATAAAAAATCCTTATATGTAAAAGAAAATGAAATTATAACAGACAACCACGGCAATTTATATTACGCGGAAGTAAAACAAAATTTACAGAGAAACTTAAGAAAACTTGAAAACCAATGTTTATATAATATTTTTAAAATAAAGGAAGCAAAATGTACTTTTAAAGAAGATACAACCACTCAACTAAAAGAAATAAGAAATGGATTAATTATTGTAAAAAATATAAAAAATACTGTAATCTTACATAATTGTAACGAGTTTAATACTATTGTAGAAGGAACATACATAATTAAATTTGAAAATTGTTATATTAAAATTAATAATAAAACCTACAAAAATTTTGAAATAAAGGTTAAAGACCATATAATATTACCGAATCTACATGTATCTATCAAGGAAGACGTCTTAAACACTAAGCTTGAATTCGATAACATTCATCTACAAAATATCGAAAACAATAGGAAAGACATCACGGAAATTAATAAAAATCATTTTCAAAAAAATACTTTAAATATAAGCACTTTGCTTATCATAATTTTAATAATTTTTGCTCTTTTAATAAAAACTAAAAATCTTTGTTCAAAGACCACTGTCTTAGAAATATCTTCGTCGGAGCCTCAAGCTAATGGTGGGGGAGTTATAGCAAACCCCTTCCTTCCCGGCAAAACTAATGTAATATAAAATTAATTTCGAAATTCTTAATAATTGTTTGCTCCAAATTTCACAAATAATTATTAAGAATTCTGGCTGACCAATTTCCGGTCACACAGTAAATTTCAGCATAATCGAAATTTTTAATAATTCTTTGCTCCAAATGTCGCAAGTAATTATTGGGAATTCTGGCTAACCAATTTCCGTTCACACAGTGTTTAGAAAAGCTTTGATTGCACTTTTCGCTGGAACTTATTTTGGCAGCGCTGACAAACGCAGCGCAACACACACATACAAAGATACATGCAGGTACGGTAAGCACAGAGTTTTAGTTATAAACAAAAAATGTAATAATTTTAAGTTAGTTGATTGACAGCTCGAGAACAATAAAGTTAAAAATTAAAACCATTTAAAATTGTGTTTTTTTTTATCTTCGAACTATTCGAAATATTAATTCTTTATCTTAAAAATTAAAAATTGTTCCGGGAAAAATCATTCAAAATTGGGCTGAATATGTCTTATTGATGATATAGATTTCTGTTTTTTTTTAAATTGTACCTTAAATTTACTAGACATTAAAAATAGGTGCAATTCTGAGGGCTAGTAAAATATTATAACATTTTTAATAGGGCGTATCAAATTAAAATTATTCTCGTACTTCACATTCTAAAAGATCTCAAAAGTTTCAAAGATTGTTTAGATCTCAAAAAAAAAAAAAAAAATAGGAAAAAACAAGGATATCTTTCTCTACCGCAAGGAAAAAGTTGTTTTTTGAGAAAAACTTTCAAATGTAGCGATCTCAAAATTCTTGGATTTTTGTAAGGAACAAAATTTTTGTGAAATTGATTAAAGGGTAAAAGTTTTCTTTGAATTTGACAAATTTATAATTTGCATTTTTTTCGCAAATGCTTTTTTTTTTTGTTTTGAGAAATGTATACATGAACTCAATTTTTGAACTTTTTCAATAAAATTAATATAAGGTTTAATATCTCCGACATCAGAAGTGATACCGAAGATAATTTTCTCAAATTGGATTCTTCAAATATTTTTGAACAAAACATTTTTTAAAAAAGTTAAAAAATTGCATTCAAGTATTAATTTCTAAAAAACAAGAAAATTAATTTGCAAAAAAATATACAAATTATTACTTTTCCAAATTAAAGGAAAACATTAACACTTTAATCAATACCACCAATATTAAGGCAATCGCATAAAAATAAAAAGTTCTGTGCTAACTCGAATGCACTTTTAGATTCGAATATCCTTCACACATGACACAGTGGATAAAAATTGAGAGTGGAATTCTGATTGTTGGAATATATTGCTAGAAAAAGTCTATACTAATTTTTACTTTAAGCCATATGTAGTTTTTCTTTCAAATATCAAAACCATTTAAGATCGTTATTTTTGTCTCTTTTTCTCCAAAAACACTTTTTCCTTGCGGGTGAGGAAGACATCGTTTCGTTTTTCTAAAAATTTTTTTGGGTAATCTTGATCATGCAACTTTTGAGACCTATAAGAATACGGTCTTAACGGAATACGGTCTAAATTTTACGAAAAGCCCTAATGTTTAAATCATTAGATTTATTTATTTCATAAATAACGTTACTTCATAGAGGGAGGTGGCTTTGAAATACACTTCGAAAAGTCACGGAGGGTGGGGGATGGAATGAAAACAGTAGAAAATCTTCTCTATCTTCCTTGCACCAATATTAATTTTTATACATGATTTTGCATACATAGATTAGCCGATCTTAACAAAACTCAGTCAAAAAGCTAGGCAAATAGAATAATACTTTCGTACTAAAAATGATTGCAATCAGGTAAGCAGTTGGGTCCTGATTTTGTATGGGATTTTGTGATTTTGTATGGGAGGCTTATACAAAAGTAATCACATCTAAACGTAACCTGGTTAGCCAAAAGGCTAGCCAAATAAAATTATAGATGTGAACTGAAAATTTTTGAAATCGGTTAGACCCTAAAGGCACCTCCATTGGACCTATAATAGTTTTTCACTTGATTTTGTATGGGAGGTACACAAGGGCATCCGTAGGATTTGCTCTAGGAGGGCCAAAGGCATAAAAGAGTCTAGAATGAACATAGAGAAAATGTAACCTATATAATTCTATTTTCTTAGATTTTCGCTACCGATTTTGTTATTATGATACGCCGGTTGACACACGCTTGTACACATAAGAAAATGATATACAGCTGTGGTCAAAATAATAGCAGTAGTCTTATATTCAGACATGTTTGTCAACATAAAATAAAAAGTAATATTTTGTATTTTAGAAAAAATACCAATTTTTCAATCAATATATCAGCCACAATCATGTCATGTGCGGTAGCGGAGCAAAAATTTCGAGATTATCCAACGAAATATAAACAAATATTGTATCTTTTGTTTTAGCGGAGCTGTAATCGTCCAAATTTAATATGTCTTTTTTTTCATGTAAAAATACACTTAATCAACAGGTTTTTCTAAATTCTAACTTTGGAAAATAACAGCTCCGCTAAAACAAAAGATACAAAATTTGGTGATATTTCGTTGGATAACCTCAAAATTTTTGCTCCGCTACCGCACATGACACGATAAAGGTTGATATACTGATTGAAAAGCTGATATTTTTTCTAAATTACAAAATATAATTTTTTATTTCATGGTGAGTAGTTTAGATTCTAGATCAATAATACTAAACACGTACCAAAAACGTAAAATACCCTGTATCTTGAAAATTTTACAATACAGGAAGAAACTGAGTACAGATTTAGAACCATTGTTGAAAATACATATAGGAATTATAATAGGCTTACCGGATTCGAAATTTGTAGACTAGTATTATTTATCAAAACATGTCTGAATATAAGAGCACTGCTATTATTTTGACCGCAACTGTATATTTCAAAGATTGACACAAATGTCAAAACAGTACTGACATTAGGAGCCAATCGCAAAATTTATAGCATTTTCTGATAGGAGGATTACTTTTGCGCCACCTTGTATTTACACATACAATCTGAGTGTAAGAATACCTATTAAAAAGTTCCTGTGAAACAAGGTTAAATAAAATTGTATCGCAACTTATCACTGTGACGGGTATAACATACTATTTAAAAATACATGCATGGTTTAGCTCAGCTTTGTTCATAAAAATACCTTAAAAAAAGGATTTTTGAGTTCTCTTCAAAATATATTAACATATATAATAAATATAAATAAAAATAAATAAACTGGCCACTTCAGCCCTTAGACCCAGCTTCTATTAATCAATTGTGTTGTGCGTGTTATTAAATGTTTGATCACAAATAAGCAGAGAGGTGACGACCGAACAGAAAAATTAATTCAATTGAAAAAAAATTTCTGTCTGATTTGTACTTGAACCCGGGCTACCGCGGTTCTCAAGCTTAGGGGCCACGCACTCTACCCACTAGGCTACAGCCGCCACTAAAATAAAATTAAAAAAGCCGTAATTTTCAATAAATTTTATATTAATTAATACAATATTAATACAATAAAAAGTTTGATTTTAATTTAACACTCTTATAACTAAAAACGACGTTATAAAATTCCAAAATTTAAGTGCAACTTACAATTACAATTAAAATTTAGAAAGTTTTTTGACTCTCCCGTAAAATTTTTTTATTGTAGCTTACGCCTTTTTGATTTAATATGAAGATATTTAAAAAATGGTTCACTGCCTAGGAAGGCAAGTGTCCCCTATCTTCCCCACTGCGGACGCCCATGGATGTACATACAAAAGTTGGCCGATTTTTACGAAACTCGGTCAAAAGGATAGCCAAATAAATTACCCAAGACTACTGGCCTTGCACCTATAGTACCTAACAAGTATGCTGACAAAGTAAGTAAAACAAACGCGAAATTAGCATTTTAGCCATTTTCCATAAAAATTTATTTTTTTTACAAGGCGGACAAAATCGAGGAAAATTTTACATTTTCCTACTAGGTAAGAATCTTAACTAAATCTGCTTAAAATAAAATTTCGCCACTTTTCGCCAAATATTTCTTATTATTTAAATTTCTTCTTAAAATTACCATTTTATAGTTATGGGCATGAATGAGACCCAACTTTAAGGTCACACAAAATTTTTTTATTTTACTTTATTGTGAAATATTAAAAACTTAAATTCAAACACATTATTATCTTAATAATTTAGTTAAGATTTCATAATAAATACAAAATTAAAAAAAATTGTGACCGTACGCGTACTTAACCTCTGGATTATACGGCAGAAAGTTCCTAGCCTCTGTGCTACGTACGCAAGTTAATTGCGACAACTTATTCTATGTTGAGAAGATAACAACAAACAAATTTGCAAAAATGCCTTTACTAGATCTTACGTTAAATGCAAGACAAGAAATGACAAACAAAATCTTAACATTGAACGAAAAAGTCATGTTTGCTTGGCTCAATGGAAAAAAATTTCGTCTACACGGTTAGAAATCTTGTATTAAAATTGAAACTTTTCTGTACTAAATATAAGTCCACACCAGCTTTGGTTTCAAGTCCAGTATTTGCTAAGTACTAAAATATGGTGAAAATACAGCTTTGTTTTTAAATTTAGCAAAGAAATAACAAACACCGTAATATTCGAACCCGCGACATCCAGTTTGTAAGTTCTCTAGTCTAAACACTGGGCTATTGCGCTATAAGTAACAAAAGCAATAAACAAACATATTAACCGAATCACCTTATATTGAGTCTTAGGCATTGCCTAGAATTTAGTTTTATTTGTCTTATTAATAAAATAAAAAATAATACAGAATTGTACTTAAATTTAAACCAAAAAGCAAAAAGGAAGCTGTAATATTTTTTGCGTCTAAATTTTAGTACAATAGAGTACTTACTATTTTTTTTATTTATTTTATAAAATTAAAGGCTTACATTAGTACACTTAGAACTATATTCTTTTATAGTACAAAAATCATTTAGTTTAGTTAATTAAATAAGAATTTTATTAGATTATTTGCAAATACTATGAGTTAGTATTTGCAAAGTTTAGTCCAAGCTTTTTAATCATGTAGTAATGGAGAGGGTGCAAGTTCAAATTCGTAGAATATTTTTAGAAATTTAACCTTTAACTATGAACGTGGGGTCTCAGAGGCCTCTACATATACAAATAGCAAATTACACAAAAATTTCCGTTATTTTGGCATGAAAATTATTTTGATAGCTCTAAAACTATAGATGTTTTCAGTACAACGTATTTTTGTATTTAAAGTCGTCGGTTCAGAAATGTAACGGCATATGATAGCTTTTTTAGTAATATATTTCTCTGATAATATGATAAATAATTCCCGTTATAATGACTTCAAAATTATTAAGATATTTTAAAAAATGTAGATTTTCTCAGTGCAACGTATTTCCTTGAAGCAGGGTCATCGCCTAAGAATGAAAAACAAAAGATTAAAATTTCAAGATTTGATTTTGCAAGCAAATATCTTGGCCATTTTTCATCGAATTTCATCAAATTTTCTTTGGCTGAAAGATCAATTAATTGACTTTGGAGAAATGAGAAAAGATTTACCGTTATTTCACCAATTCAATGTTTTATATGGTTTTTAAAATACCTCTAAAATATTCAGTTTTTGCTCAAAAAATAGGCCAAACGTTCTTGTTGTTGTAATTTTTTTTCTTATAAAATGTTCTTTTTTTACACTCTTTCATATGACATCTTATTTAGTAGCAAAAATCGCTTCATTTTGACACATAATTCAATAAACAGTTTCTATCATCGAAATTCATAAGCAAATTCATTCATTTTCAAAATGTTGTTTTTACATTTTTTACAAAGTTCTACAGCTCAAGAAATAATTTCTGTGAAAAAAAATTTTCAAATATTTCAAACCACTCTCAAATTATATACACAAATCTATGTTTTAAGCCATTTCGTTTTATAGATATAGACGTAGGCAAAACAGTTCTTACGTGTTTCTGAACCGATTTTGATAATTATTTAAAAAAAATTAGTGTAAAAAGGAGTTCACCGAATATTTTGTGACCTTTGGCCTGAAATATGAGCGTTAAAAAAATAATTCTGAAGTAAAACCTAAACTAAAATAAATGGAAGAACATGGCGTAAGAGGAAATTTTAGACATTAATACAATGTACAAAAAATATTTTTCGCTATCTCTTACGGATACCCTACAACAAGCATTTTTTGTAACATATGTGACTATACATGTAAACATATAATAACATACATATACATATATTGTTATGGTGAAATTTCTTACACATAGTAAATTTTGAAAAGCTCCCTTTATTTTGACATCAAAGTTATAACGATATCTCGAAAATTGTTACTTTTCTCAGTAAAACGTATTTTTGTATTGAAGCATAAGATTTTCTTAGTACAGCACATTTATTAAGGTCAACGCCTCAGAATGAGAAAAAGCTATTGAAATTTCAGAAAGTTGGTTGAATTTCGGCCGCAGGTGATACTAGTTATAATAAATAGATAAAATTACACGTCCTTACTTAAAGGTTATAAAGAAATAAAAAAACAGCGGCGCTGTCAGCCCTCAGGATGTTGCGAAATGCTACGTGGCATGGGGCAACGGCCCTGCATGGTCATATTCGCATCCTTGATATTGTACAGAGAGATGTCAGGGAGGCGTTTATGCCTATGGACGGAAGGCAGAGAGTAAAAATAACAGAAAAATGTTATAAAACTCTTATAATGGATGGAGCCGTTTGTGAAGAAATCGCTGGTAGCGATATCAGTATATTCACACACGGCTCTCTGATGAATGGCCGAGCCGGGGCAGGCGTGTACTCAAAAGAGTTAAGCCTATCCTGTGTACTGAGGTTGGGGAGGTTTGTGTCTGTATACCAGGCAGAAATGCTTGTCGTAGTGCATGCGCTGGACCACCTGATAGATGGCCGGATCAGTGGCAAGAAAATTGTCATCGCTCTCGACAATCAGTCTGTGATTAGGTGTATGCAACGGACAGACATCACTTCCAGGTTGGCCATAGAATGTCTTACAAAACTCAATAGGTGCGCCCAGACGAATGAGCTCACACTTATGTGGGTGAGAGGACACTCTGGCATAGAACAGAATGAAGAAGCTGATTCTTTAGCAAGAGCAGGATCAGCAGAAGAATTCTGTGGACCAGAACCACGTATCGCTATAGGCGACAATATGGTGGCAGGCCTTATTAAACAATGGACGGACTCGGAACACAGTACAAGGTGGGAAGAAGCTGTTAATTGCAGGCAATCAAAGGCGGTCGTGAAGTGGTCTCGTAGTGAGGCAGCAAAAGTTATCCGATACAATCGAAGGACTTTAAGCTGGCTTACTACACTGGTCACAGGACACGGTCCCTTCATGTACCATCTCGGGAAGATGACTCTGACCGAGGACGATGCGTGTAGGTTATGCCTAGAGGAGCCGGAAACACCAGCACACATTCTGTGCCAGTGTCCGGCGCTGGCAAGCATAAGATTGACCACTCTGGGACGCCCATTTATTGGCGAAGCCGAGATTGGTCAACTAACCTATAAGGATATGCTTGAGGTGACAAAGGATGCTTACACAAGGAGCATGCTCACGCACGAGTACTCCGAGCAGTAGTACCCTTTGTCCAATGGGGGACGAAAAGGGACCCACTGTGGTCTGCTTCGACAAATCCCCAACTTATTATATATATATATAAAGGTTATGAAAATCTGTCGATAACAAATCTGTCAGTTTTTACGTTCTTGGTTTTAGTAAATCAGCAAAACGAGGCACAAAAAGCTTCACTTCAAAATTAACTTTAGTTTTGAAATCTCCTTACGATTGAACATAAGAAATGTATGGTGACATTTAAATAACATTTTTGCTGCAACCTAGTGTAATCAGCAATTGTTTGATTTTATTGGCGAATACCTGCGTCATCTGTCATGTCTGAACAAATTCTCATTTCCGCTTACTTCCGTTCATAAGTAGTAAGTTACTGATGTACATAATAGTATTGTTGTTGCATTACTTTCGCAGCTATTATTCACAAACCATTCGTTCTAATAATACGTAATAGCTTCTTGCTATCTGGCTTCGTCCTACTACTTGCATTATACTCACATTTTCTTCTCTCACTTTATCTTTCCCTTCATTTATCCATCACACTTTAACTTATGCTTTGCTTGGATTTCGCCATTGCACCCATTCAGGGCAATAGCCAGGATTTACCCATGGGGGGGAAATATTTTTGGAGAAAATTTTTTTATTCGAATGGAACAAAAGTTCTATATGTGCCCCTCTAAAAATGAACTGTGGTTTTTTCTTATAACGGTTCCCAAAATATTTTGGCTGTACCGATAGCCGTAAGTGAGGTAAAACATTTTGCAAAAACCTCCCAAAATCATGTTTTTCGTAAATATATTGGCTGGTAGAATAATTGCAAAAAAAATAAATTGTCAGATATTAAAGGCCGGAAAAGGCTCTCAAAAGATGTATTAAAAAATTGTAAAGTTTTGCAATATCATTAAAGATAATGCTGTTTTTCGTTTTTTTTCATTTTTTTTAAATTTATTTTCACTAAAATGGAAATACATAATTTTACTATTTCTAATGCGATCCTCACTTTCCAGATATCGTTTAAAAGGTTTTGAGTGCTTGCATTCATGGCCAGAATTTCTAAAATAAACGCAACTTCCGTATATGATTAAGTTTTTTAAGAACATAGTAAAGTGATTCAATAAAATAGTTTAGTAAATGCATTAATTTTTATTAAAGTTTGAACTCTCCGGAGGGTGTTTGAATGCCGAAAAAACCCCATTGGCTACGGCCCTGTACCTAGTTGACCAGAACTAATTGTTAGCAACTTGTTGTTAACTATTTTACGCTACTTTCATTTTTTTTTTGTTGCTGTTCTTAGTAATTGTATGTGGGTTTTAATTTTTTTTTTTGTTCGTTTTCCTTTTGTTGGCTTTCAATCATTGAACCGTTAAATGAAAAATTATCGAATTAATTATTCAGTGAGTGAGCTTACGAAACAGATATATCGTGGGATTTTTTTTCTTCTATAATTTTTTTGCTTAAGTTGTTCTTGGATTTTTTTTCCGAATGTGCTTTATAGTTGTATCCATCTATGTTTGCGGTTTATTTTCGTTTTCAGAAATAAGAAGCATGTTGTTCTTAGTGCTTTTCTAGTTTTAATTGCATTGCTAAAGTAGCAGTTATGGTGTTCTTCAGGCTTGTTCCTTTCATCAATAATAAATCATGTCTTTTCCTGGTTATGAGGTCAGGCTGTCAGTTGGTGAACGTCTATTGATTTAAATAAATAATTTATACATGTGTGAGTGCGATTTGGTAAACCACACACTCACAAATGTACATTGTTTGTTATTATGAACTAATATAGTTGCAATTAAAGGAATTAAAGTAGTTGAGAGAAAATAAGCAGCAGTTCTTGCATTACTAAGGCTATGCTAATATTATAATATATTTGGTAAATTCCCAGTGGTAAATGGGGGAATGCTTTTTAAATACTTTATTGCTGCGAGGTCTTAAGCGCCTGCTTAATAAGCCCCTTCATGTGTGCACTTGAAACAAATTTTAAGACATTTATTTATTTAATACTACACGTAGAGTAATTGGATTCCGTCAATCTCATAGAATATGATTGCATTTGTAATAAAATTTTTCTATTTTCTTTTGAAATTTTTCGCATTGCTTAATCGTTTTCTTTTCACGCGGTTGTGTTGCGAGAGTTTCAATAAACTCCATGTTGCTATATTCTCTTTTCTTCTTATGTTCAGCTAGCACAATGCAACATAAAAAACCAAAAGAGACTCGAGCAAGGCAAAAAGTGAGATACACAGTGTTGCCATATTTTTGTGAGTACAAAAAGCCACTGGTCTATTCAAAATACGTCAAAAAAAGTCAATTTTTAATATTTTTGAAAAAAACGTAAAAAAATAAATGCATATTTTTATAAACATTTATTAATGCATAGTAACAAAAAAAAACATGCAGAATATATCGTCGTTGCGCGTGCAATAACTCCTATCCGCCACCTGAATGAATTGAATTGAATGAATTTTCAACTGAACTAAACATTTATTGAAATTAGATATTTGCTTTGCTTTCAAATAAGCATTTAATCAATCATAAATGATCAAAATTAAAATAAAATCGATTTTAGCTTTTTTGTAGTGTACGCGGCCGGTATTGCAAGTATATTTCATATGAGACAAAACAAAACAACAATAAATACAACTTATTTAGTAACATGCACTTTGTACTCTTCGTTCGCATTAAATAATCAGGGATTTAATTGGATTATTTGACGTAGAACTACGTCTTTAAGCGCAGTTGTTTGCGCAAAAACAAATTTTTTCAAACACATGTAACGTTTTTTGTGGACACTTTGCGGTATAGCTACACTGTTCAATATTCATCGTTCAAAGATAAAATATAAACAAAAATATCACGTATGGGACGAATGAAACAATATTTAACTTTGGATTTTATCATTTCTTCAATAAAGTCACAAAATAGCAAAATATAAAAAGAAAAATTCAAATTTTTGAATAAGATAAATCAAGCATTAAATACTTCAGTAGCTGCTTATCGTGTTGATGGTTTGGTCCGAGTCGAAGTCACGAACGCCGCATCGTTTCGTTTGTTGAAGCAAATCGTTTTACATGTATGTGACATTCTTTGTCAAATCGGTAAACAAAAAGATCGACCACCACCAATTGTGCTGATATGAATATGATAGTTTCCATACGGCAATTCAACACAAAAACAAATTTTTTTAAATGATTGTTTTTAGTGGAGAAGTAAAAAACATTAAAAACAATTTTAATTAATTGTAAAGGACTTTTTATTTTAAAAACCCTAAACTAACGCTGTCTTCTTTCAGTCTTGAGTTTTTCTATGTTTTTACATTCTACTGGTTTTAGACTTCACAAACATTATACAATAGACAATTTATATACAAAGACACTATAAACTTTTAATACTCCATTGTTAAGTACAATACATTTATTGCATACAAAATCCTTTATTATAAAAAAGTATCAATAGAATTTTGTTTTTAACAATTGCATTCCCGTATTCCTAACAAGACTCAAATTAGTTTAAAGTTAGCTTAAGGCTTCCGTATCCATAGCTTTAAAAATATTTTAA
Organism: Dichetophora obliterata; assembly: GCA_963920525.1. NCBI lineage: Eukaryota > Metazoa > Arthropoda > Insecta > Diptera > Sciomyzidae > Dichetophora > Dichetophora obliterata. The sequence goes on from OY986437.1 coordinate 56,748,901, forward strand.
GCTAAAAATTTATAATTTTCAGTTTAAAAATAAAAAATAATAACAATAATGTACAAAAGACAAAGTTCAAGGTCACCAAATGGTCATAATGAATAAAAACTGTGAAAATTTTGAAAATTAATTCTGAAAATATGTCATCACTAGGGAAGTCAATCCCGGTATCCCGAACGATTTAAGCCCTTTTAAATCCCGGGATTTTCTTTCCTGTATTCCGGGATTTTTAAATAAAAAATTTCTATTACAAATATTCATGTAAATGCAAACATTTCATTTTAAGTTGATATGTATAAAGAATTAGAAAAAACTTTTGTTAAGGCTGACAAAGATTGTTAGGACGATGAGTGTGAATGACTGGAGCGAAGACTTTACAAAGTCTTAGAAGAAATTGCAACATCGGGAAATCAGCTGTGTATTTAAAAATTGTCAGATATTCTGACTTAGGAAATAATTTTGTTTTGTGGTAAAGGCAATCGTGATCGAAACTAATAAATTGCTTACGATTATCGTACAACTATTTCTACAACTATCATAGAATCAGAACGGTGCTTCTCATCGTATTTAATAATATCCGAACAATACTCTCCAATAAAAAATAATACGAGTTGATCAGCATAATGATTACTTTAAAATAATTAAAACAATAAATTTAATTTGAAAAGTCTTTTTCAACCTTAATTTGCCTTAAACACAAAAAAAAACATAAAGACGGTGTAAAAAAAGGGTAACATTTTTATAGTAATATACCTTAAACTGTTCCGTATTTTTTATATTTTTTGTTCTTTAACCCTTTCAATGGCTAGGATAAACTAAATACAAAATATTTTTGAGGTAATATTCCTATCACTTAGGCCCTTGGAAGATAAAAAAAAATACCTTTCATTTTAACCTGCGCTACTTTCGTTTTACAAGCTTGTACAAAAAAAAATTCATTTGCTCCTGTTCGGCACAAAGTTTTTTTAATCTTTTAAAGGTTTCTCAACCCTTTAGATCTTTGTGTTTAAACCCTCTTAATATTCTTATCATAAAAGCCATAAAAAGATAAAAACAACATAAATTTGATTTTTGTTCGGTTGATTTATTTTTATAAAATTGGCCAAACAAACTTTTTATTTTGCTTTTCTTCGCCACAAAAACAAAAATTCAACTGCCTTTAATGTCAAATATCTTTCCAAATTTATATTTATTATGTTTGTTCATCTTTTTTTCATAGAACCAAACGATTTGATTAAAAAAAAGCTTTGCAAAATAAACACATATAAAAATTACTTTCTGACGTGTCCAATATATTTGGCAAATCCACAGAAAGGGTTATATTATTACAACGTGCTAGTCATTAATATTATTTATGTTTTTTGGGTTTATTAATAATAAGGGTATTCACAATTGTGTGGTATAGTAGTATGGTTTTCTTTGCCATAGTTGAATATCACAATATGAGCACCCTTTTAAATAGAATTTGTGGTTAGGAACTTCCCACTATAGCTTTTGATTACTATGCAAATAAATTAACTATCCAATTTGATATATTTTATTAATATAGGGCATAAAAGTTTAACTTGCGTTTTGAGCTTCTTTAATTTTTGGAATTAAAAAATAACTGGCAACCGATCAGTTGTTTATGGAACTTCAAACCACGTTCGTTAAACATATCCTTGAATTACCACACTTTTCGTTTTTAGAGATTTCCTGTAAAACAAGAAACAAATATAAAACCAATAAACGCAATTGTGAATATCCTTAATGTGTTTTCTTTTGTTTTTGTTACTTTATAAATGAATTAATTTACATTTTTTAGTTTCAAGTAATAAATAACAAAAAATTGTATTAAAAACGTTTTGAATTATTTACTTCTTAAAATTTTCAATCCCGAACTAATCCCGGGATCCCAGGATTGAGATTTTCAATACCGATAGTCCCAGGATCGAGAAAAGCTTCCTGGATTGGACTTCGTAGTCATCACCTATTTTCGATTTTCAAAATTCAGAGTTCATATACATGCTTCTACTATATGTTAAAAAAAAATTAATTCTTGGTTCTTCAGAATTTTCGAAAATATGAAAACTTTTTATGCAAAATTACTGATTACACTTCGCCCTTTTTTGTACACTTTTTTCTCTGTATTTGATAATTTCATAGTTCTTCAGCAAAATTGTTCCTTGTATTCTGACAAACAACTTTGATAAACAAATAAACATAAAAATTGTTTGAAATTGTATTAAAAACTTTTAAAAGCCACACACTTCTGGGCCGCTTTCAACACTTCGAAGCAATTAAAGTTACGACGATTTAAGTTTTTCGATGCAACTTATGCTGACTTTAAGCTAGACTTTTTGTAAGACCCACTCGGTCCATTTGTTCAGCAAAGTTCAGTACATGAAAAGCTTATAATATTCTGCATCCCATTAATTAGTATTAACTTAAATTGGTTAAATATTGAAGGAAATGCCAAATTTCCACAGATATATGGTTACTTATTGTTTACTTTAGCCAACAAAAAATTACATTTTTATATTTGTATGAGTTTTCAAAAAAGTTAAGATGCTAAGAAGCCAATAAATTAGATAATTTGTGACCGATTTAAATGAAAAAAATTTTTGATGATTAATGTAAGTATAAGGTTTTTAATTTTTCACCTATATAGAATAAAATAGAATTATATATAGATTTTATAAAAGAATATGTCTCCCTATCTTATATTTGACTTGGCTAAGCGTGAAAGGCATGAAGTACATCAACGATCTGAGGATGGAGCCATCGATTTTCTGCCATTAATCTTAAAGAACTGTTTTCAGATGCTTCATCGACTCGAACTGGCTCTCGTTCTTATAATCTTGGGCCGAAAGAATGTCCCACAGGTTTTGAAATGACTTACAGCAGGTCACTATAGTATGTATTTGTGGCTCGGGAAGAATTTGTTGGTGCGTTTTCCTACCGAAAAGTATAGTTATCCTGGTATTTATAGCATGTGAACTCAATAAATACATCATCTTATAACTCAATATACATTTGTGCATTCGATTTGCACGAAATAAAACACAGGGAAGACTTTTAAAGTATCTGAAACCGGCTGAAATCATCTACGATTCCCGCCCATGGTTACGCGCATACCTAATTTGTCGTGGCTATCACAATTGTGCCGGTATTTCTGACAACCATCGGGCCCGTCAAGGTTGAACCTTTTCTCATCACTTAATATGACATTCCCAAATTCTTTCTCACAAAATTTGTATTTTTCGGCATGTAATACATGTGTCATGGTAAAAGTCTTGGTTAAGAGAAGGACGATTTATAACTTACGTTGGAATTTTCATCCAAAATTTCTTGGATTCTGCTGCTGGTAACCCTTAGATCCAAATTGCGCAGCAATTTTACCACAACTTATCACTTTCTCCACAACAAGATGTCGAATTCGTTTTTTGTGCCGTTGGTCAATCACGCATTTTCTTTCACTACGCTTGATTATAGCATAGTTGCCAGGGTCTTTTAAAAAATTTATTATGGTGTTTCGGTAACGATTTGTCCTAGCAGCTGTAGTACCTACTTTTAAAACGGCTTCATTTAAGCTTTTTATATTTCAGCGATCTTTTTCAAATAAAGTGGTTCCACGTCGCATTTTTATTTGAAAAATAAAATGACTCTTAAATGTGCTCATATTTTGTTCCAAAAATGTAATACCGTTGTTCATGGTTTTTCTTACTAAGGTTGTATAAGGTTACATATTTGCTATTGCATACGACGGATTTCACACTATTTTCAATAAACGGCACTACGAATACGAGGAAGAGAAGAATTCTCTGTTCGACTCATAAAGTCCATCCTTTAAAAAGATTTTTGGAAAACTCAAAAAAAATGGAATTATTATTAACTAAGGAGATAAAATAAAAAATATGTGTGCACATATAAATATTTTACTGAGGTATGTGCAAACACTGTTGCAGAGCATAAAAATATTGCGTTTTATGTGTTGTTATATAAGAAATAAGTTATCGTGTGTAAAATACGTCACTTTAGCTTTAAAATACGTCAAACATAATTTGAGTTAAAAATACGTAAAAACACATTTAACGTCATTCTGGTAACGCTGAAGACACATGTTAATGCAAAGCGGCGCTCGAATCAAAAAAAAAAAAGAAGACATATTTATTTATTTTTCTTAGACATGCATTGTCTTAAGGAGATTGATATAAAAACGTCCGTGGCGAAGCCTGCTAGTTATTAATAAATAATGTGTGCAATTGCATCTAATTTTTGATGTAATTGAATGACATTGCATCATGTGATTGAAGTTTGTTCTGATTATTTACATAATAACACTTTCTCTCTTTTTCTCTCATTGAAGTTTAAACATCAACGCAATTCCAAATTATTTTTTCAAGAATTTTTACGATTTATTAATGACATTTTGCACTTGCATTTCAGAATAAATGTTTGAATACAATTATATTATAAATATTACAAAGTATTAGCGACATTTTTGCTGCGGTCAACATATGTAAAAAAAAAAATCAAAACAAGAGCGTGCTATGGTTGCTATGGCAGCTGATGCAAAATGGAGATATCAAAAATGTTTTGTGTCACACAGAGAAAATAAATTTCATGTATGTTTTACACAATGTATGCAAAATAATAAATTCCATAATTTATCTTTTTCTTTGTTAAAAGAAAGTCAAACTCCTCGATATGATGTCAGCGGAGGCGGTGGTGCATTCAGAAAACCGTTTGCCACAAATGTCACACAATTTGAAGGCTTTTCCCATATTTGTTTTTTATACAAACACAATATATAACGTATAAAATTAAAATTTTCAATTTCAGTAAAATTTTTGAAAAAAAAACTGTTATTGAACTTTTTTTGTTATTGAACATTTTTTTTCTTTTTATGCTTTATTTTGTTTGACGTTCGTTGACCGCAGCTCGTGAGAAAATAGGTAGTTGTCAAGGCTACCTGCTAAATAATTTTACCATGAATATAATTTAACTACAACATATATATTATATTATACAGGGTGCGCCATCTTACGTTTTTTTTCAACTAGCTGCTGTGGCAGAAAGTGTGCGTGAAGCGCCATCAACCTCAATTAACCGTCGTTCTCAACAATTGAACATTTCGGAGCCATCATTGAGACGAATTTTGCATAAAGACCTTGGTATGACGCCATACAAAGTCCAATTGGTTCAGGAGTTGAAGCCAACTGACCATCCAATGCGTTTTCGCTTCGCTAAGTGGGCCTGCGATCAACTTACAGAAGATGCCGATTTTGCCAAAAAAATCATCTTTTCAGATGAAGCTCATTTTGATCTTGGCGGGTTTGTAAACAAGCAAAATTGTCGCATTTGGGGCACAGAAAACCCGCACGCATACATTGAAAAGCCGCTGCACCCAAAACGAGTCACTGTTTGGTGCGGATTTTGGTCCAGAGGCATAATTGGGCCATTTTTCTTCGAAAATGAGCAAGGAGTGGCCGTTACAGTCAATGGCGATCGTTATCGGGCCATGTTGAACGAATTTTTGTTCACGAAAATTGAAGAGGAGGATATTGGCAACATTTGGTTTCAATAGGACGGCGCTACGTGCCACACAGCCGAAGCTACACTCGATGTTTTGCGCCCTGTTTTTGAAGATCGCATTATCAGCCGCAGAGCTGATGTCGTTTGGCCACCGCGGAGCTGCGATTTGACACCGTTGGACTTTTATTTGTGGGGTGACTTCAAAGATAAGTATTACGCCGACAAGCCAGAGACAATTGACGCTTTAAAGGACAATATTCGTGAAGCCATTTATAAAATATAGCTGCACACAATCGATAATGTGCTTAAAAATTTAACCGATCGTGTAGGCTACTGCATGGCCAGCCGAGGCAGCCATTTGCTTGAAATTACATTTTCATTATTAACCGGAAGGATTGTACTTTCAAATAGAAAAAGCAATTTGAGAATATATCCAGTAGTTTTTTTTATAGTATTTTCAAAAAAAAAAGTTATTTGGCGGACCCTTTATTATGTTGATTTAATATGATTTAAATACAAATTCTAAATGTTTGATAGTTTAAATCATACCTAATTTTAAATACAATTTCTAGTTGTTTGATAGCTTAAAAACGTTTATTGAGCTTTAGGTAAAGGTAAAAAAAAAAATAAATAAACTGGCCATTTCAGCCCTTGGAAGGACTTTGACCTAGCTTCTATTGATCAATTGTGTTGTGCGTGTTATTACATGTTTGATCACAAATGACCGAGAACTGGACCTACGTGTTTTATGCCGACTCCGAACGGCTTATGTTCTCAAGAAGCTTTACATGGCAATTTTTACTCTCTTTTTTCTCTTCTCTTTTTTACTCTCAATTGAAAAAAATTTCTGCCTGAACCGGATTGAACCCGGGCTACCGCGTTTCTTTAGCTTAGGGGCCACGCACTCTACCCACTAGGCTACGGTCGCCTATGTATTTATTTATATACAAGACGTTAAAAAATTCATAAAATAATTTGTTGATTTGGAGACGAATTAATCGTTTTATACAAAAACCCTGTTAACCTCATTTTCCCCATTTTTAAGAGTGATATTCCCGTTTTCCCTTTTGGGTTCAAAATTCCCGCAAAACGGGGAAAATTCGTTATTCTGGCAACACTGCTGCCGTGTTATATTAAGATAAGCTCTCGCGACAAAGAGAGGAAAGCTTTATTTGCTGTTGTATTGTGCTGCTGGTTGAATGTAAGCATCAAATAAAATGCGTGATTTTGTAATAATAAAAGAATACATTTTTTGGAAACCTTGGTAAGCTATGACAATCCAAACTATCATAGGGATCGAATAAAGAAAGAATTATCAAAATCGGTTTATAATAGTATAGATTATATTGTATTAAATTTTTTCATACATAACAGGTTCAAACATAAACAACAAAAATGTGTATAAATACACTACACTCACGCTAACGTTATACATTACAATATCATAACCAACAAATTTTACCAGCGGGTATAGATAATGAAGAGCCCGAATCAGATTTTGTCATATCCCGCTTACAGTGCTGTATTACAATATCTTCGCCGAAAATTTCTACAAGCGGTTTATGATGCACAAGAAGGAAGCATAAGAATTAATGCAAAAACCACAACAAACGAAGAGAAACACAGGAAAGTAATTGATGCCAAAACTACTTTCAAAATAGTTTTTACAATTAAATGAATGGACACTAATAAACTTCTTCTTAGAAATCGTTACAGTTGCGGTCAAAATAATAGCAGTGCATTTATATTCAGACATGTCTGGATATATAATACTAGTCTACACATTTCGGATCCGTTAAGCCCATTATAATTCCTATATATATTTTCAACACTGGTTCCAAATCTGTATTCAGTTTTCTTCTATATTGTAAAATGTTCAAGATACAGGGAGTTTTACGGTTTTGGCAAGTTTTTAGTATTATTGATCTAGAATCTAAACTGCTAATCATAAAATAAAAAATAATATTTTCTATTTTAGAAAAAATATGAACTTTTCTATCAATATATCAACCACTTTCGTGTTAAATGCTGTAGCGGAGCTAAAATTTTCAGATTATTCAACGAAATATCATCAAATTTTGTATCTTTTATTTTAGCGGAGCTGTTAGCATCCAAAATTAGATTTTAGAAAAAACCTGTGATTAAGTGTATTGCATGAAAAACAGACATTTTAAATTTGGACGATTACAGCTCCGCTAAAATAATAGATACAAAATTTGCTGATATTTCGTTGGATAATCTCAACATTTTTGCTCCGCTACCGCACATGACACGATAGTGGTTGATATATTGATTTAGAAGATGATATTTTTTCTAAAATACAAAATATTATTTTTTATTTTATGGTGAGTAGTTTAGATTCTAGATCAATAATAGTAAACATGTGCCAAAAACGTAAAACACCCTGTATCTTTAAATTTTTACAATATAAAGGGTGTTTTTTATAGAGCGATACAACTTTGAGTTGGCATCATTGCTTTGTTTGACCACCCATTTAACAGCTGATAGTTGCTTTTTGTTAAGTTTGCTTTGACATTTTATTACAGATTGGCTTACATCATAGCAACGCGTGCAAATTGTGGAAATTTTTAAACAAAATAATAGTTCCGTTTGTAGAACTTATCGTACACTTCGTCCATTTTATGGCGTACATAATCGTCCTTCAGAGCTGCTAATTCCAAGAACAATAGATCGTTTTTGGACTGATTTACTGTTACTGCTAATGTGCTTTCCGTGAGATGCCGAACAGTGCGCACTGAAGAATCTGTAGCAGCTGTACAGGAAAGCATTGAAGATGATCCTAATCAATTCGTCGCCGTTCTCAGCAACTGGGGTTGTGTCCTTCCCCTTTATGGAAGATTTTACGAAAAGATTTAGCTTAAAACCTTTCAAGATTCAACTTGTGCAGGAATTAAAGCCAAATGACCATCGTATGCGCCGCCAATTCGGCGTATGGGCTGAAGCACAAATTGATATTGATTCTGAATTTCCATGAAAAATTTTATTTTCCGATGAAGCCCATTTTTGGTTGAATGGGTACGTAAATAAACAGAATTGTCGTATTTGGAGTGAGGAGAATCCACAAGCTTTTGTCGAAACACCATTACATCCACAGAAAATTACTGTTTGGTGCGCTTTATGGACTGGCGGAGTCATTGGCCCATATGTCTTCAAAAACGATGATGGTCAGAATGTTGCTGTCAGTGGTGAACGGTATAGGAACATGATTCGAAGTTTTTTCGTACCTCAATTAGCTGGCATTAATCTTGCTGATATGTGGTTTCAACAGTACGGAGCCACATGCCACACAGCTGGCGCTACAATTGATTTACTCAAGGAAGCTTTTGATGAAAATATAATTTCATGAAATGGCCCAATTAATTGGCCCCCAAGATCGTGTGATTTAACCCCATTGGATTATTTTCTTTGGGGTTATGTGATGTCAATTGTCTACGTCGATAAGCCACAAATAATTGAACACCTGAAAATCAACATTCGAAGAGTTATCGGCGAGATACGGCCGCAAATGCTGCGAAAAGTTTGTGAAAATTAGTGTTCAAGATTGCGCCTTGTACGCGCCAGCCGTGGCGGCCACATGGCCGAAATTATATTTAGACATTAATGTCATAAATTTTATATCCAATAAAGCTAGTTTTATTGATATTTAAAATACATTTCTATGCTTTATTATGATTTAAACTTGTATCACTTTATGAAAAGCACCCAAATCGGAAAAAACGGAAATTAAAAAGGGAATTATAGAGTTAATAACAAAATTTTCAAATTTTTTTTTTAAATTAAATATTTGAACCAAAATTTGTCATCTTTAATGGTAAATCCATTTTTATCGATTTGACTAAATAGATGACAGAGAAGTCTTAAATCTTTTCTCTGGAAACTTAGCCCTAAGTTTTTCATTTTATAGGACTTATTTGTTTCAGAAAACTTATTTGATTCCATTGGGCATTTTCTCAAGCATTATTCCTCTATTCAGATCTACCTCAATCTGCAACATAGGAAAGCTTGAATTTTAGTGGATATTGCTAATTTTGTTTGACAGAACAGTTACATTAAAATTCCGGCAGCTATCGAACTATTTATCCAGAGTATCGAAAATTTCTGTGTTGGATTTTTTTATTTTTTTAGTAAAGTTGCTTTGCACGAAACTTAACACACACGCCATAAGATTTTATGAGATTTTCGATTGTTGCTGTGGTTTTTTTACTAAACGCAAGCTAGGAAACTTTTAAGCGCTTAAAGACAAAAAACTTTATTTATAAGTTTGCAAAGTAGGACAGCATAGCTTACCGCGAACATATGAGTTTCCTGAACAAAATGTTTAACTTGAGAAACTTTAGTTTGATGCAGCGCAACTACGGGTATTTTATCGCTTTGTTTTCTTAAAGTTAAAAAAATATAATGATTTAATAGAAGATATAGTAACATCAACTCGTAATGCCTCAAATTTAAGGGCGTTATTACGTTTTTCTTTTGTCTGTTAGGTGGAATAATTTGGGCCTGGATTACAAGAAAATACAAAACCGATTACTTTTTCTTGATGTGTTCCGACAAGTTGAGCGATGATACCATTAGTGATATTAAAAGGATGATTTGATAAAAAACACATTATTGAAACTTCTCAAGCAACCTACATAATTGCTTACAGCAACAAAATCAGCCACAGCCTTATCGATTGGCAATAAGTAACGTCTTAGAAATAAAGGTTAACAAGGCTGAACTTATCAAGTGCTTACGGCCGTTACCAACTACCAGTGCAGCGTACATCTGAGCAGCTGACATAATCAACTGTGAGCAACAACATTATGTTGACCACTTTGTTTAAGAAAAAACCAGTTCTTCATGATCAGGTTATATAAGATGCCGTAGCAAGCTGTTAGGAAATACAAATCTGTTTGTGCGAAGTGGTGTAATAATTGTTGGAATCGAGATTCTTTCCAAGGCATCTGCTGCCAAAAGTGCCAAAAAGAAACAAAAAAGTCAATGAATGAATGAAAGATATTAAGGATAATCATTATGAACAACTATAAAGTGATGTTAAGAAAGCTGATTGGGTGGAGAAGAAGTGGTTCGAATATAAAAAAATTAGAAAGAGAAAAGAGTAAGATGATTATCCAAACAATTATGTTAAATGGTGAATATATGCGAAAGAGAAAGAAGGGTAGCATTGGCGCAGCTAGGATTTTCCAGAGCGAGGTGGATGCAAATATTTTAAATTATGTTTAAAAATAAAAACATGGCCCATTTCACATTGAAGTGCAATATCTGTTGCACTTACCATCACCGATTTGGCTCAAATGTTTTTCTTGGATTGCTTTATTGGTTAGAAAACCAAATCCGTAGTAATAAATTTTTTGAATCATTTTCGCTGCCAAAATAAGGTCTTAAACAAACTGATTTTATTTACTAATTTAAGTTTTCTTTGATACTAAACAATATAACAAAAAAACAAACTATTTAAAATAGGCTAACAGCAAAAAGAATTGAACAAAAAAACTGAAAATTTAAACGCATTAGTAAATATCGAACAGTTGCATAAATTTAATTTCCCAGACAGTTGGATGCAGGAAATCATTCCCAAGTTACCAATAATAAAATTTTAATTTTAAAGCTATCATATGCAGCACAAATTGCTGATTACATGACATTACGTGGGAAATCAAATTATTAGCTTTTCTCGTCGACTATGCAATACGATATTCACTCATATGATAGCTGCACAAAAAATAAGACAAAATTGATTGATTGAAATTATTATACATTATAGAATGTACAGTTGCCATTTTTGAAGCGAAGCTTTTTACGCCTCGTTTTGTGATTTGCTTGAGTAAAATCTGAAAAACGACACTTTTTTCCATACACCTTTTTCTTAGAATTGTTGTTGCTTTTTGCGTCGATTGCAACAAGAGAATATAAAATTAATAAAAATATTTCTTTGTTAGCATTGAGAATTGAAATCGTATCCTTTCGATTGACAGTCCTATACACTTCCAACTGATCCAAAAACCTTCGCTGACTATGAGAGTTTATTTAATATTAAGTATTAACTGAAGCTATGTTGCATAGATGACAAGAATCTATTAAAGGACTGTGCATTAGCTATCCTACATTTGAATACGTGAGGCTATGGTGCAGATCACAATAATCTATTATATAAAAGGATTGTGTATTGGCTATCCAAACAACGAAATCAGTAAATAATATAACAAAACAAATGTTGCTTCTACTTACTATCATTGTCATTAACATCGCTAAGTACGTGTTTTTTTTTGTTGATGAGAAAAATCTGTTCCCGAACTAACTTCAAGAACTGCTGAAACTAAAATTTTATGAATTGACACAAGTTATGCGGCAAAGTAATAAACAGTTTTGTCATTTCTAATGAAGAATGATGATGGTAAAAACTTCAGCAAAACGAGTTACATTTAATAGAAAGTTAATTTTTTACGAAGGAAACTGCCAGCCGCCTGTGTCCAAATGGAATAAGATTATTTTTTAGTAATGCTTCTGTAGATTTATTTAATAATTCTATCTTACGCACAATAGAACATAACAAAATTTCCTCTGCAATAGATAACATTAGCGGATGTAAAAATAATGGACAATTACAAGCATTTAAACAAAAATTGCATAATTTCAAAGTCATCGATACAGGTGGTTTACCTTCTGAAATTGTTTTTGTCATCAATAAACATTATCTCATAACAACAAATATAAATGTTAGCGATGGTTTGGCAAATGGGGCGATTGGTAAACTAGTGCACATTGAAATTGACCAGAATGACCAGGTTAAAAAGTTTGGCTGGAATTCGATGAGTCTAAAATTGGTCACAAAACAAGAATGAAAGCTTCTGCTGACGCTCAATCGATTCAAGTTGGAAGAAGAGCTGTGCCAATACTACGAAAAAACAGTAGCATACCTCTTAATAAAAATAAAACAATAACAGTTACAAGAAATCATTTTCCATTAATTCCTGCAATGACTATAACTATTTATAAGTCATATAAGTCACAGGGTGGATTATTCGCAGAGATTGTTAACGAATATGACAAAAAACATTCCTTGCAATTACTCTACGTAGCTTTGTCACGTGTTACTAGTATTGACAGACTTTTTACATAACCTCTGATGACAACCCTCAACAATTTATATTTCATCATGGAAGGCGAAATGATTTTTCTAATGTTGATTAAATTAACAAATTAGAAACTAAATATATTACTATAAAAAATTTGATAGAGAGCAAACAGTTCTTTTCTGTAATGACTATAAATTGTCAGAGTCTCCATGCGCATTCTCAAGATCTTACCGATTCTATAACTCAAATCTGTGACATTATATTGCTATCAAAACAAAAATGCAAAAAGATGAAAGTATCGATATCACTACTTTCACTTGCATATCTCAATTTCAGAGAAATAGTTGTCGTTCTGGAGGAGTTGCAATTTATCGTAATTATAATAAAGATAAGTACAATACAGTCACTGGGAATATGTCAATATATTTAAACAGACTTCAGCTACAAAATTTTTCCGCTGATATTTCAAAAATTGCAGAAGTATTTTCTGCAGAAATGATAGGTCCTAATGAACAACATATTCTGATGATTTCGATTTACATTCCACCTCAGAATACGACCGAAAAAAAACAAAATCGATAACATAATAAAATTTATCCACAGATCTCTTTTATGTTATACACGAGCAGGTTCCATTGAACTGGGTGAAAATTATCACAAAATGCCAATTGTTTTTGGTGGAGATTTTAATTGCGATTTTAGACATGAATCCTCAAAGGCACTTAAACAATTCCTTTTTGATAAATTTAATTTACAGATAATTAGCGATCCAAATATTTGTACAACACGATTAGGAACAACTATTGGTGCAGTTTTTCCTAGATATATTGCCGACATAACATCCATAAGATACGTTTGCTATTTCAGTTATCATAAAGCCCTAAATTTCATTAATAAAATTAAATAATAATAATTGAAAACATTTACAAAAAAAAAATCAAAATGCATGTTATATGTAATGAAATAAAAACATAATGATATGTAATAAAATCTACTGGTGTGATCATACATAACTTGTGTTATTTTGAATTAATTTGATGTTATTTTTAATTTTAGAATTTAAAAATTATTTTATTTTAAAAAACTAATAAATTAACAAATCTATGAAACTGCGAAAAAGCTTCACTTCTCTCGTGTGTCCAACGACGCATCTATTTATTTTTTTTTATTTTTGTTTCTTTGTTTTAGTTTGAGGTGATCAAAAAATATCGCATAAGGCTGAGCGATTAAATATAAGACAAACAAATTTTTATCATTGTAATAGAGCCACAAATTTATAATATATATATAAAAAAGAGCCACAGATATATAAAAATTTGACTAA